>CM069139.1:53596413-54306413 GCA_035221665.1 Okamejei kenojei | reverse complement strand
TAAATCAGTAATGAGCTGTAATCTGCTGCATAAAGATTCCATTATCAATTCCTATTAATTAACTAATTTCAGTTTCATTACTGTTCGGGTGTTGTTCAGATTAAAAATGCCAGGTGACTGTCTGAGCCAAAACGTTGTTATTTTTCACCAAATTAAGCTTTTACGTTTCTCAAAAACACATGCAAAGTCTGCAAGATTATTTTCCTTCAAATCCATGTAATCAGCTGTTTATTTAAAGTGACATTTACTGTATTACTTTTTCTGTCTCATCAACTTTTCTGTTCCGTTCAGTATAATTTGGTGTCCTAAGGGGTCAACTGAGGCCAAGGCTCTTTCTTATTTGCTTTATTTCAACAATGAGCTTGTGGTCATCCTACACAATGAATCTACAGCCACTAATACTAGGTCTATTCCCCTCCCCCCTTTATACCGCTTTTATCTTGCACCTGTGACAATTGCCCTGTGTTAGTGAAGGTAACAGGAGTCAGGTTAAAGGTCAAGGGATAGGGCACTGTCAAGAGGAAGTTATTTTTTCAGGCCACTGACTTAGTTATCGTTTTCTTCTAATGTGGCATACATCTGTCAATCAGATACATCAGGCCTGGTTGCCTGTGCTAACTTCTGTTTTTGTCACAATGACACAACTCATCTCACTCACCGGGATATCTCTAATTACTTTCATATAAATAAGGCAAATGAGTAAAACATGTAAAGTTTTCCTGGTACCAAAGATTCAATTGTGCAGATGTTAAAATTCACAATGCATATATTAAGCATAATATTGAAGGTGATAACAAGTCCATAAACAAAGAGCAAAAAACTATTTAAAACACGGAGAAGGAGCTTTGTTGAAGAAAGCAGCTCATTGATCAGTTTTACTTTAGTTTAGTTTGGTTTGGTTCAGTTTAGTTTAATTTAGTTTAGTGTATTGTCAAGCATAACGAGGTACAGTGAAAAGCTTTTGTTGCGTGCTAACCAGTCAGCAGAAAGACTATACATGTGCACAGTGTACAGATACATGATAAAGGGAATTATGTTTAGTGCAAGATAAAGTCCAGTAAAGTCCAATTAAAGATAGCCCAAGGGTCTCCAATTAGGTAGATAGTAGCTCAGGACTGTGCTCTAGTTGTTGATAGAATGGTTTAATTTAGTTTAGTTTAGTTTATTGTCACATGTAACGAGGTACAGTGAAAAGCTTTTGGTGCATGCAAGCAGTCAGCAGAAAGACTATACATGATTACAATCGAGCCGTGTACAGAACCGCTATTTCGTGGAATTCAGTTGAATTGAATTGAATACATTTTTATTTGCCAAGTATACAGTACATACAAGAAATTTGCCTTTGTGCTTTGCTCGCATGTAACACATGATATACAGTAAACAATTATAAATAATAAAACATTATAATTTAAACATGTGAAGAATTAAATGTTATTAAAAAGCTTTCATGTTCTTTGACAAGTTCCTTCTGAACTAAAACATTTCTCTTCATTCAGAGAGCCTTTCCTGTGTATCAGGTTGATACTCATGCACCTACCTATAGCCTTACTTCAAATTGCTCAAATTCTTGTGAAAAGCGTGTTTGTCCTGTAAATACTTGCACTCTGCACAACTTTTGTTGGGTGATGTCAGGGAATAAACAAGCTTGAAGCAAAGTATGTGTGCAAACGGTTTGCAATTATTGCAATTTTATCTGTAACTTAGTTAAACCAAACAGCAATCACTGTTTGTGTCGGAAGGAAAAGCGGATGCTGGTTTACACCAACATAGACAAAAAATTATTGAGTAACTCAGCGGGTCAGACAGCATCTCTGTAGAAAAGGAATAGATGACGTTTCGGGTCGAGACCCTTCTTCAGACTGATAGTCAGGGGGGATGGAAACTATAGTTGAAGAAGGGTCTCGACCCGAAACGTCACCCATTCCTTCTCTCCAGAGATGCTGCCTGACCCACTGAGTTACGTTAGCTTTTTGTGTCTATCTTCGGTTTAAACCAGCATCTACAGTTCCTTCCTGTGCACCATAGTTAATCTCCCAGACCATTTTCTGGACAGTACATTGACGTGAGTACAGTAAAACACATGGTGAAGATTGATCGTGAATTGTCAAATTCTCAGATGATAATTGTGCAACATTAAAGTGTCTTACTTTTAGGATGGATAAATACATTAGATTTTCTAATGGTATGTGGGCTGAATACCATCTCCTACTGCTATAAATAGAAGAGACCATTTAGTGTGGAGGCTAACTATATAATTTGCCTGTAACATATGGGCTGTGACTGTCAAGCACGGCTTTTAGAGGCATCTTCTGGTTGTAAAGCTTTTATCCATAATATAGAGATCTACTAGAATAGTCCCCGGAGGAAACACCAATTTTAGGAGTTCCGGTTGCGATTCCTAACAATGTCAAGACAGTCTTGGTCACTCGAGGAAAAGATTAAGGTGGTGAGCTGAGCTGAACAAAACAATAAAAGACCTTCTGAGAAGAAAATTACCTTGCTCTGTAAGCACAGAACAACATTAAAAACTGCCGTTTTGTTCTCTAAATATTTGACCTTTTTTTTCATCAGGCCACCACACACAATAGGCAGTCGATGCTAATTATTTAATTGGACATAAGAAAGAAATGAACAGGTACGAGGCAGATGCGTGCGTTTTGCGCGTGGCGGGGAAGGTAGATATATTGCAGGTAAATCATCAAGGAATACACTGAGACTCGGAGCCAGCTGGCACGCTCCTTCCATTGTGTCAGTGATAGTACTACATGTTGTATTAGGACTGTGTTCAGACAGTCTGTTGCACAGCTGTTCTTATTTTGAAACAAACAGGCTTGTGTTGGGAAATCCAGTCTGTCACTGGTACAAAGCAAATTTTATACAGACAGGAAAGGAGTGTCTGTTCTTTCAGACAAACACCAAGCATATAAGGTTGATAATCACAGCTTCAGTTAATAATAATTCATAATTACACATGTAATGCCTTTTTACTGCAGTTTTGCCATCTGCCACGAAGCACGTTAAGAGTCGGAAAGGCAAAATTGCAATGAAACGAAAATTAAAGTCTGCAATCTTTTGTGTGGCGATTTGAATTTGTGGCAAGGATTTTCCACGGTTTGATTGCTGCTGTGAATTTCTGGCACCCTTAGTGCTGAACAACTGTTTTCCATCCAGATTTTTGCTAAACACTAACTCAAAGCATGTTCGGTAATATACAAGCAGCAATGATTATGCTGAAGATAAGACACAAAAAGAAGAAAAGGAATAGGTGACGTTTTGGGTCAAGACCCTTCTTCAGAATCAAATATTTATTTTACATAGATTGAATCAAGGCAAATTCAACATCACTATCTTTACATACAATGAATAAATTGGCATGTTGCAACATCCTACAACAAATTCCTACACTGATGAAGTAATTACTCTCTGCAACCTGCGTAGCATAGTTTTACTTTAAATAAAATTATTTGGTAGGCGATGAAATTATGTACTTCTGAAATCTGAGTGAATAAAAGTCACTTGCCACAACGTACCACCTGCTGTAATGATTCATCATCCGCACAGTACATGTCACTTAAAATGAGCATATTCTTCACCTTGCCTCAACTTATCATCACTGGAATTGGATCCCATTTTAATCAGAACTCACTTTGATTTTTAATTTGGAAGACTCAACAGCAGAGGATTTGCAGTGGGGGTGTTGACTACATCAGTGGCTATCTTAACAGAAATACCACAACGTTGGAATACAATGCAGATGACAAAACTAGAGTGCAGTAAGTCTACGTTGATTTCCATTGAAAAGAGTAAACTATTTCCCATTGAACCAAAGATTCTTTTCCATTTTAATAGCTGAAATATATGAAAAATTAAAGGTATCAATACAACAGGACTTTCTTGAAATAATAAGCAAAGTACATTTAGATTTGCATCACATTTTATTTTCATGACTGCTCACTGTTCACAGTAGAATTCCATTTATATTTTTAACTGAGGGTGACCATACCCCAAAATATAGGTTGCAAATATAAATTAAATATTTCCGTTTTTGTTTTTTTTTTACATTAACATACATAGTTTCAGCAAATAATCTCACATGTCCTGCAGGTTTCTTTGTGACAATCTTTATTAGATACCTATTTTATTTTTGGCATTAAATTTTGTCCCCCAGAAATAATAGCCATTACAGGTTATTGAATAATTCTATCACACATAAAGTATTTAATTCAAAAGACAACCAGGATTACGTACTTTTTGAAAATCATTCCAGGGCGGCAAAGTGGCACAGCAGCAGACTTGCTGCCTTACAGCACCAGAGAGCAGGATTTGATTCTGACTACAGGTGCTGTCTGTACTTTCTCCCTATGCCAGTGTGGGCTTTCTCCGGGTGTTTCCCACACTCCAAAGACGTACAGGTTTGCAGTTTAATTGGATTTGGTAACAATTGTAAATTGTCCCTAGTGTGTAGGATAGTGCAAGGGTACGGCGTGATCATTGGTCGGCACGAACTCGGTGGGTTCAAGGGCCTGTTTCCATGCTGTATCTCTAAACTAAACTAATCTGAACTGGAGGAAGTCCATGTGGTCACAGGGGGAACTTACAAACTCCGTACAGACAGCACCCACAGTCAGATCAAACCCGGGTCTCTGGCATTTTAAGGCATCAACTCTACTGCTGCGTCACTGTGCCACTGGGAGAACAAACATGGCCTCCGTTTCAGCTAGGGTTGCACAACCTCAATACTCAAGAGAAAAGGCGGTCGAAATTTTGAGGCTCTGATGTCTTGAAATAAGACATGAATTTATAAGCTTCAGACTCGGAAACAAGAGCCCACTGTGTCACAACTGACATTATATAAATAAAACTGTTACAGTCCTCCAGGAAGTGAAGACTTACCCTATCCCACCAGACTTCTCTTCTGAAGGTTGCATTGAACCCACTCTTAACAGAGAGGGCTGTGCCCTGGGCAATTTATTCCTGCAGTCTAGTCCTTGTCTCCTGATTGTTAAACCAATAGTTTCCCAGAGCTTTTAGTTTGATGTGCTACTCTCTGATTGCCTTCTGTGGTAATGTCGCTATTTAATGGCCCCAGGTTCGGTCTTTGCGCAGCTGTGATTATTTCTGATTTCTACTGATCTGGGTAATTTAAATCATCTTGAGTGCTTCGGGTGGAATGCAGTTAACCTAGTGAGAACTGCACTCTGCACTTGCAAAACCTTTACTGCTCATCAATACAAAGCCCTGCTCATGAACCCAAAAGCAAAGTTTAACTTGATTTGGAAGTGAATCAGACTAGGACCTCCTGTTGGTATTAATCTCCTGTCATTTTGGTTGTACATTGTAATATAAATCAGTACAGTGTCAAACTTAACTTAGAAAGGATAGACACAAAGTGCTGGAGTAACTCAACGGGTCAGGCAGCATCTCTGGAGATAAAGAATGGGTGACGTTTAGGGTCTGCACCCTTCTTCAGACTGTTTGCTTTATCGGGAAGTAACTTTCATCGGGTCTTTTTAGGTTCTGGGTCCAAACCCAAAATGTCACCCATCCTTTTTATCCAGAGATGCTGCCTGACCATAAGTTCATAAGTTCATACTTATTCATAAACTTATTCATTCATTCATCCATCAAATCTACCCAGCCATTCATGGCTGAATCGATCGTTCCCTCTCAACAACATTCTACTGCCTTCTCCCCATAACCCCCTGATACCCTTACTAATCACTGCTGAATTACTGCAGTCTATCTTCGGTATTCCTTTCTTCACAAACCGTTGATCAATCATAGCTTGTTGCTTCGTTCTTTATGTTAACTGTGCTTATAAACCAGCATCTGTAGTTCTTTGTTTCGACATTCTAACTTATAAAGGACTTGAGAGTAGATTAAACGTTTTGCCACTGTTTAAAATTTATATTTTTCCACTTTTTACAAAAATAACCTTTTTCATAAAACAAATGAAATTGTATAATAAAAGGACACAAAGTGCTGGAGTAACTCACCAGGTCAGGCAGCATCTCTGGAGGACATGGATAGGTGATGTTTCCATCTGAAGAAGGGTCTTAACCCAAAATATCACCTCTCCATTTTCTCCAGAGATGCTGCCTGACCTGCTGGGTTACTCCAGCATTCTGTGTCCTTTTGTGTAAGCAAACATCTGCAGTTCCTTGGTTCTACATTCTGAAATGTTAATACATTGTCTTCAGCATCCAGACTACTCAAGAGAGTCAAGAGTGTTTTATTGTCATATGTCCAGAAACAGGACAATGAAATTCTTACTTGCAGCGGCACATCAGATATGTAAATATTAATATCCTGTAAAACCCACAATAAACAACAAAAAAAGTTATATATATGGCGTCTATGTGGAGGTTGTAGTGTTTAATAGCCTGATGGTTGCCGGAACCACGACAACCTGAACGAGGTTGTCCTGAATCTCAACATTACTGTTTTCAGGCCCCTGTACTTTCTTCCCCATGGCAGGAATAAAATGAGAGAATGGCCAGGGTGGTGTGGGTCTTTGATGATGCTGGCTGCTATTTTGAGGCAGCGACTCGTGTAGATTCCTTCAATGGTGGGGAGGTCAGTATCCGTGAGGGACTGGGCAGTGTTCACCACTTTATGCAAACTTCTTCATTCCTGTTCTCTGTGGTGAGTAGGTATCATAGAAGACCATCATCGTCTATATCTCTCATTTCCCTTATCCCTAACTAGTCTGAAGAAGGGGTTCGACCCAAAACATCACCCATTCCTGTGCTCCAAGGAATAAAGTCCTAGCTTGCCCAACTTCTCCTTCTATCTCCAGAGATGCTGCCTGTCCCGCTGAGTTACTCCAGCTTTTTGTGTCTATCATGGAAGATCTCAATGCAAAGTTGATACTGTTTTCCTCCCTCTCCAGAAATAATGGCCACAGACATAGGAAGATGATCAGATGGAGTGGATTCCTTCATGGGCCGTGACTTGTGAATAGCCACATTGCACAGGCCAGATACAGTCAGACAAGGCAACCCCACATTGGCCCTTTTTCTGCTTGCATTTTAATACTTTATGCTACTGTTGTAAGGCGCATTTATGCATTGTGTTCAGTTTTGGTCACCCTGCCTTAGGAATGATGTTGTTAAGCAGGAAAGAGTGTAGAGAAGGTTTACGAGGATGTTGCAAGACTTGCGGGCCAGAGCTATAAGGAGAGGTTGGGCAGGCTAGGACAGGACAGAGCACAGAACGGAAAGGTGATCTTATAGAGGTGTATACAATCATGAGGGCAATAGAAAGGATGAATGCGCGGAGTTTTATACCCAGAGTAGGGGAATCAAAAACCAAGGGATATAGATTTAAGGTGAGTGGAGGGATATTTAATTGGAACCTGAGGGGCACCTTGTTGGGTATAAGTAACATACTACCAGAGGAGGTCGTTGAGGCAGGTACTACCAGAGGAGGTAGTACCAGGTGCCACAGGTTAAGAATAAGGAGTCGGCCATTTAGAACTGAGATGAGGAAAAACGTTTTACCCCAGAGGGTTGTGAATTTGTGGAATTCTCTGCCTCAGAAGGCAGTGGAAGCCAATTCACAAGAGAGTTAGATAGAGCTCTTAGGGCCAGCGGAATCAAGGGGTATGGGGAGATGGCAGGAATGGGGTACTGATTGTGGATGATCAGCTATGATCACAGTGAATGGCGGTGCTGGCTCGAAGGACCGAATTGCCTACTCCTGCACCTATTGTCTATGTATCTATGTATCTATGTATAACAACATTTAAAAGGCGTAACTGAAGGTATCCATGGGCATGTAGTGTGGCCTCGAGAAGGTAAGCTGCCTGCAAACAGCCATTTTGCCAAGGGACTACATGATGAGGACGAAAATATGAAGAGGCAACATAATTAAAGCCATTCTTGCCTGATAAAGAATGAAGATATGTTTTGTTTATTCAGTTTTTGGATAAATAACAACTTGAAATGATTGCCCAGAGCCGGGTGCGCCTTGGGTTCCAGGGTTGGGTTGAAAGATTGAAGTACAAAAGAAGGGCAGTCTGAAACAAGGGCATATCAACTCTATCGCAAGAAGGAGGGACCTCAGCTTGAAGTTCAGAGAAGACTATCCCCTCCAAACCAAGTGTCTCTAGCCAATTCATTCATACAGGTAAGATCTGACTCCAAGTCATGAGTCTTGTGATTTAGTGCAAGAAGTGATAAGCTGGAATAGTAAAGCAAATGAGAACTTATTAGAAGTCAATGGTTTGTATGCATGCTTAAGTAACTCGAGTGCTAATAAAGATTAAGTTGTACTAAACCTTAGATTAGAGTCTTTTGTTCAACACATCAGTTGATACCCAATGGAGGTGATAGGGTCAACAACAATGTTGCAGTAAATTATAAATAAAATAAAAACAGTAAGTAACTAACCTAGTGAACCTGGCATTGTGAACCTGGCATTGCATCTAGTTACATTTCCCTTTTGTGAAGACAAAACTCAAATATATATGTTGCTCATTGAATTCCTGGATGTGACCAGAGGTTATTTTCTTGTATCCTGTGAAGATCGCTGAGAAGGTTGAACACCATTTTCTGCCTGGTTGATTGCGTGCATTTGAATATCCGCTTAAACTCAAGATGCTAGAATTCCCTCAACAGCTCAACTGTCAAAATATTTTTGCTGCTGAAGATATACTGAAAAATTAATGCTTTATATCACTTCAGACCAATCTATACTACAAACCTTTTAAAGAAATGCTTTCTTTATCAATATGGAACTATATGCATTTTGGTTTAGCTTTCAGAAAGTATATGATTCATGTAATTACTTCTGTGATAATCTCATCGAGACTATCATGCCATTCTCATCAACACGCTTCTTATTGCTGCACATGTATTGACATTAAAGTATACAATGGGGCGGCATGGCGGCTCAGCGCCAGAGACCCGGGTTCGCTCCTGACTACGGGTGCTGTCTATGCAGAGCTTGTACATTCTGCCCGTGATCACATGGGTTTTCCTCAGGTGCTCCCGTTTCCTCCCATACTCCAAAAATGTACAGGTTTGTAGGTCATTATATCCTGGGCCTCCTCCATTGTCAGAGTGAGGTCAAATGTAAATTGGAGGAACATCACTTCATACTTTGCTTGGGCAGTTTACAACCTAGTGGTATGAATGTTGCCTCCCTCTCAGTCCCTCCCTCATCTGAGTTGCCTAACTAGTTTTACTGTTATCCTGTTGAGTTCCACTGTCTGTATTAACTTGTTATCACCTCGACCGCAGGCAACAATGGACCATTGTGGGCTCCACGTTGCCTTGATTATTGTTGCTTTCTGCATATTTTCCATTTATTTGACCTAAGCACCATCTATATTTCTCGTTCCGAACTCTCCTAACTCTTTCCCTATCTCTCAGTCAGAAGAAGGGTATCGACATGAAACATCACCTTTTCCTTTTCTCCAAAGATACTGCCTGACCCGCTGAGTTACTCCAGCTTTTTGTGTCTATCTTTGGTTTAAACCAGCATCTGCAGTTTCTCCCTACACACTAATAATTATAGTTCTTGGTATTCAAGCATCTCCAATATTCTTGTGTACGAAAGAACTGCAGATGACGGTTTAAACGAAATAGAAAAAAGAAGGAATGGGTGACGTTTTGGGTTGAGACCCTTTAATTGCCCCTAGTGTGTAGGGAGTGTATGAGAACGTCACCCATTCCTTCTCTACGGAGATGCTGCCTGTCCTGCTGAGTTACTCCAGCTTTTTGTGTCTATATACAATATTCTTCTTTGACATTTAGTTCAGTTTAATTTAGAGATACAGCATGAAACCGGGCCTTTCGGCCCACTAAGTCCAATTTACAGAGAACCCTTTAATCTACAAACCCGGTCACAGGGAAAATGTGTAAACTCCAATGCCATTTGTGCCTTCAGTTCGAAGAAGTTGCTTCAACCAAAGCAACACCTATCCATGTCCTCCAGAGATGCTGTCTGACCTGTTGAGTTACTCCAGTAGTTTGTGTCCTTGTGTGCATTAACCAGCATTTGCAATTCTCTCTTTTTAACAATATTGGGGCACAGCAGCAGTGACAGAAGTCATACTGATTTTGGAAAACATAATACGGAAATATCTGTAGTGTGAGAAGTGGTGCACAAGTCATCCATTTTTGAAGCAATGCAAGAGGTCCTTGCACCTCAGCAGGTAAACCAGCATCAGCAGTTTAGTTTAGTTTAGTTTAGCGATACAGCACGGAAACAGGCCCTTCGGCCCACCGTGTCCGCACCAACCAGCGATCCCCGTACACTAGCATAATCCTACACACTAGGGACAATTTACAATTCTTTTTACAAAAGATAGCAACACTACCGCTGCACCATCATGGTGCCCCTGATGAGTCACAGTTCCTTGTCTCTACATTCAAACATCTTTCCTAACTGAGACAGCCACTGCAATGTCCAACATTTTGTGAATGAAGGTCAAGATGTCCCTCACAATTAATCACCAGTTTCCCCACAGCGCAACAGTTGAGGTAATATTGTGTAGGAAGGAGTTACAGATGCTAGTTTACACTGAAGATAGACACAAAAGGTGGAGTAATGCAGCGGGTCTGGCAGCATCTCTGGAAAAAATAAATAGGTGACGTTTTGGGTCGAGACCCCTCTTCAGCCTGTCTGGAGAAAATGAAAAGGTGACATTTCGGATCAAGACACTTCTTTAGACCCTGACGTCTGAAGAAGGATCTCGACCGGAAACGGCACCTATTCCTTGTAAAGTATATTGTTAGCTTTATCGAATTGATAGTCACAATATTCACACCAATTCTCCTGCAAAGCAACAGACAAGAAACCACCCCCCCCCCCCCACAATTGATTGTATAAAGCAAATCAAAAGCCCCACTTGCTCCATCCTCTTAAGGCTAAGAGTGTAAGAGTATTCAGCCTATTGCACTAAAATGAGCAAACATTGTTGCTTACTAATGGCAAGGCCATGCTAAATCCTGCTGAAGGAAGATGACATAGAAATAGAATAAGTGTTTTATTTCTTATAAGTGAACCTGAAATTTCTCAGCACATTTGAGTGCATTCCTAATTGAGCAACCAAATCGCACAGAGGGAAACATCATCACAGCGGGAGCCTGAAGGAAATTGAGTTTATTCTTAAACACAAATTTTCCTCATCCTTAACATTGTATTAATCATGGCGGGGAAGTACAATTAGCAGAAATAAATTGTGTTTCCATCACTAGGCTTTCTCTCAAGCCTTGCACACATTCCAGAGTGCTTTTTATACTTTTCGTTTGTGGGCTGCCTTTGGAGTCTTTGGGAATCAACACCTGCAGTTATATTCAAAAGCCTAACATTTCCAAGCGCCCTCTGAAGTGGTCAGCCATTGTTCTGAGGTGGATGGGTTTTTACCTGACTAACAGAGGCATTCCAGAACCATCAGTGCTCTGAACACCCCCATGATGGGTAATCAGCCCCGCTGTCTTTATTCTGTGAGACATTGAAAACCCACAGGGAAAATGTGGTTGGATGTAAAAAGAGGGTTGGGGTTTTTTTAATAAGTTTCCTATCCACAGATGCCATCAAGCTTTTATACCATTCAGTTTATTTCTGTGGTCCTTACAAAGACTTCTTAAGCTGTGGTCACCACTTCTGTAGTATAATGCAGGTAATTAAGCTGAAGTCTGCTCTTTAGCGAATTAAATTCAGACAATTTGCTGGAATATATGTAAGTGGGTGAAGATCTTTACACTTGTAAATGTTCTGTGTTGACCATTATCTATTTTTTAATGTAAGTAAGTGGATGCAATTCTTTGATTATAATCTGGCAAGTCACAGTGTGTTCCTTCTGTATGGAGCTTTTTTAACACCTTATGCTTCATAATGGTTTTTGTCACTAAATAGAGTCTGGCTTTTGAGTTTGACACCGAAAGCAAATGTGATTCCAATCTTTTTTCTCCCTCAGAGATGTGATAACCTCTTAATTCTGCAAACCTGTTGTGGTTGCATTTATCAGAACTAAGTAACTCTGGTGGTCAAAGAGGAGTTTAGATGAAACCAGAAACCATGGCAGATTATTTTCAACTTTGTACTTGAAAGAGCACTGTCAGGTACAAATGTTTTTACATGGGCTTCAAGCCAGATGCATGCGATGATCAAGATAGAAGGCTAAATAATAGTGAAATTTACTATCCACAGAGAGCAAATGAACTTCTACCACACACATTGTAGTTTGAGTGCAGCACCAAATATATGGATGCAGGAAAGGAAATTAATCATCATAAAGAAGCCAAAAATACAGGTTGCATTGTCCAGATTCCATTTATTTTGCTGTCTTTCATTTTGTCAAACATTCACACTTAAAATAACATCAGGCACATTAGCTACAATTCTTTTATTTAATCCCAGTCCTGTATTTTCTTTGGGTCTAATTATGCAATAATTCCACAAAATTGAGTTCTTATTACTTAATTTTCTTTGTAGCGCACACGTCTTTAACATATTCTTGCCCTTTCAGCGTACTTGAGTGCACATTGAATGGCTATCCCACAGTTAATTGATCCTGAGATTTCCAGCTGTGTTCACATCCCTCTTTTGGGTACCCAAGTCTTCTCCAGCTGTTCCTCGAAGAATGGGAAGATTAAGCACAAATGGCAACCTTAAGCAGACACTTCCTGCTCTGCAGTTCACATTAGGTCATTGATATGTCACTTCTAAAACCAATGTTGGACAAATACTGGCATCACTTGTTGTGAATGGGTTCATGGAGATATACAGTCGGTGTGATATTTTAGAAATGTTGATGATTTTGGTCTAATACCTTTACTCAAGGAAGAAGCACTATTTTCCTATCACGACGATTGAGTGTTATTTAGTCCAGAAACTAAGAATAATAACAACAATAACACTAAATAACACTAATAATATGAAAAAATCATATTCCCTTTCAAGACTTAGATCACAATTATTCTGTTGATAATTAGATGATTTGTGTGAATAGTAGTTTTGCAAAGGGTACATATTTTACATCGAATTGAAGGAACTTTGCACCAAATTGTCCAGGTTTGGGGTTTCATTAAGAGCAAGGTGAAAAATCCCTCGAGTTTATTTCCAAATTAAATCTCAGCATCCAAGATGTGCTATAATATGGGATTTTATTATATCGTTAACTTCAACAAATAAAAACTTGGCTATTTTTTCTTCACTGTAAATCTATTTCATCAACAGACTTTAGATTTTAGACATTCAGCGCCCTTCTGCCCACTGATCACCCCGAACACTGGCACTATCCTACACACTAGCGACAATTTACAATTTTGATCTGGTATTTTGTTGGTTCACATGCTTGATCAATGGTGTTTTATCATTAATGTTTTATTATTATTAATGTTTAGTGTTTCTGAGTCATTCGTAACTGTCACTGTATGTCATGTTGTTACTTCTGGGCGGAGCACCAAGGCCAATAAACTTACTTACTTTACCAAAGCCAATTAACCTACAAACCTGTACGTCTTTGGAATGTGGGAGGAGAAGACTCACGTGGGAGAACGTACAAACTCTGTAAAGATAGCACCCACAGGCAGGATCGAATCCAGTCTTTGGTGCTGCGAGGCAACAACCCTGCGGTTGCCCGCCGCGCCACTGTGCCGCCCCTAATAGTATTTGAGAATTTATTGTATTTATTCTAAAGACATTTGCTTTATAGCATGAATGGAACATAGGACAGTACAGCACAAGAACAGCCCTTTCAACCGTCAATGTCTGCCCAGATCATCTGCTATATACCTGCACATAATCAATATCCCTTTATTCCGTGCATATCCATATGCCGATCCAAAAGTCACTTAAATTCCACTATTGTATCTGCTTCCACCACCAACCCTGGCACTGCATTTCAGGTACCCACCATCATATGCAGGTAGATAGCTTTCTAAGCCTCCCCTTCACTTCCTTTGTTCTCGGTGCCCCACCCCCTGCAATGTTTCCCCCCCCCCCCTCCCCCCCCCCTCCCCTCCCCCCCCTCCCCCCGTTGCTCTCAACATCCAGTTAGCTAGCTCTCGTTCCCTCCCTACACCTGGCGGTGCGGTTCCCGTCGACGCCAGTTACCCGGGGTCGATTTGGTGGGCGAGCCAGGCCTACCGCCTAGACCACCATCATCGGTACACGGCGGGCGCTCCTTGTCCCTCTGACCCAGGCGAGCGAGTCCTCAATTATTCCTTTTCATCGTCTCCAATGTCTGAACAAATATTAAATGTCAAAATTATTTTACTAAAGGTTAGTTCTTATGCTCCAATCATGATTAAAACCACAACTGTAATTCAGGGAGAGAGCTTTATGTTTAACTCCTACCAATTAGCTGCAGGTAAATTAAAAAACAATTATAAAGAAAATGAGAACTCTGATAACGGTGTTGTCGCACATCTGCTTTCATTTATGTAGTTCACCATAGTGTTTGCTTTGTAAATACTTACATTAAATCATTGTTGATAACTTATAAGAGAAGTGCTCAAAATTCACAGCGAGATGGTGAAATTAATTATAACTATTGAAATCTGTAGAGATAATTCTTCAACATGTTGGAAGGTGAAATGAATTTCATTTTTTGCGCACTCCATTAAATGATCTGATGAATGCATAATCCTTCACAGATTTCAGAATGCTGAAAATTGATTACGTTTGATTAGCTCTGATCTAAGCAGAGAGGGCTGACAGAGTACATGTGAAACATTAGAGTATTATAACGTAATAAATGATTTAATTATCAGTGTTCCTGGTAATGTAAGATTCCCTGCAGAGAGACTGTCAAATCACAGTCCTGTAATAGACCTGTGGGTTTCACTTAATTCTATTAAGGTTTAAATAATATTTCCCACAGTCCTCGTGACTGCAATGCAAAGTTCCATTATGCAACCTAATTGTTTTTAATTAGTATCGAATGGTGGTAAAAATCTTCACAAACTTTGAATTACATGTCTGCTGTTTGCAATTAAACTATGCTTGGTGACTAAAATAGTGATTTATGTAGCAACAAAGAACTGCAGATGCTGGTGAATACACAAAAGGACACAAAGTGCTGGAGTAACTCATCGGCACAGGTAGTATCTCTGGAGAACAGATCGTTGATGTTTGGGGTCGAAGGGTCTCGACCCCAAATGACACCTAAAATAGTTACTTATATTACTGAGATTTTGTTGGATGAGTGGCAAAATTTACTTGTGTTGCGCCAAATTTTTGAGTGCCATTCCCAATATTGCATCCAGTGTGTACATCCACATTTGTAATCCTTTTCTTGTTAGCCCCCATTTTTGGAAGAATACTAATGCTGGCAATGTTACCTCTCACCTCAACTGTCCAGAGTAGGTAGATCAGAGCATTATTTGTATGCCATGTTGTTTGGATATCAGTGCGGGGGGTCAACAATCTATCTGCTGTCATCTGTTCATATATGTGGGGGAGCAGGTCTCACCAAAAGGAAGGACTCTTAGAGTCACAAAGCATTGAATCAGGCCCTTCAGCCCAACTTGCCCAAGCCACGTAAGGTGCCCCGTCTGCACTAGACCCATCTGCACTAGACTCACCAGCCCACGTTTGATTCATATCCCTTTAAACCCTTTCCTACCCATGTACCTGTCCATATGTCTTTTAAGTATTGTTGCCTGCCTCAAATAGTACCTGCCTCAACTACCTCCTCTGGCAGCTCGTTCTATATACCCTTCACCCTCTGTGTAAAATAAAGTAGCTCAAGTGAGTAGAAAGGAACTGCAGATGATGGTTTATACAGAAGACAGCAAAATGCTGTAGTAACTCAGTCGGTAAGGCAGCATCTCCAGAGTAAGGGAATAGGTGTAGAATTGAAGATGGGTTCTGACCCAAATAAGTTAAATATTCCTTTTCTCCAGAGAAACTGCCTGACCCGCTGAGTTACTCCAACACTTTGTGTCTAAATAAGTTGCCCCTCGTGTTCCTATTAAACCTTTCCCCTCCCTGCTTGAACCTACGTCCTCAGGTTCCTGATTCCCCCACTCTGGGTAAAATACTTTGTGCATTCACCCTATCTATCTCCCTCATGATCTTTTACACCTCTATAAAATCACCCCTCCGCCTCCTGCTCTCCAAGGATTAATGTCCTAGCCTGCCAAATCTCTCTTTATAGCTCAGGCCCTCATGTACCAGCAACATTGCACTCTTTTTGCACTTAATAAAACGGATGATCTATTACCTGCAGGCTTACAGTATGAATTGAGTGGCAAGCAGGGGGAAGAGGAGAGGCGGTGACACCCACGTAGAAATGCATTCCTTATGGCCTTTACATGATTAAAAGATCCAGTTGTGCACAACATCTTTTGCTGGGAGGAACAGACTTAAAATTCCAAGCCACTTCTGGGGCCAACATGCTCAGTTTTAATTGTTCAATGTCAAAAACTGATGTTGTTCATCATATTGACATATTCCTCATAGTCATCAAATCTCATCATAACAAATATGCCATATTTCACGACCACCTGTTTAGAGTCTTACAGCAGGGAAACTGGCCCTTCTGCCCAACTTGCCCTTGTCGACCAAGATGCCCCATCTACGCTAGTTCCACCTGCACCCGCATTTGGCACGTATGTGGGTGTACTCCTTTTCTCTCTAAACCTTTCCTGTCCATGAACCTGTCCAAATGTATTTTAAATGTTGTTATAGTACCTGCTTCAACTATCTATAATCAGCAGCTCATTCCATATACCCACCACCCTGTGTGAAAAGTTGCCCCTCAGATTCCTATTAAATCTTTCCCCTCCCACCTTAAACCTTTGTCCCCTGATTCTTGATTCCCCTACTCTGGGTGAAAGGCTCTGTGTGTTTCCCCTATCTATTCCCCTCATGAGTTTATACACCTCTAAGAGATTATCCCTCAGTCTCCTGTGCTCCAAGGAATAAACTCCATGCCTGCCCAACCACCCATAGCTCAGGCCCTCAAGTCCTGACAACATCCTCGTATATAGGTTATCTGCACTCTATCCAGCTTCCAACATACTTTCCTTTAGCAGGGTGAGCAAAACTGAGCACCTATCTAGTCCCCTTGTACTGTATAGCCCTCAGACACACAGGGCGGCACAGGGGCATAGCGGTGTGTAAGCTGCTACCTTACAGTGCCAGAGACAAGGGTTAGATCCTGACTATGAGTGCTTGTCTGTACAGGGTTTGTGCCTTCTACCTGTGACCGCATGGGTTTTTTTCCGGGTGCTCTGGTTTCCTCCTACTTTCCAATATCATGCAGGTTTGTAGGTTAATTTGCTTCTGTCAATTCTCACACTATCCTAGTGTGTAGGATCGAACTAGTGTATGGGACATCGCTGGTCAGAACGGACTCAGAGGACTGAAGGACCTGCTGTATCTTTAAACTAAACTAAACTGTCCAATCTTCTTCGTTCCTGGGCGTTCGAGTTGCCGAACCAGAGCAATTAATTACTGATGACAAATATTTGAATTTAAGTTCCATTAATCATATTAATGCCATTTAAGTTCATGTTATAGGAGCAAAATTAGGCCAATTGGCCCATCAAGTCTTCTCTGCCATTCAATCATGGCTGATCTATATTTCCCTCTCAACCCCACTCCCATAACCTTTGACACCCTTACTAATCAAGAATCTGTCAATCTCTGCCTTAAAAAACTCATCCTCTTCCCCGTTCTAAAGGTTCATCCTTTTATTCTGAGGCTGTGTCCTCTGGTATGAGACTCCACTACAGGAAACTAAGTTTCAATGAGTTCCCCCTCATCTAAATTTAAATAGGTAATAGTAATAGACATATTGGTTACTGTGCTAATTGTAGGTAGAAACATAGAAACATAGAAATTAGGTGCAGGAGTAGGCCATTCAGCCCTTCGAGCCTGCACCGCCATTCAATATGATCATGGCTGATCATCCAACTCAGTATCCCGTACCTGCCTTCTCTCCATACCCTCTGATCCCCTTAGCCACAAGGGCCACATCTAACTCCCTCTTAAATATAGCCAATGAACTGGCCTCAACGACCCTCTGTGGCAGAGAGTTCCAGAGACTCACCACTCTCTGTGTGAAAAAAGTCTTTCTCATCTCGGTCTTAAAGGATTGCCCCCTTATCCTTAAGCTGTGACCCCTTGTCCTGGACTTCCCCAACATCGGGAACAATCTTCCTGCATCTAGCCTGTCCAACCCCTTAAGAATTTTGAAATGCTGAAATGAAGTGCTGTATTGAAAGTCAGTTGTCCCCTCGGTGATATTCTGACCCTGAAATCACAGTCATCTTTAATGCAAAATTCAAACATTTAAAGTTCGGCGCTGTCTTTTCCTATATAGACATGTTCTATCATAGCAACGTAAATGATGACTTCGGCGCTGGTGATAACAAAAACCCCAGACACCAATGTGAATATGTTTCTGCTATTTGGGGCTTTGTCTTTCAGTATAAATCTTGATATTCTGTTCTTCCCTCCTAAATGCCTCTTATTCCCCATTGTCTCGTATGCTGCCTTTTCCAATTTCAGCCTACTTTATAATTCCCCATTGCTGCATCGCTTTAATGCCAGGCTCCAAAAGTCCCAATAACTCCTTCTTATGAGAAAGCAGGGAAAAGATATTAAGGCTAACTGACCGTTTATGGATCATTAGAGGTCTGATGTGTGAGGAATGATTGGAAAATTTGGCATTTTCAGCCTCCTGATTTACTGCAAGCAATGAAATGTGGTGGAATATATACGTTATACATACGTATAGAGGTATACGGTTATACAGGTCCACCACCGATTTTCCAGCAACTGGTGGTTCAGCACCTCCTTTAATCCGGTCACTTGAAATCCCCCCCGGAACACCCCCCGAAAATGTGGGGTGAGGCAGCCGATCTCAACTTCGCCGGGACTTCCGTAGCCAGTCAGCGGGTCAAATTTGGCCCCTGCGGCTGGGGCTCTGGAGCTATCGCCTGGCCAGAGCCAGGAGATCCATTCCCATAGCCGACTTCCAAGGCTGACTTTGCGGGCAAGTAGCTCGGCTCCTCGGTAGCCTAGGCGGACGGTTCCGGTACCGTTCGACTCTTCTCGGAGGTCGTAACCTCTGGTTGTCCAGCAAAGACCTGCTGTGTATTTCTACCTTTTATCCGTTGACATTTTCAGCTTTCCAGCAATGTCAGTTGTTTTATTTTGATACACCATTCTTCATCCTTTGGTATTCAAACATTCAGCGTGTACAATTCATGCCAGTTTATTTTAACCACACATTTGCAGTCTGTGAGATTTCGACAATAGTACCTGGGACATGACTGAAATGGTTTGCCATCATGTAAGCTGCTGCCAAAGAAAATCACTTCAGAGCTTGGCAGAATGTGAAAGGAACAAAACTCCTGACAGATTAAAGAATCTTTTTGCAATTTATCAACTGGGTTTAAAAACTGGCCGTAAGTCACTTCTTACAATTCTCACAAAGTGTGATGTTATCAAAGTCCTATAATAACCCGAAAACGCCAAACAAATAATTCTGTGGGTCAGGTAATTTAGGTACCAGATTTCAAAACCTGCAACCAAGAAGCAGTTTAGTTTATATTTTACTTATGTAGGAATAAATGTTAGTTTTAAATTGGACAAGAGGTGGTAAAGGATAAATAGTAGAGACTGGTTTGGATTACACTTGTTTAGAGTTAGAGCGTGGAAACGGCCCTTTGGCCCACCGTGTCCACGCCCCAGCATTGATTGCCTGGAAACCAGTTCTACATTATCCCAATTTACAAAAGCTGATTAACCTACAAGCCTGCACTTTTTGGAATGTGGGAGCAAACCGGAGCATCCGGAGAAAACCCACACGGTCACAGGGAGAATATGCAAAATGCTTACAGATATCACACGTAGTCGGTATTGAACCTGGGTCTCTGGCGCTGAAAGGCAGCAACTCTACCGCTGTGCCACTGTGCCGCCCTACTTATTTAAGTTCAAATGATGCATGCTGAAAGATCACCCTTGTGACCATTGCAAATAAAATCATGATCATCAGTAAAATCAGTAAGCTCATCTTCCATTTTTATCTGCCAGGCATGCACCTATTGATGCCACTTTTTGTACGAGATGGAAACAATAGACAATAGGTGCAGGAATAAGCCATTCGACCCTTCGAGCCAGAACCGCCGTTCACTGTGATCATAACTGATCATCCACATTCAATACCTATGCCAACATTTCCTTCTTTGTTTAATGAGTGTGGCCTTGTCAGGAACTGTGCAAGACTCATTTTGGCACACGTTCCTGAGTGTAAACTACCCGAATGCTACTCCAAATGTCTTCTTGCCAATATCAGAGCTTCTTGCAAAGAAACTCTACACAGGTACAGAAAAAGCTTTTGTTTGCATGCGATCCAGTCAAAGAAAAGACTATACAAGATAACAATTAAGCTGCCCACAGTATACAGATGCAGGGTAAAGGGAATAATGTCTAGTTCAAGATAAAGTCTGATAAATTTTCATCCAACACTCAAATTTACTTGGACCATCTCTGACACCTCCCTCCCCTTTCTTGATCTCACAGTCTCCATCACAAGAAATAGACTGTTCTTTATCTCTCCACATCACCGTCTATATCTCTCGTTTCCCTGATCCCTGACCAGTCTGAAGAAGGGTCTCGACCCGAAACGTCGCCTATCTCCTTCGCTCCTTAGATGCTGCTGCACCCGCTGAGTTTCTCCAGCTTTTTGTGTACACAAGAAATAGACTACTGACTGACTATTACAAACACACTGACTCCCACAACTATCTCGACTACACTTCTTCCCACCCTGCGTCCAAAGACTCTATCCCCTCCTCCCAATTCCTCCGTCTACGCTGCATCTGCGCCCAAGATGAAGTGTTCCATACTAGAACATCCGAGATGTCCTCATTCTTTAGGGAATGGGGGTACCCCTCTCACATTGTAGACGAGGCCCTCACTCGTGTCTCCTCAGTACCCCGCAGCTCCGCCTTTGCTCCCCCGCCCCTTAGTCATAACAGAGACAGAATCCCCCTAGTCCTTACTTTCCACCCAATCAGACGTTGCATACAACAAATTTCCGCACCTCCAACGGGATCCTACCACTAGCTACATTTTCCCATCTCCACCCCTTTCCGCCTTCCACAGAGACCAATCCCTCCTCAACTCCCTGGTTAACTCATCCCTTCCCACCCAAACCACTTTCTCCCCAGGTATCTTCTCCTGCAACCGTAGAAGATGCAACACCTATACCTCCTCCCTCAATTCTGTCTAGGGATCGCGACAGTCCTTTCAGGTTCACTTGGACCTCCTCCAACCCCATCTACTGTATCTGTTGTTCAAGATGTGGACTCTTATACATTGGCGAGACCCAATGCAGACTTGGCGATCGTTTTGCCAAACATCTTCGTTCACCCCACGTGAACCAACCTGATCTTCCGGTTCCTTGCCATTCCTAGACCAATCTTTCCGTCCTTGGTCTCCTCCATTGCCAGAGTGAGGCTAAATGCAAATTGGAGGAACAACATCTCATATTTTGCTTGGGCAGCTTACAGCCTAGTGGTATGAATATTGATTTCTCTCACTTCAGGTAGCCCGGCATTCCCTCTCTCTCTATCCCTCCCCCACCTAAGTCACACTAGCTTCCATTTTCATCCTTCAACCAGCTTACAATGGCCCGTTTCCTTTATCATCTTTACTTTTTTGCATATCTTTCATTCATTGTTCTTTATCTCCACATCACTGTCTATATCCCTCGTTTCCTATACCCGTAACCAGTCTGAAGAAGGGTTTCGACCCTAAACGTCACCCACTCCTTCTCTCCAGAGATGCTGCCTGTTACTCTAGCTTTTTGTGTCAGTCCAATTAAAGATAGTTCAAATGTACTCATGGAGGTAGATGGGAGGTTAAGACAGCACCCTAGTTGATGAGAGAACGGTTCAGTTGCCTGATAACAGATGGGAAGAAACTGTCCCTGAATCTGGAGGCATGCGTTTTCACACTTCTGCATCCCTTGCCTGCTTGGAGACAGGAGAAGAGGGAGTGACTGGGGTGTGACTGGTCCTTGATTATGCTGGTGGCCTTGCCGAGGCAGCGTGACCTGTAGATGGAGTTAATGGAAGGGAGGTTGCTTTGTGTGATGATCAGGGCTGTGTCCACAATTCTCTACAATTGCTTGCGGTCTTGGATGGAGCTGTTCCAATCTTTTAATGATGGTTAAAGAGTTGTCTGACATTTCCACACAGTTTAGGTTAAATACATAAAATATGTTGGGCCCTTTGCTGTTTGCTGAAATGAGGATACATTAACGTCTAAACTCTTCAATGGGGATGAAATCAAAAAAGGCCAATTAGCTAAACTTCAAAAAAGTTTCTACTCCAACTCTACTTCACTCTACTTCAAGCCAACAATGTGCACCAGTAAACAGCATATGGGACTCAACAGATACTAAAAGCACTTTTTACAAAATTACATGGGATCACAATACTAATAAAAAGACTCACGGATGGGTGTGCTGCATTCCTCCCAGGCATGTTGCTAAAGCCTGCAATTAGTCCACGCATTGGCAGGCCCAAGAATCGTGTTGTCTTAGCTCATATATGATTGTCTCTTATGATGCATTCTGATCCCACGATCTACTGTCTTTGGTCCTGGATCTGCATGTTGATCGGTTCTCTGGCAATGACCCGCCATTGGACTTTACATTTTGAGTCTATGCCTGAGTGATTTCTGCAGCCTCTTGCCGGCTGGGTGAAATACGGAGTGTTTCTGCATGATTTCTTGAGTTGATGAGGAGCAATTATGCCTTAAATGAAGTCATTCATGTCTGCATTTTTGTTTGCATATTTTTCAGTGTTCATCTGTTATTAAACCCTTCTTTAACTGTAAGCTACTTTCAAACACATTTTGTCTCCAACTCAATTTTGTTATCAAAAGAAAACAATGTGTGCTCACTGGATGTTTTTGATAAAGGTTAGCCAACCAGAAAATTAAATATGAAATAAGGTGTAATGTTTAAGTACTGGTTGATGTAAGATGTTGCAAATCGAAAGAAAAGAAGCTCTGGAAATACATTAAATATCTTCAGTTTTAGACTTAAAACTTTAGCGGTACAGCGCGGAAACAGGCCCTTCGGCCTACCGGGTCCATGCCAACCAGTGATCACCCCATACGCTAACATTATCCTGTATAGTAGGATACTATAATTACAATTACAATTACAATTTTACCAAAGACAATTATCCTACAAACATGTACGTCTTTGGAGAGTGGAACATCGCCAGAGCACCCGGAGAAAACCCACGGGGTCACAGGGAGAACGTACAAACTCCATACAGACAGCACCCATAGTCAGGATCGAACCCAGGTCTCTGGTGCAGTAAGGCAACAACTCTGCCACTGCCCTGCTGTATACCATATATTTTGGAATATATAAATCCACAACACAATCTGTTTTTCTCAACGGAGAAATAAACAGACCTCGGCATTCAGATGGTGTGTTACACTATATTTTGCTTCTTTAGGTATTTAATAACTTGCATCAATCATCGCATGCCAAATCCTACCTGATTTTTGTACGTCTGTAACTTGTAGCTTTGAATGGTATGAGCAGGCTGTGGTTTAAGATCTCACTTTCTAATAAAGAAAAACAAATGGCCTCATAATAACTTAATTCAGTAGTATTCTAGTGAGGACTAGTTTACCTTTAAAGCAATTTATTAAGTAGAGGCAGCAATTTATTTCCTTTACAGTCTGGATGCCTAATAGGGTATTTTATGATTGTGGTTTCCAAGGTGATGTTGAGAACATTGTACCTAGATAACATTCGTGTCATGAAAATGAATAAAGATCATTAAAGTGCATCAAGCCACTCAAATTTACATGCCATTACTGTTAATATTTCTCATTAAATGCCCACATTTTTATTGCATCCCTTTCAACCATAATTGTCTGAATCTGTTGTTGTTCATACATTCATAATAGATAAGATTTAGTTGCCACCTGCAATAGGAAATTAATTTTTCCATCCTAATAGAATAGTAGATTGGAACATGATTCAGATGCTTTATAGAATATCATTCCCAATAAGTTTTTAAATAAAAAGGCTGCAAGGCCTTTGAAATGTATAAGTATAATAAATGCATATATTCAATTTTGGAAAACACTGCCAATTTCTCTTCTCGGTAGACTCAATGCCGTAAAGATGATCTTTCTCCCGCAACTTCTATATTTATTCCAGTCAATACCGATATATCTTCCCAAATTTTTTTTTTTTTAAATTGATTCCATTGTCACTAATTTCATCTTGGACGATAAAAACCACCGAATACACAAAAGACATCTGTGCAAATCAAAAGACAATGGAGGACTAGCCTTACCTAACTTCCTGTTAAAGAAGGAACTGCAGATGCTGGAGAATCGAGGGTTACACAAAAAGCTGGAGAAACTCAGCGGGTGCAGCAGCATCTAAGGAGCGAAGGAGATAGGCGACGTTTCGGGTCGAGACCCTTCTTCAGACTGGTCAGGGATCAGGGAAACAAGAGATATAGACGGTGATGTGGAGAGATAAAGAACAATGAATGAAAGATATGCAAAAAAGTATCGATGATAAAGGGAACAAGCCATTGTAAGCTGTTTGTGGTGTGAAAATGAGAAGCTAGTGCGACTAGGGTGGGGGAGGGAGATAGAGATAGAGGGAATGCCAGGGCCCGAGGGCTGAGGGAGATGTGGGAAGGGGAGGAGACAGCAAGGGTTAACAGAATTGAGAAAATTCAATGTTCAAGCCCAAAGGATGCAGACTCCCCAAGCGGAATATGAGGTGCTATTCCTCCAACTTGCGGTGTTACCTAACTTCCTCTTTTACTATTGGGCAACCAATATTAAAACTATAATTTTCTGGCTGGATGATTCATACCAACAGGCAAACTGGCTAAAAATGGAAAGGGAAGATTGCTTGCCTTTCTGTATAGGCTCGATTGTCCCGTCTCCAATATCCATGAATAAGTCAACGTATGAGCATAACCCAATAATACACAGTACTATCCGTATCTGGAAACAGTTGAAACTCAGTCTCAAACTGAGAAACATGTCTCTCCTTCTCCCCATTGCAAATAATCCCTCTTTTAAACTTTCTACTCTAGATGTGGTTTTTGTTCAAGGGAAGAATCAGGGAATCAATACTGTGGGAGACCTTTATCAGAAGGGGACACTTTCCTCCTTTCAAGAATTGCAGGAGAAATACGAGCTGAACACCAATAACTTTTTCAGATACCTCCAAGTTAGGGATTACATGAGAACATACATACAAGACTGCTCCTCTGTAGGTCCAGATCTCGATGAATGTTTGAATAGACATGCAAATACAGAGAAGTTGATATCCCACATTTACAATGCCCTCCAGAACATCGACACCCCATCATCTGAGATTTATAGGTGTTCATGGGAGGATGAGATGGGTCAACTCATCTCAAGGATATATGGGACAAAATCCGACAATACATACATCATTGCTCTTTAAATGCCAGACACTGCCTGATACAGTTTAAAGTACTGCACAGGCTATATTACTCAAAGACCAAATTGAGCAAGATTTTCCCCAGTGTTTCCTCCCTTTGTGAGAAATGTCATTCTCAAGAAGCCACCTTAACCCATTCTTTTGTACTATGTACAAAAATAGAAATTTTTGGACGGAAGTCTTTAATGTTACCTCTAAAACACTGAAAATTCCACTAGAACCAGATCAAAAACTGATAATACTGGGAATATCAGATGCACGTGTCAAACTAACGGTATTTCAAAGACGCTTTCTTGATTACGGTCTAATATCAGCAAAAAAACTTATAATTAAATTTTGGAAAAAGACAACAGTCCCCTCAGTGAAGATGTGGATTACAGAAAAGACAGAGACACTACATCTAGAAAAAATTGGGTTTGGCTTGACTGACAAACCAGATCAATTTTTAAAAATATGGTCTTTTATTGAATTTCTTGAACAATACAATGGTTGAACACAAACTCAAAACTGATTGTAAGGCTGGGTGAGCGGGTGCATGGGTGGGTCAACGGACATATCTCCTCTTCTTTCTCCTTCTTTTCATCTTTTTCTTTCCTTTCTTCTCTTTTTTCTTATTTCAATTTAATATTATGTTTGTAAAATGTTAAAATTGAAGCTGTGCTAGAGTTGTAGAACTGTTAAGTCATTATTTTCTGTACAATTGCTTCCAATAAAATTATAATTAAAAAAAAAGAAATGTATAAGCTCCGATCTAAACAGAAAAATGATCCATTTAAAGCCCACAAGACATTTACACAAGAGAGGAATGTGAATCAAAGTTTGGGAAATAATGAATTTGATGATCATGACTGGTTAGGTAGGAAAATGAACAAAATAATGAAGAATAATTTTGCTCTGGCACTTAAAGCAGTTGCTAAACATTTAGAGAAATGAAGTATGAATTGCAGTTAGATGCCTGATTATATTATCTGTTGTCCTTGCAGTGTTTTGGAGGAGGACTGTGTTAAGGTGACCCCTGCAGTCTATTTGAGGAACTGCAGACAGTGCACCATCATAACTTTAGTTTAGAGGTACAGTATGGAAACAGGCCCTTTGACACATCAAGTCCACGCCGACCAACAAACACATGTACTCTAGTTCTATTTCATCCCGTGTGGAGAGTGAGAGGAAAACGGAACACCCGAAGAAAACCCACACAGTCACAGGAAGAACATACAAACTCTGTGCAGACGGTACCCGTGGTCAGGATCGAACCCGGGTCTCTGGTGCTGTGAGGCAGTAGCTCTTTTGCTGCGCCACAGTGCTGCTTACAGTATATAGTGTTGGCAATGCAGTTTTAAATGTGCCTCTCGATAGTGAATCTGTGGGATTCATTGCCACAGAAGGCTGTGGACACCAAGTCAATAGATATTCTTAAGGTGGAGATTGACACCTGTGACTCTAGGATTGTTGACATTCTCCAACCCACACTGCACACTTCCAAAGGCTTGTTCCTTACCTTACTGGTAACGTACCTCAACATCCTCCTCCTGGAGTCAATCCTCTTCTTCTGCTCTGTCACGCCGAGCATGGATTTTTATTCTCCCCTCGATAAAGGTTTATTTTCCTTCCCTTTCCCTGCAGGGCTCTATAATGATCCATACAGTCAAAATTGATTTCTGACTTGCAAGGGTACAACTGCAGTAGCTGCATTTACCAGGATTATTTTCTTTGTTGTAGAGTAAGTTACCAATTGAAACAGGCCCTTCGGCCCAACTTGCCCATGCCGACCAAGATGCCCCCATCTACTCTAATCCCACCTGCCCGTGTTTGGTTTGTAACCGTTTTAACCTTTCTTATCCATGTAGCTGTTCAAATGTATTTTAAATGTTGTTATAGTACCTACCTCAACTATCTCCTCTGGCAGCTTGTTCCTTATATCCATCTGTGTGAAAAGAAATTGCACCTCAGGTTGTTCTTTGTTATGTGTTGATAAAGAACAATCTTTTTTTTGAGTCTGGGGAAGGCTCCCGACCCAAATCGTCACCTATCAATGCTGGCTGACCTGCTGAATTTCTCCAGCACTTGGTGTCCTTTTGTGTAAACCAGCATCTGAAGTTCCTTGTTTCTATAAGAAAACAGAGTATTTTGCAGTGACACTGAGTTACTCCAGCACTCTGTGTCTTTATTTTGTTCTTTGTTATAGGTCTGCAACAATTAAAGGCAAATAATTATCAAAGTTCAATTAAATATATATATTTATCCACATTCCAAAGGATAATTGCTTTAAAACCCATTGTATATAAATTCCTCCAATCACCACATGTGTTGCATGGTTCAGTTAGATCATGGCCGATCTTTTACATCAGTGTCATTTTCCTGAACTGACACAACTTTCATTCATTCCATTAATATTTAAGCCCCTATTGATCTTGACCTTGAATATACTCAGCTGCTGCCTTACAGCACCAGGTTTGATCCTGACTATGGTTGCTGTCTGTATGCAGTTTGTAGGTTCTCCCTGTGCTTGTATGGGTTTTCTTTGGGTGCTCCAGTTTCCTCCCAAACTCCAAAGACTTTCAGGTTTGTAGGTTAATTGCCTCTATAAAAATTGTCCCCCCCCCGAGTGTGTAGGAGAGAACTAGTGTATGGGGTGATTGCTGGTCGGTGCAGACTCATTGGGCCGAAAGGCCTGTTTCAATGCTGTATCTCTAAACTAAACTAAACCACATGTAAAGGCAATCCCATGCCCAAGTACCTCCCAATGCCTTGAGATCTTAGATCCCCTTTAGCTAACTCTCTGACATTTCCATGAACTACATGCCTGAAACGTTATACAGTAATTAATGTTGATCCTAGCACACATGCAGCCTGCAGTACAAATTAGGATGGAAAGGGTTATCATAATATTTTGCTAGTCCCTTTGGCAGAGTTGAGCAGCTCCCTGCGGGAGACGAGAAGCGACTGCGTTTTGAAGTTTGTTTTGGGACTCCACACTTTCAAGCTGACTGTTAGTGTTCGAAACACTCTAACTAAGAAGAAACCTTCAGTGGAACTGTTGACGGCCGTCGTTTTCGGCGTATTGGGTTCCTCGGAGATTGCTTGAATTGTAATGATGTCAACAGCAAATGTACCATGTCACGGTCAGGAATGGTTAACTACAAAACTGGCTGAATTCCGTCACCAGGGCAAAAAAAAACAACTCTAAAGAGTTCAATTCCAGGTACAACCAACAGCTGGAATACTTCTGACTATCAATGATGCCTGAGAAAATACCCGGAGACTAAATAATTTAGATTAAATATTTCTGACCTCTATAATTGTTTGAGAGTGGTGTTCTGTCACTCGCTGAAGGAGGTCAACCAGCTGCAGAGCAAGATTTAAGCCACAGTTGTTTGGAAACTTAATCGTTCATTTGGAAGGTGGATGGATTATTTTGCGACTATTAACATTTTTGATGATGGCAAGAACACAAGAGCGTTGCAAGCAGGAGCAGTAGTAAGTCAGAACAGCCCTCCCATCTGCTCTATCATTCAGTTAGATCATGGCCAATCTGTTACATTGCCACTTTCCTGAACTATCCTAAACTAGCCTACCTGCCCACGTATGTCCATATCCTTCTAAACTTTTCCTACCCATGTACCTGTCCAAGTGCCTTTTAAATAGTGTTATAGTACCTGTGTGAAAAAGTTGCCCCTCAGGTTCCTATCCAATCTTTCCCCTCTCACCTTAAACCTATGTCCTCTGGTTCTTAATTCCCCTATTCTGTGTAAAAGATTGCATTTACCTTATCTATTCCCCTCATGATCTTATAAAAACCACCCCCCCATTCCCTTATTATTTAAGCATCTATTGATCATGATCAACACTTGCCTCACAGTGCCAGAGACCCAGGTTCGATCCTGACTATGGGTGCTGTCTCTGCGCAGTTTGTACGATCTCCTTGTGACTACATGGGTTTTCGCCGGGTGCTCCTATACTCCAAAGATGTGCAGGTTTGTAGGTAAATTGACTTCAGTAAATTGCCCTTAGTATGTGGGATGGAACTATTGTACAGGTGATTGCTGGTCGGTGCAGACTCAGTGGGCTGAAGGGCCTGTTTCCGTACTGTATATCTAAAGTCTAAAGTCTAGTTAAATTCTGAGGCAATATGTGCGGGGTTTGCACGTTCTTCCTGTGACTGCATGTGTTTTCTTCCGGTAATCCAGTTTCCTCCCACATTCCAAAGGCGTGCAGGTTTGTAGGTTAATTGGCTTCTGCAAATTGCCCCTAGTGTGTAGGATGTGAAAGTGGGGGTAACAGAGCTAGTGTTCGGCTGATTGCTGGTCAGCCACCTTGAGCAGAGATTTACAAAGATGCACTTCCTTCTGTGGGAAGAAATTCTGCTGGCCCCTTGCTTTGAAACTGGCCCCTGGTTATGGTCATCCCAGCAAGAGCAGTAAACCGCTTCTCTGCATCCACCCCATCTAACCCCATGACAATCTTGGAAGCTTCAATGACATCGCTTCTCATTCGTTTACTCACAAGAGAGTTTCATATTTGAGTGATTTTATTTGGAATATCTTCAGATGGCTATTTTAGTCTTACATAACCTTTGTTACGTATTCTGGTTTCAATTTAATTTTATATTTCTTTGAATTTTTTGTAAGTAAAAATTAATAGAGGGAACCATATAGCATAGAAAAGGGGTCTTCAGCTCAACTTGCCCCTGCCGACCAAGATGCCCAACTACACTAGCCCCATATGCCCGAGTTTGTTCCTGAGGAAGGGTTATGATCCAAAAATTCCTAATCCTTTTTCTCTGAGATATTCCTGCACGTTATGTCACACTTCCATATCCGTCTAAGCCTTTACTATCCATGTACTTGTCCAAATATATTTTAAATGTTGTTATACTACCTGCCTCAACTACATCCTCTGACAGCTCATTCCAATTACACACCACCCTCAATGTGAAAAAGTTCCCCTTGGGTTCCTATTAAATCTTTCCCATCTCACCTTAAATCTATGACCTCTGGTTCTTGATAACCCTACTCCCCTACACCTCTATGAGATCACCCCTCAACCTCCTGCGTGTAATAAATGTTACAAATTTGATATTGTTTTTTTTGACTGTTCAACTATTCAAGCCCCTAGTCTGGTTAATCTGACAAAATCATATTGCCAAAGAACCCGAAGCAATATTGGATGTGATTGGAGGCCGCTACATAGTCAAGGAGATTTTGTTATGCGTACCTTATTTCTAACGATTAATTTTGAAATCTAACAAAGTGTGCCATTTAAAATAATCATGTTACCCAGCGGTGTGTTTAAATGGGTGGAATGGTGGCACAGCGGTGAAGCTACTGGCTTACAGCTGCAGAGACCCGGGTTCGATCCTGACTACAGGTGCTTGTCTGTACGGAGTTTGTACGTTCTCCCAGTGACCTGCGTGGATTTTCTCAGAGATCTTCGGTTTCCACCCACACTCCAAAGATGTACCATTTTGTAGGTTAATTGGCTTGGTATCAATGTATAAATGTAAAATTGTCCCTTGTGTGTTTAGGGTTAATGTGCGGGGATCACTGGTCAGTGCAGACCTGATGGGCCGAAAGGCCTGTTTCCATGCTTTATCTCTAAACTAAACTAAACTAAATAAACATAGTATTCTTCTTAAGAAATCGAATGAGAATGCTCTAAAAGGCTTCTCTACATTTTCTATATGCAAATACTGATTGGCTTCATATAAAACAAAAGTTTCTAACGCTACCCAAGCAAATCATTACACCCCTTCACAATCAGCGTGGTGACAGTTACGTGCCATGCTTTAAGAGTTCCCAACGGTGCATTTTTTCCCCCTCATGATGGTATTAATGGGCATAGTTGTCAGCACGGAAAAATATACGAATGTGCAAGAATCCCTGCTGGTTCTCTTTAGCTGTGATAGAAAGGTTTGACTTCACCAGCTAAAACCCCACGATTGATCACTCTTCACTGGAAGAGTCAAAACGAAAAATCACAATAAGGAGAATGCTTCGAGTGATTCCATTTGGAATATATTGAGATGGCCATTTTAGTCTTGCCATCACTTTTGTTATCTATTCTGGTTTAAAAGTAACTATTTTTTCTTGAATTTTACATGAATACAAGCTAATAAATGTTACAAATTTGACATTGGTTATTTGACATCTCAAATATTCATTACCCCAAGCACGAGGTCACTGATTAAATAAAATGACTGTTCGTGAGGCATTTAATTGTCTTGCACTTATTGCATGCTACTTATACTTGTTCTTCATTTAGTTAATTCATCTTCATCTATTTCATTCCGTGCATTACTGATTTAACTTAACTTTCATAAGGAGCACAGTAAGAAAAATATCCCTGATATCCAAAGAAAATATCTGTTAGAGCGCTCTTTAATTTCAATTCTATATCAATCATTTCTATGCGCATCATTGATATTGCATAAAACTATTAATAATTTTTAGGCCATAATCAAAAGTGCACAAATGATTGATTTGAAATATTACAAAATAAGAATCATAAAATTAATCGCATTCTCTGCTGTTCATTGTTATGATACCTGACATTACAAAATTTAGATTTAAATTAACAAACGGTGCAGTTTTGAAATCTGTGAGTATAGTAAGTATGAAGAGATTCACATTTCCTTTATATTGTTTAATCTTAGTAATTTGATGGGTGCACTGATTTGGGAAGATAATACAATGTGGGGTTTGATCTATAAAAAAATATATTTTTTAGGCGTTCAAGTTTTCTTTCCTTATTACAGAACCAGGCTGAAATAAGATGAATTTACATTTTACGAGGGACTTGAGGTTCTGAGCTATAGGGAGAGGTTGGGCAAACTAGAACTATTTTCCCTGAAACACAGGATAATGAGAGGTGATGTTTTAGAGGTGTGTCAGATCTAAAGAGGTGTGTAAGATCATGAGGGGAATAGATAGGGTGGATGCTCAGTCTTTTACCCAGAGCAGGGGAATTAAGAACCAGGGGACATTGTTTAGTTTAGTTTAGTTCAGTTTCATTTAGTTTAGTTTAGAGATGCAGCGCGGAAACATACCCTTTGGCTCACAAAGTCCGAGCCGACCAGCATTCCCCGCACACTAACACTATCCTACACTAGGGACAATTTACAATTTCACCAAAGGGAATTAGCCTACAAACCCGTACGTCTTTGAAGTGTGGGAAGAAATCGAAGCACCCGGAGAAAACCCATGCAGGTCATGGGGAGAATGTATCTGTTCTCCATACTCCATACAGACAGCACCCATAATCAGGATCGAACCTAGAACTGTAAGGCGGCAGTCCTACCGCTGCACTACCGTGCCACCCTTAGGTTTAAGGTGAGACACGAATGATTTCATAAGGAATCTGAGGGGCAACATTTTCGCATAGAGGGTGGTGGGTATATGGAGCAAGCTGCCAGAGGAGGTTGTTGAGGTAGGTACCATAATAACATTTAACAGACAGGTACATCGATAAGAAAGGCTTATGAGCCAAACGCGGGCAGTTGGGACTAGCATGGATTGGGCACCTTGGTCGGCATGGGCAAGCTGGGCTGAAGGGCCTGTTTCCGTGCTGCATGGCTCTATGACTCTAATTTGGCCCACCGTTCAGCCATTGACTGGCACCACAAGCCATTGACTGGGTCAAATTTGATTCGGTTGATGCCTATACATTCCGTTCCTTGCGTCTGTGATTCATCCAGTGGGGAGGAGCCAAGTCTTTGTGAGGCAGATACCAAATGTCGGGTTGTTCTGAGGCCCCACTCCTGATTGGCACACTGGGGCCTCCCCTTCTGTAAGGTCCCAGGATGGTACAGCAATAAAGCTGTTGCCTGACAGCGACAGAGACCCGGGTTCGATCATAACTACATTGCTGTCTGTACGGAGTTTGTACATTCTCCCTGTGACCGCTTCGGTTTTCTCCAGTTGCTCTAGTTTCCTCCCACATCACAAAGATTTACAGGCTTGTAGGGTAATTGGCTTCTGTAAATTGTCCCTAGGGTGTAGGATAGAACTAGTGTATGGGTGATTGTTGGTCAAAATGGACTCGGAGGGCTAAAGGGCCTATTTCTGTGCTGTATTTCTAAACTAAACTCAAATCTTTGTGAAGACTTTTACTGATCAAGACGTTTAAAAACTATTGAAATTAGTGTAAATAGTTATTTTGAATTTATTGTTTTCTTTCAAATGTAATCAACTATTGGCACAGCTGGAAGAGCCCCGGCCTCACAGCACCAGAGACTCGGATTAAATCCTGACCTCAGGTGCTACTTGTGTGGAGTTTGCACATTCTCCCTGTGAGCATATGGGTTTTTTACGGGTGCTCCGATTTCCTCCCACATCCCAAAGACGTGCTTGTATGTCCTTTAACTGAAGTAGGGGAATCAAGAACCTGAGGACATTGGTTTAAGGTGATTATGCTGGTGGCCTTGCCGAGGCAGTACCAGTAGGAAGTTTAGATGGAGTCAATGGAAAGGATTCTTGTGGTTACAGTTTGTTTGCCAATTTGAATCGTTAAAATCCTCATATTTCTCTGCGTTAACAGTGTGATAGAGATTCTTTCGCTCTCAAATGGCTTCTTTGAAATTCTAGGCATTTGATTGTTGACTGATGATCATTGATCCTTTCTTGGTGGTCCCTGAGTTGGTCAGTGCCTGCCCCCTGGTGACCACATTGGAAAGTGCAAATGCCAAAAGCTTTCTCTGCTCTCCGTTGCTGCCACTCTATTTTTTAAGGCATTCATTATCCATAAATGCAACACATATCTCTGCAATGCAGAAGGCTATTTGTTGCAAGTTGTGAACAACAGCTGTAACAATGTGCTCGGTGTACACTATGTATATAATCCATACTAACCATCCCTTTTTTTCCTCAACCTGAATCACTTCCCTGCAGATATTAAAATAGCATAGGAAATAAAGATCAGGTACGTTACATTAGACAAAGGGATTCTGTTAACAAAAGTCAAATGATGGTGTTGCTGTATTTGAAGAGTATTATTTTATACTCTACCTTTCCTCTTACGTTTTTTGTGCTTATTCCAGTGAGCTGTTAAAGTAATCTGTTAAATAGATTGAATTTTTAGTTTAGTTCTAGTTTTTTTATAGTTTGGTTTATTATTGTCACTTCTACCGAGGTATGGTGTTTCTTTTTGTTTGGAATAAGGTAGGTTATTATCATTTGGCTTTTTTAAATTATAATTTTGGCCTCTTACTACAATAATCGATGGCTGGATAATGTGGTCTATTTCCATTGCTGTGATTTAATTTCTGGTCCTATTTAATATCTTTACATATGAACTGTGTACATTGTTGGAATCAGTTTGATTACGGTGAAAAGTACGATACATGTCCGACTAAATACAAAATCCTTCTTTGAGAAATGGCTCATTTGTATGGTGATTGTATTTTCTGCCTTTCAGTCCAGAGTTTGATTTGCAAAAAATAAGTCATAAATTGGGGAAGCAAAAATAAATCGCCAGATGAAGGAATTTCTTTGGCCAGGATCAGTGTGCTGCGTAGTGTAAGAGACAATACAAAAGAAAACCATAACCACAATTTTATATAAAATACAAGGGTGTGCTTTGTGGCTGCAATTGGGTTTTTTTTCATCCTATTCAATAGATTAATTGCGGTGTGTTTTGTAATTTGCAATAGTAGGTCAATTATGTGTATTTGATTTTCACTGGAATGCACACAACCAGACAAGCACTTAAAGGTTTCACCAACACATTAAAATCACAAGGGAAGGGTCATTGCTCCTATTGGCTTGATGTTTGTTATTGAACGATAAAGAGATGGTTGGAATGTCATTTTTGTATACTTTGTGGACGGTAGGTGTGTATCGCAAATGTAAAATGTTTGTTGTGAAGATCCCACTGTTTGCAGGTGCAGTATCTCCTCAGGGGCAATAGAAGTGATACCTCTACAGGTGTCGGTTCCAATAACAGGAACTTCCCTGTTCTCTAGACAAACACTTTGCTCTTTCATCATTGCTTTTCAACTAAGACTTTGAATTACATTCCCACTACTGCTCTTATAAAACCCGAGCTGATTTAAAGTTCACATTGCCAGTGAAGTTTAATTGAAAACCCACCTTGTGTCAATTTTTCGTTTGCAGATGTACCAAACACGTAACAAATGAAAGTGCATCTTGCACCATTGTAACACGGCTCTTTTTAATGCCATTGAAGAAGAAACGTTTACCAAACACCTTTGCCCATAGACAGTGTCTCATTAAAACCCACTCGTTATTTAAAATTGAAATAAACAGTTGCAATCCTCTTTAGACTTTAGACTTTAGAGATACAGTGAGGGAACATGCCCTTCGGCCCACCGAGTCCGCACCGTCCAACATTACCAACATTATTCCACACATTAGGGATAATTTACAATTCTATCGAAGCCAATTAACCTACAAACCTATACTTATTGTCCCTGTATGTCATGTTGTTACTTGTGGATGGAGCACCAAGGCAAATTCCTTGTATGTGAATACTTGGCCAATAAACTTACTTACTTACTTACTTACTTATTTGGAGTATGGGAGGAAACTGGAGCATCCGGAGAAAACCCATGTGGTCACAGAGAGAACCTATAAATGCACCAGTAGTCAGGATTAAACCCAAGTCTCTGGCGCTGTAAGGCAGCAACTCTAACGCTCTGCCACTGTGCCATCCCTCCTTTTAGCGGTGCATGTATTAAGTAGAAATATTATAAAATAGTTAGAACACTCTGATGAACACAGCTAGATTGTAAACCTGCGTCTGCCTGATTAGAATTGATATTTATACATTAAATTAAACAACATTTCTAGTTTCACTTAAAGTTTTGCACATATTGCAGTGCTTCCTCTGTAATGAGCTTTGGAGTATTTACATCCCATCTTCACTGTCCGGCTGTAAATTGGCATGGCGTGGATGGCAATACACACCTCCTCCACTTGCCATCATTTAGACAAGGAATCTTGTGTCCATTGGACATTTAACAGCATCAATCTGCTACAAGAGTAACTGTTGAAACTGTAAGCAAATTTGTATTTTAAAGATTAGAAATCTTTGCTAGTAATCTTATTACTATCTCAGCAAATATATTAGATGCCTCTCTCTATATCTCATCATAGAACCATTAGCCAGTTTACAATAGATTAACATCTCAATTAAAGTAACGGGCTGAGGAATTTAAGTATGTGTATGATATTGATGGTATAATCACCCATAATAATTTCATTGTTTTTTTTGTCTTTAACATTGAAGTTAGAATGTATGTTTCAATGATGAAACCTTGGGATTTATCCTCAAATAAAAGATGCTTCCTAAAATTACACAAAGTGCTGGAATACCTCAGCGGGTCAGGCAGCATCTATGGAGAACATGGATAGGTGACATTTCGGGTCGAGACTGTTCTTCAGACGCTTGTTGGGTCTGACAAAGGGTCACGACCTGAGACGTCACCTATCCATGTTCTCCAGAGATGTTGCCTGCCCTGCTGAGTTACTCCATCACTTTGTGTCCTTTTGTGTACTAACCAGCATCAGCAGTTCTTTGTTTCCAAAGATGCTTCCTACTTGGCCAAACCTTTTCATATATCTACATGAAGCAGTTGATTAAATATTTCAGATCTTTTTCTCTGTTGCAAACAAGATTGTGGGGATGCTTACATTAGTTCAAAAAATGAACTATTAATTCAGAGCCAGCCAGAAATTTCTCAATTGTAAGCCAAAAGGTATGACATTAATTTAACTGGCTTTAACTGTTCCATGTTTTATTCTTGGTTTCTGTATTACTGAAAAAAAAGTCCACCAGTTTAATAATTCCTTCGAGTTGATAAAAAGTAAAGTTTAAAAGAAAGTGATATCATCTTCTTTTACTCAATGTCCAAAGAAGGGTCTCGATCCAAAACATTACCTAGACATATTCTGCAAAGATGCTGCCTGACCTGCTGTGTCCTATTGTGTATTGACCAGCATTTGCAGTTCCTTGTTTTTATTCAATTAGTTTTATGATTGCCTGGACATTTCAGATTCCACCATGGTAGAATGCGAATTTGAAAAAAGGAAGTAAATATAAACATAAGGGCTGCACAGTGGAGCAGTGGTAGAGTTGCTGCCTTACAGCGCCAGAGACCTGACTACGGGTACTCTCTGTACGAACTTTGCAGGTTCTCCCTGTGACCGTGTGGGTTTTCTCCGGGTGCGGTAGATTGTAGGTTAATTGGCTTTGCAAGATTGTAGGTTAATTGGCTTTGGTAAAAAATTGTTAATTGTCCCAAATTGTGTAGGATAGTGCTAGTGTATGGGGTGATCACTGGTCGGTGCGGAGTGGTGGGCTGCAGAGCACTGTATCTCTGAAGTCTAAAGTCTAAACTAGTGATTCTGCATTGTATCTCTGAAGTCTAAAGTCTAAACTAGTGATTCACATAGCATGTTAGGTCATGCAGGTGTGTGAGGAGAGAATGTAATTGATATAGGCCTTCATGTATGATATAAATCAAGGTTTTTGCCCAAAAGGAAAATTGCAAAACCCATTGAACAAGTAAAGCCTGATAAAAGCTGGTGCTGTAGGTGTGGAAATAAACACAATGGAATAATACTGTGTCAAATTTGCACTACAGAATTGGGTTGACATCACAAAGGTCTGGTACATTTTGGCTTTTGTTACCGTCAGAGTGGTGACTATATTTCACAGTATCCAGCTGCAGGGAAGAAAATAACAATCTTGTTATACGCGCTTCAATGAAATCCTCTGATCACACCTGTTCAACGAAATAATGATGCTTAATGTATTTTTTTAATCTGGAAGGTAAATGGATATTAAGCCATGTTATGATGTCATGGCTTCCTTGTGACATTAAAACAACGGAAATGTGATTTGTGTTGACACTGTTCCCTGCAATTATTCAAACACAAATTCAGCCCCAATGAATGACATATTCTTCGTTTTGACATGGTAATTATTATAATGAGACATCTAAAAGTCTCTCTGCAGTGCTTTTGAAAGGTTCGCACGTTGGTATTTTTCTTCCTATATTCAGAATGCATAATGATAAATACTGAAATATTGGTCACAAATTGATGATGGGGGGAAGGATGAAGCTATCAGTCTTCACCATTATGGTAGAGGTCATCTGGATTGTTTGCATGATTGGTTGAGCAGTAATTCAGAGGGTGTAATCCATATCATGGACCTCTATAGGATGAACTGTGGCAGCATCGGCTGAGACAGTCATCACAAGGTGTGAACCATCACACACAACGGCTCAGGTAATGTTCTGCTTGCAAAAAGTGTTTATCGGCGAAATCTTTTGCCGTACTGAATGAGGCAACACGATTTTCAATGTTATCACAACTAACTTACTGACTAACTAACTAACTAACTTACTTACTGACTAACTAACTAACTAACTAACTTAGCTGTTGAATGACCTCCCTGACTCTGAAACCTAAATTCATCAATGATTCAATGATATTTCATTGTCACATGTACCTAGGTACAGTGAAAACTGTAACATCCATGTTCAGGAACAGCTTCTTCCCTACAGCAATCTGGCTATTTTACTTCGGAGTCACGTGAGTGACTTCGTGAAGACCCCGCCAGCACGCATGCGCGACATATCGTCAAGCGACAGGCAGGGAGGAGGGTCGCTCCTCTACTGCAACGGACCTGCAGGTAAGGCAAACTAACCTGCGGTCGGTTTTTCTTCACCCAGGGACTCCACCAACGGGCCACTTCGAGACTGACTGCGGACCACGGGATGCGGGCAGTCAGCGGCGGCAGGAACAGACAGGAGTCGGGCAAGCCTGTTGACCCAGGAGGATCTGGGCTCACAGACTCGCCGTTCCTAGTGACGGCAGAGTGGCAGCCCCAACTCAACACCGCAGTCCGCAGGATCACCGCGGGCTGACAGCAACGCTACCTGGAAGTCAGACAAGCCCGTGACCCAGGAGGAGTCCAGGCTTGGAGACTGCCATTCACGGGTAGCGAAGGCAGAGCAGGAGCTCCTCAACGCCGCAGGCCGCAGGAATACCGCGGACTGACGGCAACGCTAACCGTTAGAGGTAGTGAAGACAGAGCCGGGGCCCCGACTCACAACATAGACGGGAGACTTGCCGTTAGCGGTAGTATATATTCCCGCATGAGAGTCTGGTCACCATGGGAGCTGGGGGGGGGGGGGGGGGGGGGGGGGGGGGGGGGGGGGGGGGGGGGGAGAGTGGGCTCCTCCACTAGCAGCATCAAAAAGGCCTCAGGTAAGTTGCTTAGCTTCTGTAGTAGACTTTGCTTACAGAAACGATGGATGGAGACCAGAATGAAGGCATCGAAGCATGCCTCCAAGGGCCACGGGACTTCGGATGGGAGTCAGCGGCCACTATCCTCGGAGCTGCCCTCCACACCGGCAGCACCTGCTCCGCGGGCCGGGATAAGAACGTGGAAATCGGGGAGCCCTGCACAGCCAGGACCCGACTCTCCACCACGGCTGACTATGGAACCACATGGTGGTAGGAGCACCACGCGGGAGCAGGGTAGGCAAGACCCTGACTCCCTACCGCTATTGCCCAAACATCACAGGGCCAGCAGAAAACAGGTGCGTAAACCCGTGCCTCGTTCAACGGCACGTTCTGTTTCCCCTCTGTTACAGGTCTCCAGAGGGCAGACCAGGGGGGAAAGCCGCACCGAGGTCGAGAAGCCCCGCTGCAGCGGCCGGCATCGACATGCCACCGGAGAAGTCTGCCAGATCGCGGACCGGTGACGTACCTGCTGGGAAGTCGGGGAGCCCCGCAGGAGCGGGAGGTACCGGCTCACCACCGGGGCAGGCTGCCAGAGTGCAGGCCGGTGGCAGTGTATTTCGGTCGTGTGGCCCCGCTGAGGCGGCTGGCAGCGACTATGCGCCATCTCAGTCCCGTATAACCGGGACTGGCGGTAAGCCTGCGCGGTTGTCGGGGAGCCCGCTGCGGCAGCCGGCACCGACTAGTCTCCGTTTCTGCCATTCCAGACAGGCAGACCGCTACAGTCCGGAAGACGGCGGACTAGCGGCATGTCCGCATGGGAGCCCGGAGCGGCAGGCAGCGACTACCTGCCAACGTACCTTAGACATCACCTCAATGACGTGAGGTCTGTTGGCAGAAGCCCCAGTAGTTCTGGAGAACCTGGGGGAAGTCGACTTGTGGTCCGCAGATGCGGCGGCGGTCGCATGGCTCGTATGGAGCGAATGGTCGAGCAGTTGCTCGAACGGGAACTTCTCCATCAAGAGCGTGTGTCCCTAGGATCTAGGAGACACACAGCAGAACCACCAAATATCTCTCCCTTATCAATAGGGAGTGCCTAAAGTCAGCCGTTAGGTGACTTTGAAGAGGGGTTGGCGCAAGAACCGATGTTGCCAGGGATGTCTGAAGAGGAACTACTGGAAGTAGTGTCAAAATTCGCCCAACCAGCACAATCAGGGCAACCTCTTCAGCCCAAACTAGCGGCCAGCATCAATTACTCAACCACACACCAGCTGCAGGAACAGGTGCTCACGGAGGCTACAAACAAGTACAAAGCTCCGGGTAATTGTGTATCGCTTAATGTCCCGACCGTCAACACACCCATCTGGGGCAGTCCGGGATCAGGGCCCAGGAATTAAAAATACAGAAAATCCTGAAATTGTTGACCTCAGGCATTACTGCCTTTGGCAGGTCCATAGACGGGACGGACATGACGGAGGAGCAACAGGGTGCACTAGCGTTGCTGTACAATACACATTAAGAAATAAACTGCTTTCGCGAGAGCTCCATCCGCCCAACTCACAACCCAATATTCGCGGGTTTGTGCAAAGCCTCTGCTACGCCACCACCGAGACAGCTGTTCGGTGAAAACCTGCCAAATCAGGTAAAAGACCTGGACGAGGAGGCAAAAGTGGTTGGGTTGAGAAACCACCCCCCTCGAGCAGGCCACGGGCGTATCGCAGACAGCATCCTTATGCTACATCTAACAGGCTTCGGGTTCAACCCGACAGGGCAATCAGAACCTATCCACCGGCCGCACCCTATCAACAAAAGCCTTTTATAGGACAGGGCCCACAGCGACCAGTGTGGAAGATGCACCAACCCCACATCCCAGCAACACAACGAACACAAAAGCCCAGAGCATCAAGCCCGCCGGTAACCATAGAGGTAAGGGGGTCTGGTTCTCTTGGGAGTGCTGCATGTATAACCTCACAAGTAGGAGGGAGATTGCGTACATTCTGGGATGCATGGGGTTTTGATTGTCACTATCCCAAGGAACAAGCAACAGACATAATAGAGGCATGTAACAGCCTTGCTTGCGCCAGGAAACCGACTATTAGACATGCTGCTAAGGTGATTTGGAAGCATGTAGCTATATTCCAGCTGCACAATTTGGGCCATTACACTATCAAAACTTGCAAAGAGCAAAATCTCAGCATTAAAAGCAAATGCTGGACATTTTGACAGGCCTATGCAGCTGCCAAACAAGGCAAGATTAAGCTACAATGGTGGATTAGCAATGTTTGTGATTGTTTTAATCCCATCATTATATTAAACCCATCAGTCGTGTTACAAACCAACGCAAGCACCCAGGGCTGGGGAGCCACCGACACCACTTCTAGTTGTGGCGGCAGATGGGATTTGCATGAGTCTACTCTTCTTCAATCACAAGGTAAACCATGTTGGAAATGCTGGGAGCATGTCACGGGCTGCGGGCTTACTGCACTAATCTGCATCATACGCATGTCCATCTTCAAATAAATAATACCACTGAGGTGGCGTATTTAAACCAAATGGGTGGCATCAAGTCAATATCTTGTGATGAATTGGCAAATTTAATTTGGCGCTGGTGTATTGAAAGAAATATTTGGATATCAGCTACGTATCTTCTGGGTAAGCTCAATACAGTGGCAGACACCAGGTCACGAGTATTTAATAACGGCATCGAGTGGATGTTGAACCCCCAAATATTTGCTAAAATTATAGCCAAATATGGAACACCAGATATCGACCTTTTATGCGTCCAGGTTGAACCATCGGATACCAACATATCTTGGGAACCAGGTCCTGGGCAGTGGCGATGGACGCGTTCTCGCTACGTTGGGGGATATGGGTCCTATGCTTTTCCCCCATTCTGCCTCATTAGTCGGGTATTGCAGAAAAATCAACTAGATTCTGCAACAGGTATGCTGATAATACTCGACTGGCCCACACAACCATGGTACCCGGTGGTCCTCAATATAGAGGCCACTACTGGAATTCGGGCTGTCAACAAAAACCATGGACATCATAACAGCATCGTGCAGAGAGTCCACAAGGAAACAGCACCTCACCCACATAAGGAAATGGGAGGCCTTCTGTAGTCGGACGAAGACCACCTACAACTCTGCTACGATCGCCAATGTGCTGGAATTCCTCGCGGGCCTTCATTATGATGAGGCCCTCAGTTACAGTGCCATAAACAGTGCCAGGAGTGCACTGTCATCCCATCTCAACATTGGAGTGGGATCTCAACAGCTGGTATCCAAACTATGAGGGGTATATTCAATTCCAACCTTCCCCGACCACGATATAATATTACCTGGGATATAGGGGTGGTGTTGACCCTACTCAGGAGTTGGTCGCCTTTGACGGATTTACCACTGGACTAACTCACCTTCAAAGTGGTGATGTTAATGGCACTGACCATAGCTCAATGGGTCCAGACTCTACAGAAACTAAAACTGGATAGAATGATCTCGACCCCCAATAAAGTGACTTTCTTTATAGATGAGTTGCTTAAACAACACAGACCTTGAACTACAGGACTGAAAATTGAATTCCTAAGCATATCTCGTTGATGTAAGACTCTGTATAGCCACCTATATTCGACATTATATTAATGTCACACACACCATCAGGAATATGGAGACGGGTCTGTTTATCAGCCATGGAAACGCCACATCACATGGTGACGGTGCAGACTATCCCCAGGTGGCTCAGGGTGGTATTTGGTGCAGCAGGTAAGACACTAACATTTTAAATCTCATTCTACCATGGCTGCATCCACATCAGCGGCGAGGACCATGAAGGTACCCATGGATCTTGGCCTCACAATAGCGGGCTGGGGTTATTACATTTCAGTAATAAATGAAACTACATTTCAGCGTTTTTATAACAAACCTGTGGCCGCTCCCGCAATGTTTGCGGAGTCAGTTTTAAGTGCTGTTCCCTAAACGTTTGTCCCCGAGTTCAGGGGTTTATTGTTTGTATTAACAAATATGTTATTATTTTTCAGCTTGTTCAAGTCTGAAAAACATTAACATACTTCCTCCATCAGTAATTACGGCAGTGTGTGAGCATGGACGTGGTCCAGGGCATGGAATCACAGAGCTTTGAAATCTTCACAAAGTCACTCACGTGACTCCGAAGTAAAATAGTAAATTAAACGAGAACTTACCAGTTTGAAGTTTGATCTTTATTTTATGAGGAGTGCGATGAGGAATTTCGTGCCCTCCACTCCCAACCCTCTATCATAAGGTCAACTGGTATATTAGAGTCTCTTTAATCTTACTATTCTTCAGTCATTGTTGTTATCTGTGATTCCACACCGCTGCTTTGAAGAATGTCGCGCATGCGTGCGGGCGGGGTCTTCACGAAATCCCTCATCGCGACTCCTCATAAAATAAAGATCAAACTTCAAACTTGGTAAGTTCTCGTTTAATCTTACTATTAAACACTACAAATGAGCCCTTAGTGACATAGACTTGGAGACTTTGGTTTTGTCTTTTTGCACTAATATTGTTTGTTCATTTGTTTTATGTGTATATATGAATGTACGTGTGGTATGTATGTGTGTACGTATGTGTATATGTGTATGCACACACACATATATGTGTGTGTGTGTATGTGTGCATGCACGCGTGTGTGTATATATATATATATATACACACACACACACACACACACACACACACACACACACACACACACACACACACACACACATATATATGTATAAATATACATATAGCTACACGCAAAAGATAGATAAGGCTGGAGTAGCTCAGCAGGTCAGGCAGCATCTCTGGAGAAAGGAATAGGTGACGTTTCGGGTCAAGATCTTTCTTCAGACTGAGTGTCAGGGTAAAAAGACATACACATTCACACTCGTGTATATATATAATATGTGTGTGTGTGTGTGTGTGTGTATGTGTATATATATATATATAAACCATATATATATATATATATATATATATATATATATATATATATATATATATATATATATATATATAAACCATATATATATATATATATAAACCATAAACATAAACATATATACACACATATACGGACTATATATGTGTGTGAATGTGTGTGTGTGTGTGTGTTTATACTGAGCGTTTTTTGAAGGGTCTCGACCCAAAACGTTGCCTATCTCCTTCGCTCCTTAGATGCTGCTGCACCCGCTGAGTTTTCCAGCCTTTTGTGTACCCTTTTTTTGTTCATTATTTTGTTTACACAGTACTATGTTTGCATTTTCTGTTATGCTGCTGCAAGTAGGAATTTCATTATTCTGTTTGGGATATAGGACAATAAAACGCCCTTGACTCTATTGATGTCCTGCATTCAATCCAGTAAAATAATACTATAGATAAGCATAATCATAGATAAGTACAAAATTGTAATGATTGTAGTGTAAGAATAGTAGACTGCAGCGAGGCAGTACACAATGAGTTGCCACGTTTCTGGGGTCAACTTGTGCCCTTCAAGTTTCAAGGTTCTTCATAGGACAGAGTTCTATCTTGGCCTTAAAGGTCCATTGTCCTGGTGGCAGCATTGGGCCGGTGTTGCAGGGTTGAGTGGCCTGGCGATGTTGCCGGTGTCCTCCACCACTGCTCTGCTTCCCCGTGTTGCTGCAGGCCGCGTCTGAACCACTTGCTCAGCCTCAGTGGAGCCTCCAGTGGTGCCTGATTCACGTGAACCCCCGGCTTCTGCAAAGCCTCCAGCGGCCCATTTCACTGACTCTTCAACCCGCTGACCCGCCGCCCCTTCCCCTCTCACAACCTCCATGCCCCTTGGCCCCTCATGCAGCCAAACCCAAGAGCGTCTCTTCGGGAACGGGAGGTGAATTTTGTTTCATTTATGAAGTTTCAGCTTCCAATGTAATCTGTAATTATTCTGCCTTTCATAAAACTTTTTAAATATGTTTCAAAATGAGGGCAATTTGTCACCTGGTTTACTAGCAGTGTAACTTCATCTGAGTAAGACACAAAGTGTGGAGTAACTCAGCAGGTCAGGCAGTGTCTCTGGAAAACACGTATAGGTAACATTTCAGTAAGCTACTCCACCGAGTTATTCCAGCACTTTGTGTCTTTGTATACCAGCATGTGCAGTTCATCATTTCTACATGTCATCTAAAGCTTGTGGCTGAATCCCTCTGAATCTAGTTTAGTGATGATAACAGGCCCTATAGCCCATTGAGCGCACCGACCAGTGATCCCCACACACTAACACTATCCCACACACACACAAGCACCAATTTACAGTTTTACTGAGCCAAATAACCTACAAACCTGTACATCTTTGGAGTGTGGGAGGAAACCATATCAACCTAGTTCTGTAGTGCAAATCTGGCACGGTATTATTCCATTGTGTTTATTTCCACGCCTACAGTATCAGCTTTTATCAGGCATTACTTATTCAATGGGTTTTGCAAATTTCCTTTCGGGCAAAAACCTTGATTTATATTATACATGGAGGCCTATATCAATTACATTCTCTCCTCACACACCTGCATGAGCTAACATGCTATGTGAATCACCAGTTTAGACTTTAGACTTCAGAGATACAGTGCAGAAACAGGCCCATCAGCCCACCGAGTCCACACCGACTAGTGATTACCCCATACACCAACACTTTCCTACCTACTAGGTACAATTCACAATTTTTTACCAAAGCGAATTAACCTTCAAACCTGCCCTTCTTTGGAGTGTGGGAGGAAACCGGAAGCAACCTGCGAAAGACCATGCAGATCACGGGGAGAACACCTTTAGTTAGGATTGAAACCGTGTCTCTGGCACAGTTATGGGCCTGTCCCACTTACGTGACTTTTTCGGCGACCACCGACACCCGTCATAGGTCGTTGCAGGTCGCCGAAAATTTTCAACATGGTGAAAATTCAGCGATGACCAGAAAGACGCTGCGACTCTTTGGGCGACTGAGGAGACTACGCACAACCATACAGGTGACACCCTGGTGACATGTCGTGAGGTGAAGCCTGTATGGTCGTGAGTAGTCACCCAAAGAGTCGTACCAAGAATACACAGATTCCGTCATCGGATACATCAATAAATGCATCGAGGATGTAACGGTGGTAAAAACCGTCAGGAGGCGTGCCAATCAGAAACCTTGCTAACTTGGGAAGTGTGTTCCCTACTGAGAATCCGGAATGCTGCATTTAAATCTAGAGACAACGCAGCATACAAACTGGCAAGGAGTAACCTATCCCGGGGGATCAGGGAAGCGAAGAGGCTGTATGGACAAAAACTTAATAGTCACTTCACAAATGACAAAGACACACGTCGCTTGTGGCAGGGATTTCATACCATCACTGACTACAAGCCCCACCCCCACCCCACTGCGGATATGCCAAAACGACCCCTCTCTACAAGATGAACTGAACGAGTTCTACGCACGGTTTGAGGTTAAAAACAGCACCCAGACACGTGCACTACTGCCATCTCCCAGTGACCAGTCGCTCAGACTGTCCGCAGCCGGAGTAAAAAAGGCCTTTGCCAGCATCAACCCACGCAAAGCCACAGGGCCGGACAACATTCCTGGGTGCGTGCAAAGAGATTGCGCCGAGCAACTGAAAGATGTCTTCACAGATATTTTTAACACCTCGCTCAGCCAGTCAGTAGTGCCCAACTGTCTTAAGAGTGCCACCATCGTTCCTGTCCCGAAGAAACCAAACCCAGCCTGCCATAATGACTTTCGACCAGTGGCTCTAACACCCATAGTAATGAAGTGTTTTGAGCGACTGGTTATGCAGCATTTCAAAAATAGCCTACCTGCCGACCTAGACCCACTGCAGTTCACCCTACAGAGCCAACCGATCCACAGAGGATGCAGTTTAAACAACACTGAACCTCGTACTGCCACACCTTGATCGGAAAAATACTTATGCCAGGATCCTCTTCAAAGTCTTCAGCTCTGCTTTTAACACAATCATTCCGCAGCAGCTGGTGGAGAAGTTGGAGTTATTGGGGGTTGATGCTGGCACATGTAACTGGGTCCTGAACTTTCTATCACAATGGCAGCAGACAGTCAGGGTGGGCAGTAGGACATCAAAACCAGAGCCATGAGCACTGGCACGCCCCAAGGCTGTGTCCTAAGCCCCCTGCTGTTTAGTCTGCTTACACACGACTGTACTGCTAGACTCAACAACAACTTCATCAACAAGTTCGCTGATGACACAACAGTGGTGGGTCTCATCAGTGACAATGATGAGTCGGCGTACAGGATGGAGATGGAGCTGCTCACAGGATGGTGCAAATCCCACAACCTCATTTCAATGTGGGAAAAACGAAGGAAATGGTGGTTGACTTCAGGAGGGCGGGAAAACAACGCCATACACCTCTGCACGTCGATGGAGCTGATGTGGAAAGGGTCAGCAGTGTGAAGTTCCTAGGACTCCACCTGTCAGATGACCAACACCACAGCACTGGTCAAGAGAGCCCAGCAGCGACTGCACCTTCTCCGTAGACTACGGAAAGCATGTCTCCCCACTGCACACCTACGAAACTTTTTATAGGGGGACAATCGAGAGCACATTAACCTACGGCATCACCTCCTGGTTCGGGAGCTGCAAGGCGTACGAACAGCACCAACTGGACAGGATTGTGAAGACTGCCAGCAGGATTATTGGTGCTCCACTCCCTTTCCTGCTGGACATATACAGGAAGAGATGTATTAGCAGAGCCATCTCCATCATCAAAGACCCCTACCACCCGTCGCATCACATATTCTCCATCCTGCCATCTGGGAAGAGGTACAGGAGCATCAGCTGCAAAACCAGCAGGATGCTCCTCAGCTTCTTCCCGCAGGCAATTAGACTGATAAACGGACTTTGCCCCCTGCCAAAGTATCGCACACCAAACACCAACCTGGACACACTGAAGCAGAGCCATTGTCGTGCCACTGCCGATCGGAACTCGTGATATATGTACTTTTATTCCTTATTTCTATTTATTTTTTACCACAAACTGAATGGACATTGGTTGAGAAACGCTTTTTTGTTTTCCTCTGGGTATGTAAGTACTCAGAAAAATGATAATAAAGATATACAATACAATACAATACCATACCTTGTTCTGGTCGCTGCTGGATTTTCAACATGTTAAAAAATTTTGGCGACCTGCAACGACCTATGACGGGTGCCGGCAGTCGCCGAAAAAGTCGCGTAAGTGGGACAGGCCCATAATGCAGCAACTCTAACACTGCGCCTCCGTGACACCCAATCTTCTTGGACATATTTCTTCAAGGTCCGTTACTTCACTTCTAACAGCAAAATCCAGGCATTTGTTAATTCAGCCTGTCTTGCAAGACCTAAAATTATAAAAGAGCAACTAAAGAGGAAAACACATCCAATCCTTGTTATTAGTTTCCAATAGTCCCTGTTACTTGTTACATTGCTGACAGGTTTTTCATAACTCTCCATAGCACTCTGTTATAGCACCTTCATTGGAATCCACAAGCCAATACAATTCTATTCTTGAGTCATGGAAATCACACTTCATTACCATCAAATCTGAGAGGTTAATATGTTACTGATTTATCTTCAATGTTTTATAATTAACCATGAAACAATGAAATCTATTTTACAACCCCATAAGTACAATTTTGTTTCAATAATGCAATAATGCCTGCGCTATTCATTATCATCTCAAGATACCAACAACCATTTGAATATTTAAAAATGCCCTGTTGCCATAGTAAATGTTGTTTTTTTTAAAACCGTGAAGGTTACGATGAAAGGACTGCAAATATCATGTTGCAACTTATGTCCAGAACCACAACCGCTTCTGAACGTTTTGAATGCGTTTTGTGTAAATTTTAATTCTCCAAGAAATCTTCAACCGAAAATCTTTCACAAAAAAGGTGGTGGATGTTGCCAGGGCTCGAGAGCCTGAGCTATAGGGAAAGGTTGAGTAGGCTAGGACTTTATTCCTTGGAGTGCAGGAGGATGAGGGGTGATCTTATAAAGAAGGTGTACAAGATCATGGAGGAATAGATCAGGTAAACGTACAGTCACTTGCCCAGAGTAGGGGAATCGAAAACCAGGGGACATACATTGCATTCAGAAGTATTCGGACCCCTTCACTTTTTCCACATCTTGTTACATTACAGCCTTGTTCTAAAATGGATTAAATTATTTTTTTTATCATCAATCTACACGCAATACCCCATAATAAAAAAAGCAAAAAGTGGTGTTTAGAAAATTTTGCAAAGTAATTAAAAATAAATAACTGAAATATCATGTTGAGGCACATTTGGCAGTCTGCGGATCCTCTCAAGCTCTGTCAGGTTGGATGGGGAGCGTCAATGCACAGTTATTTTCAGGTCTATCCAGAGATGTTCGATTGGGTTCAAGTCCGGGCTCTGGCTTGGCCACTCAAGGACATTCACAGACTTGTCACAAAGCCACTCCTGCGATGCCTTGGCTGTGTGCTTAGGGTCGTTGTCCTGTTGGAAGGTGAACCTCCACCACAGTCAGTTGTCCTGAACGCTGTGGAGCAGATTTTCATCAAGGATCTCTCTGTACTTTGCTCCATTCATCTTTTCCTCAATCCTGACTACTCTCCTAGTCACTGCCGCTGAAAAACATCCCCACAGCATGATGCTGCCACCACCATGTTTCACCGTAGGTATGGTATTGGCCAGGTGATGGTTTCCTCCAGACGCGACGCTTGCAATTCAGGCCAAAGATTTCAACCTTGGTTTCATCAGACCAGAAAATCTTGTTTCTCATGTTCTGTGAGTCCTTTAGGTGCCTTTTGGCAAACTACAAGCGGGCTGCCATGTGCTTTTGGCCTGAATGCCAAGCGTCGTGTTTGGAGGAAACCAGGCACTTCTCATCACCTGGCCAATACCATACCTACGGTGAAGCATGATGGTGGCAGCATCATGCTGTGGGGATGTTTTTCAGCGGCAGTGACTGGGAGACTATTCAGGATCGAGGGAAAGATGAACGGAGCAAAGTACAGAGAGATCCTTGATGAAAACCTGCTCCAGAGCGTTCTGGACCTCAGACTAGGGCAGAGGTTCAACTATCAACAGGACAACGACCATAAGTACACAGCCAAGACAATGCAGGAGTGGCTTTGTGACAAGTCTGTGAATGTCATTGAGTGACCCAGCCAAAGCCTGGACTTGAACTCAATCTAACACCTCTGGTCGGACCTGAAAATAGCTGTGCATCAACGCTCCCCATCCAACCTGACAGAGCTTGAGAGGATCTGCGGAGAAGAATGGGAGAAATTACCCAAATACAGGTGTGCCAAGCTTGTAGCGTCATACCCAAGAAGACTTGAGGCTGTAATCGCTGCCAAAGGTGCCTCAACAAAGTACTGAATAAAGGGTCTGAATACTTAAGTAAATGTGGTATTTCAGTTATTTCTTTTTAATTACGTTGCCCAAATTTCTAAACACATGTTTTCACTTTTTTATTATGCGGTATTGTGTGTAGATTGATGATTAAAAAAATGAATTTCATCCATTTTAGAATAAGGCTGTAACGTAACAACATGTGGAAATAGTATGTATACTTTCAGAATGCACTGTAGGTTTAAGGTGAGTAGAAAGAGATGTCATAAGAACCTGAAGGGGAAACTTTATTACACAAAAAGTGGTGGGTGTATGAAACGAGCTGCCGGAGGAGGTAGTTGAGGCAAGATTCAAGTCAAGAGTGTTTTATTGTCATATGTCCCGGACGGGACAATGAAATTCTTACTTGTTGCCGCACAACACAATAAGTGAATATGTGCATTGTATATAACGGGAAAAAAAAGAAAAAGTTCAATAAATAACAAAAAAAAAAAAAAGCAAATATAGTCTTTTGCAGTTCAGAGCTCATAGCTTATACGTTGTGTTTAATAGCCTGATGGCTGTGGGGAAGTAGCTGTTCCTGAACCTGGACGTTACAGTCTTCAGGCGCCTTCTTCCTGATGGCAATGGTGAGATGAGTGGGTGACCAGGATGGTGCGGCTTTGATGATTTTGGCTGCCTTTTTGAGGCAGTGATTATGATAGATCCCTTCGACGGTGGGGAGGTCGAAGCTGGTGATGGACTGGGCAGTGGTCACAACTTTTTGTAGTCTTTTTCGCTCCTGGATGTTCAAGTTGCCGAACCAGGCCACGATGCAACCAGTCAGAATGTTCTCTACCTTGCACCTGTAGAGGTTTAGGAGAATCCTCTTCGACATGCCGAATCTCCGTAATCTTCTCAGGTCGCTGATGTGCCTTCTTTACAATTGCATCAGTGTGCTGGATCTAGGACAGATCTTCTGAAATATGCACGCGCAGGAATTTGAAGTTATTGACCCTCTCCACCATCGTCCCGTTGATATAAACAGGATTGTGGGTCCTCATCCTTCCCCTACTAAAGTCCACAATCAGTTCCTTGGTCTTATTGATGTTGAGAGCCAGGTTGTTGTGCTGGCACCATTTGGTCAGTCGGTCGATCTCACTTCTCTACTCTGACTCGTCCCCATCTGTGATTCGTCCAACCACAGTGGTGTCATCGGCGAACTTGATGATGGAGTTCGCACGATGACCGGCTACGCAGTCATGGGTATAGAGTGAGTAAAGCAGGGGGCTGAGCACGCAGCCTTGAGGTGCTCCCGTACTAATTGTTACTGAGAGTGAAGTGGTTCCTCCAATTCGAGCAGACTGTGGTCTGTGGATGAGGAAGTCGAGGATCCAATTGCAGAGGGGTACTATCGCAACGTTTAAGAAATATTTAGACAGGTACCTGGATAGGATACGTTTAAAGGGATATGGGCCATCACAGGCAGGTGGGACGTGTAGATGGGACATGTTGGTTGGTTTGGGAAAATTGGGCTGCAGGGCATGTTTCCATGCTGTATGACTCTATGACTCTAAGTAGCCTCCTAGATTTTTCAATAAGCACAGTTAAATTAAGGAACCAAGCAACAAGCTATGATTGATTAATAGTTTGATTGATTTTCAATTCATGATTAAAAGCTTATAACCCAATGGTATGAACATTAAATTCTCAAATTTTGGATAACCTCCTACCACCTCTCCCCCTCTTTATCTTCCCCACAGTCCCCCCCCCCTCCCCTTTTTTTCTCCCCACTCTTCCACTGTGCCCCAAAATGCTGGAGTAACTTCTGAAGAAGGGTTCCGACCCAAAACATCATTGATTATTTTTGTGCAGAGATGCTGCCTGACAGGCTGAATTTCTCCAGCATTTTTTATCTGTCTTCAGAATAAACCAGAATCTGCAGTTCCTTCCAACACAATAGCGACAACTTGCAGACTTGTTTACCAAAAATCAAGTTCTAATCCGCTGTCGGAGTTAACTTTGTCTTGCTCTGGGAAAATACATTTTTGGTAAATTTGCCAACATGGGCTCTAGTCACTTCATTTAAACATTAGTCCAATGGGATCTTCTGTGACCCTAAATTGGGAATTCATTTCTGTAATAATGAATTGACAGCAGGATTAACCCAAAAGTACTGCGTGTTCAATTCCACATTCTTCAAGATACTTTGACTTTTAATCAGTTTAATTTCAACAAGATTTTCCATTCAGGTTAAATTTTGTGCAAAGCTTGGGTGGCATGGTGGTGCAGCAGCAGAGTTGCCGCCTTACAGCACCAGAGACCCGGACCTGTTTCCGCGCTGCTTCTCTAAACTGAACAAAACTAAATATACTATTGCAGTTTATAACATGTCCCTGGCTGGAGTTAGTGGCCATTGTGATTTGAAGAAGCTGCCTACAAAAGGTTAATGTAGTAAGTTGGCCTGGAGGAAGAAATTAGACAACCAAGAGATTTCTTATCAGTCGATCGCTTTTCTTGACATGAGTAGTTCACACCTTTCTCAGCCAACAGCTTCCTCGTACACCTGCTTGGTCAGCTCATCAATTTCATTTCAGCAAAGTAGTTTCCTTTCAGCTTGTCTGCCAGGAGATCGCAGGTGTGATAAGGAAGAGAAAAAAAGATAAGTATTGCTAGTCTTTATCGGTGTCTCTGTTTGTTTTTGCATTGGTCTAGGTAATGAAACAAAGAGGATTTAATCATGTTAAACAAAGGGGCTATTGGTACCCAAAGGGATCTCATTTACTTTGCTCTGGGTGTACTAGTTTCAAGTTGCATCTCTCTCTCTTTGTCCATGCAGTACACTGAGTTTCCTACCTGAGGCATAGAATTGGGAGGTGTGAAATTCAGCACTTGTTTTGACAGCTGCTTCTTCCCAAACACCAGCCTAGTGCAGGCCATGCCATTCCCCATGAGCACTAACCTCTGATATGCTAATCACTGTATTTGCCATACTTTTCTCCTTAATGAGGTTCAGAAGCTCCAAACATCTTTGTGGCCACTGACATGATGTGATTTTCAGGCCACGATTCAAATTTAATCCACCATTCATTTGTCTCTCAATAAATTGACCCAGCAGTAATAAGGTCAAAATACCTGGAGTGAGGAAGACAGTATTAGGCTCCTGTCTGGTGAGTTAGAAAGGTCTTCTTCCCAAGTGAGGTTTCCTACTACCTCTTCCATTTATTTTCTGGGGGCTTTAAGAGTCAAAAGTGCTTTATTGTCATATGTCCCAGACAGAACAATGACGTTCTTACTTGCATCAGCAATACAACTGAATATGTTAAACCATTTATTTTAGTACATCACCTATTCCTTTTCTCAAGTGATGCTGGCTGACCCGCTGAGTTACGCCAGCATTATGTGTCTATCACAATGACATTAATTTAGTTTAGTATAGCTTTAGCGATACACCGTGTAACCTGGCCCTTCGGCCCACCGAGACAATGCTGACCATCGATCACCCGTTCGCACTAGTTCTATGTTATCCCACGTTCGCATCCATTCCCGACACACTAGAGGCAATTTACAGACGCTGACGTTTGAAAATCCAATGTGGCTTTGAGTAGATCAATATAAGTTGTGAGCACTACAGATTGTTTGATTGTCAGTGTCCTACTCAAAACTATAAGTCTCTGACTGAACCATGATTCAAAACTATAATATTCACCAGGGGGTGGAAATGGTCCAAAGTTCCTTCCTAAATGCAGATGCTGTACATAATAGTTTTAAATCACTGCTGGGGTAATTACCTGTTCAATTTTGGACTAAGAGATGTGGAGCTGTCTTTTAAACAACATTGGTAGACTTTCTAGTGCATTGTTCAGTTCAGCAGCTTGTATTTACTCCATTATCAGTCTCAAAACGATTTAATATTTGCTGCTGTTACATCTATAGTTCTGTCACTTGAATCTTGTATAATGGTGATTTAATGTTTTATGGCAATACAGTCTCAATTGGTGACAGGATGAATGTATTGTCGTTTGATATTATTCAAGAATAACATAGCTACCCATCGATTATTTATAAAAATCTTAAAGGTAAACACTAAATTTTAAAGAAATTCAAATTTAATTTTTAACTTGTCCCCAGATAAGGTTTACATCCCTAATGGTATCTTAATGCAATCTCAAGCATAAACATAATCCATCATATAAAGATATATTAATATTCGTACTTAGTGAGTATTAGATAGATTGCAGCAATATCTGAAGAAGGGTCTCGACGCAAAACGTCGCCCATTCCTTCTCTCCAGAGATGCTGCCTCACCCGCTGAGTTACTCCAGCATCTTGTGTCTAGCTTCGATTTAAACCAGCATCTGCAGTTCTTTCTTACACAAAGGAATGATCACATTGGTTTAACTATCATCTTTCTCCCTGCACTGGCAGTTCCCCAGCTTCTTAGCTGCAGGTCTCAAATGAATAGATAATGTGTCACCTACTACAGGTGTTCATTTAAACCCGAGGCATTTAGCGGGTATGAGAAACCTTAATTAACATTTTGTTTAATTACTGCCCTGTGACCCCTTTTCCTTTACCAGGTTGGTTCTCAGCCTCCCAAACAATAGCCAATTCCTGGAGCTATATTACGACCAGAAACTTAAATTTGCTGTTTCAGGTTGCATGGGCTTCTTACTCTGACACGATGACACTCCCATCAGCTGAAAGCACTTCCTTTTCAGTTACCATAAGCAGCTTAAAGAAGTCTTACTAACTAGCTTTGTCTTTGTTAGCTAAACTCCCGTTTCTTTCATTCTCTCGGCTGACAAATTGCACTCTCAATGTTTACCACTGGCTACCCGAATATTCACTTCCATCCCAGTTGTGACGGAGACTAGCTTTTAATATAGGTAATGCAAGCTAGACACACCAAAGGGCAATTGGCAGCCTTTCACGTTCTAGTTCATCGAAAAGATTAAAATCAGGAGTATCACTTTTCATTAAGATAGTTTGAAAGAAAGGCTTTTGTAAAAAAACTTGCAGCCTTGAAATGTGTTCAGAAATCATCTTGATCATACATATGGTGAATTGACATTTCTGTCATCATTTGTGATGATATTGAGCCAATGTAGGTGCTATAGTAACAGCTTATGCCATTGCCAGTATTGTTGTGTTTTCTCACTCTCCCTGCAGGATGGCACAGTCTCTCTGACATTTTGGTCTCCTCACATATTACAGTTAATGATCGTTGTGCATAAGTGTGTTTTGCACTTTGAAAAAACATGAATTAAAGTGAACTCTTCAGCATCCTTTAGTTTTATTTTATATGATGAAGAACTCACCGTCTTCACCTACTTCGTTTGATTCGAAGATCATGTCAAAATGTCTGATTTCATTATCCAAAAACTAACGAAAACAGACAGTTGATCTGTTTAGCACTTTGTGTGAGAGTCATTTCTCGTACATGTTTTAATGTGCAACCTTGTCTCTTTGTGGATGCCACTAAATGAAGTATTTATCAATTAAAGAGGAAGTGAACGTAAGCCTACAGAGAATATGCATTTCCTTACAAAAGAAAATCTCTCCTCCTGCTCGCAATGAGAGAGACAATTATTCTGACAGGCAAATTCATTAGCTTCATTATGTCAGCGAACTAATGATTTTTGCCTTTGTTTCCAAATGATTTCCAAAGTGTAAATGTACATTTGTACCAATTTTCCAGGGGTGCCAGCCTTGTTGGAAAATAGATTCAGTCAGAAGATAACGTAGGAAGAGACAAAGAAATTAACCTGACAAAATCTAACTGCTGAAAATTGTTCAGCCGCAATTTCCTTTGTTCACATGTTACACAAACTCGCTGGCTATTACTAAATTATGTTTCTAAGTCGCTGGGAGAACAGAATTAAAATATTACTTGTCCGTCAATTTGCTAACTCGTCTATAATCTATTCTATATTTCAAATGCACGGTAGACTGAAAGAGTTCCTCGAACACAGCTGTTAGTTTAGCAAAGGCACTAACAAGGAACATTGGTTGCATTTTTAATGAACAACACTGAACTTTACAATTATCAGCCACAGAGTTGAATGTAGGCACAATTATTTGCATGTTGTCTGCACTGTGGTATCGCCTGACAAACACAGGAACATTTGTTTTAATTCCTGGATCGCCTTCCTCGGAGATAGACGGTGGTTGAAATCTTCTGTCAAAGCAAATACCAAGACAATAATGTAGATCCACAGCATATCTAAGCCTGCAATGTTTGGCACCATCCTTGTATTTGGTATGACTGTGGATAATGTGAATTGTTAGTGTTGAGCATGTAATCTGTCAGCCTTGCTAAGCATACAAAATGAAGTAAATACATTTTTAGCATGCAATTAATATGCATCTACAATAGGTACTGTACAGCAAAACTGATAGCCACAGCAAAACACTTCCACATTCATTAAATGATCTATATTTTGGCTCACACAAATGAGAACTGCAATAAAATAGCATCTAATTATGTCTCATTAAAACTAGCAGAAATCAAAACAGCAGCTTAGTTTGCCTGTATGTATAACATCGGAAGATGATGTCTTTTAACTAAGCTTGATGATTTATTTAGTTAATGCAGAAATAATTGGTTTTCGGACATAATTATTTCAAATTCCCAAAGACACCGCCTGTCATCCGTGATCTCATGAGATGGAATGTTTAAATGAACTGAGTGCCCTTAAACTACAAGCAGAATATATCTGCCTCGCATGCTAATTTGTTATGTATTACATAAGTGTTTTAATGCTGCATCTATCTGTAATGTTTTTTGTCAGGGCTCCAAATTACAAAATTTAAGCCAACTGTGACAACTTTAATTGGACAAGTTTATGGCAAATTAACTGATTTCCACTGTTCTCTAACAAGTTTCCATGGGTTTCATACACAGTGCCATGTCACTGAGTTTGGGAGATTGGACTGGTTGCATTGTGCAGTAAGCTGTCATATAATACATCACTGTATGTGTCCAGATTTCAATTACACAACAACCTGTGATAATTACTAAACATCCAGTCTGGCTGACAACAATACTGGCACAATATGAAAAGTTAACAATATGAAAATCACGACTTAGGAAAACAATGGTGATATTTCTCATGTAAAGATTTTTTTCATGTAAAGGACAGCACAGTGGTGCAGTGGTAGAGTTGCTGCCTTACAGTGCCAGAGACCTGACTGCGGCTGCTGTCTGCATGGAGTTTGTACGTTTTCCCTGTGACCGCGTGGTTTTTTCACCGGGTGTTCCGGTTTCCTCCCACACCCCAAAGACGTGCAGGTTTGTAGCTTAATTGCCTCAGTAAAATAATGTCAATTGTCCCTAGTGTATAGGATAGTACTAGTGTACAAGATCGCTGGTCAGCATGGTCAGCTGGTCAGTGCGTTGAAGATCCGGTTTCCGAGCTGTATCTCTAAAGTCTAAAAATACCATTCTAATTAGAGGTTAGATTTATGGTTCATTATAAAACGAGTATGTTTACCTTCTTCAATAATTTATACTCCTGTCACCCAATGTTTCTATAATTTTGACATTTGAGACAATTTTCTTCAGAGGCTGGATTAAAGTCAGAGGAAAAGAAAACACCATTTGAATTTTTTAATGAAATTCAATTAATTCGAGAATCACATTGCACTTGGGAATTTTGAAAGGTTTATTTTAATTGTTTAAAGTATCACTTTATAAGACTTTTACCATGAAATGCTTGCTTGCTGGCCCAACTATAACAACTTAGATTTGAACTTTTTTTTTAAAAAAAGCATTCCAGCTGAAGAATATTAACCTTGTTTCTTTTTCCAAGAGTCCCCCCGTCACATGAGTATTTAGCGCATTTTCTGTTTTTATTGCAAATCTTGAGCGTGTCAATAATTTGCTGAGTTGGGTTTTGACGTATCCCATGGGATGATTGAAAACTTGGTCAAGGAGATACTTTTGGAGAAGGAAGAAGTGGAAAGATTTATTTATTAGTTGGTTATCAGCCAATAGTTAGTTATCAAAAATTACAGCAGGAACTTGATCAGTTGGTTAAGTGAGCTGAGAAATGGTTAATAAAGTTTAATGCAGAAGAACTTTTGCACTTCGGGAAGTCAAACCAGGGTAAGACCATCACAGTAAATGGCAGGGCTCTGGGGACTGTTGTAGCGCAGAAGGATCGATGAGTGCAGGTATATAGCTCCACAAAGTGGCGTCACAGGTAGACAGGGTGGTCAAAAAGATTTTTGGTACAATGGCCTTCATTGTTAATGTATAGAATGTATACATTACAGGGTAATGTATAGAAGTTGGGATGTTATGGTACAGTTGTGCATTGCGTTGGTGAGGCCACATTTAGAGAATTGTGTTCAGTTTTGGTCTCTCTGCAATAGGAAAGATGTTGTTCGGCTAGAAAGAGGGCGAAAAAAAATTACATGGATTTTGCCAAGTCTTGAGGACCTGAGCTACAGGGAGAGGTTAGGTAGGCTAATATTTTATTCCTTGGAGTGCAGGAGGATGAAGGGTGATCTTATAGAGGTGTTTAAGATCATGAGGGGAATAGATAAGGTAAATGCACAGTGTTTTACCCAGAGTTTAAAGTGAGACTGAAAAGATTTAAAAGGACCCTGATGGGCAACTGTTTCACTCATAGGGTTGTGTGTGTATGGAACGAGCTGCCAGAGGCGGTAGTTGAGGCAGATATTGTAACAGCATTTAAAATGCATTTGGACAGGTACATGGATAGGAAAGATTTAGAGAGATATGTGACAAAAGCAGGCAGTGGGACAAGTGTAGCAGCCTTTGGGGACCTCTGCCAACTTAATTGCAAAGACTCGGAGGTAGCAGAGTTTCTGCATCAGAGGAAATTAAAATAATAGCTTTCTACTGTTCCTCGGTACACATGACAATACACTAAACTAAACTAAGCTTGCTCCATGAATCGATAAAGAGCTATGGAACGTGTGTGCAGTGTCAGGGTGGTTGTGAATCGAATGCAAGCGTGACAATTTGTAACTTCCAACCCCTCAACGTGTATGAATTTCGTGGGAACATACACTCCTGGAATTCAGAAGTGCCCTGCCCACTCTGCAGAATCGATTTGATTGGGAATTCTTATGGAAGGTCAGATCCCAGCCTCTCCGCTGCACCATCGTCCGCTTTCTGTACACTTTATACTAATCGGGGATTGTGCTTAGGTGTGGCGATACTTTACAGAACTGCGTGTAAGGACAGAATTTCACTGTGCGTTTGCACATGTGACAATACAACCCAGTTGAACCGTTGAACCATTGAACAGGCAGGAAATACTCAAGGATGGAGGGGTGGAGAGTTCCATGCAGCAGATTTTAACGTAATGGTGCTCACTCAAAGCTTTTCTGTCACAGAACAACAGGAGAAATGACTCGAGGAAGGCAAGCAGCCCTAATAGCTCAATTTAATGAAATGATTTTGTAGCTGGAAATAGTGCAAGGGAAGCTGGTTATTTCAGAGAGCCACCCTCCAGTAAAGGCGATCATTATGGCAGTGGGGACGATGAAACAGAGAGGGTAAAAGCAACACTGTGTTGGGTGTAGGTCAAGGAGAAATATACTTGTGACGGAAAGGTTTCCAGGATAAGTGCTGCCCCCGCAACGCTTCCTATTGCAGATGTTGTTTTACACTCCATCTTAGCAGCACTTCACTGTTAGCTTGTTGCTGCACCACAGACAGGGTGATGCACAACACTCACAAACTGTTTGTATGTTTGCCACAAGTAGCAGCACGTGCATCTTTTTCTTGGTGTTGAAGGAATCAAGAACCAGAGGACATAGGTTTAAAGTGAAGGGAGGGGGGGGGGGTGTGGGAATTATTTAATAGGAACCTGAGTCATTGTTTTAGAGTCATAGTCATCCAGTGTGGAAACAGGCCCTTCGGCCCTACTTTCCCACGCCAACCAATATGCACCAATCTACACTAGTCCCACTTTCTTGCATTTGGCCCATTTTGCTCTAAACCTGTCCTATCCAATGTACCTGTCCAATTGCTTCTTAAAATTTGCAATAGTCCCTGCCTCAACTACCTCCTCCAGCAGCTCGTTCCATACCCCCACCATTCTTTGTGTGAAAAAGTTACCCCTCAGATTCCTATACAATCTTTCCCCCTTCATCTTAAACCTATGCCATCTAGATTCATCTTTCCCCCTTCATCTTAAACCTATGCCATTTTGATTCCCCCACTCTGGGCAAGGGATTCTGTGCATTCACCTGATCTATTCCTCTCAGGATTTTATACACCTCTATAAGATCACCACTTATCCTCCTGTGCTCCAAGGAATAGTGTCCCAGCCTACTGAACCTCTCCCTATAGCTCACACCCTCGAGACCTGGCAACATCCTTGTAAACATCTGAGGGGTAACTTATTTCACACAGTTTGGTGGGTGTATGGAACAAGCTGCCAGAGGTGGTAGTTGAGGCGTGTACCATCACAACATTTTAAAAAAACATTTGGGCAGAACATGGATAAGATAGGTTTAGAGGGATATGGGCCAAACGCAGGCAGGTGGGACTAGTGCAAATGGTCGGCGTGGGCAGGTTTGGCTGAAGGGCCTGTTTCTACGCTGTATGACTGTATGACTATGACACTGATAGAATTGATTTGAGCAGGTATTGATGCAAATTAATGCACTTCTTGGCAGACCAAAGAAAGTCTTGGCTTGAGCTCGGTGAAAGATGGTGACTACACCCCCCCTGCTGTAGATTTATCTAACTGCAGCCTGGCTTGAATTCTGGATCCTTTATTCAGGCACAGGAAGAGTGGGGAGCAAGGTTAGGGTGACCACTTCTTTACCAGCAATGTTGGCGATGTTGGCAACTAATGGTAGTGGGACTAAAACAAATTGCAGCACGGAGCAGCATCAAGATTCCTTGGTCAACATATTGTTTGAGCTCATCTCATTAAATTAGGTAAGTATGGCTACTTAAATGTGAATTCATTCAGATATACAAGTATGCAGAAACAAAATTTAGTGTGATATCACAATAAGAAATTGTTGTGTATTCAGTGATATTTAAGTATTGTCTTTCAGTACTTGTTTTGTTGGATGTGAAGTCAAGAGTGTTTTATTGTCATGTGTCCCGAAATGAAACAATGAAATAATATATATTACAAACAGACAAATAAATAAACAATAGTTGTGCAAAGTGAAAGATAATACCCCCATGTCTATATATAGTAGTTCAGAGCCTGTTTGGAGGCTGTAGTGTTTAATAGATGGTTGTGAGAAAGAAGCTGTTCCTGCACCTGGATGTTACAGTTTTCAGGCTCCAACACCTTCTTCCTGATGGCAGGAGTGAAATGAGAGCGTGGACAGGGTGGTGTGGGTCTCTTGTAAATCCCTTCGATGACGTCTTTGTGATACGTGTTTGACGTTATTCATTTAAAACCATAAGACCAGTAGAAGCAGAATTAGGCCATTCAACCCATTGAGTCTACTTCCCCATTCGATCATGGCTCATCTTTTGTTCCCTCCCAACCCCATTATTTTGTCTTCTCCCCATAACCTTTGACTCCCTTCCAAATCAAGAACCTATCAAGCTCCGTCTTAAAAATACCCAACATCTTGACCGCCACAGCCATCTGTGGCAATTAATTCCATGAATAACCCTCCTCATCTCCATTTTGAAGGCGTGTCTTTTTATTCTGAGTTTTATACTTAATATAAAATAAAAGGCACAGCATTGGAGTAACTCAGCAGATCAGGCAGCATCTCTGGAGAACATGAATAGGTGACCCTTCTTCAGAAATGGTTGTGGTCGGGGGGAGCTAGAGCTGGCATACAGATGGAGGCAGGATCATGTCTGATGAGTGAAGGTGGATACAGGGGGGGGGGGGGGGGGGGTTGATAGGAAGATGGTTGAAAAGACTAAAGGTGTGAGATAAGGATAGAAGAGATGCAAATTGTGAAGTTAGTGGTGGGAGAGGTGAGAAATGTGTACGTGTCCAGATGGAGCACAGGGAAGAAGGGGGAAGATGAAGTGGGAAAGAGAAGGGAGAGAAGATGGAAGTGAAGGGGGAAGTGGAGAGGGGTAAAGCAGGGGTGGAAGAAGAGAGGGGGAAGAGGAGGATCGAAGAAGAGGGTTCGGAAGGGAGGAGGATGCAGTGAACGGGAGAGAGAGGAGGAAAGGAGGGAGAGGGTGGGGAATGGGAGAGAGGGTGAAGGGGGGAAAAGGATGGGGGAGAAAAGTGAAGGGGAAAAGGTGGGGGGTTTCGGTAGAAAGGAGGGGGAGGGTGATGAAGGGGAGAGAGAGTATGAAGATGAATGGGCAATGGAGGGGATGAAGGAGGGAAAGCAGTGGAGGTTGAGGGAAGGGGTGTGAAGAAGGGAAGGGGAAAAGAAGTGGGATGAAGGGGGGGAAAGAGGGGGAGAGGGTGAGGAAGGGGAGGAGAGGGGTGAGGTGAAGGGGGGTGGGGTCAGAAGAGGGGGTGAATGGGGAAGAGGGGGATGGGAGAAGGGGGAGAGAGAAGATGGGGGAGAGAAAGGCGGAAGAGGGGATGTGGGTAAGGGGGTTAAAGAAGGGTGGATGGGGAGTGGGAGGTTGGTAAGTTACCTGGAAGCATTCAATGTTCATACAGTTGTGCCCATCAAACTCGGGCTGCAGGTTATTGTTGTGTCTCTGCCTGTATTGATGAGTAGCGAGGATGCACTGTTGGTACATAATTAGCCCCAGCAGTGCCTCACGCTCCACACAGAATAATTACCTTCATTTTGCATCCATTTGACACAAGTTAACTGGCAACGATAACGTTGCCTCACTGATTCCTCATCACCATTTCCTCATTGCAGCAATCAGCGTATTTGAGACATTTACTGAAAATATTATTAAATAATTAAAAATGCTGGGGTTCTTTTCTAAAATATTCTGACTGGATCAAAATTTATTCATATTCGGGAGCTCTTCAATTATGCAATCTAAAGTAATAGGTTTATTGGGTTTTTTTTTTCCGAAAAGTGTTTAAAACCTAAAAACTAAAATAACAATAGATACAAAATGCTGGAGTAACTCAATGGGTCAGGCAGCGTCTCTGGAGAAAAGGAATCGGTGATGTTTCATGGAAACATAAAAAAATAGGCGCATGAGTAGGTCATTTGGCCCTTCAAGCCAGCACTGCCTTTGAATATGATCATGGCTGGCAGTGGCGGACTGGCCAGGGTGTCAGCTTGCCCGATGACAAGTGGGCCCCTGATGAAGTGGGCCCCTTTGTCTCCTGGCAACCAATAGTTTTGGACCCAGTCCGCCACTGATGGCTGATCATCCAAAATCCGCATCCCGTTCCTGCTTTCTCCCCATATCTCTTGATTCTGTTCACCCAAAGAGCTGTATCTTGAATACATCCAGTGAATTGCCATCCACTGCCTTCTGTGGCAGAGAATTCCATGGATTCACAACTCTCTGGGTGAAGAGGTTTTTCCTCATCTCAGTCCTGAATGGCCTACCCCTTATTCTTAAACTGTGACTCCTAGTTCTGGACTCCCCAAAACCGGGAACCTTTTTCCTGCATCTAGCCTGTCCAATCCCATAAGAATTTTATATGTTTTTATAAGATCCCCTCTCATCTTTCTAAATTCCAGTGAATATAAGCCCAGTCGATCCATCCTTTGGATTAGATTTTGACTGGTCAAGACCGTTCTTCAGACTGAGTCAGTGGAGAGGGATACTGGAGATATGTATACCTGAATGTCACCTATTCCTTTCCTTCAGACATGCTGCCTGACCCGCTGAGTTACTCCTGCATTTTGTGTCTATCATTGGTGCAAACCAGCATCTGCAGTTCTTTCTTGCAGCAAAATAAAAATGTTGCTATAATTCTTGTTGCCGCTAATTTTAAGTTTTGTAACATTGTCGGCAGCAGAAACGTGGCGATTCTTGTGTTCTGCCTAGGTAAGGTCTGCTGTATAATTTTACCAGGTGGTAGGAAAACAAAGCATTTCACTGTACCTAGGTACATGTGACAATAAAGTATCATTGTTTCAGGATGAACTGCAGATGCTGGAAAAATCTTAAATCTGAAGAAGGGTCTCGACCAGAAAGGTCACCTATTCCTTTGGTCCATAGATGCTGCCTCACCCGCTGAGTTTCTCCAGCATTTTTGTCTACCATGAAGTATCATTGAATCATTGAAGCTGGATTTCTTCAGAATTGTTTAGGAAGGAACTGCAGATGCTGGTTTACACTGAAGATAGACATAAAATGCTGGTGTAGTTCTGGAGAAAAGGAATAGGTGACATTTTGGGTCAGGATGCTTCATCAGAGTCAGGGGAATTCCTCTGTTTGGAATATGATGAAGGATTGGTACTAGATCTCTGACTGTTTCAGTCTATATATTGTCAACGTTAATGTCTATCGACCTGGTATCAAATAGATTTCAGATCAAATTATTTTGTGTAATTCCCTTCTGCAATTGAAAAGGCAACTTCATACATTGTAAAACAGACGGAATGCGTAGCTAATAAAATTGCCACAAGGTGGCAGAAGATGCTTGTTTTCCCAGATGTTTCTGGCAGTGTAAATGTGTAAAATTTGGCCTCCCGCGTCATACATATTATGGAAAATTAAGCTGGATGAATTTATTTCAGTTGACGCACAAGCTGCTATGTTATCAAAATAAAATGGAATAAACTTCCGATCGGAGTCATCCTTGGTGGCATAATTCAAAGCTTTTAGTGCCTACGCTGGCAAATCGGAAAGGGGCAAATTGGTTCAGAGTTTATTGTTCATTAATTGTTGTATTGCTCATGTTTTCTGGTAAGTGGGGTCTTAACTGAGTCACAAATGATGGTCTGTTGAGTGCCCAAGTGTGAATTTGCGTTCCAGGGATTGTTTTAAAGCCTGCAAATGAACAGGTGTGTTGTAGAAGTGGAGAATGGCAGAGTGTGTGTGGGTGTGTGTGTGTAACAAAACACAGGATAGCAGGAAACTAAATCTCATTGGCATGTGACCTTTTATGATGATGCAGCCCATTAAACTTGCGACAATGCTGGTTCAATCGTTCAAATAGGATGATTTATTCCTGTGACGATGAGAATAACATCAAGGGTTCAGATCAGAGTAAGCAAAAACCTGGTGTTTATCATATCTTGAAAGCAAAAGATGCATTAAAGTGGTAACTTGTGCTGGAGTAACTGAACTCAGTGGGTCAGGCAGCATCTCCAGAGAACATACAGAAACAAGGAACTGCAGATTCTTGCTTGCAAAAAAAGGTCAGGCAGCATCCCTGGAGAACATTAATAGGTGATGTTTTGGGTCGGGACCCTTCTTCAGACTGATTGTGGTGTGGAGAAAGCTGGAAGAGAGGAGGGGCTGGACTAAGCCTCGCAAATGATAGGTGGATACAGGTGCGGGTGGGTTTGATAGGCAGATGGTTGGCTAGAGGCCACAGATGAAAAAACAAAAAGTGTGAGATAAAGATAGTGGATGTGAGAGTTGTGAAGCTAGAGGAAGGAATATAGGTGGCATGGGGAGAGGGGGTGGGGAAGAAATGGGTGACTATCCATGTGGGGCACAGGGAAGAAAAGGGGTTGTTTGTAGGTTAGATATCTAAAATTGGATAATTCAATGTTCATACCATTGTGTGTAAGCTACCCGTGAAATAAGAGGTGCTGTGCTGTTCCTCTAGTTTGCATGTGGACTCAATCTAGCAATGGAGGAGACCCAGGGCAGAAAGGTCTGTGTGAGAGTGTGAAAAGGAGAAATGGTTAGCAACCAATAGGTAGCTAATCTGTGGAACTCATTGCCTCATTGGGCTGTGGAGGCTAAGTCGGTGGATATTTTTAAGGCAGAGATAGAAAAATTCTTGAATAGAACAGGTGTCAAGGGTTATGGGGAGAAAGCAGGAAAATAGGATTAGGAGGCAGAGATCAGCCATGATTGAATGGCGCAGTACTCGATGAACCGAATGGCCTAATTCTACTCGAATAACTTGTGAACTTGGCAGATTGAGCTCAAATGTTCGGCGAAATGTTCAATTTTTACCTAAGTCAATGAACCCATAAACCTGTACATCTTTGGAGTTTGGGAGGAAACCGGAGCACCCGGAGAAAACCCACCTATAGTACGTAAAACTCCGTACAGACAGCACCCACAATCAGAATCGAACCCGGGTCTCAGGCACTGGGCTGCCCTTTATATTTTCCATATAAGTCCCAAAGGGCCTATTTCCGTGCTCGATGACTCTATTGAACCTGGGACAGGTCCAGAATGTTAGCCAGATGCCTCTGTAATTTGTACGGGGAATGTTTGTGAATGTATGGGTAGGACAGATCTGGCTATGATATGTCGAAATAAGGAACTGCAGATGCAGGTTGGATAGGGTCACCTATCTGTGTTCTCCAGAGATGCCTCGAGCTGGATCGACCGTCAGCAATGAAACCGTGAGCTGGATCAACTGACTGCACACACACACACACACACATGCACAAATCGCAAAGGAGGGGGCCAGGGAAAGCGGGGGAGCGCTGTCTGATATTCACACCCACGATGAACAGGAAGGTAAAAGACGGCTGCACAGTGTACGGTAAGTCCTTTAGAGAGCGGATAGAGAGAGGGGGAGAGAAGGGGAGAGAAGGGGAGAGAATGGGGGGGAGAAGGAGTGGAGACACTTTTAAGAAGCCAGACAACTAATAATAAAGTTTAGCGGGCATTTTACATTATCGGTCGGTTTTCCTTGGTCCTGAAAACCCCAATGAGCCAATTAAAACCCCAATGAGCCGGTCAACGAAGGAGATTGCCTACGGCTGACCTCGACTGCCTATAACTACATAGCGACCCAATCCATTGCATTAAGAGTTCAAAAGAACCATGCCGACTAATTTTTACTCGTGGACATTTTTTTTCAACATGCTGAAAATTTTCCTCGACCAAACTGAGGCCTCGATTATGCGGGAACTTCCCTCGAGCATGAAGGATAGTTCCAGTGACCTCATAGCACCTCCAAGGACCACGTGTCAACCATGCTGCGAGTTTGATTCGAGGGCAAACTCTTCTAAACTCGCAGATTAGGTCGGCGCAGTGGGACAGGCCCTTAAAGATGTTGGGTGCAGAAATATATTTCCCATTTTTAAAAATGTATTATTTTTAATTCTTGTTTCGGAGGGAGATTTGTTGAAACAATAATTTTTGCATAACTCACTTCGTTGAGACTACTTTCTAGCATGGCTTTTGTTGTTTTGTCTTAAGTAGTTTAGGCTAAGAGATTTTCTTCTGTAGGAAGAAAGCTGGCAGTGTAATAATTATGCCCACATTGCCCCCCTCTCTCTCTCTCTCTCACCAAGTGTAATTGTCCTATAAATGCAGCCAAGATCTCTTGCAGTGAACCATATTGTCCCTACTGCCTTCTTCATGCCAACTGAATCTGCATATAGGAGAAGAATTTGAAGGAAGAACGGAGGAATGGGTGGGAGGGAGGGGAGGGATAGATAGTGGGATGGTGAGGGAGAGTTTTAATATTTTAGTTGAATAACTTCTATGTTTCAAAATCAGTCGAAGTGTATTTTGACCCTCCTGAAACAAAATCTCTAGTTTGGATTTCAAACGCATTTCTGGCAGTCGGATAGTGTTGCATAAGGGGAGGAGAAAATCAAGCATATGTTTATTTTCATTAATTTTGCCCGAGAACTCAGTAAGGTGCAGTAAATGTTGGAGACATTCTCTTCCGCTTCCTTTGCTGGCTGTCACACATAACACACACATGCACACAGTTACACTGAAATCACACCCAACTGCAATGCCAGCAGGAATATTTGAATGAAATCAGTAGAAAATAAAATAAAAGTGTGTGTATATAATAATATTGCTGTTTGTTTTTCTCCAGGCTAACAGTAAACATTAAAGTGATCTAGTAATGCTGAAACACCCACATTTGTTCTAGCTTTGGGCTGTTTATATTTAATCATGATTGATCATATTTTCTGTTGATGCTGAAAAGTAAAAAAAAAACAAAACAGACTTTCAACTTCCAAATTTTGAGAACTGCGAGGGAAAAAAAATCAACTGTGCAAATTGCTTTATTGGTCTGAGCTGATAAAGTATTTAAAGGCAAAGATACTGTAGTTTCCTGAGTTTACCTCTGGCCACAGTTTATAACTGGGTTAAAGGGATATTATTCAAGAATATTTGTCTCCATAGCTGTGTTAGGTTAGTAGCACTAGTAACGTTATCAAGGCTCCGGAGATTTATTTCGGAGTTTCTGAGACGATTGCTTTAAGAACACCTCCGCTCAATCCTCCTAAACTTATCTGATCTCCCGGCTGCTCAACACTTTAACTCCCCCTCCCATTCCCACATTGGCCTTTGTGGCCTGGGCCTCCTCCATTGTCAGAGTGAGGCCCAGTGCAAATTGAAGGAACAGCACCTCATATTCCGCTCTCCCCTGACATGAGACTGAAGGAAGGTTTCGACCCGAAATGTCACCCATTCCTTCTCTCCAGAGATGCTGCATGTCCTGCTTGGTTTAAACCAGCATCTGCAATTCTTTCCTACACATGCTTTCAAAGTGTTGTTAGCAGGAGGGGCAAATCAGCAAAGAGGGGATTTATGTGTTCCACTGTGGGTACACTGTAGATGTTCCACTGTTTGGCTTCAGCAGTGGTTTAGGGGAATGGTGCTTGCAAATCGTTCCTGGTCTTAGAGAGGATAGTCATTTCCTCTCTAAGGATGAACTATATACACAGACACAGCCAGGCAGAGACAGATGGGACAAACACACACACACACACACACACACACACACACACACACACACACCTACAGAAACACACGCAGACACACACACACACACACACACAGACACACACACAGACACACACACACACACACACACACACACACACACACACACACAGACACACACACACACACACACACACACACACACACACACACACACACACACACACACACACACACACACAGATAAATACACACATACAGACACACACACAGCTACACACACAGCTACAGAAACACACGCAGACACACAGACAGGGACATACTTACACAAAGATGATCTGAGACAAGATGCACATGCACACACATATTTCATAGAAAAAGTCGATCAGCTAATTAGAAATGTAAATTGTTGTAAGTAATTTTGGAGTCTGGGCAAAGTTGAACAATTGGATACCGTGCTGATGCAGCTGACTGAGTTTAATGTGTCGGTGGGTGGGGATGAGAAATTGGCTGTGATTCACTGCCTGGTGTCCCACCCCAGCCCCGCTCACCTTGTGTGTAAGGGGAACGCTGGGCACCCCACCCCCACTGGGGCACAGGTCTGTATAACATGGTACAGTCATGCTAACTCTGATCACCAACTCAGTGGAGAAGGGTGCAGGTCAGAGTAACACTGTGGCACTGGCCCGTCTGTCGGGTACAGTCCACTACAGATATCTCTATGCAAGAGTTATATGTGCACTGGTTGGCATAACATGGGCATAGTCTGAAGAAGGGTGGCACAGTGGCACAGTGGAGGAGTTGCCACATTACAGCGCCAGAGACCGTGGGTTGATCCTAACTACAGGGGCTGTCCGTACGGAGTTTATATGTTCTCCCTGTGACTGTGTGGGTTTTCTCCGGCTGCTCTGGTTTCCTCCCACATCCCAAAGACACGTAGGTTTTTTGGCTTCTGTAAATTATCCCTAGTGTGTAGGATAGAACTAGTGTACGTGATCATTGGTCAGTGTGGACTTGGCGGCCGAATGGCCTATTTCCGTGCTGTATCTCTAATTCAAACTAAACTAGACTAAATGCAAGTTCTTTTTGTAAAGAACTATAGAGCATAGGGTCATACAGTGTGGATACAGACCCTTCATCCCAACTTTCCCACGCCGACCAACGTGCCCCATCTACACTAGTCCCACCTGCCTGCATTTGGTTTTCAATAGCTAAAACATGTTAATGTCATAATGTATGTAGAACGTTATCTGCATCAGTTTGTAGTCAGTTTCAAATTTGCTATGTAACAATTACAATTGTCAGCATTAAGCTGGCCTTTTATAAAGCAATGTTTGACTATTCTGAGATGAATATGTGAATTTGGAGCTGTTATAGATTTTTATCTCTGTGAGTTCCTGTGAAAACCAAACATAAGATTACTAGGCTAAGTGGGACGCGTTGGGTCCCATGTTCACACGGGAGGGCTGGTCCCCCAAAGCAACATTCCACCTCTCCACCAATTCCAATATTGGTCGCCAGTGGAGGGGGGGGGGGGGGGGTGGGGGGGTGGGGCCTTTCTGAAGTTGTAGTATGGGTGTTGTGGGCTGAAGGGACAGGTTTCCAGAGGGCTAGTATGGACATTGTGGGGCAAATTGATTCTTGGGGTGGCAGCTCAGTCACTCAAGCCTGATGTGCTGGCAGCTCACTCACGGCTAGTGGGCTGGCAGTTGACTCACGGATATTCCTTGAAATTTCATTTCAAGCAGGGTGCAAGGCCACCAAATTGCAAATGCAATTTCCTACCATTTCAAGCAGGGTGCAAGGCCACCAAATTCAAATGCAGTTTCCTACCATTTCAAGCAGGGTGCAAGGCCGCCAAATTCAAATGCAGTTTCCTACCATTTCAAGCAGGGTGCAAGGCCGCCAAATTCAAGTGCAGTTTCCTACCATTTCAAGCAGGGTGCAAGGCCGCCAAATTCAAGTGCAGTTTCCTACCATTTCAAGCAGGGTGCAAGGCCGCCAAATTCAAGTGCAGTTTCCTACCACTTCAAGCAGGGTGCAAGGCCGCCAAATTCAAGTGCAGTTTCATACCACTTCAAGCACTTCAAAATGGCGGCGGCGCAGGTGCATCGCGACGCCCCGTGTCTCCCTTGGATCAGCGAACTCTACCTTACCTTCCTTCTTGTTTTGAGTCTGCTCACCCGGAGCAGTCTCACTATCATCCACTATAGCCGGCAGGAACTTTTAAATCTCGGTTCCTGCGGCTATAGCATTCCCCCGGTCGACTTTCCGGATGAACTCCAGCTCCCTCCTGCACTCACCTTCACCACAGAGCTGCGGGGTGGCGGGTCCGCGGAGCTGCGGGGCGGCGAATCTGCGGAGCTGCGGGACGGCGAATGCGGAGCGGCGAATCTGCGGAGCTGCGGGGCGGTAGACCTGAGGACCGCACCAAGTCGGCCCGGGCGTCCGGAGCCCGAAAACATCGCCGTGGATCTCGAGGTGGGTTGAAGGCAAGGTTGGAGCGAGCCCCACACAGGCCATCCATCCCCAGCCTTTTCCTTGCCAACGTCCGTTCCCTGGCAAACAAGATGGATGACCTCCGTCTTCTGATTGCCTCTTACAACTGGAGCAAGGATTGCAGCACCCTGATCCTCACCGAAACCTGGCTGAACTCTGATGTTCCCGCCAGCGCCATTGAGCTAGCGGGACGACAGATACTCCGAGCGGATGGAACATCTGACTCCGGTAAGACCAGAGGTGGGGGTCTGTACATGTATGTACACAAGGCATGGTGCACACAGACACCACCATCATTGAGAGTCACTGGTCAGCCAACCTTGAGTTCCTCTTGGTTAAGTGCAGACTGTTCTATCTGCCCAGAGTGTTTTCCTCCTCTGTTGTGACTGCAGCCGATATCCCTCCTGATGCTAATGCCAAGCTTGCAATGAAAGAACTGCATATTGACCATTAGCAAACAACTGACCCTCAATCCAGACGCAGCCTTCATTGTTGCGGGTCACTCCCACCTGAAGACTGTACTCCCCAAATTCCACCAACATGTCTCCTCCGCCACTAGAGCGGACAAGACACTGGACAAAGTCTACACCAACATGGCTGAAGCATACAAAGCCATCCCCCTCCCCCACCTTGGTCAGTCTGATCACTTATCATTGTTCCTGCTCCCTAAGTACTCCCCGCTCATCAGACACGTTAAACCCACAGTGAGGACAGTCAAGGTTTGGTCAGATGAAGCGGACTCCACACTCCAGCAGCGTTTTGGTAACACTGACTGGGATGCGTTTGCAGCTCAGGCCACCCATTGACTCCCACACTGACATTGACGCCTATACTTCCTCTGTTCTGTACTTCATCAACTCCATCAACAGTGTCACCACTCTCAAACAAATCACCACATACCCGAATCAGAAGCCATGGATGAACAGCGAGGTCAGGCGGCTGCTGAAAGCACGGGACTCGGCTTTCAGGTCAGGCGATGCCCGTGCCTATAGTTCATCGAGGGCCAATCTGAAGAGGGGCATCAAGAACGCCAAACACAGATACAAGCTGCGGATCGAGGAGCACTTCGACAGCAACTCCGACCCCCGACGCATGTGGCATGGCATCCAGGCCATCACTGACTACAGAGCCACCAACTCCACCCCCACTTCCAGTGACGCATCCTTCCTCGAGGAACTCAATCACTTTTATGGCCGCTTTGAAAGGGACAACCAAGAGTTGGCCATCAAGGCTGTGCTCCCCGATGACCACAGCCCCTCACACTCAACCCTATGCGTGCACGTGGCACTGAGTAGGATCAATGTACGTAAGGCTGCCGGCCCTGACGGCATCCCCGGGCGCGTCCTCAGGACCTGTGCTGCACAGCTGACAGACGTCTGGACTGACATCTTCAATCCTGTCACTTGCCCAGGCAGTTGTCCCCACGTGCCTTAAAACTAACCTCCATTGTGCCAGTGCCAAAACACTCCACTGCGGCGAGCCTCAACGACTTCCGCCCAGTTGCACTCACCCCTATCATCGCCAAGTGCTTTGAGAAGGCTGGTCATGGCACACCTCAAATGCTGCCTACCTCCCACTCTGGACCCCTACCAGTTTGTATACCGCAAGAACAGGAGCATGGAGGATGCCATCTCAATGGCACTCCACTCCGCCCTCTCCCACCTTGACAACAGAAACACTTATGTGAGACTGCTGTTCATCGTCTACAGCTCAGCATTCAACAACATTATCTCCTCTAAATTGATCGCCAAACTCGATGACCTGGGCATCAACCCCTTCCTCTGCAATTGGTTACTGGACTTTCTAAGCAACAGACCACTGTCTGTTAGGTTGGATAACCAGTCCTCTTCTACCTCACCCTGAACACTGGCGTACCCCAGGGCTGCGTGCTGAGCCCCCTCCTCTACTCCCTCTTCACCTACGACTGCATACCTATAGATGGTACTAACACCATCATCAAGTATGCAGATGACACGACGGTGATTGGCCTCATCAGCGACAACGATGAGTCGGCCTACAGGGAGGAGGTTCAGCTCCTAACAGCATGGTGTGCCGACAATAACCTGGCCCTCAACTCCAAGAAGACCAAGGAGCTCAATTGTGGACTTCAGGAGATTGAAAGGCTGCACACACAACCCCATCCATATCAACGGGACGGAAGTGGAACGTGTCTCCAGCCTCAGGTTCCTGCGGGTCAACATCTCCGATGACCTCTCCTGGACCCACAACACATCCTCGCTGATCAAGAAGGCTCACCAGCGTCTCTTCTTCCTCAGGAGACTTAAGAAGATCCACCTGTCTCCCCAGATTCTGGTGAACTTCTACCGCAGCACCATCGCGAGCATCCTTACCAACTGCATCACAGTATGGTATGGTAACTGCTCTGTTGCCGACCGGAAAGCTCTGTAGAGGGTGGTGAAGATCGCCCAACGCATCACAGGCTCCTCACTCCCTTCCATTGAGTCTGTCCATAGTAAACGATGCCTGCGCAGGGCGCACAGCATCGCCAGGGACAGCTCACACCCCAACCATACACTGTTTACCCTCCTCCCATCCGGGAGACGCTACAGGTCCCTCCGCTGCCGGACCAGCAGGCTCAAGAACAGCTTCTTCCCTGCGGCTGTCACACTTCTCAATGCTGCACCTCAATGACTGCCTGTCTCCACCCCCCCCCCCGGACTATCCAATCACCAGCAAATTGCACGGATACCATTGTATATGTATAGATGTATATACTCATACTACTGCACAATTACTTGTTTATTCGTAAGTTCGCCCTTCGGAGATACCAACTGCATTTCATTGTCTCTGTATTGTACACTGCACAATGACAATTAAAGATTGAATTGAAAGGGTGCAAGGCCACCAAATTCAGGTGCAGTTTCTTACCACTTCAAGCAGGGTGCAAGTCCATCGAATTCAAGTGCTGTTTCCTACCACTTCAAGCAGGGTGCAAGGCCACCAAATTCAAGTGCAGTTTCATGCCACTTCAAGCAGAGTGCAAGGCCGCCAAATTTAAGTGCAGTTTCATCCCATTTCAAGCTGGGCGTGCAAGGCCACCGAATTCAAGTGCAGTTTCATGCCATTTCAAGCAGGGTGGAAGGCCACCAAATTCAAGTGCAGTTTCTGACCACTTCAAGCAGGGTGCAAGGCCACCAAATTCAAGTGCAGTTTCATACCACTTCAAGCAGGGTGCAAGATTACCAAATTTAAGTGCAGTTTCATACCATTTCATGCAGGGTGCAAGGCCACCAAATTCAAATGCAGTTTCATACCATTTCAAGCAGGGTGAAACCACCATAAAACCACACAAAACACCATATAAACACCACACTCACCATTCAGTAGACATTCAGTTGATTCACAGCTCAGACAGAGTCGTGACCTCTCCCTCCTCCATCTTGCAGAGACTGAGCCGCACCCACACTTCCGGGTTTTATAATCTCTCCCTCTCCCACCGGAAGGGGCATGGCCTTCATGGCGTGATTGATAGGAGAGAGATTCTCAACATTTTTTAAACACTAATAACACTTTTATTTTTCATTGATAGGAAGAATCCTCGGCACCTGATGAGCGGAGGGGGACTGAGTAAGATGGCCAAAAATCACAGCCGTAAGTGGTAGCGTTTTATCTAAAATCAATATACAGTGCAAACAGGAAGTTGTCAAGTTCAGACTTTTAATTATTTGCCATTTGAAACCAACCACCACCAACCACTTGCAGTGTTTTTACTTCAAACCAACCACCACCAACCACTTGCTGTGTTTTTACTTCAAACCAACCACATTTTCATTTTTAAACCACATTAAGGGAACTCAAGGTCAGTAAAACCACACTCACAGTTTAGTAGCCATGTGTTCAGTGTTATTCACAGCTCAGACTGAGAGACGTGACCCTCTCGCTCCCCCATCATGCAGAGACTGACTGAGGCACTCAACACCTCCGGGTTTTATAGACCATCCGGAAGGGGCGTGGCCTTCAGGAGAGAGAATCTCAACATTTTTAAAACACTAATAACTCTTTTATTTTTTCATCGATGGGAAAAATCCTCTTGTCCTGCGCAGCGGAGGGGAACTCTGAGTAAGATGGCCAAAAATCACAGCCGTAAGTGGCAGCTTTATTTCTAAAATCAATATACAGAACAACAGGAAGTGGTCAAGATCATAGTAATATTACTTTTAGCTTCTCAGTAACTGTAAACGCTGTGCTCTTCTTAAATATCCATCAGCATTTTGATTAGCAGCGGACTGATGTGACTAATCAGGGACACTAAGGACAATTTACTATTTTACCAAAGCCAAATTAACCTATAAACATGTACGTCTTTCGAGTGTGGGGGCAAAATGGAGCACCCAAAGAAAAACTACGTGATCACGGAGAACGTACAAACTCCCTACAGACAGCACCCATAGTCTGGATCGAATCTTGGTCTCTGGCGCTGTGAGGCAGCAACTCTACTGCTGGGTCAGCCCTGTTATAGAAACATAGAAATTAGGTGCAGGAGCAGGCCATTCGGCCCTTCGTGCCTGCACCGCCATTCAATATGATCATGGCTGATCATGCAACTCAGTATCCTGTACCTGCCTTCTCTCCATACCCCCTGATCCCTTCAGCCACAAGGGCCACATCCAACTCCCTCTTAAATATGCCCAACGAACTGGCCTCAACTACCTTCTGTGGCAGAGAATTCCACAGATTCACCACTCTCTGTGTGAAAAACGATTTTCTCATCTCGGTCCTAAAAGACTTCCCCCTTATCCTTAAACTGTGACCCCTTGTCCTGGACTTCCCCAACATCGGGAACAATCTTCCTGCATCTATCCTGTCCAACCCCTTAAGAATTTTGTAAGTCTCTATGAGATCACCCCTCAATCTTCTAAATTCCAGCGAGTACAAGCCAAGTCTATCCAGTCTTTCTTCATATGGAAGTCGTGCCATCCCAGGAATCAGTCTGATGAATCTTCTCTGTACTCCCTCTATGGCAAGAATGTCTTTCCTCAGATTAGGAGACCAAAACTGTACGCAATACTCCAGGTGTGGCCTCACCAAGACCCTATACAACTGCAGTATAACCTCCCTGCTCTTGTACTCAAATCCTTTTGCTATGAATGCCAACATACCATTCGCTTTCTTCACAGCCTGCTGCACCTGCATGCCTACTTTCAATGACTGGTGTACCATGACACCCAGGTCTCGCTGCATCTCCCCTTTTCCTAATCGGTCACCATTCAAATAATAGTCTACCTTCCTGTTTTTGCCATGATTGATATAATCCTGATTCTTTATCCTGGAGTAGAGCAACTGTAAATGCTGTGCTCTTCTTAAAAATCCATCAGCATTTTGATTAAGAAAGAACTGCAGATGCTGGAAAAATCGAGGGTTGACAAAAATGCTGGAGAAACTCAGCGGGTGGGACAGCATCTATGGAGAGAAGGAATAGGTGACGTTTCGGATCGAGACACTTCTTCTGACTGATGTCGGGGGGATGGCCGGGAAAAAGAAAGGAAGAGATGGGGGCAGTAGACTTGTGGGAGAGCTGGGAAGGGGAGGGGAAGGAGGGAGGAAGCAAGGACTATCTGAAATTGGAGAAGTCAATGTTCATACCGCTGGGGTGTAAACTACCCAAGCGAAATATGAGGTGCTGTTCCTCCAATTTGCGCTGGGCCTCACTCTACCAATGGAGGAGGCCCAGGACAGAAAGGTCGAATTCGGAATGGGAGGGGTAGTTACTGAGCCACCGGGAGATCAGGTTGGTTATTGTGAACTGAGCGGAGGTGTTGGGCGAAGCGATCTCCAAGCCTGCGCTTCAAGATTCAAGATTCAAGAGAGTTTATTGTCATGTGTCCCAGATAGGACAATGAAATTCTCGCTTTGCTTCAGCACAACAGAATATAGTAGGCATGAACACTTGGTCTCGCTGATGTAGAGCAGTTGACACCTGGAAAAGCAGATGCAGTAGATGAGGTTGGAGGAGGTGCAGATGAACCTCTGCCTCACCTGGAACGACTGCTTGGGTCCTTGGATGGAGTCGAGGGGGGAGGTAAAGCGACAAGTGCAGTTGGAAGAAGGGTCTCGACCTGAAACGTCGCCTATTCCTTCTCTCCATAGATGCTGCCTCACCCGCTGAGTGTCTCCAGCATTTTTGTCTACCCTCAGCATTTTCATTAGTAGCAGAATGCCGTGACTGATCAGGTCCCATATTTCCCTGGTTGCTAAACTTGGTATAAATACAGTTTATTTGGAAAATTGCTGCAATTCCATATACTTTATCAGGCGTCAAATACTAGTCAATCCATTGGAAGGTTTGGTTGGCACGAGGGATAGAGGAGAACAAAGAAAGAAAAGGCAACTCTCGTTTCACCCAACCTTCCAGTTCCACACTATATGCTGAGGAATATTCACGTTACCCAGAAATGAAAGGCAACAATTATTACTTATGCAGAAACGTCTGCAGCAGTAGAATTGCTGACTCACATCGCCAGAGACCCGTGTTCGATCCTGACTTGCAGGTGCTGTCTGTACGGAGTTTGTATGTTCTCCCTGTGACCATGTGAGTTTTCTCTAGGTTCTCCGGGTTTCCTCCCACATTCCAAAGATGTGCAGGTTTGTAGGTTAATTGGCTTCGGTAAAATAGCAAATTGTCCCTAGTGCATAGGAAAGTGTTAGTATGATCGCTGGATGATCGCTGGTCAGCGCGGACTCGGAGGGCCAAAGAGCCTGTTCCCGCACTGTATCTCTAAACGTTAAACTCTTTATCCTGTATCTGTGCACTTTGGACGGCTTGATTAGAATTATTACACTCTTTTCGCTGACTGGATAGCACGCAACAAAAAAAGATTTTTTACTATACACACATGACAATAATAAACTAAAACTAAATTCAGTCACAATTGTTTGCCATCCTGCAGAATAAATCTGAATTAGCACAAATTATGTCATAGTTCTATGTCTTCATTCTTTAGGTTGAAGATCAAATTATTCTAAGACCTGTGGAAATTATTTCTTGAGGCATATTTTGACATCAACTTCAATTTTATTCAAACTTTAGACAGCATCCACATAGTATCAAGCGATATTTAGTTAAAATGCGATGACATAAAAGTGAATTCAATCAGACCCGTCCTGTAATAAATGCCACAACTAAGGCATTAGAGCTTACAAGAGCAGCTTGCATTTGTACACGAGTGTTCTGTGACTGCTCATCGTGTATTTTGTTCCATTGTTACAGTTTCTTATAGCTTAAGTCATACATTTTGGGCATGATTAATCCAAAATGTCACGTATATTTAAAAAAAAATCCTTTTGTTCTTTATAACAGGTCAAAAATTGTTCACAGAACAGCAATCATCTTATACTCTTCCAAGAATTGCCATACAGCTAAGTACTGAAAGAGGTTAAAAATATGTAATAAAGCAAAATTTACAAAGGGTTGCACCCCGCTAGGGGGGAGCATTATAGATACATGGGAATCCTCACCAGCAAAGGCACACAGGAAACGACAGAATGAGAAAGATACAAATTAATAACATTGCAATTATATACTCAGTGCTACATTCGCACAGGAAGTACAAGAACATAGTTACACGCACAGAAAAATAGATGCATAATGTTGCATGAAATGCAAGAAGTGAACTTGTCGTTTTCTTAAAGTCTCCAGGTCACAATGCTTATCAGTGCTAGCATTTGGGATTAGAATGGCAATTGCTTTTTAAACTTGCATTTATTGGTAGAGAGCAGTCATTATCTCCTGAAGATAGACACAAAAAGCTGGAGTAACTCAGTGGGACAGGCAGCATCTCTGGAGAGAAGGAATAGGTGACGTTTCAGGTCGAGACCCTTCTTCAGACATTATCTCCCCTTCCCTCCCATCCCACTTCCCTCATTGTGGTCGTGGCAGAAGTTGCAGTCATTTGATAAGATAGTTCATCTTTTCCCTCTGCGGGCTTGTGAAAATTGTTCATTCATATACAGTTCCACCACTGATTTTCCAGCACCTTTGGTTCCAGAGCCTTTCTGGATTATCCGTTATGCTGGACCAACAGAGGTCACGGCCTCTGAGAGGAGTCCAACGTTACCAAAAAGGAATTTTCGTCAGGAACTTCCAAGGGGGGGGGGGGGGTTTCAAGTGCACTCACGTAATTTTTTCCATATTGCAGGAGGTGTCGGGCCACCAGTTGTCGGAAAAACGGTGGTGGATCTGTATTGTATCTGTTCAGAGAATACTGACGCCCTCGTTCAGTGCTCTCATTTCTGCCTCCTCCTTCTCTCTGCTCTCACTGCAGTCAGAGTTATGATTGACCAAATGCATCGGATACTCCAAGCCGTGCTCCCCAGCAAACTCTTCCCAGCGTGAGTCGTCACTCTCGTGAGTGATGTAGCGCTCTCCACGTTTACACTCTAGCTCTCGTAGATTCAGCCACGTTTGGTAGTCCTTCAAAACCAGAGAGACAAAAGAGGGGAGAGTTAAGCTCTAGCAAAGTTCTAGCTAAGTGTTAAGTTATATTGCACACACATGCACGCATACAGGCGCACACAGGCAAACACATGCACAGACCCACACATACATACAGACACACATATACTCAGAGAGAGACACATTCCGACACAGAGACACTCAGACAGACATGCACACAGAGAGACAGACATGCACACACAGGCACACGCACACACAGGCACACGCACACACAGGCACACGCACACACACAATCTTCGTGGGATCAACAATGACTCTTCATTAACCATCATTTTTAGGAATTACAATGAGTCTTGAGACAAGTTACATCCATGTAAGGAATATACATAAATGACCTGGACGAAATGTAGTCGGGTTGGTGAGTAAATTTGCCGATTACACTAAAATTGGAGGAGTTGCAGTGCGGAATGCTGTCAGATGCAGAGGGATGTAGACAACCTACAGAAATGGGCGGAGAAATGACAAATGGAGTTTAACCTGAGCAAATGTGAGGTGAAGTAAATTGGTTGCAACCCCAGCTTCTAACAGTGTACTTCCAACACAAGTCAGACTGTGGGCAAAACCTAGGTTTGTGCCTGGGCCTTTTCGGCTTTGCTGAGGGTATTGATCCAGGGTAGCAATAAACCAGCAGTGCTCATTGAAGATAGACACAGAAAGCTGGAGTAACTCAGCGGGTCAGGCAGCATCTCTGGAAAGAAGACATAAGTCTCATTTCAGGTCATGACCCTTCTTCAGACTCAGTGCTCACTGTTCACTACAAAAACCTGTGTCTATAGATGGCTCCAGAACAAATGTCACCAGCTTTAGACTTTAGAGATACAGCGTGGAAACCCTTTGGCACACTGAGTCCGCACCGACCAATCAGCCTGTACACTTACCTGCACCCTAGGGGGACAATTTTACAACTTATCAAAGTCAATTAACCTACAAACCTATACATCTTTGGAGTGTGTGAGGAAACCAGACCATTCAGAAAAAAACCCACACAGTCACACAGAGAACATACAATTTCCATACTGACAGCACCCGTAGTCAGGATCAAACCCGGGTCTCTGGCGCTGTGAGGCAGCAACTCTACCGCTGCACCATGTGCCACCATCAGGAGGATAGAGGTGATCTGATAGAGGGAATCTTGAAGGGAATTGACAGGGTACATTTCCTGGTTTTATGGCCCATCTGTATTCTTATTATCCAAAACTGACTGGATTATTTTTCATTGAGGATCGATAAAGAGGGTTAATGCACAGAGAAATGTACCCAGAGTAGAGGAATAGGACATAGGTTTAAAGCAAGAGGGGAAAGGTTTAATAGTAACCTGAGGGGCAAGTATACAGGGTACATACAGGGTATATGGAACGAGGTGCCAGAGGAGGTAATTGACCCAAGTACTATAACAGCATTCGAATAGATACATGGTTAGGAAAGGTATAGAGATAAAAGGGTTGCATTTGTGTTATAATATTAAAATAATATAACTATCATACAATTCCAGTTCCCATGTAAGTTATCAGGGATCTGGTAACTTAGAGATTAACTTGGGGTTACAGCAGGTAAAAGAAAGTGCCTTAACCTGATCGATAGTGATAAGTTCATGTCATATTTTTCACTCTCAACCCCATTCTCCTGCCTTCTCCCCATAACATTTGGCAACCTTATTAAGCAAGAACATGTCAATCTCCACTTTAAAAATACCCAATGATGGCCTCCACAGAGACGTCTGTGGCAATGAATTCCGCCGATTCACCATTCTGTGGCTAAAAAAATCTATCCTCATCTCCTTTCTAAAGGTACATCCTTTTATTCTGAGGCTGTGGCCTCTGGTCCTACACTCTTCTACTACTGGAAACATTCTCTCTACATCCATTCTATCCTTTCACTATTCGGTAAGTTACAATGAGGTTTCCACTCATCCTTCTAAACTCCAACGAGTACAGGCCCAGTGCCGTCAAATGCTTCTCATACGTTAACCCAATCATCCAACCCAATCTTGTAACTGTGTAGTGCACTCTCTCCAAGGCCAGGACATCCCTGCTGAGATATGGGGCCCAAAACTGCTCTCAATACTCTAATGCAGTCTGGCCAGCGCTTTTATAAACATTACAACCCTGCTTTTATATTCTAGTCCTCTCGAAACGAATGCTAACGTTGAATTTGCCTTGCAACAGGCTTATGTACCTTCAACAGGTAGCTTATCAATCACCAAAGAACTCAAGCATGCCACAGGATCATGGTCCACGCTGGAGATCAGACTTGACTTTATCTTCTGGGAGGTAGACTGTAACTCAAGCCAATTCAAGTTGCTACAGAGACACCATGTTCAGCCAGGAAGAATGAAGCAAGTGAGTGTCCTTTCAAACAGCAGAGCTGGCAGAGTGGTATGTACTGCCAGCATGTATGCATGGGCTAAGTAGCTAGTTCCTGACTTGAACATTCAAGTAAATTATTCTGCTGGCACAACACAAAAACAAAACCTTTGCCTCCATCTTCTATCACCATATGACTGCATGTCCTTGATCAAAAAAACCTCCCTGTGAAGTGTTATTGGCAAGACTACAATGAAACTCTCACTTGCAAGCGCTCTGCCACTTTAAAAATGTTAAACCAGGTTTTGCGAGCAAAATAACAGCGAGCCCAATGACGCTTGTTGTTTTATGTGCTGGAGGTACTGCAACTTCAGGTGACGGAGAGGTGCACATTTAGGAGTGAACGTTGATGAGCAGCACAGTGGTGGCGCAGCAGTAGAGTTGTTGCCTCACAGCGCCAGAGACCAAGGTCGATCCTGACTATGGGCGCTGTCCTTTGCGGAGTTTGCACGTTCTCCATGTGACCGCGTGGGTTTTCTCCGGGTGCTCTGGTTTCCTCCCACAGTCCAAAGACATACAGGTTTGTAGGTTAATTGGCTTTGGTAACATTGTAAATTGTCCCTAGTGTGTGTAGGATAGTGCTAGTGTACTGGGTGATTGCTGGTCGGGGTGGGCCTGTTTCCACGCTGTATCTCCAAACTCCAAAGTCTAAATTGTCCCTAATGATTGTTGGTCAGCACAAACTCGATGTGCCGAAGCAGCTGTGTCCACGTTGTATCTTTGAACTAAACTAAATCAAACTGAAGCATGGAGTTTTGCAGATCCCCAAAGCTTTTTGCAAAATCCACGTTTTGGCTGCTGCAATGGTACAGTTGGTAAAATAGAATGGAATGGATTACTTTATTGTCACATGGCACAGTGAAATTCCTTGCTCCATACCCAAGGTATGCAAATAGCGGCCTCCTATGGCGCTGACAGAGTTACAAAGTATACCAGCTTCCCCTTTGTTCTCCCCCACCCCCCTCCCCCACCACTGTTGCCCCCACGCCGGGTCCTCCTTTGTCCATTGTTCTTCCCCCCTCACTCACGGAGATCCCCCCCCATGCTCTCATCAATCGTCGACCAAGTTTAGAAAAAAGTCGATAAGGTTAAAACACATCACAGATGTCCACGTACTCAGGGACATGCTGGATTTGTCCGGTGGTCTCCAAAACTATTATGAAAATGATTGCGCATATTTTCAGGTGTGATGTTTATATTGATCTGGAGTTAATATTATGACAACCTTCCATGATTCGGTGAAAAAAGCACAACATTTTAACCAAGTATTAAATGAATAATGGAAGTCATACCTGCAACCAAGGGTGGCTTAGAGACTTGTCCACACTAAAACGCTTCCTCATTTTTACTTGCAATAAGTTGTTGATGACATCAATAGCTAGAAAAAAAAGTGTTTTTAGTTTAGTTTAAATTAATTTATTATCACATGTACCGATGTACAGTGAAAAACCTTTGTTGCGTGCTGACCAGTCAGCGGAAAGACTGAACGTGATTATGATCGAGCCGCCCACAGTGTACAGATACAGGATAAAGGGAATAACGTTTAGTGCAAGATAAAGTCCAGTAAAGTCCAATCAAAGATAATCTGAGGGTCTCCAATGAGTTGATGGGAGGTCAGGAACCACTCCATCGTTGTTGGCAGAACAGTTTCGTTGCCGGATAACAGCTGGGAAGAAGCTGTCCCTGAATCCTGAAGTAGGGTTAAACCATTAGAATAATTTAGATTGTAAATCTAGGTGTGGCAAGTGAGAGCAGCAAGTGCATGCAAACAAAAATCAAGCTCATCTCAGCAGGTCAAGGGCTGGCTCAGTGAACTTAAACCCCAGGGCTGCAGATTTCAAAAGCCACCCATCAACATAATGCGACCGACTGAACAATCACAAAAAAATGCATCTGTCTTTGACATTAAGTGTAGAGGCCTCTTACAAATGCTTTGGCAGACAAGAGCAATGCTTTTCACTGTTTGATTGCTACTTCGGAAGATGCTTGCTATCGAGTTGCACTCAAATACAGGTCCACCACCAATTGTTCCGGCACCTGGTGCTGTAAGGCAGCAGCTCTACCACTACGCCACTGTGCTGCCTCTAAATTCTCCTTCCATGCCCTGCGTTCTACACTCTCCGAATTGCACTGGCACGCGCAGTCCCTCGCTCTGACTCTCCAGCAACTTCGGTGAGTCTGAAGAAGGGTCTCAGCCCGTAACATCACCTGTCCATGTTCCTCCACAGATGCTGCCTGACCCGCGGAGTTACTCCAACACTGCATATTTTTAAGGATAAAAAATACTTCTTCCTCTCATTTTTTTAAATATAGATCAAGCACTGATTTTCCGTCAACTGGTTTTCTGGACCCTCCTTTAATCCGGACAAAATTATGAGAGTGCATTTGCAATTCACCCCCCCCCCCCCCACCCCCCCCCCCACCCACAGAGGTCCCCCCTGAAAATGTAGCGCCCAGGCCGAGTGAGGCAGCCAATCTCTACCTCATTGGGACTCCCGCGGCCGATCAGCAGGCCGAATTTGCCCCCTGCGCGTGGGGTTTGGAACGGGCCCAGGGCCCAGGATGTAGCTGGCAGATCCATTCGGACAGCCGATTTTCGAGGCTGATTTTGCAGGCCGGTATAGGTGGACCATTCTGATACCATTGGACTCCTTCAGGAGGCACTGACCTCTGTTGGTCCGACAAAACAGATTGGTCTAAACAATCCAGAAAGGCTCTGGAACCAAGGGTGCTGGAAAATTGATGGTGGACCTGTAGTTTGTTCTCGAGTTAGCAGTTGTCAAATAATGGAAAAATGGTATGGATATAGGTTTGAATTTTAACTTTAATTTTATTTTTATTTTACTATTCTAAAAGTATAAGGCTTTAATAATAACTACTACATTAAGGGCAGTATGGTGGAGTTGCTGCCTTACAATGCCAGAGACCTAGGTTCAATCCTGACTACGGCCGTTGCCTGTGTGAAGTTTGTATGAAGTTTGTACTTTCTCCCTGTGATCGCGTGGGTTTCCTCTGGGTGCTCCGGTTTCCTCCCACATCCCAAAGACTTGTAGATTTGTAGGTTAATAAACTTTGGTAAAATTGGAAATTGTTTCTAGTGTGTAGTAGGATAGTACTAGTGCATGTGGCCATCACTGGTCGTCGCGGACTTGGTGGGCCGAAGGGCCTGTTTTCGCACTGTATCTTGAAGGCCTGAAATCTAGATGTGCATGGCCATTTGAACAAAACACCAAGTGTAACTCAGCGGGTCAGGCAACACCTCTGGAGAACATGGATAGGTGACGTTTCGGGTTGGGACCCTTCTTCAGACTGGACATTTGCTCCCTTCAGTTTCTTTTTGGTCACAGCTATTTTCCTTCCTTCTTCTTTTAGTAGGCTACCCTGCACTTTGTGCCACCGACTTCTTCCTACCACAAACCCCGCCCTCCCCCCCCTCCCTCCCCAGAGTGGCGAGCAATGGCTGCATTTGTGTCAACAAAAGAGGCAGCCAAATATTCCAAGCTCTGTAGATATCTCCTCACTTCAATCGATACACCCTTCCTCGAACAAGCCGAGTTCAATCATTGACTTATCAGGCGGCACAATGGCGCAGTCCCCATTGTGCCAGGGACCCGGGTTCGATCCTGACTACTAGTAGGGGGTAATCACTGGTCAGCGTGGATGGAGGGCCGTAGAGGGCCTGCTTCCACACTGTATCTTTAAACTCTAAAGTCTGTGAGTCTTTTAAGATTCTTTACGGAGCCAAGATCGGGGGGTGGGGGAAGGAGCGGATGGTGGGTGGGGGTTGTGTTCCTTGCTGGCAAACCCCAGGTTTCTATGTGTGATTAACACCTACATTAGTTGGATGGATACACTTTGGCATAGGTGACAGCAAATCAACATTGCACAGGGTTTAACATTGCCACCTGCCTACTCCACACAACATCCCTGGCAGACTACATGTGATGCCATCGATGCCCACACTTCCGTGTTACCCGTTTGCTGAGCAGCGCTAGAAGTGCATATGTTAGAGAATGAAATTGGAAGTAAATCAGTCGCCATTGCATAGCAAAAAAAAATGGTGGCATGCAATGCAATGTTAGTGTGACTGTATTTATAATTGCTTTGGTAAAAACCTTAATGCAAAGTTGATCAAATAACATATTGCAGGATTGAGATTGGGCAAAACCCGTTAAAAGTTTTTGATTCCATGATGTAAAAATAGGAGCAGTAAAAAGCCATTACTTTCGAACTTTGATATGAAGAAGTAACAGTCACATTTGTCATATTAAACCATGTTAAAGTTCATAAGTTCTGATCATTAATAACCCATTATCTGTTATTTGTACTTTATCAGTTTATTTATTCATGTGTGTATGTATTTATATAATGATATATGGACACTCTGATCTGTTTTGTAGTAAATGCCTACTATGTTCTGCGTGCAAAGCAAGAATTTCATTGTCCTATCAGGGACACATGACAATAAACTCACTTGAACTTGAACTAAGTTCATTGGAGCAGAATTAGGCCATTTGGTCCATCAAGTCTACTCTGCCATTCAACCATGGCTGATCGATCTTTCCCTCTCAACCTCATTCTCCTGCCTTCTTCCCATTAACCCTGATACCCGTACTAATCAAGAATCTGTTAGTGTACACCTTAAAAGTACCCAATGACTTGGCCTCCACAGCCTTCTGTGGCAGAATTCCACAGATTCACCACCCTCTTACTAAAGAAATTATTCCTCATTGCTATTCTAAATATACGTCCATTTTTTGTAAACCAGCATCTGCAGTGCTTTCTACATTTTGAATGCTCCACTGCAAAATCTCCTCAAGGTATGCCCACTTTGAAGAAGTTCTCCTCTTCTCTCCGACAGGAGCTCAGTGAGACCCTCTCTCACTGCTCCGTCTCTGTGCGTCCTGCTGCTCCCCAGCTCTACGACCATGTTCTGGTCGGACTCACTACCACAACTATGTGTGTGTCCCCAACACTTGCCCCGCGCCGCCATATTGTGCCTCCTGCCTCCCAGTTCGGGGCCCAAGAAGGATTGCAGGTACCCACACTCAATCCACCAATTCTTACGACACTATAGACTTTAGACGGCAGAGATGTAGCATGGAAACAGGCCCACGAGGCCACGCCGACCAGCGATCACCCCATATCCTAAACACTAGGGATAATTTAACCAAAGCCAATTAAGCTGCACGTCTTTGGAGTGTGGGAGGCAAACAGAGCATCTGGAGGAAACCCATGCAATCACAGGGAGGACGCACAAACTCACTACATCAGCATCCATAGTCAGGCTCAAACCCGATTCTCTGACACTGCAAGGCAGCAGCTCTACTGCTGTGCTACTGTACCGCCCTAAATTCTCCTTCTGCACCCTGCTTGCCACACTCTCTGCACCCAGTAGGCCCTCACTCTGACACTCCTGCTTCTCTGGTCAGCGTGAAGAAGAGTCACGACCCAAAACGTCACCCATTCCTTTCCTCCAGAGATGTTGCCTGACCCACCAAGTTACTCCAGCGCTTTGTGGCTTTTAAAGAATAATAAACACTTTTTTCACTCATCTTTTTTTATATAGACCCACCACCGATTTTCCGGCAACTGGTGATCCGGCACCTCCTTTAATCCGGACAAAATTACAAGAGCGCATTTGCAATCCCCCCTGGAAGACCACCCGAAAATGTGGAGCCTGAGCCGGGTGAAGCAGGCCGATCGGCAGGTATAGTTTGCCCCCTGCGGCCGGGGCACTGGAATTCCAGCCTGGCCGGAGTTAGCAGTTCCGTTCTCATAGCTGACTTCCACTGCCAACTTTATGGGTTGGTAACTTGGCCCCCCCCAAGGCCATGACCTCTGTTGTTCCGGCGAAACGAATAATTAGGCAAGGCAGGTGGAGCTGTACTGCAAAAGGTGAAAAGCATTCATCACTCCACCGAGTCGACTAGGCTTGGTCACCGGCCGTGTGTGGAGGGACGTCGGCGAGAATGGAGGGCCTTTGGAAATCCGTCACCCTCTTGGTCGAGGATGTGCCCCTGTGAACAAAGAGGAACATGGGGGGAGGGGAGGCAGGCAGAAGGATGAGGGACCATCGGGACTATACTAAATACTTTTGTAACTTTCTCGGCGCCCTTTACATACTCTTTGCATACTTGTGTACTGCATACAAAACGAGGAATTTCACTGTACCAAGTACACGTGACAATAAATTATTGTTCAATCAAACAAAAACAAAGGCAAAACGTCTCTCTTTGGATGAAAGGTGAATATAGAATGGTGATCCTAACACATCATTCCTGTAATTTGATGTCAATCTACTACACTCACCTTCCACTGAGATCTCCTTCCAGGGATTAGGGGGGTACATGAAATCTGCATTCTGAATTTGATCGTGAATATCTTCATCTTCATTGAATGGAAAGGTGCCGCTCAGACTGACATAGACGATAACTCCTACCGACCACATATCTAATGATCGATTATATCCTTTGTTCCGAAATACCTCCGGAGCCAAATATGCTGGCGTTCCTACCACAGAACGTCTGAAAGACTTTTCCCCGATTATCCGTGCAAATCCAAAGTCGCAAAGCTTGACCTACGGTTGGAAAAGAAGCAGGTATGAAAACTTGTTTTGCACAGGCAGGATTGTGTGTGAATGCACTGATAGTATCAAAGCTACAGCAACTGTGGTCACTTAATGGTATTATAAAATCATTCTAACCTGTGGCAAAGGATCAGCAGATGCTAACAGGACGTTCTCAGGTTTCAGGTCACAGTGGACTATGTTCTTAAAATGAAGATGTCGCAAAGCAACGAGTATCTGTTTTAAAAAAAAATCGAGTTATTATAAGCACTAAGCAAGAATATATTCAATGTATGGCTTGGGAAATTCATAGCACTTTGCTTCTTGGAAATGTTGTTATCATCAAACCATTGACAATATATCTTAAATCCTCCAGAAGTATATCCTCAGGAATGCTACTATCATGAAAGCCATTAACTCTTTGCCAGTAAAAGATTATTTGAAAAATCATTTTTAATCTAAGTTGTTATCTCGTCCCTGATTTCAATTTGTCCACCTTATATTCTATGCTCTTTGCATTTTGAAATTCCTTCATTCATATCTTGCCCTAACTGTTCTTTTATTTCCATTGTCATTCACAGGTACATGGACAGGAAAGGTTTAGAGGGGTATGGGCCAAACACAGGCAGGTGGGACTAGTGTAGATGGGACATGTTGGTCGGAGTGGGCAAGGTGGGCCGAACGGCCTGTTTCCACACTGTATGACTCTAAAATGCAGGAAACAATTTTCAAAACAGAGGCCAAAACTTTTATTGGAGGGAGCAGCAGATTCAGGCTCTCTTCAGTGTTAAAACTGAGATGACTAAGCACTAGAAGTAAGCAACGCACATATGCATCCTTTAATATCAAGTGAGATTTTTGACTAATAGATGAAAAAGCTTTAAAAAGAAGACACACGGTGCTGGAATAACTCAGTGCCGCGCAGTCAAGCAACATCTCTAGAGAACGTGGATACGTGATGTTTGGAGTTGGAACCCTTCTTCAGACTAAATGGACAGATTATGTATTCGGTGATTCTCAAAAGATGCTGCCTGACCTGCTGAGTTACTCTAGCACTTTGCTTTTTTTTGTAAACCAATATCAGCAGTTTCTTGTTTCTACTCTGCAGATTAAAAAAAAGTTTCATAGCTTTCATTTAAGTCTGAAGTAAGACTCAGCATTGTGGAGTCTTCACCAACTGGATGGAAACACCAATGAGACAAGTTGTGACTTGACAAACATACCTGGACAGGTATGAGTAAGTGTACAGGGTGATCGCTGGTCGGCGCGGACTCGATGGGCCGAAAGACCTGCTTCCGCAATGTATCTCTAAAGGCTAAAAGTAAAGACAATGCTGCAAGATAATGTGTATGAAGGAACAAAATGCTGGAGTAATGGGCCTGTCCCACTTAGGAGATCTTTCAGGCGACTGCCGACGATTGTTAAGTCGTAGCAGGTCGCTGAAAAACCGACGACTGGAACGGCGAATGGAACGGCGACTGTCAGAGTGGAACACATATACACATCGCTTCCTTCACGAGCTAGTTATGCAAGTGGGGGGAGCACTGTCTGAGTGAAATGAGTGAAAGCCAATGTGATGCAGACACACACCACGATGAACAAGGTTGGCGCTGTAATTAAGACGGTGAAAGCACAGTGTATCTGAAGGGTCACTTAAGTCCTTTAAAAGAGGGGGGGGAAGAGGGGGAGAAGGGGAAGATGGGGTTGGGAGAAGGAGTGGAGACAACTTTTAAGAAGCCAGAGATACACGGCTTATAAGCTCGCGGACATTTTATCGGTCGGTTATCCCAGGTTCTGAAAACGACTGTTGACGTTTTTTTTTCCCAATGAGCCAATGAAATTCACCGGTCAGCACCAGCGACAGCCTACAATAACTACAATCTCCTGGCGACCCACTACCACTGCACCTACGGCACGCGAATTCTCGTTACTCTCCATGGCTGCTTCATTCTGGCCGCCGCTAATTTTTCAACATGTTGAAGGCGACTCCCCGGCAACCATCCATCCGCGAGCATGTGGCGCCTACAAAGTCGCCTAAGTGGGACAGACCCATAACTCTGCGGGTCAGGCAGAGATGCTGCGTGATCCGCTGAGTTACTCCAGCATTATGTGTCTATCTGCAAGGTAATTTGTTCTTGACAATCCAGCACGATTCAACGTTTCGGCTTGGTAGGGTTTATAAATCATGCCATAAATTTCATTGCAACAGAGCAATTGTGTGCAAGGAATCACTGGCAGCCGTAGGTACAAAGGGAACTGCACTTCCTTTCAAGTGGTTTGTGGAGCTGCTTCATTTCAGGTGCAAGGTGGAAAACGACTATACCAATGTTTAAGCTGAAACCACACAAACAGATTATCTAGTAACTTTCGAAAGGCACAAAGTGCTGGAGTAACTCAGCGGGTCAGGCAGCGTCTCTGAAGAACAGGGATAGATGGCATTTCAGATCAGATCCCTTCTTCAGACTTATTGGTTGGAGGGGTGGGGGTGAAATAAATCTATAAAGAGAGGAGGGGTAGGACAAAGCACGGCAGGTTGTAGGTGAACACAGGCGAGGGGGTTGTTGGACAAAGGCCAGAGATGAATACACACAAAAGGACACAAAGTGCTGGAATAACTCAGCAGGTCAGGCACCATCCCTGGAGGTCATGACATGATGTTTGGGGTCAAGACACTTCTTCACACTCACAATGTGTGAGACAAAAGGATTAGAGAGTTGCAACTTATTTAGGAATGTGGATGGAAGGGGAGGGGAGAGATGAGTCCAAGGGCTCAGGGGAGGGGGGAGGGGAGGAAAAGAAAGAGGGGGGGGCTGGGGTTATGGGTGAGCAAGGGGAGGGGTGTGCGTGATTTGCAGAGGTTACCTAAAGTTGGAGAAGTCAGTGTTCTTTTTTACCTTCTTAGAGTCATACAGCTTGGAAAGAGACCCTTCAGCCCGACTTGCCCATGTCGACCAACATGCTCCATCTACACTAGTCCCACCTGCCAGTAACCCTCTAAACATATCCGATCCATATCCTATTCTCATCTTTAAGATTGTACTATTACCATTTGGCATTTGTAACTATCACGTACCTGTGTAATAAGAAACTTTGTTATATGTTCTGGCAAACGTCCCTTCTCACTTGACAAGATCATCTCCAACATGTCTCCGTGGAGCTTCTCCATAACAACGAACACTCTTTCAGGAGTCTCAAACATGCAATCCAAGTTCACCACACCAGGGTGATGCAGGTTCTGGGCAAAGAAACGGTACCTATAAAAAAGATGTTCTTCCCTATATATAATAATACAAGTTGTAAATGGTACAATCACTTTCAAACATGTTAGTTTAGAGATACAGCGCGGAAACAGGCCCTTCAGCCCACCGTCTCTACGCTGACCAGCGATCCCCATACACTAGCACTATCCTACACACTAGGGACAATTTACAATTTTTACCAAAGCCAAATAATCTACAAACCTGTACATCTTTGGAGTGTAGGGGGAAACCGGAACACCCAGGGAAAAACCAAGGGAGACAGGGAAAAACACAGGGAGAACGTACAAACTCAGTACAGACAGCACATCCGTCGCAGGATCGAATTCGGGTCTCTGGCGCTGTGTGGCAGCAAATCTACTGCTGTGCCACCATTTTATTTTTAATTTATTTCTCCATGAAATGTTTGTGATAGAAAGGAGCACAGTGATATTTGTTACATAGGAATATTAATTTAAAAGCTTAGGCTAGAGCATGTAACCTGAGGCAAGTAGGGCTTGCCTTTTCCAGATTTGCCCATGCAAACTAGCTTCCCAAAGGAACCTAATCCAAAAAGATCAGGCCCTGTAGAATCAGCAGGACTCTGTGGTATGTGGGCCAAAACAAGCACCTGCCACAAAACTGCGGATACATAAACAACAGTGAACCCTCATTATAATGGACCAGACTGGGAGTAATGGTGTCTGTTTTACCGATTGTCCGCTAAAACTGAGTAACGGAAACTAATTAGTAGAAACGGGGTGGAAGATTGCAACCTTCACGTGGTCCGCCCTGTTTCGAATAATGCAATCAACTCGACATGCACAAACAGAAGATCAAATAGAACAAGTTGTCCTACAACTTTAGGCTGTGCACGCCACACGAAAGAAGAAGATTAGTAGAAACAAAGAACTGCAGAGGCCGGTTAGCACGCAAAGGACACAAAATGCTGGAGTACATGTCAGGCAACATCTCTGGAGAACATGGGTAGCTGATGTTTCAGGTTGAGACTTTTCTTCAGACCCCCGCTGGAATTGGGCCTGGAATCCAGCTGAGTTGACGGCCTCAGCTTGGGGAGAGGCAAGGACCAGCGGAGTCGATGGTCATGGCCCACAGGCGGCCGGAGTGCAGGTGAGGCTCGGAAGCGTGGCCCGGAAGCGGCGGGTGGCGGTGCGGGTCTGGGGGTGGTGGCAGCAGACAGACCTGGCGGTGAAGTTGGTAGTCCGTCCGGTATAACCAAAATTCACTATAAAGTAGGTATGTTACAAAACTTACCTTCAGCGGTGCTGCAGTTCTGCCGCTGGTCGTGTGCACGACTTTGGCGCCTTTAAAGGGGGGGCGGGGTTAAAATGCGTTTTTGCCCTTGCCACTGGAATTATATTTTGTCGGAGCGCGAGCTATTTCTGGAGATTCGTTCCGACTGCCGGTAAGTTAATTTTTGTTTTTTAATCGCCCGACTATTTCAGCTCTGCAGTAAAATAAAACATAGCTCCTAATGCCGTGAACGCCGACAACGGGGACAGATTTTACGTAGGGGACAGGTAAGTGAAAGCTGTTTATTTTTTCATATAAACCTGCTTGTTTAGGTGACTTTAATAGTAAGATTAAACGAGAACTTACCAGTTTGAAGTTTGATCTTTATTTTATGAGGAGTCGAGTTGAGGGACTACGTGAATAGAAGCCCGTACAGCCGTTGGTGCGTCAATCTTCAAAGCAGCGGAATGAATTCACAGATAACAATGACCGAAGTATAACGGTAAGATGATAAAACTAGAACTACCAGATGAGATCTATGAGGGTGGGAGCGGAGGGCACGTAGTCCCTCAACTCGACTCCTCATAAAATAAAGATCAAACTTCAAACTGGTAATTTCTCATTTAATCTTACTATTTTACTTCGGAGTCACGTGAGGATATGGTCTATTGGCAAGTCCATCGCCCTTGCCGCGAAAGTTGAATGCCGCCCTGGTGGAATGAGATTTGAATTTATCAGTATCAATTCCAGCACTTGCCAGGACCTGCTTTAGCCACCTTGAAATCGTTTGCACTGACACCTTACTGTGTGGTTTTTTGTGACTAATAAACAAAGCCAACTCTGTTCCTCTCAGAGGTTTAGTAATCTCAATGTAACGAGATAAATGTGAGACTACACACAAGCGATCATCTGCGGGGTATGCTGAAAACACAATCTTACATCCTGTCATGCCTCTTCTATTATGTTTAAGCAAATCATAGACATAAAATATAATGGCATCAGCCGACACATGCATTCTATCTAGCCGTAGCTTTTGCAACATTTGTACACGTTGAGCTGAAACCAACGCCATAAGCATGACCACCTTCATAGATAATTTGGCTACTGATAGGCTTGTAACCGGAGTCCACTGGCGAAGAACCATAAAAACCTCACTCACATTCCAAATACCGGCATACCTGGGTTTAGGAGGATTAGAATTGAAAAACTCCCTTCATGAATCGTGAAACTAACGGATGTGTCCCTACTGTATGCAATTCTGCATTCATAGGTAAATAAGAAGACAGCGCACTTCTGGCTGAATTAATCGCACTGTAACTTAATTTTTTGGTCAAAATAAAGAGTTGACAAACTCCAATATTGCTGCTGTGTACTATCCCTGTAGGCCGACGTGAGAACATCCACAGTCCGATGAGACAGTCCTCTCCCCAGGTATGGCCTCCTAAAAATCTGCAAATTAACAGATCAATACGATCATATAAAGGATGTTGATCCCCAGTGACTGGATTTACCAGTAGATTTTTATTCTTGGGCATAAGCATGTAAGGCTCCCTAGCCATTTGTAATACAACTGGAAAACCATGCTTGTGTAGGCCAATCTGGCACTACCAATACCCCTGAAGCGGAGTCCTCCTTTGATCTTTTGCAAACATCTGCTGATGAGACAGAATGGAGGAAATACATACACAAACATTCCTCCCCAATGCAGCGAAAATGCATCCACTGCTACTGCCCCAGGATCTGGTTCCCATGAACATATCTAGGTAACTGGTGGCGATTAGGAAAAGGGGAGATGCAGCGAGACCTGGGTGTCATGGTACACCAGTCATTGAAAGTAGGCATGCAGGTGCAGCAGGCAGTGAAAAAAGCGAATGGTATGTTAGCTTTCATAGCAAAAGGATTTGAGTACAGGAGCAGGGAGGTTCTACTTCAGTTGTACAGGGTCTTGGTGAGACCACACCTGGAGTATTGCGTACAGTTTTGGTCTCCAATCTGAGGAAGGACATTATTGCCATAGAGGGTGTGCAGAGAAGGTTCACCAGACTGATTCCTGGGATGTCAGGACTGTCTTATGAAGAAAGACTGGATAGACTCGGTTTATACTCTCTGGAATTTAGGAGATTGAGAGGGGATCTTATAGAAACTTTCAAAATTCTTAAGGGGTTGGACAGGCTAGATGCAGGAAGATTGTTCCCGATGTTGGGGAAGTCCAGGACAAGGGGTCACAGCTTAAGGATAAGGGCGAAATCCTTTAAGACCGAGATGAGAAAGACTTTTTTCACACATAGAGTGGTGAGTCTCTGGAACTCTCTGCCACAGAGGGTAGTTGAGGCCAGTTCATTGGCTATATTTAAGAGTGAGTTGGATGTGGCCCTTGTGGCTAAGGGGATCAGAGGGTATGGAGAGAAGGCAGGTACGGGATACTGAGTTGGATGATCAGCCATGATCATATTGAATGGCGGTGCAGGCTCGAAGGGCTGAATGGCCTACTCCTGCACCTAATTTCTATGTTTCTATGTAACTGATGATTTAATCGAGATGCAAACAAGTCAATATCTGGTAATCCATACTGATCAATCATTTGGTAAATACATCCTGATTTAACATCCATTCAATGTTGTCATTAAACTGACGTGACCTCTTCCTGGCAAATAAAGTGCTGAAAGCCAGATATTTTTGGTCAATACACCAGCTCCAAATCTGGTTAGCCAGTCTATCACAAGACTGTGACCTAACTGCACCCATGTGGTTTACATATGCCACTGCTGTGGTGTTGTCAATCTGACCTGCACATGCAGATCCCTCCTTGTAGAACAATAAGCTTTGAGCCCATACCAGGTGCCCAACAACTCTAAATAATTATTCCCTCTTAATTGAGGAAGCGATGTCTCATCCACATTCCATCTGCCTCCACAACTAGAGAAGACATATCTGTTGCACCCCAACCAAGTGCACTTACATCAGTCTGTAATATCAGTGACGGTGATTCCACCAAAACCTTCCTTAAACTTTTTGAAACATGTACTATCCACCATTGTATGTCAGCAATCGCCCCAGCTGACAACTGCATAGGCCTATCAAAATGGCCCCTTTGTATTCTCAGTGCCTGTTCCTTTGATCATTGTAATTGTTGATAATGCAGAGGACCATACTGCACAGCTGGAAAGGCTGCAACAACTTCCCAATTAAACTGGCTACTTGTCTAATCGAAGGCCGTTGTTCTCCAACAAGATTAACACAGTCCTCAATTAACTGATTCATTTTATCCCTGGGCAAAGTTACCAACATGTGATTGGAATTAATGGTAAATCCCAGATAATCAATAATTTGGACTGGTGATAATTTAGATTTATCTGGGTGAATAACAAATCCCATTTGTTCAAAAGTGATTTTAACAACTGAAACTGATGATTGAGTTTCAGCATGAGTCTTTCCAACAATCAGAATATCATCTAAATAGGCCATTACCACATGCCCCTGAGCTCTAAGTAATGCTAACACAGGTTTTACCAATTTAGTAAATAATCTAGGAGCTGAAGTTAATCCATTCGGCAATGCCCTGAATTGCCACAGCTCAGTCAATCTTCTATCATCACCATGAATAGACACTGCGTAATACGCATTCTTTAAATCAATGGTTGCCATATAATACCCTTTGGACACTAGATGTTTGCCCGTGGTAAAGGTCTCCATTTTGAAATGCCTATAACAAACAAATTTGTTCAAATTCGATAAATCCAGAATAATTCTACATCCCCCAGTCTTTTTAGATCTGGGAAATATACTTGACAGAAATTGTTGACTTTGATAGACAGAAGGCTCAATTACCCCTTTCTTATGTAACAACTGAATCTCTGCTTGAATAAGCACATTTTCCTCATCTGAAAATAAGTTTACGACTAGGAAAATGTTGATTAGGTAGACTGTCCTTAGAGTAAAATTCAATTTTTCACCCCTTCAATACACTAAGTATGAACAAATCTGATGTCAACTGCTGCCATTGTTTGAGAAACAGTTTTTTAACCTTCTCCAATTTGAACAGGAACATCTGTTAATTCATCGTCTGTCAATGTTATATTCCTTACGTGCATCTTTCCTTGCGGACCTTGTTGTCCTCGACCTCTTGTAGAGAACCTTTTTTGCCTTGCTTTCCAGCTGGCTTAATGAGGGCCATGGTTATAACAACCTCATGACAGTCTTTGACCCTTTTTGCAAGGTTACCACCAAACAACAGATTCCGTGGTGGTACACTGGTCGGTTTGCACAAACTCGCCAAATTCGGGTTAGCACTGGCCTAATAGCGGCCCTCCCGATATTATTAATTTCAAAATGCATTACAAAGGAATCCCAGTTCATCCTGGTGTGCTTCAACCATATCGTTTGTATCAATAACTTTCACCACAGCTGTAATACCTGCTGACAACAGTTTAAGCACTTTTTTAAACTTCATCTCCTGGGCCCTAGCAGGCATACCCATCTATGACCAAATTTGGTGATTAACCACCGGTACCTTCAGGAGATCACAATTAACAGGAGCTTTATAGTTTTTTGCTACTTCATCCATAGCTAGCTCCTGTAACTGGTGGGAGAGCATATACTGAATTGCTTCGGCCAATTCTACATCAATCGCCTTTCCTGCCTCTCTACGCTTCAGCAAACTTCCCAGCAATGTTCGGAATTACCTCCAACCGAACTCCTTTACTGCTCTCCCCCAGCATAGAATCAGTGTCAGCAAACTGCACTGATAGAACATCTTCCTCACAGGCAGGATAGTTCTGCAGCCCTGAAACAGGTGCTGCTAGCACAAGCTCTCCATCAGCCTGGCTTGGGCACCACTCCTCCTCACGGAGCTGGTCCCTGTCGAGCATTCTTTTGTAATAGAATCTCGACGTGGGAGAGCCGTGAGCAAACGGGCTCTCCTATGGAGGGTATAACCTCCAGGCCCGACTCATTTACGGGCCACAGAGACTTGCCAGTGGCCTTACGCCCTACTGGCAAGCCTCCACTGCCCCCCGGCAGTGGGTCCGCAACCACTGGCTGTGTAGCCAGCACCGGACCAGGTGTACCAGACGGGCCTCCATCCTCAACACTCTCCTGGCCACTTTTCCTTTCTACCCCCGGAGCGCCTCGCCGACACCTTTTTCACTTTCTCTAAGAACTCTAAACCGTCGCAGAAAATGACATGTGGTAAAAATTTTTTAAAAACCTTACCTCCGTTTAAACTTGTTAACGAAGAACTGCAGATGCTGGAGAATCGAGGGTGAAGTCTGAAGAAGGGTCTCGACCCGCAACGTCGCCCATCTCCTTCGCTCCTTAGATGCTGCTGCACCCGCTAAATTCTCCAGCTTTTCGTGTAACCCTCGGTTTAAACTTACCGCTCGGAGGAGCGCTGCTGCTCCAACCGGCCGACTGCACCAGCGTCTGACGTCATGACGCACCAACGGCTGTACGGGCTTCTATTCACGTAGTCACTCACGTGACTCCGAAGTAAAATCAATATTCCATGTTGCGAAATGGTGATTTATTCCCCATATGAAAGGGCAGTGTTTTTCCTGCCGATATTGGGTTTAAATTCACCGCAACCGCAACGTTCCAATACATCGTGTTCCAGAAAATCCCACTCGCAAGTTGTTTAAAATGCCCATTAATAACCCATTAATTTATGGGCATTAAACAGTGAATTCCTTCAATATGGCCTATAAATTCATAACAATGAGATTTAAAAATCATGTTATATTGTGAATTCTTGTCTGAATGTTATTTGGACACCTAGGCTTTAAAAAAAATGTTAATATTTTCTTAAGAAATGGATAGATGTTTAGATATGGTCATTGAATTTTGTAATCAGCTACAATTGGGTAACTAACTAATTATATGCTTTAATTTCAGGTCATCCAAGTAAGATTGTTTCATATTAGTTTCAGAATGCTTCAATCTATAATAACTGAAAATTTCTTTCAGTTCTCTTAATTTTTAAGAAAGTTATGGGCTTTTGACTGTCCTCGATCACAACTTTTGTGTTAAGTCAATGGAAAGGCAATGGGGAACAAGATGCTAATTTCCGAGTATGAAAATAGCCATAATTTTCTTAATACTAAAGATATGAAGCGAATTAGGTGTCAAATTAAACTTCTTTGTATGCTTTATCTGATGGGATAAATTGCAGACTTGATTTTTTAAATCTCAAAATTTTGTAACATTGCTATATAAAGAGGTCTGTAATAATGAGTGTTTACTGCACTAACAAGCCCCCTCCCCTGTCCCCCACCTGGACTCGGAGTTATTTCTTCCCTCCTCCTCCACCTACCTTCCTTCCTCTAGCTTCACAATTCAAATACCATCACACATCAAATACCAGAGGGCATAGTTTTAGGGTGAGAGGGGCAAAGTTTGAAGCGGAGGCATAGGGCAATTTTTTTTACGCAAAGGGTGGTGAGTGCCTGGAATGTCTGCCAACATTGGTGGTTTAGGCAGATATAGTGGCATTACAGAGAATTTTGGATAGGCACATGGATATGTAGGGATATGGGTTATGCGCTGGTAGATAGAGATGGTCTTGGCATCATGTTCAACACATACATTATGGGCCAAAAGGCCTGTTCTTATGCTGTACTTCTATATTCTAGAATAAACAAGGTCCAATAAAAACAGACGACTTTCAACACTTGGGGGCCAGATTTTGTCAAGGGTTTCAAAGGTAAAATGATATGATGACTGACTAGCTGCCTTCCCAATACGGAGTTGTGTCCTTTGAATTGATAGTTCATAAGTTATAGGAGAAGAATTAGACCATTCGGCCCATCACATTAACTCTGCCATTCAATCATGACTGATCTCTCTCTCCCCCTCAACCCCATTCTCCTGCCTTCTCCCTATAACCCCTGACACCCTTACTAATCAAGAATCAGTCAATGTCTGCCTTAAAAAATATCCATTGACTTGACCTCCACAACCATCAGTGGCAATGAATTCCACAGTCAGGTAGTCAGGATATCGATAGCCAGGATTCCTGCCCGATTTACCTGCAAAATGGCGACTTCATTCCGTAGCTGACTTTCTTGCTTTGTCGGAAAGCGTAGTTTGTCAATCACTTTGATGGCAACGTCTCTGCCTGTCTTGCGATGCTTACCTAACATACAAACAAAAAGGATTCAAGGTTTAGTCCTGGACACTGTGGTAGCACAGTATCTTCCTGTGATATTGATACTAACAAATTCCATTTTCTATCCCCTCCAGCGCTCTGCAGTTAGAATTCAGTAGTTGGCTTAGTACTTGTCCAAGTGTTTAGTTTAATTGAGAGATACAGCGTGAAAACAGGCCCTTTGGCCCATCAAGTCCATGCCATCCATCGATCACCCATTCAATGTTCAATGTTATCCCACTTCTGCATCCTGCACACTCAAGGCAATTTACAGTAGCCAGCTTACAAACCTGTACATCGTTGGAATGTGGGAGGGAACAGAGCACCCGATGGAAACCCACAAGGTCAGAGGTGGAATCTACAAACTGCGCACAGACGGCACCCGAGGTCGGGATCAAACCCGGGTTCAGACACTATGAGGCAGCAGCTCTACCCCTGTGCCAACCTACAATGGATATTGGATGCGTGACAGAACAAGAAATGTACTAATTGCTGCATGAACGAAAGAAAATGGTTACTGTTGCCTCTCTTTCAATGGAATTGGGAAGGAAAAAAGCACTCATGATCACATTATTCCCTTTATCCTGTATCTCTGCACTGTGGATGGCTTGATTGTAATCATTGCAATGATTTATGATACCTTACTTTATTTGCATATACCTAGGTCCGGTAAGATTCTTTGTTTTTGCATACAATACACAAAGTATAGAAACATAGAAACATAGAAAATAGGTGCAGGAGTAGGCCATTCGGCCCTTCGAGTATGCAAAGAGCCGTCGCGTATCTGGTGCCGACAATATTACAAAAGTACTGATTAGAGTCCCAATGGACCCTCTTTGTGCTCGTCGCCCACACCCCACCCCGCCCTCACCCACCCTCTCCCTGCCGAGTCGCTCTTCATCATGTATGGTCTTTTGTATAGTGATGATTATGTCTAATCATGTATAGTCTTTTGCTGACTGCATAGCACGCAACAAAAATCTTTTCACTGTTGACAATAATAAACTAAACTAAGCAAGCTGAAGAGGGTAAGGACAATATCTCATGCGGGAATTGACCGCAGTGCAAAAGGGTTGCTCAATTGAGTGGGTGTCAGAGAGTCAAACCCAGTCTCTGTGGTCCTACCCATGGGGACTTGAGGGACGTGATGGGAGGCCATAAATTGTTAATGGTAAAACTCTTCAAAGTGAGAAAACTGGAAAGCAAGTAAGGTAACTTTGTGGCTAATTGTCCTGTAAAGTATATTGTTAAAAAAATAAAATCACAAAAGGAAGCATTAATTTCCCAGTGAGCAACTCATGGTGGCTATTTGGAAAAGGAACATGTGCCAATTGTAATTAGACACAAAATGCTAGAGTAACTCAGCGGGTCAGGCAGCATCTTGGGATAGAAGGAATCGGCGATGTTTGGGGTCGAGACCCTTCTTCAGACCGAAGAAGGATCTCGACCCAAAACATCTACCATTCCTTTTATCCAGAGATGCTGCCTGCCCCTCTGAGTTACTCCAGCATTTTGTGTCTATCTTTGGTTTACACCAGCATCTGTTGCTCCTTCCTACACATGTGCCAATTGGAACACCTGTCATGTAGCAAGCATCATTATTACTTTGTAAATGAGGGTGATTTTAAGCTGATTCTGTAATTATATACCTACAGATTCTACATGGTGCAATTGGTAAGTTGAAATAAAATGTGAATATCCATCTGATTTTTGTGGCTTTCTGATTTAAATAATCAAGATCTAAAATTAGATTTTTTTTTTTCCCCCAATTACTCGGCTTAAACTGTCATAAAGTCATTCAGCATGGAAACAGGCCCTTCGGCCGCACGTTGGAGGAACAGACCCAACGGTTCTGCACTTGGTCTAGTACCTATTAAAACTCTGATCTTGGATGTGTGTGTGTTTGTTTGTGTGTGTGTGTGTGTTTGTTTGTGTATAATCACATCTTCTCGACAAAACGATGCGTAAAACGGTAACATTTTTACATATTCCGGTAGAGATTTTCCGTCTGGAGTCCAATATCTGAAAAATTCATGCTTATTTCTCCAGTTATTAATGAAAATGTTCAAAAATCTCAGACGACTTTGAAAAAAAAACGCTGTCTTATTGCCCGCACTGCAAGTGACATCACCCCACCCTGGAGTCGGCATCCCGTAGGCGCTACTGGTAGAGGATGGGTGCGTTGGGGGGAGCCTTCAGCCGGGAGCCACCAGCCATCAGCCGCTAGCCAGGAACCGGGAGCGAGGGAGTATTGCGTTTGGGAACCAGCCCTCCCCTGTGACGATGTGCCCCCCCCCCCCCCCACCCCTCAAACTCTACCCCCCTCCCTCTCGGCCCCACACTTGGTCTAGTATTCCTCTAAACCTATCCTATCCATGTATATGGCTAAATGTTTCTTCACGTTGCGATAGTACCTGCCTCAACCACCTCCTCCAGCAGCTCGTTCTAAACATCCACCAGCCTTTGTGCGAAAGAGTTACCTCTCCGCTTCCTATTAAATCTTTCTCCCCCTTACCTTAAGCCTATGAACTCTGGTTCCCGAATATCAAATATATCAAAATCAATTATCAAAATTTGCAAGATTGATCAATTAATTGGCAGGTTAGAACCAGATACAGAACAACAGCAGAAACTTATGCTGCAGTTAATTATAGCATTTAAATAAATTTACTTTAAATATAACTGATACTTCCAGTAAAAATTTCAATATGTGTAATCTATGCACGGCCATCTGCCCATCACGTGTGATGGGGGATCATTCAGTTATATGTCACAGGCAACTGTAAAGCCTTTTCTCCCACATTGCTTGGATTATTTGGCACCATTGACAAGTTCCTCACACAAACAGCAGTGGTTCATCAAGTCAATGCCCAGGATAAACATCCACTTTGCAGTTCTGTTTTCTCCCCATTTTCAGAGACCATAAACGCTCATTTATAAAATGCTCCCAGTTAGTTTAGTTTACTTTAGAGATTCAGCATGGAAAGAGGCCCTTCGGCCCACCGAGTGCACGCCGGTCTGCGATCACCTCGTACGCCAGCACTATCCTACACACGAGGGACAATTTACAATCTTTACCAAAGATAATTAACCTTCAAACCTGTACGTCTTAGGAGTGTGGGAGGAAACCGAAGCACCCAGAGAAAACCCACGTGGTCACAGGGAGAATGTGCAAACTGCGTACAGACAGCACCGTAGTCAGGATCAGACCCGGGTCTCTGGTGCTGTAAGGCAGCAACTCAACCACTGCACTACTGTGTCGCCCTGTTAAGCAGTCTAAACTGAAAATTGCAATTTGTGCTTGTTGAATCCATCTTGCCAGCAATGTGGATAAATGGGTATTGCATGCGTGTGTAGGACAAAACAAATTGTAATGACATTCAACCGTTTGGTCATGGAATATATTGTAATCTTGGGTCAATGAGAAGGACATTATTTATGGCCTCAGACAAATTCAGCAAGAAAAGCAGTAGCAACTAGGGCTGCATGGTGGTGCATTGGTAGAGTTGCTGCTTTACAGCGCTTGCAGCGCTAGAGACCCGGATTTGATACAGACTACAGGTGCTGTCTCTATGGAGTTTGTACGTTCTCCCTGTGTGGGTGTTCTCAGTGCTCTTCAGTATCCTCCCACACCCCAAAGTTGTACAGGTTTGTAGAGTAATTGACATGGTATAAGTGTAAATTGTCCCAAGTGTGTGTTGGATAGTGTTAATGTGCGGGGATCGCTGGTCGGTGCGGACTCGGTGAGCCGAAGGGCCTGTGTCTGCGCTGTATTTCTAAACTAAACTATATTTTACTTTCAGTGAAATGCAGACATGACAAAATACTGAAAATGGAAAGCATTGATAAAGCCAAGTCTGCGAGATACTGGTCCGCAAACTCGGCCACAGAAGTCAACTATGAAAACCGATCTGCGGGCTCTGGTCAGGCCAGAGTTCCAGAGAGGAAACGTGGTAGGATTTAGCTCTGATTGAAGGTGGAGCCTGATTACCAGTTGCCAGGAAATCAGTGGTGGATCTGTACATGAAGTAAATGTTTAAACAATGATGGTTGCTGCTAGGTTGTTGATTTGTACATTTTATACCACAGGTGTTCTTACCTCCATATACTATTCCAAATTGTCCTGAGCCCAGTACTTCATCTGGAAATATTTGATAAACTGTACTGATATCCTGCGGGGAGAAAGGTACGTTACTCAATCTTGGTTCACAAATGGAGTCATTTTAAAATGTCACCAAATTTAAAACCACTTCTAAAGTACAGACTGCATTTAATCTTTAAAGGCCAAATATTCTCTGGAATGTCAGAGGTTGAGGGGAGATTTGATAGAAGTATATACAATGTATGGAATGGAATTGAATGGAATACTTTATTGTCATATGTGACGTCATGGTGAAATTCTTTGTTTGCACACCCAAAGTGTGCAAATAATCGCACATAAGGCGCTGACAAAAATTATGAGAGGCATACATAGGATAGACACTTTTTTCCCCAGGGTAGAAATGTCCATCACTAGAGGGCATAGCTGTAAGATGGGAGGGGGGAAGTTTAACGGAGATGTGCAGATCATTTTTTCATACAGAGGGTGGTGAGGGCCGATATAATAGTGGCGTCAAAGAGGCTTTTAGATAGGCAACATGGAAGTGCAAGGAGGAGTTTAGTTTATTGTCAGGTGTATCGAGATACAGTGAAAATATCTTGTTGCGTGCTAACCAGTCAGCGGAAAACTATACATGATTACAATCGAGTCGTCCACAGTGTAGAGATACATGATAAAGGGAATAATGTGTAGCACAGGATAATGTCCAGTAAAGTACAGGCAAATGAAATCAGTTTAACTTAGCATCATGTTCAGCACAGGCATTGTGGGTTGTACTGTGCTATACTGTTCTATGTTCTATTCATGCTCAACATATTTTATTCATATCTAACAAGGATTACAGTATTTAGGGACTTTCACAGATTTGGTCAGATCGCATTTGGAGTATGGTGAGCAGTTTTAGGCCGCATATCTGAGGAAGAATGTGCTAGCGTGGAGAGGGTCCAGAGGAGGTTTACGAGAATGATCCCAGGAATGACTGGGCCTGTATTTGCTGGAGTTTAGAAGGGTGAAGGGGGGGGGGGGACCTCAATGAAAGTTTCCGATTTGTGAAAGGCCTGGATAGAGTAGATGTAGAGAACATGTTTCCACTAGTGGGAGAGTCCAGGACCAGAGGCCTCAGAATAAAAGGTTTTACCTTTAGAAAGGTAATGAAGAGGAATTTCTTTAAACAGAGGGTGGTAAATCTGTGGAATCTTGGCTGTGGAGGCCAAGACTAAATGTGCCGAATGCCCTAATTCTGCTCCTCAAACGTGTGAACTACTGAACTATTAAGTATCTATTCATCATGGTCAGAGATAGTCTCCAGGGGTCAATACTGGAAACTGTGCTGTCTTGACGACTTTTAATGACCTGGTCTTGACAGCAGAATTTCAAGAATGAGGGATGATCTTATAGAGATGTATACAATCATGAGAGGAATAGATTGGGTAAATGCACAGTCTCACATTTTGAATGTTCAGTGCAGAAGAGATGGGGCTGAAAGGTTGCAGGTTTTGAGTGGTAAATAATCATATAATGCATGAATGGATTTGACCAATGCTCCAGTTCCACTTTCATTATTCTACCAGAGACCCTTTCAGTCCTTCTTAAATTGTCTTTTTTTAAAGGGTAGACAAACAAAAAACACAACAAATAAATTAAACCATCTGATGTCTAATAATTTAGCGACACAAATGAGTTTTCGAACTGGGAAAGGTCTTTCTCTTCTGCCAATACAACTCACCACATTCTCCTGGATCTGGCTGTTTGAAACGGAGATACTGATAGACACATCTCCTGACAAAAGAGAATAAAACTGAGGTTACTATCTTGAGTGTGTGCCTATTGCCATAGATTAATTAAAAATTGAGAACAGAATCAGCATACCACATAGCATCTGTGGAGGAACAAACATCAAATCGACATTAGCTTTGTCTCTCTCTCTCTCCACAGTTGCTGCCTGAATTTGTTAATTGTTTTAAGTTTTGGATTCCAGTATCTGCAGGGCCAGTTTCTTCCCAGCTGTTATCAGGCAACTGAACCATCCCACCGCAACTAGTCCTCAGACTATCTTTGATGGGACTTTACTAGCTTTATCTTCCACTAAACATTATTCACATTATTCCCTTGATCATATATATGTACACTGTGAATGGTTCCATTGTAATCATATGTAGTCTTTCTGCTGACTAGTTAGCATGCCACAAAAGCTTTGCACTGTACCTTGGTACCGTAACAATAAACTAAACTGAACTGCAATAATTTCTTAATAATTTCCAAATGTTATACAGAGATCAGCTTCTTCCACAGACATACGGGACAAAAGTAGAAGTGACCTAGTGATGTAATACTTTTAAAATGTAAATGTAACAATTAGTTATACCCAACATTAATTATTAATTTTAGAGGCTAGAGTCTTTCAGGCAGGCTAGTGTGTTTCAATAACAATAGGTTTCTAAAAAGGATGGCGCAACAGTAGAGTTGCTGCCTTATGGGCCTGTCCCACTTAGGCGATTGTTTTTGGCGCTTGACGGCAAGCTACCAACAACCTGCACCCATTAAGATGTCCACCTACGACCACACCTACGACAACCTACGTCTACCCGCGATAAGCTACAACAAGATACGATCCTGTCGGCGACAACTGAAGACAACTTTACGATAATTCAGTCGCCGGTACCTGTCACCGGTTGATGTAGGTTGACGTAGGTAGTCGGCAATGGAATTCACCGAAGTCAGCCCCGTCAACAACCTATGTCACCCTGGCGACAAACTAGGGCAGTATTTACGTCAGGAGAAGTCAAGCTATGCTCATTGGCATTGAGCCAACAGTCGCCGAAAAGTTTTGAACATTTCAAAATCCAGAAAAACCCTACGATTGTTTGGGCGAATGAGGAGGCTACTCACGACCATACAGTCGACACCTCGGTGACCATGTGGCGACAGCCTAGTCGCCTGTAGTTGCCTAAAAAATCGTCTAAGTGGGACAGGTGTATTACAGCACCAGGGACCCAGATTCGATGCTGACCACGGGTGCTGTCTGTACGGAGTTTGCACTTCCTCCCTGTGACTGCGTGGGTTTTCTCTGGGTGCTCCGTTTTCCTCCCACACACCAAAGACGTGCAGGTTTGTAGGTTAATTGGCTTCTGTAAATTGCCCCTTGTGGGTAGGGCAGGACTGGTGTACGGGGTGATTGCTGATCAGCACTGACTCGGTGGATCGAAAGACCTGTTTCCATGCTGTATCTCTAAACTAAACTAAACAGTTTCTGTGTTTTACATCAAAAGTCTTACAGTCTAAAGTTAACTTACTGTGTAGGCTGTGCACAGATCCCACAGATGAACCCTTTGGAATAACTGGCATCAAGGCATGGTGGATGGCTACCTCCCATGTCTGGGCAACATCCAACCCAGTGCCACCTGAGAGCACGCTGTTACTTTTTTGTGTAGCTAAATAATTGGTGAGATTTTCACCAACAAAGTAGACCACACTTGCTGTGGTAATTTCGAAGCAATGAGCATTGGCTCCAGCCGGTAGTAAGTTGAAATTCTTCCCTGGCTCCAAAGATAAAATCTCAGATAGCGGAATTTCCTGTAATTAAAAATAGATTTTCTTATTATTTACATAAAAACAAATCACTCTTAATTTGACAGCATGATAAATTAAGTAAGCTGTTATCTTGGTTTCACAGTTGTGTATATGCAAGGATTGAGCAGAGACAAAAATTGCACCAGAAAAATAAGACCCAAAGTCCTGGAGTAATTCAATGGATCAGGCAGCAGCATCCTTGGAGAATGTGGAATGTTTTGGGAACAGGGGCAGGACAAAGCCGACCCAGTGATAGGTGGATACAGGGGAGGGGGGAGGGGGTTTGGTAGGCAGATGGTTGGAAAAAGGCCAGAGATAAAAAGACAAAAGGTGTGAGATAAGGACGGAAAAGGTGAAAATTGTGAAGCCAGAAAAAAGAATGGAGGTGCTAGGGGAGGGGGTAGAGAAGAAATGGGTATGAGTCCAGGTGGGGAACAGGGAAGGGGGAGGGTGGGGGGGGGGGGGGGGGGGGGGGTTAGGGGCTTTCCTTGTAGGTTAATCTAAAGTTGGAGATTTCAGTGTTCGTAATGTTGGTTTGTAAGCTAACTAAGCCAAATATGCGGTACTGTTCATCCAATTTGCATCTGGCCCCTCTCTGGCAATGAAGGAACAGAACAGAAAGGTCAGTATGGAAATGGGAAGAGGAGTTACAATGGTTGTCAACTGGGAAATCCATTAGACCTTGGCAGGCCGTGCACAAGTTTTTGGCAAAATGGTCGTCGAGTGTTTGCTTGGTCTCGCCGCACCGGGAACACCGGATGTAGTAGATGAGGTTAGAGGTGGTGCATGTGAACCTCTGCCACATCTGGAAGGAGTGCTGGGGTCCCTGGATGGGGGCGAGGGAGGAGGTAGATTGGACAGGTGTTACATCTCCTGCGGTTGCAGGAGAAAGTAGCTGTTGTGTCATAAATAGTTTAAAAAATAAGAAATGTTATGCTGGTTGTAAGATGTAACTGGTTAACCTTTAACCGTGACAAATTGGTACGTGATGTCTGTTGGCAGAAGGTCAGTAATGCCACTTGTCACTCACCATCAGCAATGTTCTATGATGTATTTAAGAGAGAGTTAGATTTAGCTGTTAGGGCTAACGGAATTAAAGGATATGGGGAGGAAGCAGGAACAAGCTTTGGATGATTAGACATGATCATATTGAATGACGGTGCTGGCTCGAGGGGCCGAATGGCCTCCTCCTGCACCTATTTTCTATGGTTCTATGCCTCAATTCCTCAACATTTCCAAGTGACTTAAATTATGAGTCACAACAAGTTGCCCACTAAGCTTGACAGATGACTACAAGAACAATGTAAACTGGGGACAAAAATCAACATTTTAAAGTATAGAAGTTGGGAGTTCATGTTGCAGCTATGTAAGATGTTGGTGAAGCCACATTTAAAGTATTGTGTTCAGTTCTGGGCACCGTGTTATAGGAAAGATGTTGTTCAGATGGAAAGGGTTCAGAGAAGATTTACAAGAATGTTGACAGGGCTGGAGGGTCTGAGCTATAGGGAGAGGTTGATCAGGCTGGGTCTCTATTCCCTGTAGCGAAGGAGGATGAGGAGTGATCTTATAAAGATGTACAAAATCATGAGAGGAATAGATTGGGTAGACGCATAGAGTCTCTTGCCCAGAGAAGAGGAATTGAGAACCAGAGAGCATTGGTTTAAGGTGAAGGGTGAAAGATTTTATAGGAATCTGTGGTGTCTTTTTTCACACAAAGGGTGGTGGTTGTATGGAACGAGCTGATGGAGGAGGTAGTTGAGGCAGGGTCTATTGCAGCGTTTAAGAAGCAATTAGACAGGTACGTGCATAGGACAAGTTTAGAGGGATATGGGCCAAACGCAGGCAAGTGGGAATAGTGTAGATGGGACAAGTTGGTCAGTGTGGGCAAGTTGGGCCGAAGGGTCTGTTGCCACACTGTATGACTCTAAGACTCTAAACCTGTTACAGTTTTCCTGTTGACTAAAAATCATTTTCAGGGCCAATATTATGCTTTGATGTACAGTACTTAGGCAGTGCAGTTTTAAAATGATTCGTACAGCCGCTCATTAAAGTTGCAGTAATTATTTATGTTTATTGACATTCCTTCACCGTTTTGCACAGTATCATTTGTTTAAAAATCACAAACATCCTCTTTTGCTTTTGTTCGGAAAATGGATCAGTATGGAACCTGCAAAATGTTATTTTATTTTGCTTGTGCTTTAAAAGTACAATTTATTACAAATAACCAATTTATTATGCTTGACAGATATGAATATTCAATATAAAACAGTGAATTCAATATATATTAAGTGTCTGTAATTATTTAAAAATATAATCGTCTTTAAACCACCTTAAAATGCTTTAGATAATGATTTGGAAATGAAAGGGAATAAGAGCAAGAGTTGAACCGGAACTTTTCACTGACATTCAGCTTGTATCATTTTGGATTATTTATTCAGTGTTAATCTCTGACTGAGAAAACCAAGTAACGAAACCTTCACCTTGTAATATTTGCTTCCTGTATCATTCTGAAAGAGGGTGATACATTTGCTGTCTAGTCTCCAATAGTGCCTTTTTCTCTATAGGGTAAAACACACAGTTAGTTCAATGTTATAAAATTCTTAAAAGAATAGTGAATGGCACACTTAAATGGTGGCATCGTTTATGTACTGGTATTCGGCAATAAAAGCCTTCCTTGATGAATAAATGTCAGTGTCACAGGCGGAGGTGTAATGGAGGATTTTATGCTAAGTGCCCAAAAAGGTTTTATCGATATTATGGTAAATCGCTTGAGACAGGATAATGCTAAGAGACTGATGCAAATTGGACAATACTGAAGAGTGATATAATAACAAAAAAAACTAAAACAGACTATTTCTCTTTCCTCTCACTTCCCAAAGTTTACTTGCTTAGGTCACCCATATCCAGATTTTCTTCTATTTCGTGAATGTTTACAAGTTTTTCTTCTTACCTCACCCCCTACACTATTTTAAACCTAGCTTTATTTTTTCATTGAAAGACACAGTGCTGGAGTAACTCAGTCAGGCAGCATCTCTGGAGAACATCAATAGATGACCTTTCAGGTTGGGTCCCTGATTCAGACTAATTTGTCTGAAAGGTCTGGAGAAGGGTCCCAAAACAAAAAGTCACCTATCCATGATTTCCAGAGATGCTGCCTGACCCGCTGAATTACTCCAGAACTTTGTGTCTTCCTTTGGTAAACCAGCATTTGCAGTTCCTTGTTTCTTTTCTTAGTTTTTTTTCACTATGCATTATATATCAAGAGATCACATTGACAAGTAAATCATTTTAAAATAAGTATTTGGGCAAATGGCGATTGATTTGCTGAACCAAATTTCATACCTTAATTGTATTTCCAGGATTGTATTAGCTAGGGTTAAACAAGCAAAATATCTAATTTATAAGACCAGTTAATATATTTTTTTTCTTAACATTTAGTTGACTTTAGAGACAGAGCATGGAAACAGGCCCTTCAGCCCACTGAGCTAATGCTGCCCTTATATTATCCGTTCACACTTGTTCTATGTTATCCCACTTTTGTATCCACTCTCTACAAACTATGGGCAATTTACAGAGGCCAATTAACCTACAAACCTGCACATCTTTGGAATGTGGGACGAAACTGGAGTACCTGGAGGAAACCCATGCGGTCACAGGGCGAAGGTGCAAACTACATACAGACAGCACCTGAGGTCAGGATCGAACCCAGATCTCTTGTGCTGTGAGGCAATGATTCTACCAGTTGTGCCACTGTGTCGCCCTGAACAGTGAAATATTATCATAAGGTCTTAAGAAATAGTAGCATTAGGCCATTCGGCCCATCAAGTCTACTCCTAACCCCATTCTCCTGCCTTCTCCCCATAACCTCCGATACCTGTACTAATCAAGAATCTATTTGTCTCTGCCTTAAAAATATCTACTGACGGCCTCCATAGCCTTCTGTGGCCAAGAATTCCACAGATTCACCACCCTCTGACAAAACAAATGTCTCCTCATCTCCTTCCTAAAAGAACGTCCTTTAATTCTGAGGCTATGACCTCTAGTCCTTGACTCTCCCACTAGTAGAAACATCCTCTCCAAATCCACTCTATTCAAGCTTTACACTATTCTGTATATTTCAATGAGGTTCCCCCTCATTCTTCAAAATCCCAGCGAGTACAGGCCCAGTGCCGACAAACGCTCATCATAGGTTAACCTACTCATTCCTGGGATCATTCTTGTAAACCTCATCTGGAACCTCTCCAGAGTCAGCACATCCTTCAGCATTTATAATGCGTTTTTCGCAATTAATTACCAGTACAATTAAAGAATGTTGCAACACACGTTGAAACTAGACAGTCATGGATATACTTCACAATTGATTTTGCAATTAAACACAGACATCTTAAAATACATGCTTTAATAAAAAACATATTTCACCAAGATAGGACAGCTCATAAGCGCCAACATCCAGAACTACAAATGCATAAAATAGATTCTTTATTTCCAATGTGTAGTGCAGTTTTTGCTTTAGTTTTATCAGTTTTAGAGAAACATAATGGAAACAGACCCTTTGGCCCACTGAGACCACGCTGATCAGCGATCGCCCATATACTAGTTCAATTCTACACACAAGACACAATTTACAGAAGCCAGTCAATGGTCGGCGTAGACTCGGTGGGCTGAAAGGCCTGTTTCCCTGCTATACTTGTAAAGAAAAAGCAATCACCACAATTTGTTGTTATTAGCTTCACAAATAGCAAAATAACAATTAACTGTAAATTGTTATTAACTCCACAATTGCTCTATGGGAACACAGCTCTTAGCATTAGATCTTCATCTCTGCCCAGGACTTCTCTACTAGTCCAAGCATTTCTTGCAAGTCAACAGATGGCAATTATACCACAGAAGGATTCATACTCTGCAACTCAATTGTCCAAAGTTGGAGACTGAGTAAGCGTTGAAAATAATTAACATTTATTAATCACACAGGATATAATGCATTAATTGACAAGGAATGCGATTTGAAAGAGATCTGAGAGGCAATTTCTTCATGCAGAGGGTGGTGCAGATATGGAATGAGCTGCCAGAGGAAGCTGTTGATGGCAGGTACAATGATGACATTGAAGAGCGATTTAGTCGGGTGCATGAAATAGGCAAGGTTCAGAGGATACTAGGCTATTGGGACTAGCTCAGGTACTGAACCTCCATTGACTCCATCTACACCTCATACTGCCTCAGCAAGGCCACCAGCATAATCAAGGACCAGTCTAACCCCGGTCACTCCCTCTTCTCCCCTTTTCTCATCAGGCAACAGATACAGAAGTGTGAAAATGCACACCTCCAGATTCTGGGACAATTTCTTCACAGCTGTTATCAGACACCACCATTCTATCAACAACTAGAGAGCGATTCTGAGCTACCATCTACCTCATTGGAGACCCATTGGACTATTTTCATCAGACTTTACTAGACTTTATCTTGCACTAAATGTCATTCCCTTTAACCAGAATGTGTACAATGTGGATAGCTTGATTGTAATCATGTATAGTCTTTTCACTGACTGGATAGCAAGCAACAAAAAAAGCTCTCCACTGTACTTCAATACACGGGATAATAAACTAAATAAAAGTTTCGAGAGAGCACCAGTTGCACTGTCGAAAGTGCCAAAATATTAAAATTAATTTCAGGTAGATTAAAAGAATTGCCCTCTGCATGGTGGAAACCCAAGTGATTTACAATTTCAGGCACTTCGCATTTTAAGCTGCTGTTACGTGCTTGAAAAGCGATCTGTAATTCAAAATAAATTAAACATATACACAAATACGCTGTCAGCAGTAAAATTGAGCGCATTATTCCAATAATACGAGCGCGTGGTACGAACCCATAATCACCGGGTGGCGCCAGCAATGGCTGCCTTGCAAACAGTCTGTCTGTCCCTTCCTTCTTTGTGTTTTAATAGTACATGTTAAATGTATGTTTTCAGTGTTCTTTAGCTTGTTTTATGTGGGGTTGGAGGAGGGGGTTGGAGGAAACATATTTTAATCTCTTATCTCGACGGAAATGCAATTTATTTCCGTATTGGATCTCCGTCCGCTAACATTGAGGAGTTGACGGTCTTTGATGGAGACTGACTTTTGAGAGCTCCACCGCGGGGAGCCTACGGGACTTTAACATCACGAAGCCCGCGATCCCCTTGCCAAGGATCGACCTCTGAGCTCCAACCGTGGGTGTTTGCAGACATAACATCACGGCGCTCGCGGTCTTTGGTCAGAGACCGACTTCGGGAACTCCAAGCCGTAGGAACTTCAACTGCCCCGACGCAGGAGTTTCGATCGCCCCGACGCGGGAGCTTCAACCACCCCAACGCGGGAGCTTTGACTACTGGCTGTGGGAGCTTCAATCGCCCCGACGGATGGTTCGACTGCCCCGACAGCGGGAGAATAAAGAGGAAGAAGATTGGACTTTATTGCCTTCCATCATAGAGGGGAATCCGCTGTGGTGGATGTTTATGTTAACTTTTATGTAGTGGTGTATCTTAATTGGTACATGTGACAATAAAAGGCCTTTGAAGCCTTTGAAACCTTTGAATGGAAGAAGCGCATTGTTTCAAAAAAACATGAATCAAACGTTTAAAAACGCAAGGTGCCTGTACGTTGAAGTATGTGCCTATTCTTATCTTGAGTTGGATTCTTTAGTTTAGAGATACATAGCAGAAACAGGCCCTTCGACCCACCGGGTCCACTCTGACAGCGATCACACCATACACTAGTTCTATCCTATACACTAGGGACAATTGACGGAAGCCAATTCACCTACAAACATGCACATCTTTGGAATGAGGCAGGAAACTGGAGCACCCAGAGAAAACCCACGCGGTCACAGGGAGAACGTACAAACTCCATACAGACAGCACCCATAGTCTTCCTACAGAAACAAACCCAGATCTCTGGCACTGTAAGACAGCACCACTGTGCTACCCTGAAACATACAGAAATGTACAGTATACAGTATATTCAACAGTAAGCGGCAATTACTTTGCAGTAGTACTAAAAATGCAATTAGATTCACCCGTCCTGGAAAATAAACATGTTGTAGTGCATGTCCTGGACATAGATGCAAAGACCAAGTACCAGATACATGGCAGGTGGAGATCAATAATGTGCTTACCAGAGTGTCCTTGCTGGTAAAGTGAACCATCCAACCCTCCTTCAGTACAGTGCTGCTCCTCCTCTTTGTGTGCTTCACCGACTGTACCACCCGCATTAAAGGAATGTTATTACTCGTAGAAGGGCTTACAAAGAAAAAAAGAACAAACAAATCCATAAGGAGTATTAAAGCATATGCCTGGGAGCAAGATGAAGTAATCTTTTTGCAGTTCTATAGTGGTGGCACAGTGTCGCAGTGGTAGAGTTGCTGCCTCACACAGCACCAGAGACCCAGGTACAATCCTGATTGTGGGTGTGTTACTCCTGGCTAAATTGGACCAGTCAGGACTTCAAAATGGGGTTAAGTTTCAGGGTTTGCTGGGAGATTTGGTCAAATTGGAATTACTCTTTGCAGAGATGGGACAGACTGCGAGAGGTGCCAGGGAGTCTGGAACTTGGATACAATTTGCAAGCAAAGAACGGGAAGCCTTGCAAGCCCTGTCAATCTGGTACTAAATGCATAGAATGGATTGGATGGCTGCAAACCAGACATACACCTTGTAAATAGCTTGTAAATAATGTTGCAGAATCTGACTAAGTGTTGATTGGTTGGGGTGTTGAGCATTGTCTGAGATTTCTGTTAATCAGGGTAACCGTTTCCAAGTTGACTTCATCTCAAAGTCCGTTGTGAATACAGTGTATTGAACTGTTGTATCATTGGGTTAGGGAAATGCCTGTTATGTATGGGGTTAATCGATATTTGTAATTGGGTGATTAAGAGACAACCCCTGTGTGGTTCAGCCCTCGAGTTCGTGAGGCATATAAAAGGCCTTGGCCACGAGGCTCAGGGTTGATCTTCTGGAAGAGCGCTCAGGACCGCGTACCCTTCTGGAGTGCCACTGTCTGCGCAAGGCCTAGAGGGCTTGAACAGATAGATGCAGGGATCGAACCAGCGGGTGGATAGCTACAGTGTGTGATCTGTGACGCGCTTTTGGTAAAATAAAATGTAGTTGATTCAAGTGCTTGATTCAGTGTTTTTACTGAAACTAGACTGGGGGGAAGCTTAGAAATGAGCAATTATCATTGGGGGCTCGTCCGGGATCTCTAAAGACCCTCAAACATACGATTGCGATCAAGGGTGTTGAACTGTTTCGATCGCGGGTGCAGAAATCGGCGCCATTGTGTGGTTTTCGCACTCATTTTCAGCACCTCGTGAGTCGGAGTGGATCGATCTTTCACGGGCTTGGGAAAGGGTCTAAACAAGATCATTAGAACATAGTCTAGCAAGCATGGGAAAGTGGTGGCACATGGGATTGGGTTGTAGGCCTGGGTTAGAGGCCTGAATTGGTTGTAGTTGGGCAGACTGCTGCAGCCTTTAACGAGAGCCTAGTGTGCTTCATCGGGTGTGGGGTGGCCCAAGGGTAGACCTGGTATTTGAATTAGGTGGGATCTTAAAGGCAGGTCCTATCGTTGAACGGATTGCTGCCGGGAGCGTGAATTCAAAAGCTGCGCTTTGAAAAACGGCATTGATATTTCACAGTGCGAAGCGGCATGGTACTGGATTCTTAGTACCTAGTAGAGAGGAGTGTCTGTGTGTAAGTATCTGAGTCCTGTGTGACAGACGAGGAGCTTCGAGACAGTACCGAGCTTGGATAAACTGGGTATAGATTGGCCGGAATACTCTAGTTTGTTCAAGAGGATTCAAATTGGGCAATTCAGCTGATTCGAGAGCCCGTGTAGTAATAAGATACGCACTTAAAATTAGGAGTTCTAGTTCAAGTGTTCCAGATTTGCAGCAAAATTTCCAAATGCTGGACTTCATATTGAAGTTCTGTGTAAGGTGGGATTCGAATTCCTGTATATAGAACTTCGCATGTCCGTGATCGATTCTGAATAGTGGCTGATCCACAGTGAGTAGTAAACCTCTGGTCAATTGTTGCTTAGTACCTGAAAGCAAAGAGTACCTGAGAGACCGGAATCTCCCAACTTGAGGAAAAGTAACCCGAATACTGAAAGGTACCCCTAATTCTGTCAATCTTAGAGAGGAGGGATAGAGGTCCCCCTATAACAGTCCAGTCTTAGCAGAGGGATAGTCGCATTCGGGAGGAAGAGTAATCATTTAAGCGGATAGTACCCCTCAGCGAAGAGTAAACTAGGAAGGGGAAAATCTTCAGTATCAGAGGGAGAGGCTCACTGCGTGATACCAGCATGACGCGGCTTCGAGAACGAGTGTTCGTGAATTATGTGCTAGTGCTTTAAATAATATTGTAAATTGTAAAAATAGTTTTCTGTATCATTATCCGGATTTTGTAAATATTTCTGTATGTAAATAAATTTAGGGTAATTAGAAGTTAAGATTTAGAACGTGTTTAATAGCCCGCGGACCGTCATTGTATTGCTGTTTTTGTGAATGTTTACAGATTTAAAATTTGAAGTGAGAGTGCGGTTAAGTTAGATATCCGTATTGTTTAATTTAGATATTCGTATTTGGTTAAGATTGTTTTGGAAATCCGGATCGGGGTGGTTCGATCAGGGGCTGTACTCCTTCGATCGCTGCTTCGAGGGGAGGAGTCATCTCGTTGATTGATTGCGCCATGAAAAGGATTGATTAAAGTGGGGTTTATTGTATGATTATAGCTTATATCGGAGTGTGTTTTGGGCTACTGATAATCGGAGGAATATTTTCATTTTTAGTTATAGTCTTGTGGCGTGGTTTGAGTTTGTTTGTTTGTGCCACTTTAAAGTTAATTAAAAGAAAAGCTGCTACATGAGAAGCTACGAGTGGGAGTTAGACCCATTGTTTAAAATTTGAAATTGAATGCAGCAATTGTAATTTAACCGATAAGAGAGTTGGGAGTTTGAATAATTAAACAGGAGTGATTGGGAAATAGTCTGGAGCAGGTGTTAATCGGAAGATCGTTACCCATTGTGAGAGAAAAATTCCATTGACCTTGTAGTCTGGGAAACATAGTGAGAGAAAGAGGTGTTAGTCTCTGGAATCTTTATTTCGCAAGTTGAGTTTTGTCCATAGTTCCAAGATGGGGAATGTCTCTGAGAAGGATCGATCAAACTGATTAGACAGCCCCATAAGGATAATTTGCGGGGAGCTTCCACATGAAGCAGAGAGACTGAGGGGATTATCGGGGAAATTAAATGCACTTTTAAAAGATAAGATTTGGCCGTAGGGTCGAGTAAAGTCTTTGATCGGGATAAACTATGTAGAAAGAATCATTAGAGATTATGGGAATAATGAAGAAGCAAACGAGTTAATTCAGATGTGGAGAGAATTCTTCACTAGGAGAAAAATAAATAAATAAATAGTTTTTGCTGTCCACCCTAAGAATGGTGGCTTGTGGATTGGGAATAGGAGAATAGAATATACCTGATCCTTCTCAAGACATTCTAGAGTGGGAACAAGTGAAATTAACAAACCAACAGCAAGAGCAGGAGCAGGAGAGAGTGGCGTCTTTTAGAAAGGAGATCGCTGAGACGGCTCTTAAAGGGAAGGTGCCAACGGGAATTAAATCGGGTAAGGATGAAAATGGATTTGTACCTCTCGAAGAGAATAAAATGATAAATTTTCGGAATAGATATAGAGCCACAGGCTCCACCAGAATACTCTCACGTTCCCAAGTCAGAGAAACCTGCGAGCGGGGCACACGGGAGGGGTCAGCGTTAACTTTGGCTCCTCCCCCTAAATTTGAATCGAACACAGAAACACCGGGAAGGGATTTTCTATCTCCTGGAGTTGCCCCATGGGTGGACGATAATAGTAAGGGAAACCCAGAAGCTAGGAGGGAGACTTCGTCAACATGGGTGCCGAAATTGATTAAAAATTCCAGTGGTGAAAAAATAAAGGAATCCTTCTTGAGGTACAAGGTTGACACGGGTAGCCTTTCAGGGGGTGAGTTAAAAGGGGAATATGAATGGATTGCCCTAGAGATAAATAATATTATGGCAGCAGAACGGGTCACCACGGAAGAGAATTTAGGAAGAAACCCCCGAAAACCGTATGTGTGTAGGGAAATGCCCACTTCAGGTGTAAATGTTCCCCAGGCCACAGACAATCAAACGTCAAGGCAGCCGGGTCCAACAGTAGCACGGAGGTTAGAGGTCCAAATAAAGGGGAGAAGAACGAGTGTGGATAAATAGGAGGAAGACCTCAAGGCATGGATAGACCTCCCATTTACAGAACCATCCTTTCCTAGGTTTGGTTGGCAAGGCTGTAGGACAATCCGGCCCGATCAATGCTTTAACTGTGAAGGACTTGGGCACTGGAGTAGGTCGTGTCCCATGAGGGTGTATCCCTGAGGAGTAAAGGGATAAAGAAGGAGGCCACGGGGTCAAGGAAACCGAGGTCCCGGTGACCCTGAAGGTAGAGGACAGGGACACTGGCAGGGGAATCAGGGAGACCATGGGGAAGAGACAGACCAACAGTCTAACCCACTACAGTGGCTCTGACCTGCCAGTGAATAACCATACCATCTGATAAAATTAAAAGGCATCATATGGCCTAAGAAAAGTACTGTAACATCACCCCTTCCTAACTGGAAAAGATACATTGAGTCTGACTCTCAGAGAATTCTCACTGAAGGAGGGAGAATGGCAAGAATAACATAGTAGCTAGTGTGGGAAAAGATAATAACTGAGGAATGAAAGAGGCACTAGGGAGAGAAGAAACAAACTTACTGCACAGGAGGAGTGGGGAAAATAAGATATTGCACTAATATATTGCTGAGCTTTGTGCCTGCAGGACAGTGGGTCAACAAAAGACTGTCTGGGGAGTGAGGTAAAAAGAACACACAGACCTCTAAGTATGGGAGGAAAACAACAAAAGGTTATATAGCTCCCCAGAGAAAGGGTGACCAGCCGGGTAGAATTGACACTGTCCTGCCCCTCTAAGACACTTGGGAAGGCCAGAAATCCCCACTCCCGACCAACAGACACCATCATTAGAAGGAGAAGGAAAGGACCTACCCTAGTGCCTAACCTCAGATCACCTGGCTACTGGAAGGATAAAAGGAAGAATAACAGACACTTCAAACATCTTCGAAGGAAATAACATCAATACCTTGTAATGACTTTTGGGATAGACCTCAGTCTAAAGGATTGATTTTGAATAAAATATTTATCTGCGGTGTGGGGCAGAACAGCTGAATTGCGTCCAAATTATGGGGTTTAGAAGTAAATTTCTAAATTTTGGATTCGGTCTCGAAATTGGGGGGCGATGAATTGGAGAGACTTTAACATTTTTAGATTTGTAATAGACTTGTGGAATCTGACAGGACTAATTGGAGTTTGATGATTAATTGACATTGTTATTATCTCGTTCTCAGAAAGGCAGACAAAGATGGAAAATATTGTTCAAAGGGCACCAAGAAGGATGGAACTTGAAAAGATCTGGTAATATGGAATTACTTGGGGAATACGAGAGTTGAATTAAAATTGGGAGTGAAAATTTTAATAAAATTTGGAACTTAAAATGAGAATTGGAATTGGAATATAATTGGGCATGGTGAAAAAAAGGGGAACTGTGAGCACAGGACTTCACTTTAAGAGACCGGATTAAGACATTATCCAGTGGTTGAGAACTATAAGAACGGGAACTCCTAGACAACAAGGCCAATAAAATAAAATAAAAGACAAAGCCAAAAGAATAAAAGCGAGAACTTATAGAGAGAGAACAAAGCCAACATAGTAAAAGTTAATATAATAAGAGCTAATAGAATAAAGAACCAACATAGTGAAGAATAAGCATAGTAAATAGTTATACATAAATAAGAGAAAATGGAGGACAGACTTGGTTAACTAAGGGGAAACTTGGATTGTATTGGGAATAGCGAAGCCGATGTGTATTCGCCCGATGGATTTGAAATGTTTAACCCTTGATGGTAAAGAGGCTTATATTATCAAGGTGAAAATAATTTGTCCCTGGATTTGGCATTTTTGATTGGACTAAGGATTAAATTAGTGGCATAAGAAATTAAATGTTTAAATTTGAAGAGCTGGGAATTCCACAGGAATTGGAATGGAATTGTATTATCGGCTACAATGCTGTGGAATGAGAAGAAGAAATGGGCATTAAAATTCAAAATAGTAATTTGAAGGCTGAGACTGAATTTGGTTAAATTGGAACATTCATCATGGTTTGCTTCAAATTGAAGTCATGCCTTTAGGGAAGTCTGGACTGAACCCAGCTGAAATTTATATGATTTCCTGTCACCAGATATACATAGTAGAACACCGTATGAGGATGAAGAAGGAGATTTAATGTCGATCCTAGAATAATAAAGAGTAGGTTAGGGAACAGATAGGAACACAAGATAACAGGTTCAATAGATAATAGAATAGGGTTAGGTTCAAGTGAAATAGGTATAACAAATGTGTGGGAGAGCATGTGCATAATGGTAACTTGCTTTGTCCCAAAGTTCTTAGGATTTTTCTAGGGTTTAGGTTCGACTGTGGAAGGCGATGGAAGACTGGGCAGGAACACAGATGGAGGGAATTCGCGTCCACAAAAACTCGGGAGGTGAAGACTCCTTAGACAGGACTTGTGAAGTCATTCCCATGCATATTTGGGATGCTTTATCAGATTCTGAGAAGAAACAACATCATCTTGTGTTACTGATGGATGGGAAATGTAAAGCACACTTGTATTTCTGGTTAGCTGATTACTGAGCCACTTTGGTTATAATGATGGATTATCATATGATAAAAGGAAGGAATGTTAATCCTGGCTAAATTGGACCAGTCAGGACTTCAAAATGGGGTTAAGTTTAATAATAATAATAATAATAATAATAATAATATATTTTATTGTCATTACACATATGTGCAACGAGATTTGGTTTGCAACTCCATCCGATGTCATAACTTAAAACGACTAATAAAATTTAGGTTTGGATATTTAGGTTTAGATACCCCGAGAACAAGGTTTGTGAAAAGAACATTAGAACAGTAAAACAGTCAAAATCAAAACAGACTAAAGTGCAGATGTGTCTGTGCGACATTTCAAGGTTTGCTGGGAGATTTGGTCAAGTTGGAATTACTCTCTGCAGAGGGACAGGCTGCAAGAGGTGCCAGGGAGTCTGGAACTAGGATACAATCTGCAAGCAAAGAATGGGAAGCCTTGCAAGCCCTGTCAATCTGGTACTAAATGCATAGAATGAATTGGATGGCTGCAAACCAGACATACACCTTGTAAATAGCTTGTAAATAATGTTGCAGAATCTGACTAAGTGTTGATTGGTTGGGGTGTTGAGCATTGTCTGAGATTTCTGTTAATCAGGGTAACCGTTTCCAAGTTGACTTCATCTCGAAGTCCGTTGTGAATACAATGTATTGAACTGTTGTATCATTGGGTTAGGGAAATGCCTGTTATTTATGGGGTTAATCGATATTTGTAATTGGGTGATTAAGAGACAACCCCTGCGTGGTTCAGCCCTCAAGTTCGCGGGGCATATAAAAGGCCTTGGCCACGAGGCTCAGGGTTGATCTTCTGGAAGAGCGCTCAGGACCGTGTACCCTTCTGGAGTGCCACTGTCTGCGCAAGGCCTAGAGGGCTTGAACAGATAGACCCAGGGATCGAACCAGTGGTGGGATAGGTACAGTGTGTGATCTGTGACGCGCTTTTGGTAATATAAAATGTAGTTGATTCAGTGTTTTTACTTAAACTAGACTGGGGGGAAGCTTAGAAATGAGCAATTACCAGGTGCTGTCTGTAAGGAGTTTGCACGTTCTCCCTGTGGTCGAGTGGGTTTTATTCGGGTGCTCCGGTTTCTTCCCACATATCAAAGATGTACGAGTTTGTAGGTTAATGGCTTCTGTAAATTGTCCCTAGTGTGTAGGATAGAACTAGTGCGCGGGTGATCATTGGTTGGCACAGGCTCTGTGGGCCAAATAACCTGTTTCCACTCTGTATCTCTAAAAACTAAAAAAACATCATTGCCTTTGTCAAAGAGTTTGCATTGCACTATAAGCTCACTTTGTCCCTTTTGGTGTGATGCTATTAATTTTTCACAATTATCCATTTGATATTGCCTTGTCCCTCAATCACATTGAAAGAACATGCAGCATTAGATAGACTTGCTGCTCAGATAGTCCATCTGTCAATGGTCTGAAGAAGGATCCCGACTCGAAACGTCACCTAATCATTTTCTCCAGTTATACTGCCTGACCCGCTGAGTTACTCTAGCACTTTGTGTACCAATGGCCAAGCAACCTATTTTTTCTATAATTTATCCATGTTCTCCAGAGATGCTGCCTGACCAACTAAGTTACTCCAGCACTTTGTGTCTTTTCTTGTAAATCAGCATCTGCAGTTCCTTGTATCTCTATTTATTTTTTGTTTATTTTCGACAAGGTTTGTTGCAAATTGAGATGGAACTCTTGAGGCAGGTTCTGTAAGACTGTAGTTATTAAATAATCTTACATTTAGGCCGTGGGCCCAGGTGCCCAAAGGGCTCTAAATTTTAACTTTTGTGACCCATGTCTGGTATCTACTTGAAATTTGGCACAGATTTAGATAAAACATCATTGAGAAGGAATTCATAACTCGCCAATGCAAAAAGTTGCAAACTAATTAATTAAGCTAATTAGAAAAAATAACAGCCCCATCTTGTGCTCAATAATATATAGCTGAATATGGGAACATTGAATATGGGACTGCCGCAGAGGTCCCGGGTTTCACCAGCTCCTGAACCCGCCTAATTAATAGGTGAGGACAGATACTGTGCGTTCCCAAGTTTACTGAACGCCACTGACTGCCAGTGGCAGAATGGGGGTCAAGGCCATAGTGGGACTGGGGCATTGCCGGGCTGGGGGGAGGCTAAGGCATCTTCCAGTGAGAGGAAAATGCCTAACCCTATCCCTAACTCGCCCCCTTCCAGTGCTGCCCAAGCATGGAGCTGGAGCCGCCTTGGGTCCGGCTGCGGGCTCCATACGTGTGGCCGCTCAGCGCGTCCACCTCGGCCAGCATGTCCTTCTGGATCGTCAGCAGCAGCTTATACGAAGCCACGAGTACACCGAATGTCAACATGGTGGGGAGCAGCACTGCCCTGCACGCCGCCCGGGCCGCCTTCAGCATCCCCATAGCTCCGTCAATCCGCCCGCTCGCTCGCTGCTCTCTTCCCCCCCCCCCCTGCTGCTCAGCTCGACCCAGGTCCGCCTTCGGAACCCCCATAGCACCGGCTCCATCACGGAAGTCCTCAGGAAAAAAAATAGGCCTGCGGGCTGGATGTTTTCGCGTTACAGGCAGGATCATGGCCGTGGGTTGCCGACCCCTGCCCTAACTCTAACCCTCTTCCACTGAGAGGAAAATGCCTAACCCTAACCCTGACCCTGACACTAACCCTAGCTCTACATTTTTATTTATCATTTTTATTTCACAGTTCACAACATCATAACTTTACAAAGGTAAATCAGTTGCAAAACAAAATTATCAGCAAGCATTACCTTTCTTCCTTCGAAACCTTGCTATTGTTGTGATGTTATTAGGAGGCAGCCATGATCCCAGTGTGCTCGCTGCCTAGCTAGCATGAAATTAAGCGCGTGATTGGTCAATTGGCATCCGACTCAATGTCAAACGTGCTTTGATTGGACAATTACCACTCAGAAAATTTGAGGTTTTTCTCATATTTTAAAAATATGTGCAGGTTTTGTTCTTGACGAGTTTCAGGTATGATTTCTATAATATTTTTACACAGTATATGCTATAAATATAGGTAGATACATGAATTGGGTCACAAAATGAAATGCAAAAGCACCTCGGCCCACGGTCTAATTGTATTTTTCTGCTTGTAGTAGTTTTTGTTCTTTCATTACACTGTGTAACAGTCTCGAACCTGTGACCAACTATTACCTGCCACACTTTATCCTGCCTCTCGTGCTTTCTGATTTCTACCCACCTCCCTCCATAATCAATCTGAAGATGGGGCCCAACCTAAAACGCTGTCCACCGTGGCGCAGCAGTAAAGTTGCTGCCTTACAGCGATTGCAGCACCGGAGACCCGGGTTCGATCCCGACAACCGGTGCAGTCTGTACGGAGTTTGTACGTTCTCCACGTGACCGTGTGGGTTTTCTCCAAGACCTTTGGTTTCCTCCCACTGTCCAAAGACGTGCAGGTATGTAGGTTAATTGGATTGGTGTATGTGTAAATTGTCTCTAGTGGTGTGTAGGATAGTGTTAGTGTGCGGGGATCGCTGGTCGGTGCAGACTCGGTGGCCCAAAGAACCTGTTTCTGCGCTGAATCTCTAAACTAAACTAAACTAATCCATGTTCACCAGAGATGCTGCCTGACATGCTGAGTTACTCCAGTGCTTTGTATCTTCCTTTGTAAACCAGCGTATCGGTGCTTCATGTTTACCATGTGCAAGTGAATCCAAGTGGGGCAGCATGGTGGTGCAGCGGTAGACTTGCTGCCTAACAGCTCCACATACATGGGTTCGATCCTGACCTTGCGTGCTGTCTGTACGGAGTTTGTACATTCTCCCCGTGTTTGTATGTTCTCCTCTAAAGTCTGAAGTCTAAAAGATTTTCCACATTGGTTTAGAACTGTAAAAATATATATGACTTTTAATGTAAGAAATAGTCTCAAGTTAAGCCTTGTTCCTAAAGATCCCCCAAAACAATTAGCAACTAACACATAAATACCACCAGCAAACAACAATAGTTCAAAGTGGCTACATCAGAGTAAAAATCACGGCTTTAGAAGTATGTTCTTTATCCATTTTTACCAAGCAGAGCACTTCTGTTTTCCAGACTGATAAATAGGGCACAGCTTGACGCTACTCTCGTCAGACACAAGTGTAAAACTGCTCCTTCCTATGCAATCTGTTCTTTCCTAGCGTAGAAGGTTGGAAGGATGTATTTATAAGCTGAACCTGGACATGGCCTGCTAATTACTTTGGGAGTTTGTCACTATACTATACTGTACAGTGCCCACAGTTTGCCTCCGCGAATCTTGTGCTTGTTATCGGAGGCAGCTTAGTTTAGTTTGGTACAGAAATACAAAACGGAAAAGGGCCATTCGGCCCACTGAGTCCATGCTGACCAGCACTCACCCCATACATTAGAATTTTCCTAGACACTAGGGACAATTTACAATTTTACCAAAGCCAATCAACCTACAAACCTGTACGTCTTTGGGGTGTTGGAGGAAACCAGAGCACCTGGAGAAAACACACGCGCGATCACAGGGAGAAAGTTCATACTCTCCAGACAGTAGTCAGTCAGGGGCAATCCCTGAACGCTGGCATTCTAAGTCCCGTATTAGACGGGACATCCCGTAGATTGGGCTAAATTGGTTTGTCCCATACGGGAACGCCCTTGTCCTGTATTTGACTGCTACTACGCGGGTCGAGGGGACTGTTGGGTCCAGCCCCACCTCGCCCATCCCGACGTAGTGCAGCCCATAGAGTGTAGCAACAGCGCCTCACTTGTGGCCCGGGCAACGAATTGATATCAGGAATTTGTCCCTTATTTTGACCTCTTGTCCCTTATTTGCGAGTGAGAAAGTTGGCAACCCTAATTCTAAGGCACCAACTCTATCGCCCATTGTATAATCAATTAAAACATGCTTTCAGCATAGACTCCAAAAAAGGTGACTTGGCAAATGTATCTATATTTACAAAACTCCTCGCCTTCTGTCGTGGGGTAGTGACTGACTTCCTTTCCCCCCACCCCAATCTTTGCACATCCCCCACTCGTCACTTTAATATCATGTTTCATGTATTTTGTGTTTTATGTGTTGGCAGGTCAATTTCCCTCCTGGGATAAATAAAGTTCTATTGTATCGTATCGTAAACGTTGACCAATTTGTTCTCAAATTTCATACGCTAATTTCTCCACTCTCTCTGAACACCATTGATGTAATTATTTAATAGTTTCTAAATGTCATAAGATATCAATATGCTTTTAATTATGAACATGACTGTTATTGATGCATCAAATCTTTTTATAGTCAAAGTAAGTTTCTTCGATTCATCTTAATCATGGAGTCAGACAGCGTGGAAACAAGCCCTTCGGCCCAACTTGCTCATATCAGACAACATGTCCCAGCTACGCTAGTCCCACCTGTCTGCGTCCTTCTAACATCCCTCTAACCCTGTCCTGTCCATGTACCTGTCAAAATATTTCTTAATCGTTGCCTTGATATACGAGAATGAACTATGCCTATTCCCACTACACAAAACTGGTTTGCTTTAATAGATGTAGAAATATCACGAATCACAGCATATGCTGAAGGTGTATAATCTTCAGCTGTGAACATGATAAAATATATCACTTGGCCTCCAATGCATTTAGCTAAAGAAGAAGGTTGTTCATCTGATTTTTTTTCCTGAAATAGCTATACAGTGCCCTCCATAATGTTTGGGACAAAGACCCATCATTTCTTTATTTCCCTCTGTACTCCACAATTTAAGATTTGTAATTTAAAAAAAAACACATGTGGTTAAAGTGCACATTGTCAGATTTTATTAAAAGGCATTTTTATACATGTTGGTTTCACCATGTAGAAATGACAGCAGTGTTTATACATAGTCCCCCCACTTCAGGGCATCATTATTATTTAGGACACAGCAATGTCATGTAAATGAAAATAGTCAAGTTTAGTATTTTCTTGCATATCCTTTGCAAGCAATGACTGCTGGAATTCTGCGATTCATGGACATCACCAGTTGCTGGGTGTCTTCTCTGCTGATGCTCTGCCAGGCCTGTATTACAGCCATCTTTAGCAACGCTTGTTTTGGGGGCAAGTACCCTTCAGTTTTCCCTTCAGCATGTAAAAGGCATGCTCAATTGGGTTCAGATCGGGTGATTGACTTGGCCACTCACGAATTGACCATTTTATAGCTTTGAAAAACTCCTTTGTTGTTTTAGCAGTCTGTTTGGGATCATCGTCTTGCTGTAGAATGAACCGACAGCATTTTGAGGCATTTGTTTGACCTTCAGCAGATAGGATGTGTCTATACACTTCAGAATTCATTGTGTTACTACCATCAGCACTTGTATCATCAATAAAGATAAGTGAGCCAGTGCCTTCAGCAGCCATACATGCCCAGGCCATAACACCTCCACCACCATGTCTCACAGATGAGGTGTAAGCTTTGGATCTTGGGCAGTTTTTTCTCTCCTCCATACTTTGCTCGCGCAATCACTCTGAAATGTTAATCTTCGTCTCATCTGTCCACAAGACTCTTTTCCAGAACTGTGGTTACTCTTTTAAGTACTTCTTGGCAAACTGTAACCTGGACATCCTATTTTGCCGTCTAACCACTGGTTTGCATCTTGCAGTGTAGCCTCTGTATTTCTGATCATGAAGTATTCCACGGAGAGTTTATTATTATTATTATTATTAAATCGTTGAAAACATTAGCGACGCAATGGTGCTGGTTTCCGACGGGCACGGTGACAGACGCTCCCCACATCTCTGTCCTCCATGCAGCTGGCAAGCTCCTCGTTTGTCTCTACACATGTGTCTTCCATCACCGTTTTCAGCATTGTCTTGATTGGCCATCCCGGGTCACATCTTGCATGGGTGGGTTCTCACAGCACAACCTTGTTTGCTGGCATTTCTGGGTGGCGGTGGCAGTGACCAGCGAGCCTCATCCTTCTCGACATGATCTTCTTGGTCAGAGGTGGAATCTCCCCATAGAGCTGGGCGTTGGTGATGTGGTCCCCCAAATGACATTTTGAACTTTTCTGAGCATTCTGGTTGTTCGGACAGTGATCATTGACAAATCCACACCTGACCCCTGAAGAATGCTTCTGATCTGTGTGACAGGTGTTTGGGGATTTTTCTTTGTTATAGAGATAATTCTTCTGTCATCAGTTGTGGAGGTCTCCCTTGGCCTGCCAGTCCCTTTGTGATTAGTAAGCTCACCAGTGCTCTCTTTCTTCTTAATTATGTTACAAACAGTTGATTTTGGTAAGCCTAAGGTTTGGCTGATATATCTAACAGTTTTATTCTTGTTTCTCAGTCTCAGAATGGCTTATTTGACTTTCATTGGCACAACTTTGGGCCTCATGTTGATAAACAGCAATAAAAGTTTCCAAAGGTGATTGAAAGACCGGAGGAAAGACTAGGTGCTGAGAGTTCTCATACCTGCATTGGGAAGCATTTAAGCACACCTGAGCAATTACGAACACCTGTGAAGCCATGTATCCCAAACATTATGGTGCTCCGAAATGGGGGGACTGTATAAACACAGCTGTAATTTCTACATGGTGAAACCAAAATGTATAAAAAATGCCCTTTAATAAAATCTGACAATGTGCACTTTAACCACATGTGATTGTTTCTATTACAAATCTCAAATTGTGGAGCACAGAGGCAAATAAATAAATGATGGGTCTTTGTCCCAAACATTATGGAGGGCGCTGCATATGTAGCAATGGCCAACAGATTCATGTGTGTAGCACAATGTTTTAATGCAATAAGTGAAGTAATGCTACGATAACAGCACACTGCATGCAAAATACCAAATGGATGTATGGGCTGGATTGCCCATGTATGTTTCGCGTATGCATAGTGATCACAACAGCAAGATTATACACAACTCATTTTACACATGCATAATTCTCTCATACTTGTAAAGCAATTTGGGAGTTAAATGTGAAGGAAAGACATTAAGTCTCTGAGTTCTGTCAAAAGTGTTTAGTTTAGATATACAGTGCAGAAACAGGCTCTTCGGCTCGCCAGGTAGGCACCGACCCCCGATGATCCCCGCACACTAACACTGTCCTACATACACTAGGGACAAATTACAATTTTACCAATCCAATTAACCTACAAACCTGTCTGGAGTGTGGGAAGAAAACGGAGCACCCAGAGAAAATCCACGCAGGTCACGGGGAGAATGTACAAACTCCATACAGTCCGCACACGTAGTCAGGATCCTACCTGGGTCTTTGGTGCTGTCAGGCAGCAAATCTACCGCTGCGCCTGTGCCGCTGGATCTTGGACCTATATTATTAGTTCTGGTTCTTTCCCTACAGAAGCTTACAAAACCTACTAAATTTTTCCAGCACTTTAATTTTTTATTTCAGATTTTCAGCATCTGCATTTTATTGATTTGATTTTCAAAAGTCTGGATTCGCGTTTTGTCCTTCACATCTCCCTGTGTTGATTGGAAAACAAGTGATTCACTAATTTCTTAATCTCCTAAACCTCTACTCCTATAATGTGATGCTGCAAATAAAAAAACATTTGAGGATGTATGTTTATTTCTGCATAACATTGACAGTTTTAGGTTATTTTTTCTGCTCTACAACTGAATTCAACTGCATGGCCACTTTTTTATCACGTCGCCTCTCACTACAAAAGTTTCAGATACTTTTTTGGGCAGCACAGTGGCGCAGTGGTAGAGTTGCTGCCTTACTGCGCCAGAGACCCGGGTTCGATCCCGACTACGAGTGCCGATTTTGTACGTTCCTCCTGCGACCGTGTGGGTTTACCCCAGGTGCTCTGGTTTCCTCCCACACTCCAAAAACATACAGGCTTGTAGGATAATTGGTTTCAGTAAAACATTTGTAAATTGGCACTAGTATATAGGATAGTGCTAGTGTACGAGGGTGATCACTGGTCGGTGTGGACTTGTTAGCCCAAGGTAGACACAATGTGCTGGAGTAACTCAGCGGGTCAGGCAGCATCACTGGAGAAAAGGAATAGGTGACATTTCGGGTCGAGACCCTTCTTCATACTCATGGTGGGCCGAAGGACCTGTTACCATGCTGTATCTATAAAGTCTAAAGTCGTTAAAGTCTTTAGTCAGAGGGTGGTGAATCTGTGGAATTATTTGCCACAGAAGGCTGTGGAGGCAACGTCAGTGGATATTCTTAAGGCAGAGATAGAAATATTCTTGATTAGTACAGGTGTTGGAGGTTATGGGGGGCAAGGCAGGAGAATGGAGTTAGGAGGGAATGATAGATCTTCTAGCCAGATTGAATAGTGGATTAAACTTGATGGGCCAAATGGCCCAACTCTACTCCTATCACTTATTACCTTAGGGACTAAAGCTTTATCCTAATCCCTGCATCTCTCTTGAGATGCTTCTACAATGTTAACATTATCCCTGTTTTCAAATGGCTTCTAAAAAACGAATTATTTTGATCATTTTCATGAGCACTCACTTTTCTGATACAGCCTGGAGCACTTCAAGATGCTAATAAATGTAACCAGTCATTGCTGAGAAGAGATTCGGATCTGGGCGTCCTGACAAAATCTTCCCTTTCCGTCTATCAGTGTTCTCATGAGCCAAGAGCATTGTCTGAACCAATGTTTTATGGAACAATGCTGGCAACTTTAAACATTCCATTAGACGGCAGGCATTACTTTATGAACATGAAACATTTAACAATGTACAGTGAAGCGAAATGCATCTATTTACCAGGAATCCCTTTACTCCCTGTATATCCATGTGCCTATCCAAAAGCCAAAAGTTTTTATTTTAGAAATCTGCCAAGTCCCTGTTTGTTTTTATACATCTTTCTGGAGTGGCTGGTTCTGTGGAAATCCAATTTAATTATGTTAAATACTTCTTGGACGTTCATTAGTATATCTGAAATCAGACCACAAGTTAAATTAATCAAGAGTATTGAGGTGCCATAGTGATTATTTTTTAAATGTTTAGTTTAGTTTATTACTGTCAGGTATACTGAGGTACAGTGAAAAGCTTTTAACTTAGTTTAAAGCTACAGTGTGGAAACAGGCCCTTCAGCCCACCAAGTCTGTGCCGATCACCCCGTACACTAATTCTATCACATACATGAGGGACAATTTACAGAAGCCAGCTACAAACCTGCACATCTTTGGAGAAAGCTGGAGCACCCCGAGAAAACCCACGCAGTCACGGGGAGAACATACAAACTCCGTAGTCAGGATTGAACCCGGGTCTCTGACATTGTATGGCAGCAACTCTGCTGCTGTGCCACTGTGCCACCCGTACAAAGATTGTTTGCATATTATCCAGTCAAAAAATATATATATACAAGAATACAATCAAGCCTTCTACAGTGCACAGATAAAGGAAAAAGGGTTCAGCATTCAGTGCGATATTTAACATTGAAGATCAATGAAGTCTGATTAAAGAAAGTTGTTCAAAGGTCTCCAATGAGGTAGATGGGAGGTCAGGACCGCTCTCAAGAAACAGCTCGAGAAACAGTTGCATGGTTTTAAAACTCAGTGCATAATGTTGAAAACTTGTTCAGTCGGGAGTTTCAAAAATATTAAAACATATCTTCAGTGTTACATGAAAAAATAGAAGCAATTGAGATTTTGTTGAACAAATTTTGTATGATTCATTTAATGTGTGAAAAGAGAATAAAAGGACGTACCCTCAGAATAAAAGGGCATCGTACCTTTAGAAAGGCGATGAGGAGGAATTTATTTAGCCAGAAGGTGGCGAATCTGTGGAATTTGTTGCCACAGCAGGCGTGGAGGCCAAGTCATTTGGTATTTTAAAGCAGAGATTGACAGGATTAGTAAAGGTGTCAAATGTTATGGGGGATGGTGGGAGAATGGGCTTGAGAGGGAAAAATAATTCAGCCATGATTGAATGGTGGAATAGACTCGATGGACTGAATGTCCTAATTTTGCTTCTAAGACTTACAGTCGTTTGAACTTATAGTCATCGATCAACGTAAGAGATTTTTTGCTTTCATTTCCCAAGTTAACGAATCCTATGACTTATTCAGAAACTTCAAACTCAAAGTATAGTTGAATGTAAATATAGTTTCCATAGAAACAAAATCTAGTTACCAGGATACCCTTCATAACATTTTTCATGGGTACAGGCTCACCTTATGGCGCGGTTTGTGTCATCGTGTTCATGGTCTTGCATATCACTGGCGTCACCGTGGCTCACCGGCATCAGAATTTCAGAATCGTGCGCTATGCACGCGTCCATATCGTCCATAATCGCACTGTCTCTTTCACTGTCGTTGTCATCGCTTCCTTCTTCCATTACCACATCGGACTCCGCGCCAGGACTAAGCAGATCTATTAGATAAACAAAACATGCAACTCAATCTCACATACCATCAAGGATGGCGGAACCCAGCATCTAACTAAAGAGATGACGCACAGGTTTGTAGGTTAATCGGCTTGGTAAAATTGTAAATTGTTCCTAGCATGTGTGGGATAGTATTAGTGTGCAGGGATCACTGGTTGGCGCGGACGGTGGGCCGACTGGCCTGTTTCCGCGCTGTACCTCGAAACTAACCTGAACAAAACTAAATTAAAAATGTCCGGCAATCTACAGACAACGACCGTACTATTTCTCAGATGCTGAGGGAAAATTTACATGGAAAAGGATACAAAGTCCTCTTTATCATAAATCCGTACACTGCAGACGGCTCAATTGAAATCGTGTATAGTCTTTCCACTGACTGAAACAAAAAAAGTTTTTCACTGTACCTTGGTGCCCCTGACAATAAACAACACTAAACTTATGTGCTGGAGTTAACTCAGTGGATCAAGCAGCATCTCCGGAGAACATGGATAACTGACTTTTCGGGTTGGGACCTTTATTCAGTCATCCCATCACCTATCCACGTTCTCCAGAGATGCTGAGTTACTCCAGCACTTTGTGTTCTTTTGTGTAAACCGACACATACAGTTCCTTGATTCCACGGTTGAACATTTATATGGATTTATTTTACAGTTTCAATGTTTTTGTGTGTAGGTTTCACACAAGATCACTCACATTATATTTACATGAAATAGACATAGAGTCATATAGGTAGACACAAAATGCTGGAGTAACTCAGCAGGACAGGCAACATCTCTGGAGTAAAGGAATGGGTGACGATTCAGGTCGAGACACTTCTTCAGACATATAGCATGAAAATAATCACTTCGGCCCAACTTGCCCATGCTGACCAAGATGCCCCATCCACACTAAACCCACCTGCCTACGTTTGGCCCATATCCCTTTAACCCTTTCCAATCCACGCAGCTGTATAAAGTTCCTCCAACTGCTTTTTAGTGCAAACTATGGATCTGGGTATGGATATGGATCTATATTCATAAGATGGATTGATGCAGGATTCTAAAATGACTCCAATTATTTCCCAACTTCCCAACCTAAACGTAGTTCAGATTCAATTGTATGAAGTGCCAGAAAAGATTAAGAATTTCTTCCAATTTATCTTTCCATTCGTTGCTGTTGAGAGGGCCATATCCCTCTAAACCTCTCCTATCCTTAATATCAACATGAAACATTCAAGTGCATTATTGTGACAAAAAATACAAGACTAATGGTTCAACATATGGAATGGGACATTTCAACTTACCGCCATTACCGGTGTTAACTTCACCCAGGCAATTATTTGACACTTTAGTGGCGCATCGCTTATGACAGTTGAACTTGCAATCTAATACGGAAGAAAAAAAATATTTTGCCTCAAGCATTGGAAGAGAATGTTACATTTTTGTATTAACAGTTTTGATTAAAGCAATTCTGCAAAAATATGGATATGCAAATCAACCCACCAAAAATTAATTTGATGTCTTTTGATAACAGTTTTATGTCATATATTGTGAAAATTGAAAAGGTCATCAGCAAATATTTCCATTTCTAACCTTTTAATACAGGTTTGACAGGCCAATTAGTTGCGACTAAATCACTGCACTAATTTTGTTCAGGACACTACTCGGGTCAGTGTTAGAGTTGCTGCCTTACAGCGCCAGAGACCCCGGTTCGATCCTGACAATGGGTGCTGTCTGTACGGAGTTTGTACGTTCTCCCAGTGACCATGTGGGTTTGCTCTGGGTGCTCCAGTTTCCTGCCACACTCCACAGACGTGCAGGTTTGTCAGTTAATTGACTTTGGTAAAAATTATAAATTGTCCCTCGAGTGTAGGATATTGCTAGTGTACGGGTGATTGCAGGTCAGTGAGGACTTGGTTGGCCGAAGGGCCTATTTTCACATTGTATCTCTAAAGTCTAAAGTCTCTGAAGTATTTCTGTTGATTCTCATGGAAATATGGCAGTTGATAAAGTGTGTCATTATAATTGACAGCCCAGCCTGTGAATGTGGAGCAAAACAACAGACAGCCAACCATGTCATCTCTGAGTGCCCGCTCTGCCACCCACCAAATGGAGCTCAGGGTCTGGCAGAAACAACAACCTGGCTGCTCAACACCCGGCTTGAGATCCAACTATTCCTTTGGTTTATGTTTCATTCGCAAGAAGAAGAAGATTATATTGGAGATTTGCAACAGAGATAATTTTAACAAGAAATTTGTTCATAATACTGCCTCCCAGAAACTTGGTTCATCTGAATTTCTTTGCTAAGTTGCTCAGTACCAAAACCACATGACTCCTTTATTGTTCCATTTGCCTCAATTTTGTTCCACTATGGAAATTCTTGTCACAGCGATGCTTGGCATTTATGAATATGTTTGAATTTTTGTTCTCTGCAACTGTGAGCGCAGAAAGTGGCTGCAGTTATACTTCCCATTTCCATTCAGCAAAAAGGTGTTTCAATATTGCTTCAAAGGAGTCACCAGATCTGATCTGACTGCATTGCATTAAATACCAGAGATGAGACCCATTTGAGGAAATCATCTCGCACCGTTCGAGTTTGGCACAATGCAGAAGCTGACGTCAATGCAGTGTGAAATCTGGTTTAAGGAGTCAGAGTATTCTCAATGTTGTGAGAACAAGATTGCATTAGGCTCTTAAAATATACTCTCTAAGAAATAGAATAGTATAGATTTTTTTTAGAGATAGTGCACGGAAGCAGGCACTTTGGCCCACCAAATGCATGCCGACCATCGATCACACCAGCTCTATGTTATCCCCCTTTCTATTCCATCCCTGACATACTAGGGGCAATTTGCAGAGGCCAATTCACCTACCAACCCGCAAATGGTGATAGAGTTATACAGCGTGAAAACAAGCATTTCCGCCCAACACGGCCCATCGGCAGGCGTTTGACCCGTATCCCTCGAAGCCTATTTTATCCATGTCAGGTCACAGGGGGAACGTGCAAACTCCACAGACAGCACCCGAGCTCTCCAGCACAGTTAGGCAGCAGCTCTGCCGCTGGCCAACTGTGCCATCCCACAGGTGTTAACAATATTAATGCACATTTAAACTCTTGTTTTCAATAAGTCTGTAACTTTAGCATTGGATTAATCGCTTCAGCGAGCTAACAAAATTCCCATGGATATTTCCGAACATTAAATTAATTTTGCTTAGTTTATCCTTTACAATAATTTACAATGTTTATCGAAGCCAATTAACCTACAAACCTGTACATCTTTGGAGTGTGGGAGGAAACCGGAGCACCCGGAGAAAACCCATTCAGTCACACAGAGAACGTACAAATTCCACAGACAGCACCCGTAGTCTGGATCAAGCCCGGGTCTCTGGCGCTGTGAGGCAGCAACTCTACCTCTGTGCCACCGTTGCCCCCCTATGGATGATTTTTAGATATCCAGATTATTTTTTCGGACATAAAACAATGCAGCACAGGAACAAGCCCATCGGCCCACAATGTTTGTGTTGAACATGATGCCAAGCCAAACTCTTATCTACCGGCACTTAATCCACATCTCTCTATTCCCTATATACCCATGTGCCTTTCCAAAAGTCTTTATATTAGAAAGCTGCCAATTCCCTGGTTTTTCGATACTACTTTCTGGAGTTCTGTGGAAACAAAATTTAAATTAGGTTAAATGCTCTTGGATATTCATTAGTATATCTGCAATCAGACTCCAAACTAAAGGAATCAAGAGTGTTGAAGTGCTACAAAATGTTGTTCATAAGCTCTAGAAATGAAGTTGCAAGGAATAAAACTCCGGACCGTGACTTCGGAAGGCTCGCAGGAGGCCGCAGCCCTTGCATGGCTTAAACTCAAGACCCGGACTGGCGGATCGCAGTTTCAAGAGGAGCCTGTCGAGCCGATCTCCTGCTCGTTGGACCCGGCGGACCGCCGGCCTGAAGGGGGAGCCCGCTGTGCCTGCCCCTGCTTGTTCCGTCGCAAGTCCAGAGACCAGGAGGATGGAGCCAGCGATGACGGACAAGAGGAGCAAGAGAGGAGAGTGAACCGGGGTCTGGCCCTCGTGGTCAGCTGCAAGATACACACCCCGGGGGAAAAAAATGGACGGGCGAGGAGAGGGACGTGGCGTCCAAGGGAGGAGACGGCTGGAGGACCGCAGGAGCCTGGGGCTTGTCTGGAACAGGCACCACTCATCAGAGCTGGATCGTGGACTTTCATAATGGAGCCAAAACATGCACGCAGGCTCAGTGGACTATTTCTGTACAATTGTTAAACGAGGATTGGGGGTATGACAATAATCTACTCGACCGTTTGTAAGATAAAGAATTTCACTGTTAGCTCTTCATACATGTGGCAATAAAAGCACCATTGAACCATTGAAAACTATGTGGAAACTTGTTCAGACAGAAGTTATAATAATATTATAACATATCCTCAAACATGAAAAAATAGATGTAATAGAGATTTTGTTGATCATAATTGAACACGTTTTGTATGATTTGAATTCATCTGTCTCCAAACTTCATTCAGCAACTTTAAACTCAAAACATAATTTAATGCAAATATTGTTTCCAGAGGAACTGCAGCAGTTTTCATTGCTTAAAACATTGTACATGCATAGTGATTAAAGTACTCACCTTTACACTGCACTCCCTGCCTAAAGAGTCCTTTCAAAAGCTTCTTGCAATACTGGCAAACAGTGGGACGAGCGTAGGAATGGATTACAAATGTGTGAGGCACTTTAACCTTGGAAAGGTAAATCTTATCCAGCTTAATGGGACGGCCAATGTATGGTTGTGAGTTTGAGCGTTTCTCTCTTCCAGTGAAAGATTCAGATGGTGTCTTCTGCTACAAGTAAACAAACTAAAGTGTCATTGTATTTGCAGTTATATTTCTGTAAAATTCACAGGTCGTAAAAACATGACAAAATATATCAAATGTATAAAACATTGCTGAGGCTACATTTACAGTATTCCATTCAGTTTTGGTTGCCATTTTACAGAAAATATGTGATGTTGTTAAGCGGAAAGGGCACAGAAAATTTCCGAGGATGCTACCTGGTCTCGAGGCCTTGAGTTATAGGGAGAGACTGGGCAGGCTAGGGGTTTATTCTTTTGAGCAATGGAGGATGGGTGATCTTATTTAGGTGGATAAGTGGCAGGGACAGTGGAGCAGTGGTAGAGTTGCTGCCTTACAGCGCCAGAGACCCGGATTCGATCCTGACCACGGGTGCTGCCTGTATGGTTTGTACGTTTTCCTTGTGACTGTGTGGGTTTTCTCCGGGTGCTCCGGTTTCCTCCCACATTCCAAAGGAGTACAGGTTTAAAAGTTTATTGGCTTTGGTAAAATTGTCCCTAGTGTGTAAGATAGTGTTAGTGTATGGGGTGATCGCTAGTCGGCACAGACTCGGTGGGCCGAAGGGCCCGTTTCCGCGCTGTGTCTCTAAAGTCTAAAGAATGAATGGAATAGATGCAGTAAATGCACAAAGTATTTTACCTAGAGTAGGGGAATCAAGCACCAGAGGACATGGGTTTAAGGTGAGCAGGGGAACCTGAGGAGTAACCTTTTTTATACAGACCGCAGTAGGAGTATGCAACGAACTGCAGGAGGAGGTATTTGACGCAAGTACTTACACAATGTTTAAGAAACATTTGGACTGGCATGAGCTTTAGAGGAATATGGGCCAAATGCAGGCAGGTGCGGCAATTGTAGATGGGGCATGTTGAAAGGCATAGGCAAGTAGGGGCGAAGGGCCTGTTTCCACGCCGTATGACTTTATGAATATGTGCCAGGTATTATCTGATCATTTAGGAATGCTACAAATTATAGAAACACATTTCTATCACTATTTTGTTCTTGCACTCTTAAAACAGCAATTTGCACTTTGATTGGCTTAAATTTCTACCCCAATTGGTTCACACTTAGCTATCAGAGAGCATTATACAGGGTGAAAAGACATATGTTGAGCCAGTTTTAAAGTGCTTTGGAGAATTAGAGGGTTAAGCTAGTGCAATATGGAGCGAGGAACATGAAGTTGCCGATAAACAAGGACATTTAGGTTGAACATTGAATGAATATACAATCTTTACTTCATGTTACCACATCGGAGATACGATGCTTATTTCCAATTAATGATTCAGCAGCAGTCAACTTGTGCATGGGTTTTAAAATACTGCTTTATCTGAATTCTAAAACATTTGCACTTTACATTTTCTCAGCTTCGGCAGATGCTACAAGTACACCTATTATGCAACTTAAATACTAATGCACTGAACTCACAGTATGTTGGTATTTATACCACAAGTGTGAGGGGAGATTGCTGAATAACAAATGCATCCGTTTACATAATTTATTCCATTGTTGGCTGTAGGATTACTTCTCCTGCCGCTTATTTCTTTAGACCTTTCTCAAAACCAATCCCAGTGCCATATTTCCGGAGGCAAGATTTCAACGATATAATGAAGCTATAGCCTACTCCAAATTTAAACATTGATTACTTTGAATTAAATTATACGTAACTATGACAAAAATGAGATGTATATAATTTATCATTTTGTATCCAAAAATACCTTTGAATAAACAGCAGCAGATTTTCCATGACTGACTCACTGGAATTTAAATTTTAAGAAACAAATATAGTTAGTTTAAGTTTATTATTATTGTTCACAAGTACAGAGGTACAGTGAACAAAGCTTTTTCTTGCGTGCTATCAAGTCAGCGAAAAGACTATAAATGATTACACTCAAGCCATCCACAGTGTACAGATACAGGTTAAGGGTATACGGTTTGGTGCAAGATAAAGTTCAGTAAAGGGCAATTTAAGATAGTCTGAGGGTCTCCAATGAGCTACATGGCAGATCAGGACATTTAGTTTATTATTGTCACATGTACAGAGGTACAGTGACAAGCTTTTTCGTTGCTTGTTATCCAGTCAGCAAAAAAGAAAATACATGATTACAATCAAGCTGTTCACAGTGTATATATACAGGATAAAGGGAATAAGGTTAAGTGCTGGATAAAATCCAGTGAAGTCTGATTAAAAATAGTTCAAAAGTTTCCAGTGAGGTGGATAGGAAGTCAGGACTGCTCTCTAGATGGTGATAGGATAGTTCAGTTAGCTGATTACAGCTAGGAAGAAACTATCTCTGAATCTGAAAGCATGTATTTCTACACTTCTGTGACTCATAGACTCTTACAGCATGGAAACAGGCCCTTCGGCCCAACTTGCCCACGCCGACCAAGATGTCCCATCTACGCTTCCAAGATGTTTCAGCAATGCCACTGCTGTGGTTGAGAGAGATGCAATTTAAAATTGGCTTGTGCAAATTGCCCCAGGTGTATAGAATAAAACGAGTGTACATTGGTCGGCGAGGACACGGTGGGCCGAACGGCCTATTTACACACCTTCTCACCAGAGGTGCTGCCTGTCCCGCTGAGTTACTACAGCATTTGGTGTCCATCTATACGCTAAAGTAAAAGTTTGAAATCAGAAATATGCTATCCATTTGGATTATACATTCCTTACATTTGGAATACTGAAATCCATACTAGAATCTGTCAACATTCTTAAACTATTTAACTTTATTTTACAATAAACTGAAACATCAACCATTTAGCAAGTTGATGTACAAGTTAAATCGGTGGTGTGGTATTTGAACCTATTGGGCTTTTCTTTGCCATCAACACTATCCATAAATGTTCTTAAAGAGCACATCCTCCCTTCACATGGCAGTGAAGAACTTTGTGCAGCGATCAAAAATGCCATCCATCAGTTCCAGAATATTAGCAACAGGTAGAACATAGCAATGAACATCAAAGATTTGCACTATGTTTTCTCAGTGGTAACGATTTTAAGGTTTTTTTTGACAAGCACATAATTTGATTTTAAAAACAAACACTTCCCCTACGTAGCAAGGCAAGATTAAAAGGTAAAAGGTCTACACCAGCAGCCGATATTTGTGCAGTTTTATTTTGCATTTATTTATCCCACAGACATTTTTACAGGTTTTTAAAGGTGTTCTGTTAAACAGCTGCTTTTATTTTGTTGTAAACACAAACCTCTTATGTCTAATCCCACGAGTCACTCAATAGGAAGCATTAAACATTCAGTGTAAATTACAAATGCATTTGAAGATTTAATTAAACTGCATAAACTACACACATTACTTTATTCACAATCAAACTAGCAGGCTTGTTATGGACTACGTTTATATTTTGTGTATCTGGTGGCAAAAATGCCAAATAAGGATGTATCATAGTCCTGTCATTAACTAGAGAGTGGTACCAATCTACCATCTTCCTCATTGGAGACCCTTGGACTACCTTTAATCGGACTTTATTTTGCACCAAACTTTATACACTTTACCCTGTATCTGTATACTGTGGAAGGCTTGATTGTAACCATGTATAGCATTTTCTCCAACTGAATAGCATGCAACAAAAAGGTTTTTCACTGTACCTCGGTACACGTGACAATAATAACTTAAACTAAACTAATTTTACCTTTCGACTTTACTCTATTTAGAGATACAGAGTGGAAACAAGCCCTGCGGCCCAGTGAGTTCACGCCGACCAGCAACCAACCTGTACTTCAGCACTATCCTACACACTAGGGACAATTTACAAATTACAAAAGCCAATTAACCTACAAACGTGCACGTCTTTAGAATGTGGGAGGAAATGGGAGCACCTGGAGAAAGCCCATGCAGTCACAGGGAGATCGTACAAACTCCGTACATACAGAACCCGTAGTCAGGATTGAACCCGGGTCACTGCCGCTTTAAGGCAGCAACACTACCGCTGCCCCACTGCGTCCCCTATGCGACTGCACTCCAGAGCAAAGGTATCCAGAGTGCAGAGGTTGATCTCCGGGATGTATGGAGTTGGACCTTCAAGCAACTGTGGAGATCTGCATGAGACCATAGAAGCAGGTGGACTTTACCTTCAACGTCCATGCAGGGGTCATTTTATAGAGATGTATAAGATCATGAGAGGATGATATAGGGTAAATGCACAGTCTTTTATCCATCGTAGGGGAATCAAGAACCAGAGAACATAGATTTAAGGTGAGGGGGAAAGATTTAATAGGAGCCCGAAGGGCAACTTTTTGAAACAAGGGGTGGTAGGTTTATGGGACGAGCTGCTGGAGGAGGTAGCTAAGGCAGGTACAATCACTTCAAAAAAGATTTGGACAGGTACATGGATATGATACATTTAGAGGGATGAGGGCCAAACGTAAGCAGGTGGGACTAGTTTAGATAGGGCATGGTGGTCGGTGTGGGAAAGGTGAGCCGAATGGCCTCTTTCAACACTATGACCCTATAATGTTCTGAAATCCAGATAATATAGCAGTCACTTCAAGGCATTGGAATCCTGTCTCCATAAAGAACACTAGATTAATTGAAAAGATAAGTAAGCCACGAACAGTGTCCTCCCTGAGGTCCACATCTCCAGCAGTGAGGTCTTCACTCCTCAGTCGGCTCCTTCGGTCATGAGGGGAGATTATCAGGCGGATATGGGAAAAGTGTTAAGGACGTATTCCTTGCAGAACTACAACATCCCCACTAGCTCCTGGGAATCTCTCGTTCATTACCACTTACAGTGGAGGAAAGCATTGGGATTGTTACGAAGAGCCTCTCGTCCATGTATTGGGAGCATACAGTGGCCCTGCATAAGCATTGGAATTACATGTCCACCACTGATTGTCCGACAACTGGTGGTCCGGCCCCTCCTTAATCCAAATAAATTCCCCCTGGGTGGTTCCCCTGAAAACGTGGCCGGGTGAGGCAGCCAATCTCGACCTCATTTGGACTCCGGCCCGGACGGAGCCGGCAGGTTCGTTCCTGTAGCTGACTTCCGTGGCTTACTTTGCAGGCAGGTATCTCGGTTCCGTAACATTGTGACCTATGTCAGTCCGGCAAAACGGATAACCCCGAAATGCTCTGGAACCAAGGATGCTGGAAAATCTGTGGTGGATCTGTAGCAGACACCTCACAAACAACCCGAATCACCCCCTTTCCCACGCCCACCTAATGCTACCATCCCAGCCTCATTTGCCACCTCAGAGCTCCACACAGCTGGATGGAAGTGGGCTGTCCTCAATCCTAAAGGATAAGAGATAACTTGGCCTGTATTTGCTGGAGTTTGAGGAAGGATGAGAGGAGGACAATGCATTGAAACTTACCGAATAGTGAAACGCCTGGATAGAAGGAATGTGGAGAGGATGTTTCCATTAGTGGGAGAGTCTAGGACCAGAGGCCATAGCCTCAGAATAAAAGGACGTAGCTTTAGAAAGGCGATGTGGAAGAATTCCTTTAGTCAGAGGGTGGTGAATCCGTGGAATTCACTGCCACAGACAGCTGTGGAGGTCAAGTCAATGGATATTTTTAAGGAGGCAATTAATAAATTCTTAATTAGTAAGGATGTTAGGTGTTATGGGGAGCAGGCAGGAGAATGTGTGCCCGGGTCCTGGACTTATTGACCAGGCCCCAGGTGGTCAAGATGGGTAGATATACCTCCAACCCCCTCACCCTGAGCACCGGAGTTACCCAGGGTTGCGTCCTCAGCCGCTTACTGTACTCCCTGTACACACATGGCTGTGTGGCTAGGTTGAGCTCCAACTCCATCATTAAGTTTGCTGATGACACAGTGGTGGTGGGCCTGATCTCCGATAATGATGAGAAAGCCTACCTGGAGGAGGTGGCGGACCTGGCACTCTGGTGTCTGGATAACAGTTTCCTCTTGAGTGTCACAAAAACTAAGGAGCTGATCGTGGACTTTAGGAGGGCATAACATCCAAGGACGTATATGCCACTGGGGATTAATGAGACTACTGTGGATAGGGTGAGCAGCTTTAAATACCTGGGAGTCCACCTCACAGAGGATCTGACATGGACATCACGCACTGCCACACTAGTGAGAAAGGCAAGGCAGTGCCTTTACCACCTCAGGCAGCTGAGGAAATTCAGAGTCTCTTTGAGGATCCTTCAATCCTTCTACTCTGGTGCTGTAGAAAGCATCCTGACCGGAAACATCTCTATCTGGTTTGGCAACAGCTCTGACCAGGGTAGGAAGGCTTTGCAGAGAGTAGTGCGTTCGGCCGAACGCACTATGGGAGCTACACTCCCCACCCCCCCCCCTGCAGGACGCGTACACCAGGAGGTGCAGATCCAAAGCCTGCAGCATCATGAAGGACCTCTACCACCCCAGCAACGGACTGTTCCAGCTGCTGCGGTCAGGCAAGCGCCTCCGCTGTCCACGCAGCAAAACAGAGAGGCTGAGACTGAGGTTCTTCCCACAGGCCATCAGGATGTAAACTCTGATTTCACCAGGGCGTAAATACTGTTGCGTCTTCTTTTTTAAATGTAAATACTGGTTCTGTTCTGTTCTGTTCTGTTCTGTTGTTTTGCACAATCCTGCAAGCATTGCCACTGTACATCTTGTATGTATATGTGACAAATAAAATTGACTTGACTTGACTGGGGTTGAGAAGATAAGATAGATCAGCCATGATTGAATGGCGGAGTAGACTTGATGGGCCGAATGGCCTAATTCTGCTCCTATAACTTACGAATTTGCAAACAATAGACAATGGACAATAGACAATAGGCGCAGGAGTAGGTCATTTGGCCCTTCGAGCCAACACCACCATTCAATGTGATCATGGCTGATCATCCCCAATCAGTACCACTTTCCTGCCTTCTCCCCATATCCCCTGATGCCGCTATCTTTCAGAGCCTTATCTAGTTCTCTCTTGAAAATATCCAGAGAACCGGCCTCCACCGCCCTCTGAGGCAGAGAATTCCACAGACTCACAACTCTCTGTGTAAAAAAGTGTTTACACATCTCTGTTCTAAATAGCTTAACCCTTATTCTTAATGGTTCTGCACTCCCCCGACATCGGGAACATGTTTCCTGCCTTTAGCGTGTCCAAACCCTTAAGAATCTTATATGTTTCAATAAGATCTCCTCTCAACCTTCTAAATTCCAGAGTATACAAGCCCAGCCACTTCATTCTCTCAGCATATGACAGTCCCGCCATGACAGTTAACCTTGTGAACCTACGTTACACTCCTTCAATAGCAAGAATGTCCTTCCTCAAATTAGGGCACCAAAACTGCACACAATACACCAGGTGTGGGCTCACTAGGGCCCTGTAGAACTGCAGAAGGACCTCTTTGCTTCTATACTCAACTCCTCTTGTTATGGAGGAAAACATGCCATTCGCTTGCTTCACTGCCAGCTGTACCTACATGCTTACTTTCATTGACTGATGAACAAGGACCCCCCAGATCCCGTTGTACTTCCCCTTTTCCCAACTTGACACCATTTAGATAATTATCTTCCTTCCTGTTTTTGCTACCAATGTGGATAACCTCACATTTATCCACATTAAACTGCACCTGCCATGCATCTGCCCACTCACCCAACCTGTCCAAGTCACCCTGCATTCTCACAGCATCCTCCTCACAGTTCACACTATCACCCAGCTTCTGTGTCATCTGCAAATTCGCTAATGTTACCTTGAATCTCTTCATCTAAATCATTGATGTATATTGTAAATAGCTGCGATATAGCACCGATCCTTGCGGCACCCCACTAGTCACTGCCTGCCATTCTGAAAGGGACCCGTTAACCCCTACTCTTTGTTTCCTGTCTGCCAACCAATTTTCTATCCATGTCAGCACTCTACCCCCAATACCACGTGCCCTAATTTTACCCACTAATCTCCTATGCGGGACCTTATCAAATGCATTCTGAAAGTCCAGGTACACTACATCCACTGGCTCTCCCTTGTCCATTTTCCTAGTTACATCCTCAAAAAACTCCAGAAGATTAGTCAAGCATGATTTCCCCTTCGTAAATCCATGCTGATTCGGACTGATCCTGTTACTGCTATCCAAATGTGCTGCTATTTCATTTTTTATGATTGACTCCAGCATCTTCTCCACCACCGATGTCAGGCTAACTGGTCTATAATTCCCTGTTTTCTCTCTCCCGCTTTTCTTAAAAAGTGGGATAACATTAGCAACCCTCCAATCCACAGGAACTTGATCCTGAATCGAAAGAACTTTGAAAAATGATCACCAATGCATCCACGATTTCTAGAGCCACTTCCTTAAATACCCTGGGATGCAGACCATCAGGCCCTGGGGATTTATCAGCTGTCAGACTCATCAGTCTACCCAACATCATTTCCTGCCCAATGTGAATTTCCTTCAGTTCCTCCATCACCCCAGATCCTCTGGCCACTGGTACATCTGGGAGATTGTTTGTGTCCTCCTTAGTGAAGACGGATCCAAAGTACCTGTTCAACTCATCTGCCATTTCCTTGTTACCCATAATAAATTCACTTTTTTCAGTCTTCAAAGGTCCAACTTTGGTCTTAATTATTTTTTTCCTCTTCACATACCTAAAGAAGCTTTTACTATCCTCCTTTATATTTTTGGCTAGCTTACCTTTGTACCTCACCTTTTCTCCCTGTATTTCCTTTTTAGTTATCTTCTGTTGCTCCTTAAACAAAACCCAATCCTCTTGCTTCCTGCTCATCTTGTTACGTTGTACTTCTTCTCTTTTATTTTTATACTGTCCGTGACTTTCCTTGCCAGCCACGATCGCCTCTTACTACCCTTGGAATCTTTCTTCCTCTTTGGACCGTAGCATTACCTTTATGACATGCCAATTTTAACTCTTGATTCAACTTGTACCCAATATCCAGGCTACTGTTTGGGGGCCTGTAGATATGTCCTATTAGGGTATTTTTACCCTTACAATTCCTTAGTTCTATCCATACTGTCTCCACATCTCCTGTTTCAATGTCACTCCTCGCAAGGTGCTGAATTTCATTCCTCACCAACAGAGCTACCCCACCCCCTCTGCCCACCTGTCTGGTTTTTCGATAGGAGGTATACCCTTGAATATTCAGTTCCCATCCCTGGCCCTCTTGTAGCCATGTTTCTGTAATTCCCACAACATCACACTTGCCAATTTCTAACTGAGCCTCAAGCTTGTCCACTTTATTTCTTATACTTCGCGCATTGATATACAACACTTTGACCTCGGTATCCATCTCCCCTCTCACATCGCTCATAATTGCCTCTGACCGTACTCTCTTATCCTTTCTCGAACTTTCCTTCCCATTAATTCGGGTGTCTTTTGAAACTTTTCCTGTACTCACTTCCCGTTTAACTCCATTTTTATACTCCCGATTTGTCAATCCCTCCCCCCCACTATTTAGTTTAAACCTGCCTGCCAGAATGACGGTCCCCCTCCAGTTAAGGTGTAAAAGCCCTGTCCCACGGTACGAGTTCATTCCAAGAGCATGGTAAGCATGGAGAATGAACGTAGCGGGTACGTCGGAGCTCGGGGACGTCTCTTAGAACAACTACTGCCGGCTGTTCACCTTCCCTCTCGAGGATGTTCTGAATTTGGTTTGTGACATCTTGAAACATGGCACCAGGGAGGCAACAGACCATCCTCGAGTCTTTTAACAACAGTAATCATGACACTGCTCACTGTGTGAGGACAACTGCTACTGCAAGTCTCCTGGATTCCTGTTGCTCACATCATCTGACATGGTACAGTTGCACATTAGTTTCACTTGCTATTACACTTGTTTCAAAAGATAATTGTTGCAGTACTTCAGATTAAGTCTGATTCCTCCGTGTAGATAAATGGGCTATTAATATCACGGGAAACGCACACATGCAAAGTCTATGCCTTGAAAGATCGGAACTAAGAAGCATGTTTTTTTCATTTACAAGGTGAAAGAGTTTAAAGGCAGAAAATGTCACACTGCACCTGCTGCTCTTATTCCACATTGGGCAATGAATAGTTCCGCACCGCTCCTGTATTTGGTAAAACACGAGGTACCTTTATCCTCGATATGCAGCTTTGAAAACAGCAAGTCCCTTGAAGGTATCATCCACTATCATGGCATCTCATGTGTCAGCACACTGTCTGGTTTAATGTCATTTATCTTTTTCATCAATATTTTTTATTCTATTTAAATTTTAAACATGCTCTCGACATGTTGCCTTCTTGGGTGTCACTTTGGATAGCAGATCAGGCTTATGCAAGGTTAGGATGCAGACGTCTCTCACTGGATACCAGACTGACCCAGTGATGGCATCCAACCTAGAGGTTGGCCATCCGCGAGTCACGGTGCCAGGTGGAAGATGGCTTTGCCCGAGCCAGATGCTTGCTTCTTTTTCGGGGGCTTACGTCCACGTCCGGGTGGTGTTAGAGAGGGATATAGTTGTATAATAGTTATTTAGTATATTTGTAAGGATTGTAACATAGTTGTTCGAAAAACTAGTGTCCAGATAATTTGATGATTTTGTACTATGGTGGTGGGTGTGTTACTATGGTTTTGCTTTGTATTGTGACCGTAATTAAATAAATTATTTCTGATACTACAAAAAAAAGCTGATCACGCCTGCCCGAGCCAGCTGCCTGCCCCATTTCCAGGGTTACATCCACACCCAGGTGGTGTTGGAGAGGACTACGCGCTGTCCGTGGGCACCCTGGGAGATTTCCAGGACCACTGGGCATCATGACTGCATCCTTGCTAAGGATTGTAACATAGTTGTATAGTAGTTTATTTAGTATATTGTATTATGGTGGTGGATTCTGTTTTGTTTTATTGTATTATAAATATTAATTTTTAATAATTTAATAAATGTTTTGAGTAAAACATGAGGTTTATTGGGGGCCTCTGATCATTCAAAGATCATTCAAAGATCAGCTGGGTGCAGGATCTATCATTGGCTGGGATTAGCATTGCTATCCCGAAGGGGGGCAGACTGATCACAAAGGGTCAGAAGGGTCCTGACCTGAAAGATCACCTATTCACATTCTCCAGAGATGCTACCTGACCCACTGTGTTACTCCAGCACTTTGTTTCCTTTTGTTATTTTAAAATCATTTGGTATATTATGCAAGTAATTTCATAGTGCTAAAGAAGGGTCCCAACTCAAACCATTAGCCCTACCCACAAATGCTGCCTGATCTGCTGTTACTCCAGCACTTTGTATTCTTTGGGTAAACGTAGCATCTGCAGTTCCTTGTTTCTATTTTTTTTTTAAATAACCTTCAATTAAGAAAGCTCCAATTCAAGATGAACAGTTAACTGCTTACCTGAGATTAAATGCTAGGAATCTGAGCTAATTAACATTATCATCTCATAGATATTCATTTAATTAAAATTAGCTGTTGAGTGACAATGACCTGGCTAATTTAGTGTTTAATTGAACCCTGGGGTAATGTCAGCACTTGAGTAATATTCATTGGAATAATATCAATATTTCAATTATTTTTATTTGGTTATCATTATTAGCTCAGTGATAACCATTGAAGCTAATGCTCGCATTCCAGTAACACTGAGTGAGCTGGTGTTAGTATTACTGTAACACCTTTAAGATAAATATATATTAATAACATCCATTGGGGTAGTATTTCAAAGAGTCTCATTCAGTTAATGTTAACATTTTGATGGGCTAATGGATATATCCCTATGGCACCCTGTGTGTTAATGACACCATGGACTATTAGCAGCTCCACATTAAAAAGGTTAGCGATGATTTCATTGACATTGAGCCAATGTTGTATTGCAGATAAATTTGCACAATTAACAGCGTAGCAGTGGAATTTAATAGGGAAGCAAAATTCCAATAACATTGAAATTAAATTGAGCTGTGGAAGGCCGCGGCCAGTAGAGGGAGCCGCCAAGCCAGCCCCTGCTCGTTCCCGAAGAGGATAGAATTCGTGTATGGGGATCGCGTGGACTTGGCAGGCCGAAGGGCCTGTTTCCACGCTGCATCTCTAAACTAAACTATACTCACCATACACTGTTTAAACAGTTGGCTCTTATGTTTTGATTAACTTTTTCCCATTTCACCTTAAACCTATGCCTCAGAGGGCGGTGGAGGAAGGTTCTCTGGATGCTTTCAAGAGAGAGCTAGATAGGGCTCTTAAAAATAGTGGAGTCAGGGGATATGGGGAGAAGGCAGGAACGGGGTACTGATTGGGGATGATCAGCCATGATCACATTGAATGGTGGTGCTGGCTCGAAGCCAAATGGCCTACTCTTGCACCTATTGTCTACTGTCTATTGTCCTCTGGTATTTGTTTGCTCTACTCTGGGGAAAAGACTCTGAACATTCACCCGATCAATTTCCCTTGTTATTCACTCTCCGCTATCCCCATCATGATTCCCTCAAGGTGAATGAAGAAGAGGAGTTGAGAAGGGTGACTGGGATAGCAGGAAATATGCGTGCACATCAGGATGGGCGAGGGGGGGCAGAGGAAAGAGGGGAGGGTTGTTAGAGGGGTGTGTTGCTTGAAATTTGAGAATTCAGTGTTCATACTGTTGGGCTGTAAGCTGCCCAAGCAGAAAACTAAGTGCTGTTCTTCCAGTTTGCGTGTGGCCTCGTGCTGGCAGTGGAAGAGGTCAAGGATAGAGAAGACTGCATAGGGAGATAAAATATAATTAAAACCCCCTGGCTGTACTTTTCACTTCTTCTCCTTATCTAACACAATCCTTGCAGTCTGAAGAAGGGTCTCGACCGAAACGTCACTTATTCCTTTTCTCCAGAGATGCTGCCTGACCCACTGAGTCACTCCAGCATTTTGTGTCTGTCTACAATTCCTACAGGATTGGACCGAGGAGATACCGAGGAGGAAATGTTTCTTCCCCCAGAGGGAAGTGAACCATTAGTATTAGATTTTAGTTTTAGAGATACAGCGCGGAAACAGGCCCTATGGCCCACCAGGTCCGCACCGATTAGGAGGACGTGCAAACTCCGTAGAGACAAGCACCCGTAGTCAGGATCGAACCCGGGTCTTGGGTGCTGTAAGGCAGAAGCTCTAACGCTGTGCCACTGTGCCGCACTAGATCACTTAGCACATTCACAAAAAAAAATAAATATTCTTCTTAAGGATAGAGAGATCAAGGAATAAGAGAAGAAGTGTGAGCAGTTCATAAGTTATAGGAAAAATGTTGGTCATTAGGCCCATTAAGTCTACTCCTCCACTCAATCATGGCTGATCTATCTTTACTCTCAACCCCATTCTCCTGCCTTCTCCCCATAACCCCTGACACCCTTACAAATCAAGAATCTATCAATTTCCTCCTTAAAAATATCCATTGCTTTGGCCTCCACATCTGTCTGTGGCAATGAATTCCACAGATTCACCTAAAACAATTCCTCTGCATCTCTTTTCTAAATATGTCATTTCCTTCTGAGGCTGTGCTCCTCAACTATTCAGTAAGTTATAATGAGGTGCCCCCTCATCCTTCTAAACTCCAATGGGTACAAGCGCAGTGGGTCAAACGCTCATCATATGTTAACCCAATCATTCCTGGGATCATTCTCGTCAACCTCCTCTGGACCCCCTCCAATGCCAACACATCCTTCCACGGATATGGGGCCCACGCAAAATGTGGAATGATCTACCAACATCGAATGGTGAACCAAGCTTGAGCAAATGGCATAATCCTGCTCCTAAAATTTTATCAGGATGAATCACAGGATAGTCTGGAACAGCTCCATCCAAGACCCCAAGAAACTGCAGACAGTTATGGATGTAGCCCAGACCATCACGGAAACCAACCTCCCTACCATTGACTCCATCTATACTTCACACTGCCTCAGCAAGGCCACCAGCATAATCAAGGACCAGTCTCACCCTGGTCACTCCCTCTTATCCCCTCTCCCATCAGGCAAGAGGTACCGAAGTTTGAAATGTATACCTCTAGATTCAGGGACAGTTTCTTCCCAGCTGTTATCAGGCAACTGAACCATCCTCGCATCAGCTAGAGAGTTGTCCTGACCTCCCAACGACCTCATTATAGACCTTCAAACTATCTTTAATTGGATGTGTAGGAAGGAATTTCAGATGCTGATATATACCAACTATAGTTTCAAAGTGCTGGAGTAACTCAGGGTTCAGGAAGCATCTCTGAAGAAGGGTTCAGACCCGAAACATCACCTATTCGATTTATCCAGTGATGCTGCCTGACCCTCTGATTTACTTCAGCATTTTGTGCCAATCTTTAATCTGATTTTGCTGGACTTCATCTTGTACTAAATGTTATATGCTGTAACCTCCACCTGTACACCGTGCACATCTTGATTTTAATCGTGTGCTCTTTCTGCTGACTGCATAGCGTGCAACAAAAAGCTTTTCACTGTACCTCGGCACACGTGACAATAATAAACTAAACTAAACTATCCATTCTTGAGAAATGAGAATTGAGAATTGATACTATTATTTGGAAGATTTTCATATAGTTTCAGTAGAACTTCAGTAGAATGCATTGTGTTTCCATTAGAATATTTATGGCACATTAGGGTTACAAAAATATTTTAAAGACCTACAGTTGCGACGGGTTGCTATTTCATAGACACTTGTGACAATGGATCATGTTTGATGGATTTATCATCAAATAATTCTGGCCTCTTGGTGACATTCTCAGAGGCACGCTAATGGTTTGCTGAACTTCAGTCAAGGTTAGCATGTTGGTGCTGTACATTGAACTAACAGCAGTGTGGTGACATTTAAGCAGCTTACGTACATACCAGACATAACCACTTACATTGATATAGCACATTGAAATTAGGCGAGTCCTCCATGCCACTTACATGTGGAATAGGGCAACAGAGAGAAGAAATAAAGCATTTATGGAGACTGCCACCTTTTCAATTTAAGACGATAAGCTGGGAGATTGAGTATCCACTTGATTTGGGTATTTTGCTCCCGGTCATCAGTATTATCACATAAGAGCTAATTTTTTTATTGAATGACTGTTAAATCTTGGTATTGACCATTGTTCTATATAGGAGAGAACCAACCATCATTGTGATGGAATGCACAGTATTTTCATTTCACACTGAATGCCAGAACAGATGGAAAGTTTCAACAAAAATGTAAACGAGCCGTTTGTTGATCAAGGATACAAACAGTTCTTAGGTTCTGTTTCTTTCCTGTGAAAACTGATAAAAATAAGTGGCTAAGGAGATAACAGGGCAGTGTTCTTGTGTTTGTTTTATAACAGAGTTGTCCATATAAGCACAATAAAGATAGAACAAAGAGAAAAACAAAGCCAAACGTTGCAACTGCAGCGCGAAATGTATAATGAGTTGGAAGGAAAATGAGGAACGATTTGGAAAGAGATTCATAAATCAATGCTCTGTGGATGCATTATCAAGCAATCAGAATTTATGCTTGCACTTTAAACCCATGAGTCAAATCGCAAACAATATCCAATTTAATTGTCTAAAGCTGAAGTTTAGATCATTATCAATATTAAGAATTATGCACCAATCATTAATATTTCTAATATTTTAGAGCTTTCAATGGGGAAAATTTAAAGTAATCTTCACTTAATTTCAATGCTCTTGTACGGATTTTTCCTCTTTAATCATTTTGAGACTTTCACCATCTTAATAAATTGTAAAAGAAACACTTACAACCTGTGCTTCATGGAAACAGCATCCAGGATGTGGCATTAAACAATTTCCCAGCCAGGAATATCACTGAATTATTACCTGTTTAAATATCAGCGCTCATCCACCATTGAATGCTACACTACTTAATACTACACAACTCAAATTATGTCATGTTTCTTAAAAGATGAACAAACTACCTCAGGAGAGTTGAAACTAAACTGAGCTTTTGTCTTGAGGTGATTGTTTTGGACAGAGGAGAGCCTCTTCAAAGAAGACTTACCTTGAGGAAGGATTGATTAGGAAAGAGGAGGACATATTCAAAGTAGGAATATCTTGTGGTGATTGAGGGCCTTTGTCTTGCAGACTTAGAGTGCAAGACGGTCCATTGGTAATTTGTGAGAATTTTGGGGGATTTTTTTGATCCTGAATCCTGATCCGGATTGTTATTTGTATGCATATTTGGGTATAAACCTCGCTACATGTGACACTAAATTAAAGTCAAACTCAAGTGATAGCTGAATCAATTGAACCTACAACTATACAATGTGAGTTTAGTGATCTCTTTGGACCTTGATTGCTTACATCTACTTTTTGAGTTGACCTGTTATTTGTTGGAACGACAGATTTTTGGTCACTTGAGTTGTACTAAAAGAGCACTTCTCCACTTCCAGCTCATGGACTGTGCTGTGCATGAAATTGGTCCCGACCTTAACATGAAACCGGATTACTAAGTGGAGCCTAGCATTACAACACTGAGCAAAACACAGTAAACATATGATAGTGGCATAACAAGTTGCTCTCTTTGGAAAAATGTAAAAGCTTATACATTTTGGAATATTATGCACAATCATTAAGCATGTTTTAATATCCAGTAGAGAATTTGTTGAAATTAACAACTATTTAAATAAAAGCAATTGAGGCAATTATTGAGGTATACGAATCAAGCTATCTACCATGTAAAACAATACAAACTGTGCTTATTAATTTTCATATGTTTACTTCACTAAAATACTTAATGCTCTTCTAATTTTTACCTTCAGAAGGGATGAGGTGATTAGATCACCCAAGAATAATGAGACTGTTATTTCTACATTAATCGTCTGCTGAAGATGATGTTTGAATAAATCATTATGTCAAATATGAATCATTAACAGTGTGTAATCAAAGTGCGTAATTTACTAAATGTTTAAAAATTATGTTGCTGACTAAATCAACAGATGTTGATTATTTTATACCCCAGGAGTCGTTTGGTAGACATTCTGTTTAAAATGGGATTAGAGCAATGCATAGAAATGACTATCCATTGTACATCTGTGCCCACCGCATCCAAGAACCTAAGAAATTAGAGAGAGTTGTGGACGTAGCCCAGGCCATCACAAAAACCAATCTCCCCTCCATTGACTCCAACTACACTTCACACTGCCTAGACAAGGCTACCAGGATAATCAAAAACAAGTCTCAGCCTGGTCAATCCCTCTTCTCCCCTCTCACATCAGGCAAGAGGCACAGAGGTTTGAAAACGCATACCTCCAGATTCAGGGACAGTTTTTTCCCAGTTGTGATCAGACAACTGAACCATCCTCTTAACTACGTTCCAAGAATCTCTCTTTAATTATGGTTTAATAACAGCAAAAAAACTTGTACTTAAATTTTGAAATCCACGCCAACGTTTAAAATGTGGATTTCAAATATGTCGGAAACGTTACATCTTGAAGAAATGAGATTCCTCCTGATAGGCAAAGTAGACCAATTCTTAAAGGTTTGGTCTCCATTTATCGACTTCTTACAAGCATATGGTGCAATATAACCTTAGAAATTAAATGGCTCAGAACCGGGTGACGGGTGGGTAAAGATATTAAATAGGTATATCTCTCCTTATTTTTTTCCTTCTTTCTTTTTTTTTTTAATCTCTTTAGATTCTTCTTTCTTCTTTCTGTCTCTCTCGCTATTCGTTTCTACTCTCTTGTCTATCTATCTCTTTTTCGGGCTCTTCGTATTATATCACTGTGCCGCGTGACAGTGAGAGTAGGAATGGAATGAGGTGGAGGATAAACGCATGGCTGAGGGACTGGTGCAGTGGGCAGGGATTCAAGTTTCTTGATCACTGGGACCTCTTTTGGGGAAGGCATGATCTGTGCAAAAAGGACGGGTTGCACTTGAACCCGATGGGGGACCAATATCCTGGCAGGGAGATTTGCAAAGGCTACTGGGGAGACTTTAAACTAGAAAGGTTGGGGGGAGGGGACTCAGGTAGAGGGGCTAGGGGTCAGGGTGTAGGGCAAGAGGCAGAGAAGGGAAGCACTCGGACCCAAAATGTAGGCGAGAAAGATGAAAAAAGATAATAGACAGAGAATAAGGGATGGTGGGTTTTATAAAATGTGTATATTTTAATGCTAGGAGCATTGTAAGAAAGGTGGATGAACTTAGAGCCTGGATTGACACCTGGAAATATGATGTTGTGGCAATCAGTGAAACATGGTTGCAGGACGGCTGTGATTGGAAACTAAATATTCCAGGATTTCGTTGCTTCAGGTGTGATAGAATTGGAGGGACCAGAGGTGGAGGTGTTGCATTGCTTGTCAGGGAGGATATTACAGCAGTGCTTTGGCAGGATAGATTAGAGGGCTCGTCTAGGGAGGCTATTTGGGTGGAACTGAGAAGTGGGATGTGGGTGTATTATAGACCGCCAAATGGGGAGCGAGAATTGGAAGAGCAAATATGTAAGGAGATAGCAGATATTAGTAGTAAGCACAAGGTAGTGATTGCGGGAGATTTCAATTTTCCAAAAATAGACTGGGAAACACATTCTGTAAATGGGCTGGATGGTTTGGAGTTTGTAAAATGTGTGCAGGATAGTTTTTTGCAGCAGTACACAGAGGTATCAACCAGAGAAGGGGCAGTGCTGGACCTCCTGTTAGGAAATGAGGCAGGTCAGGTGACGGAGGTATGCGTTGGTGAGCATTTCGGGACCAGTGATCACAATACCATTAGTTTCAATATAATTATGGAGAGAGTCAGAACTGGACCTAGGGTGGAGATTTTTGATTTGGAGAAAGGCTAACTTTGAGGGAATGCGTAAGGATTTAAAAGGAGTGAATTGTGGACACTATGTTTTATGGGAAGGATGTAGAAGAGAAATGGAGGACATTTAAAGGGGAAATTGGTAAGAGTACAGAATCTTTATGTCCCTGTTAGGGTGAAAGGAAATAGTAAAAATTGGAAAGAGCCAAGGTTTTCAAGGGAAATTGGACACTTGTTTCGAAAAAAGAGAGATATCTACAATAATTATAGGAGATATGGAGTAAATGAGGTTCTAGAGGAGTATAAAGAATGTAAAAAGAATCTTAAGAAATAAATTAGGAAGTCTAAAAGAAGATATGAGCTTGCTTTGGCAAGAAAGGTGAGAAGTAAATCCAAAGGGTTTCTACAGCTTTATTAATAGCAAAAGGATAACGAGCGATAAAATTGGACCATTAGAGAGACAGAATGGACAGCTATCTGCAGAGCCAAAAGAGATGGGGGAGATATTGAACAATTTCTTTTCTTCGGTATTCACCAAGGAGAAGGATATTGAACTATGTGAAGTAAGGAAAAAAAGTAGAGTAGCTATGGAAACCATGAGATTCAAAGAGGAGGAAGTACTGACACTTTTGAAAAATATAAAAGTGGATAAATCTCCAGGTCCTGATAGGATATTCCCTAGGACATTGAGGGAAATTAGTGTAGAAATAGCAGGAGCTATGACAGAAATATTTCAAATGTCATTAGAAACGGGAATAGTGCCGGAGGATTGGCGTACTGCGCATGTTGTTCCATTGTTTAAAAAGGGTTCAAAGAATAAACCTAGCAATTATAGACTTGTTAGTTTGACGTCAGTGGTGGGTAAATTAATGGAAAGGATACTTAGAGATAATATATATAAGCATCTGGTTAAACAGGGTCTGATCAGGAACAGCCAACATGGATTTGTGCCTGGAAGGTCATGTTTGACAAACCTTCTTGAATTTTTTGAAGTGGTTACTAGGGAAATTGATGAGGGTAAAGCAGTGGATGTTGTCTATATGGATTTCAGTAAGGCCTTTGACAAGGTTCCCCATGGAAGGTTGGTTAAGAAGGTTCAATCCTTGGGTGTTAATGGCGGAGTAGCAAGATGGATTCAACATTGGCTGAATGGAAGATGTCAGAGAGTAATGGTGGATGGCTGTTTGTCAGGTTGGAAGCCGGTGACCAGTGGGGTGCCTCAAGAATCTGTGTTGGGTCCACTGTTGTTTGTCATGTACATCAATGATCTGGATGATGGGGTGGAAAATTGGATAAGTAAGTATGCAGATGATACTAAGATAGGTGGCGTTGTGGATAATGAAATAGATTTTCAAAGTCCACAGAGAGATTTGGGCCATATGGAAAAGTGGGCTGAAAGATGGCAGATGGAGTTTAATGCTGATAAGTGTGAAGTGCTACATCTTGGCAGGACAAATCAAAATAGGACGTATATGGTAAAATGGTAGGGAATTGAGGAATGTTGTGGAACAGAGAGATCTAGGAATAACTGTGCATAGTTCCTTGAAGGTGGAATCGCATGTAGATGGGTTGGTAAAGAAAGCCTTTGGTGTGCTGGCCTTTATAAATCAGAGCATTGAATATAGGAGCAGGGAAGTAATGTTAAAATTGTACAAGGCATTGGTGAGACCAATTCTGGAGTATGGTGTACAATTTTGGTCGCCTAATTATAGGAAGGATGTCAACAAAATAGAGAGAGTACAGAGGAGATTTACTAGAATGTTGCCTGGGATCCAGCAATATGTTACAGAGAAAGGTTGAACAAGTTAGGTCTTTATTCTTTGGAGCGCAGAAGGTTAAGGGGAGACTTGATTGAGGTTCTTTAAAATAATGAAAGGGATAGACAGAGTTGACGTGGATAAGCTTTTCCCATTAAGGGTAGGGAAGATTCAAACAAGAGGGCATGACATGCGAATTAAGGGACAGAAGTTTAGGGGTAACGTGAGGGGGAACTTCTTTACTCAGAGGGTGGTGGCTGTGTGGAATGAGCTTCCAGCAGAAGTGGTGGAGGCAGGATCGATTTTAACATTTAAAAGTAAAGTGGATAGGTATATGGACGGGAAGGGAATGGAGGGGTATGGTCTGAGTGCAGGTAGATGGGACTAGGGGAAAACAAATGGTGGGCATGGACTGGAAGGGCCGAGAGGGCCTGTTTCCGTGCTGTAATTGTTATATGGTTATATGGTTATCATGAGTTAGCACCGTCACCATTGCCTACCACACTCCCTATTTTCTTCTTTCTATCATTGTTCTTTTATTATTAAATTAAAAATAAGAAGTTGTACGAGAACTGTAATATGTCTATGCATCAAGTACTTAGGTACCTCAATACTGTATTTACCCCTAACAAAAATAATAAAATAAAAAAAGAACCATCCTCTAACCAGCTAGAGAGCGGTCCTGACCTCCCATCTACTTCATTGGAAATCTTTGAACTATCTTTAATTGGCCTTTATCTTGCTACCCTTGTCCCCTTTATCTTTATCTGTACACTGTGGATGGCTTGATTGTAATCATGCATTTATCTTTGGCAAGTGTCTATCTTTGGTATAAACCAGCATCTGTAGTTCTTTGCTTCTACTTGTACACACATATAGTCTTTTCGCTGATTGGACAGCATGCGACAAAAACCTTTTCACTGCACATCGATACACATGGCAATAATAAACGAAACAAACATTCAGGAAAAGCTGGGAGCGTGCTAGATTCATATTCTACTGACGTGAAGCATTCTTTAAGACAACCTACCAGTGACATTTCATCTGGTGTACTCAGCGATGGATCATTGGAGACGGACCGTGTAGCGGTCAAACCCGTTAGCGAGACATTGGAAAGGCGTCTTTTGCGCACGCCACTGCAGTTGTTGGGGATTTTGAATGCACATCTCTTGTGGTAGCTGAGCCCGCATCCTGCAAATAATTAAATGCAAAGATGCAATCAGCAATAGAAATAAGCATATTATTTTTTTCGAAGATAAAATCTCAGTTCTTGCACTCAATGAGAATGAACAGTGGCCATCGAAGGTCTTGATGAATAGCTCCCAAATAAAGTAATCTAATTGTCTCAATTAGGTCAGCAATTAGCATGAACAGTAATTGAGTCGGGGCGATTCAACTTTGAAGGTTACAGTACTTACATTAGCCAAATATTCCTGTACTGAGGCAATGACAAACTGCAATTTGTCTGCTGCATTTCCTCCAAAATAACTGTGGGTTAACATCTCATCTTGTGTTTTGATATACACTCTGCTGTTATCAGGCAACTGAACTACCCTACCAACAACTAGAGACCAATCCGGTGCTAGCATCTATCTCATTGATAGTACCTGTGCTACTATCTACTTCAGACTCTTTGATCGGACTTTACATTATTCCCATTACCATGTATCTGTACTCTGTGGACAACTCGATTGTAATCATATATTGTCTTTCTGCTGACTGGCTAGCATGCAACAAAAGCTTTTCACTGTATCTCGGTACACGTGACAATAAACTACACTAAACTAAACTAAAACTCAGGCGGTCACAAGGAAAACGTGCAAATGACAGACAGATAGCACCCGAGGTCAGAAGTGAACCCAGGTATCTGGCGCTGTGAGGCAGCAGCTCTACCAGCTGAGCAGCCTAACTAAATTCCCTACTAAATCGGTTAAACAGATCACGGTAAAACATTTTTGGAAAAAGATTCACTTTTCAAGAAGTAGTTCTTTAAAGTAAACTAAACTAAACACTCATCAATCCTAAAAAATAGAGCGGTATAGATTGTTACAAAGTGCTGATGTAACTCAGCGGGCCAGGCAGGATCTCTGGAGAACATGAATAGATGATGTTTCCAGTTGGGACCATTCAGACTGATTGTAGGGGGAGGAGGAAAGCTAGAAGAGAGGAGGGGCAGGACTAGGCCTGGCAAGTAATAGATGGATACAGGTGAGAGGGGCTTTGTTAGGCAGATGGTTGGACAAAGGCTAGAGATGAAAAGACAAGGCCTGATGGGTCCCAACTTGAAATGTCACCTATTCCTTTTCTCCAGAGATGCTGCCTGACCTGCTGAGTTACTCCAGCATTCTATCTATCAACAGGATTGAAGAATCGCTTATTGTGAAACTAGAGGAAGGAATGTAGGTGGAAGTGGAGGGGAAGGGGAGAAATAGGTACAAGTCCAGATGAAGCACAGGGGAGGAGGGGTGATGGCAGCGGGGAAAGGTGGGGGGGGGGGGGGGGGGGGGGGGAGTTTGTGGGAAGATGAGATTGGGATATGGTTTTATAGTTACTTACATTTCGAGAAATAAAAGTTTATACCGTTGGGTTGTAAGCCACCCAAGCAGAATAAGAGTCGCTATTCCTCCAGTTTGCGTGTGGCCTCACTCTGGCAATGGAGGAGGTCCAGTTCAGTGTGGGAATGGGAAGAGGAGTCAAAATGGTTGAGAACCAGGCAATCCAATTGATCTTGACGGACTGAGTGTAAGTGTTTGGTGAAACGGTCACTGAATCTATGCTTGGCCTCTCCGGTAAACAGGAGGACACATCGGGAAGACCGGATGCAGTAGATGGTTAGAGAAAGTTAATTGCTCATCTGGAAGGACTGAACAGCATTCAAATAGACGTATCTAGAAACCTGTGGTGGATTTATCAGATGGTACTGGAAATGCAATGCAATTTTTTTGTGCATTCAAACAACCCTGACCGCACAGATGTTGATGCTACATTTTAGCCTCATGAACGCTGCACTCAATAGCCAATCTCCTCATGCAATGTGGGACAAAGGACAGAGAAAGAAACAATGCCAGTGACAGAGAAAGTTAGTAGAGTGACCTACAGGCTGGTTAGATACAGAAAGATAAATAAAAAGAGCTCAGCGAGAAAAGGAGACGTATTGATGAAAGCAATAAAATAACGAGATAAAATAACTCTGGCCTCACAGCACCAGAGACCTGGGTTAGATCCGTGGGTTAGACCTTGTGGGTTTTCTCCAGATGCTCCGATTTCCTCCCATACTCCCAAGTCATACAGTATTGTAGGTTAATTGGCTTCTGTAAAAGTGTCCCTCGTGTGTAGGATAGAACTAGTGTATGGGGATTCCACATCCCAAAGACATGCAGATTGGTAGGTTAATTGGCCTTTTTAAATTGCCGCTGGTGTGTAGAATGCGAAATAAGATAAATAGAACAAGTGTGCGGGTGATCGATGCAAACGGTAGGCCGAAGGCCCTGTTTCCATGATCTATCTCTGAAACAAAGTTCATAGTTTGTAACGTTTAATAGCCTGATGGGAAGAAGTTGAGGTGTGGGTTCCTGATGATGCTGGCTGCCTTTTTGTGGCAGAGACTCCTGTAGATCCCTTCAATGGTGGGTAAGTCAGCCTCATTGAGATTTTTCTCACAATTTCAGAACAGGTTCACAAATATTAATCATATTTGGTCACTTCAATATAACTTTGTAATGTTTAGGTCACTGTGTCGTTGAGAGGCATAACAATAAATTCTCATTCCCACCAATTTTCTTCAACATTGCAGATTTAGCAAGTCTTTTCTTATTCTGTTGAAAATCATCCAAGCAAACTTTGCTGAAATACAGAGCACATTTGTAGAGGTTTTGCTGCCCTTGCGTTCAGTGAACAGGAAAGATGAGATCGGGAATGGGCTGTCGTAGATTACTGTTCTGGCCTCAAAATTCTAAAAAGAGTAAATTGTTCACAATGCATATCACGCCACTGATATTTTTTACCCAATCTCTGCCCATTTTCCTCCTTGTATTTATTCTACTAATGAAAATAATAACCATGTGGGATTCTTCCAGGCGCTACGGTTTCCTTCCACATCCCAAAGATGTGTGGGTTTTTATGTTAATTGGCCTCTGTAAATTGTCCATAGTGTGCAGGGAGCAGATGAAAAATTGGGGCAGCACAATGGTGTAGTGGTAGAGTTGTTGCCTAACAGCACCATAGACCAAGGTTCATTCCAGACTACACGTGCTGTCTGTTTGGAGTTTGTACGTTCTCCCCGTGACCGTGTGGGTTTTCTCCGGGTGCTCCGGTTTCCTCCCACACTCCAACGGAGTGCAGGTTTGTAGGTTAGTTGGCTTGGGTAAAATTGAAAATTATCCCTATAGTGCTAGTGTATGGGGTGATTGTTGATTGGTGCAAACTCAGTGGGCTGAAGGGCCTGTTTCTGCACTGTATGTCTGAAGTCTAAAATAAACTGTTAAGAAGACAATAGTAATAAGTTTCAGCTAAAATGGTATGCCTGTTATAAGATGCAATCATAGGATTTCAGCAACAGAGAATGGGATTCATATTGTCAGGACTGACTTGTAAATATTCTGTATGGGAAGGGACTGCAGATGCTGGTTTAAACCGAAGATAGACACAAAAAGCTGGAGTAACCTGGGACAGGCAGCATCTCTGGAGAGAAGGAATTGGTGACGTTTCGGGTTGAGACCCTTCTACAGTCTGAAGAAGGGCCTCGACCCACAAAGTCACCCATTCCTTCTGAGTTACTCCCAGGTTTTTGCAGTGTAAATATTCTTCTCGAAAACAAGATGCAATCTTCCCACATCCACTTCGCAACAAAGAGGTGGCACTCCACCTCATGGTAAATAAAGTTATTTCAAGCTGGTGTAAAAAAACATGCTAAAATTTCACGTTTTCAGCTAGAAAATCACTGTAAATTATGAATTTGCATTCAATTTTCATTAGGCTTTCTGCAAAATTTACACTTCGAATTTAATGCACGGGTCCACCCCAGACGAGAGAGATGAAATACGCCTGTGAATCGAGTTCCCGCGTAACGGGAGGTGTCTCCAGAGGTGGATGGCCCAACAATAAATCGTCAGGAGAAGCGTTTTAAATCTTTTAATAACAAGAACATTGATTTTAATAATAAAGCCAATGTTAACATATTAAGCCTGAGCTCACCATTCGCTAGTAATGTGAACAGTTTTGGCCCCCAGTTCTGAGGTAGGATGTGCTGGCGTTCGAGAGAGTTCGGTGGTTTACGAGAATCATCCCAGGAATGATTGAGTTAATGTATGATGAGCATTTAAAGGCTCATAGCCTGTATTCGCTGGTGTTTAGAAGGATGAGGGGGAACTCATAGAAACTTAAGGGCCTGTCCTACCAGCATGCGATTGCATGCGGTGAGCGTGAGCTACCATGGTCGCTTGAGCCTTACGGCCTCGCATGGCTGGTCCTACTTCGATCGCCGGAGCCGTATGGAGTTGTGCGGAGCTGGTCCCGACTTCGCGCGGGGCTCCAAAAAATTGACAGTGTTCAAAATCCCGCGCGGCAATGGCCAACAGGTCCGCAGCCACATCGAGGACGTGCGCAACGTCGCGACATAATACGCAGTGTCATGACGCCGTATGCAGCATCTGGATGCCGTATGCAGCGTGTGGCATTGCGCGATGACGTGACCGCCCGGCGTGCAGTTGCGTGATGGTGTCACCGCCCGATGCCGTGCGACGTCCAAATTCAGTCGGCCCGCCTCCTGCCCAGCTGATTGGTGAGTATGATGTCGGGACCAGCCCCCGCCGTACGGCTCAAGTGACCACAATAGGTTGCGCTCACCGCATGCAGTCGCGTGCTGGTAGGGCAGGCCCTTAACCGAACAGTGAAAGGCCTGGCTAGAGTGGATGTTTAGAGGATGTTTCTGTTAGGTACCCCCCCCCCCCTCTGGTGAATGCTATGTACTTAACTCTTTTGTTTCTCTCCTGAGTGCAGGCCCCGTGGCTGAGAGTCAGGAATCAAGGGGTTAAGGACTCCTGTACCCGATTGGCCAAGCTGCGTCAGGCGACAGTGACTCATCAGAAGCTTAAATACCAGAATCTCCCAGAATTCTCTCTCTCTTCGTCGACCCTGGCTCGTGAGCAGGTTGCTGGTGTGAGCTGCAGGAGTCCTGGCCACATGGCATAGAACTTTGTGTATTATTACCTACATTTGCTAATTAATATTGAATTGGGACAGATAAGGGCTGACCTGAGGGTTTTTGTGTATTTTGTTTAAGGGATATTTCTATTTAGGCAGGTTAGAGACTCTAGTTCGACGGCCCATTGCGAGGCTGGCTGGAGCACTGTTATCTTTGTTTATTAGTTTATTCTTGTCCTTGTCTGGGTTGAATCAGGTTTGAGTTTTAATTAAATAAAAGACTATTTTCTTGAACGAGCCTGGTTTTTGACTATGTTACGCGGATATGATGTTCCTGCCTTCGGGAGTCGTAACTGTTTCCACTAATGGGAGAATCAAGGACCAGAGCGCACAGCCTCAGAAAAAAAGGAAGTACCTTTAAAAAAGAGATGTGCAGGAATTTCATATGATACAATATGATATTTCACAGATACTACCTTAACTGCTAAATGTTTGTAATTTTTATTTCATTGCCATTTGGTTTATGGGCCTTGAATAGACTTAGTTTAGTTTTAGAGATACAGTGTGGAAACAGGCCCTTCTGCCCACCGGGACATACCAACCAGTGATCACCCGTATGCTCGTTCTACCCAACACACTAGGGACAATTTACAGAAGTCAATTAACCTACAAACCCACACACATCGTTTGGGATCTGGGAGGAAACTGGAGCACCCGGAGAAAACCCACGCGGTTGCGAGGAGAACGTACAAACTCCATACAGTCAGTATCGAACCCGGGTCTCTGATGCTGTAAGGCAGCAACTTTACTGCTGTGCCACCTTGCTGCCTGTTCAACTCTCATGTAACCCCATTGCTCCTGGATCTGTTTACAATGGTTGCTCCAAGAGGCCGCGTGTGTGGACCGGTCGTGGCCTGCAGCGATGGAGGACATTACATCTACGCATGGCCAGGCTGACCCTCCAACATCTGCAGGACAACAGACCTTCATGGTCAGGCCATGAATCCTGCACTTTCAACAACTGGGACTTAAAAATGCTGCCATATCTGGCAACTCAGTATACTGTCTCATACCTCTGCCATACACTAGGACTGTAGCTGAGATGCTTTTCTAAGATGTATCTAAGTGCATATATATATAGTGATATCTGTACTGAATTTATACGGAATTGAATTTCATTGTACCTCTGTACATGTGACATTAAAGTACCCTAGAACCATTGAACCAATGATTTGGAATTAAATATTTACAATGTTCCTCATTAAATTGTTTTCATATTCCAAATGTTGTAAATTACTCAAGGTCAAAGAAAGGACTGAGACAGCACTATATTCAGTGGAGTCTGTCAAATCGGAAGGGCAATGCTGCCGTTTTCTCTATGGCAAAAAATACACCTTCTCAATTTTAAAGAAAACACTTAATACACAATACTTGAATACAGCATTTGAAACCCATCATCTACTGTGAATAAAATATTTCTGAAGGCCCTTCACATTTCTGTTAGTGGGGAATGAAAGGAGGCATTTTGTCTGTTGCACTAATTAGATGGTATCTTTGGAACTTGTACATACTGTTCATACTTAAATAGCAGAATATAATTTTAATCAATAGTCATAGCATGACACAAAATGAGGCCTAACCTTATGCTTTAGAGAAAGGCTAAGGTCTTTGTGTAACAATTGTTAACAAAGGTGTTCAAAGACATGCATGACATTTGAATGGATAAACATATTCATTGCATTGTGAATTGTGTAACTGTTGATCGTGTTATTTTGTTTAAAATGTATGTACATTATACATATCAATTATTGCCACAAATTACGGAGCAAATCAATGATTCATTAATAATGTGATAAAATGTTGACAAAAGCTTTTAATGTTCTAAATATTTACATAGAATTTTGCCATGTTACATGCTAATAGACTGGTATTACATTAATAAAAGCATGAATTAGTTTAGTTTAGTTTATTGTCACGTGTACTAAGGTACAGTGAAAAGCTTTTGTTGCATACTAACCATTCAGTGGAAAGACTATACATGATTATAATGAAGCCATCAACGTAGTACAGGTAGGGAATAAAGGGAATAACGTGAATAGCGTATAGTTCATGATAAAGTCCAGTAAACTCTGATCAAAGGTAGTCTGAGGGTCTCCAATGAGGTAGATAATAGGTTAGGTCTGCTCTCTTGCTATTGGAAGAATGGTTTTGTTATTAAGTAAGATTAACGTAAAGAAAATGTGCAAAGGTAAAATTAGGCTTTGAATAACAAAGAGTTTCAGAGAGTAATGGTGGATGGCTGTTTGTCAGGTTGGAAGCCGGTGACCAGTGGGGTGCCTCAAGAATCTGTGTTGGGTCCACTGTTGTTTGTCATGTACATCAATGATCTGGATGATGGGGTGGAAAATTGGATAAGTAAGTATGCAGATGATACTAAGATAGGTGGTGTTGTGGATAATGAAGTAGATTTTCAAAGTCTACAGAGAGATTTGGGCCATTTGGAAAAGTGGGCTGAAAGATGGCAGATGGAGTTTAATGCTGTTAAGTGTGAAGTGCTACATCTTGGCAGGACAAATCAAAATAGGACGTACATGGTAAATGGTAGGGAATTGAGGAATGCTGTGGAACAGAGGGATCTAGGAATAACTGTGCATAGTTCCCTGAAGGTGGAATCGCATGTAGATAGGGTGGTAAAGAAAGCCTTTGGTGTGCTGGCCTTTATAAATCAGAGCATTGAATATAGGAGTAGGGAAGTAATGTTAAAATTGTACAAGGCATTGGTAAGACCAATTCTGGAGTATGGTGTACAATTTTGATCGTCTAATTATAGGAAGGATGTCAACAAAATAGAGCGAGTACAGAGGAGATTTACTAGAATGTTGCCAGGGTTCCAGCAACTATGTTACAGAGAAAGGTTGAACAAGTTAGGTCTTTATTCTTTGGAGCGCAGAAGGTTAAGGGGGGGACTTGATTTAAAATGATGAAAGGGATAGACAGAGTTGACGTGGATAAGCCTTTCCCATTAAGGGTAGGGAAGATTCAAACAAGAGGGCATGACATGCGAATTAAGGGACGGAAGTTTAGGGGTAACGTGAGGGGGAACTTCTTTACTCAGAGGGTGGTGGCTGTGTGGAATGAGCTTCCAGCAGAAGTGGTGGAGGCAGGATCGATTTTAACATTTAAGAGTAAAGTGGATAGGTATATGGACGTGAAGGGAATGGAGGGGTATGGTCTGAGTGCAGGTAGATGGGACTAGGGGAAAACAAATGGTCGGCACGGACTGGAAGGGCCGAGAGGGCCTGTTTCCGTGCTGTAATTGTTATATGGTTTTATATGGTTAGTTTCTCTCCATTCCATTAGAAATGCAAAAATGGGATTGTTTTAAAAAATTAAATCCAAAATGTGTTTGAGTTTAGTTTAGAGATACAGTGTGGACACAGGCCCTTCACCCACCAAGTCTACACTGACCATTGATCACCCAGTTCTATGTTATCCACTTTGGTACCCGGGTGGGACGTCGAAGGACGAGAAGCCGAAGCGAAGAAGTGGAAGCCAAGATACCGAACGGAAACTATACCAAAAAGCCAAATAACCAAACGGACACAACGCGGAAAAGCCAAATAACCAAATGGACACGATGCCTAAAAGCCAAATAACCAAATGGACACGATGCCTAAAAGCCAAATAACCAAAAGGGCACGATGCCGAAAGGATACGAACCCGAAAGGATTCCACGCCGAAAGGACAATACGCAGAATGGACATGACATCGAAAACCCGCCGACGGACAGGACGGGATTTGTCCGAGACCTTGCCAGTGATTGGTCCAAACCTCCACGTCCATCACATCACCGGCCGGGGGAGATGGGAAAGTGGGGAGGAGACGGGAGGGTGGGGGGAATTTAAATTTTCTTTCGCTGCTTTTGGACTTTCCTGAATATAAAATAAAACCCTGTGTGATTGGAACTTTCGGTTGATTTAACAAAATGATAATCCAAATTGGTTCCATTGATACTTACACCAACAGTAACGCTGTAACAATTATATTTTGACTACCACAATACCGTGTATCTTGAGGGTCCTTTGGGTGTGAATTGAGAAACCAGACGAAAAAATATTACTGTTTTTTTAAAGAATATCTTAGCTCCCTGAATTGGTTCAGTGATATGACAGTACGGGTCGTTTTGTGCTCGGTGATTTCCTTCGGGTTGGAAAAGTGGTTGTAGAGAAACCCTTTATCAAATGCATTGGTTGAAATTAAACACATTTCGGAACTAGCTTTCGTCTGATCTAACCGACCGCATCAACTATATTCTGCTTTTCAATAGGAAATACACTCAGGGTGATATGGGAAAATGTAAAAAATATGCAGTATCAACAATGCCAACCATTTGCACGCGTTTGTAACTGAAGGTGAGAGATACAAAGGCAAGAAGGTTGTGTTGAACTTCGTTAAAACATTGGTTTCATTAAGGCTGGGATGTGGACACTGCACTGTACAGCGCGAAAGCACGGCAGAGAGGGCAGACAAGATTTACTAGAACAGTGTAGGAAGGGACTGCAGATGCTGGTTTACATCAAAGGTAGACGTAAATTGCTGGAGTAACTCAGTGGGACAGGCAGCGACTCTGGAGAGATGGAATGGGTGACGTTTCAATCCCCTTCTTCAGATTGAACTGAACTCTGGTCGGTGAGAGTACTTGTGATTGTCTGAAGAAGGGTCTCTACCCTAAACGTCACCCATTCCTTCTATCCAGAGATGCTGCCTGTCCTGCTGAGTTACTCCAGCTTTTTGTGTCTATCTTCAATTTCAGAGCTAAATAAAAAAACACAGCCGGCTAGGCCGCATCTGTGGAGGGAATGGATTAGGAGTTGTTTCAGGCCAGGGTTCTTCTTCAATAGGAAGGGACTGCAGATGGAGTTGTCTTTGCAAAATGCCAAATGATTCCGTGCCAAATGATTCCGGGAAAAAAAGAGAGATAGAGTCGTGCCCTTTCGGTTATTTGGCTTTTAGGCATTGTGTCTGTTCAGTTATTTGGCTTTTCGGCGTTGTTTCCGCTTGGCTTCCACTTCTTCACTTCGGCTTCTCGTCCTTTGACGTCCCGTCCGCACACGATCCACTTTTGCACACTTGGGGCAATTTACAGAAGCCAATTAACCAACAAACCTGCACGTCTTTGGGATGTGGGAGGAAACCGAGGCACCCATGGAAACCCAGATGCTCACAGGGAGAACGTACAAACTCAGCACAGACAGCACCCAAGGTCAGGATCGAACCCGGCTCTCTGGCATTGTGAGGCAGCAGCTCTACCGCTGCCCCGCTGTGCTGCCAGCGATGTGACTGCATAAAGTTGCCTTTAAGTAAGTAACTCACTGCTTTAAATTAGTTCACAACTAAAACTTTGAAAACCCCTACAATTTCAGCTTTCCTTTAATGTATAAATTAGATAATAGTCCAAATCCCTATCTCAGTGACTAACATGGACTAGGTTTTTATTCTTACACGTTAGTTTTGTTTGGCAGAATTAAATTTGTGGTCAATAGAAATAGGCTTGTCAAAGTCTCTCAAGTTACAATTGGGGTGGCACAGTGGCGCAGCGGTAGAGTTGCATCCTTACAGAGCCAGGGACCCGGGTTCAATCCTGACCTCAGATGCCTTCCCTCTGACTCCATGGGCTTACTCTGGGTGCTCCAGTTTCTTCCTACATCCCAAAGATGTGAAGATTTGTAGGGTAATTGGCTTCTGTACATTATCCCTAGTGTGTAGCATAAGGGATGGTGTCAGGGTGATCGTAGGTCGGCGCAGACATGATGGGCTGAAGGGTCTGTTTCCACACTGTATCTCTAAAACTGTTCTGGGTTCTTGCAAGCTTGTGTCTCACCATTTTGCCACTCGTTCAACACCCAACCAACACTTAAAAAACATAAACTTTACATTAAGAACCCAAAGCAGGTGTTCTCATCAGCTAGAGTGTGGTCCTGGTTTCCCATCTACCTCATTGGAGACAAATGAACTCTCATTAGTCAAACTTTATCTTCAATGTTATATCTTGCACTAAACGTTCTACCTATTATCCTTTATCTGTGCACTGTAGATGGCTTGATTGTATTAAACTAAACTAAACTAAATATCCTTCCTGGTGCAGGGTGACCAAAACTGAACACAATGCTTGAAATGCAGCCTCACCAATGTATTGGAACCTGAGGAAGGGTCCTGAAACGAAACATCGCCTATCCATGTTCTCCAGAGATGCTGCCTGACCCTCCGAGTTCTTCCAACACTTTGTCTCTTTTTGTGCATTAACCAACCTACAGTTCTTTGTTTTTCCCACCAACGTCTTGTATAAATGTAACATAACATCACAATTTCTATATTCAATACCCTGACTGATGAAGGCCAAGGTACTGAAATCCTTCTTGAGCACCCTGCCTACCCGTGACATCAGTTTCAAGGAAACAAAGACATGTTTTCATTCTTAGTTTGGTCGGGCACTGAATACTTTAAAATGTGGCTTACCTTCACATTTGAGCCCTTGTCGCACTAATCCCCACAGCATCTCCCCACAGTGATCACAAAACGCTGGAGCTCGGTAGGAATGGACAAACAACGCATGTGGCCTAATCTGGACGTCTTCAAACGTGGCGGCAGCTGCACAAAGAAGAATCATTTAGGAGTCATATAGTTGGAACTGCAACTGTACACAATACATTAGAGTCACAGGGACACATAGCATGGAAACATGCCCTTTGGCTTAACTTGTGTTAACATTGACCAAATTAAAGACACAATAAAATGGAGGATCCCTGCACTTGTCAGAAATGCTTAACCCTTGTCAGCTGAAATTTACAGGCTTTGGATGGCGCCAGCCAGTCTAGGGTCAGACTGGTATGCAGGATGGTGAGGGATCCAGGTGTTCTCCTTGTTTCTCCTAAATTGATAAAATGTATAGCAGTTTTGCAAACAAAACCTAAATGCATCATTTTGATTGGATCGCTGCAAGGGCATTGTAAATAGTATAAATAATGTTGCGAGATGGTCATCCTGTTAACTGATGATTGGTCGAACTGTTGAGCCTTGGAGAAACTGTTTGAATCCCTGGGCACATGTTTCAGCGTTAATTTTTGTTTGCTTCCTTCTAGAAGCTTTCTTCAAAAACAATATATTCCGGATTGTATTATTGGGTTAGGGAACTGTCAATTATATACTGTTATTATTAATATGTTTACTTGGTTTATAAAGAGACCACTCCCATGTGGTTCGGCCCCTCAAGGTTCGGGGACCTATAAAAAGTAGCACGCATGAGGTCCGATGTCGATCTTCTGGAAGAACGCATGGGTCTGTGTGACCTTTTGGAGTGTCTCTGCTTGCACGAGGCTAGAAGGGCTTGGCCAAGCAGATACAAGGATCGATGATTAGGTATTGTATAGGGGAATTTGTGTTGTGTTATCCAAAATAAAGTTTAGTTGCGCAAGTGCTTGATTCAGTATTTTATTGACTGAAACTAGACTGGAGGGAGCTTAGAGCAAGCTATTTACATTGGGGGCTCGTCCAAGATCTCAACAGACCCTCAACCACAAGTTTGCGATTAAGGGTGTTGAGCTGTCTCGATCGCGAGCACAGAAATCGGCGCCAGTGTGCGGTTTTCGCATTGATTTTCGGCACTTCGCTAGTCAGAGCAGGTTGATAATTCGTGGGCTTGGAAAAGGGCCCCAACAAGATCGTAGAACAGAGTCTAGCAAGCACTCCTTTGCATTAGGGGCCCATAAAACCAGGGTGGGTTAGAGGCCCTGCTGGGGTTGGGTTAGAGGCCCTTTCCTGGGTTAGAGGCCTGAAAATTAGGTCGTAGTTGGCAGACTGCTGGCGAAAACCATAAATTCAGACTTGGGTTAAAATCCCAACCCAGATTTGGTATCCAATTGGTGGGATATTGAAAACAAGTCTGGTTTACGTGCTAAGCGGTGAGGCATTTGACCTGTCGTTGCTGGGAGTGCGGATTGGAAAGGTGCGTTCTGAAACTCGCCATCGACTGCCAGCGCGAAGAGGCTAAGCGCTGACACCCGGTGCCAAGCAGGTGAGAAGAAAATCCTTTTGAGCAGGTAAAACCTAGATTGGTTAGAGGCCACGCCTGTGTGAAGATATCCGAATCCCTCCCTGGAGTGACGGATGAGGAATCTCGTAAAGGCACTGGGCTCGATGGCTAGAGTATAGATTGGCTGGGAAAACTCTAGTCCATTTGAGATTTCATTGGGCAAGTAAATTGAATTCGAGAGCCCGCGTACGTTGACTGGTACACACCAAAACTGATTGAACAGAGCAAACTTAAATTTCCAAATACAGAATTCCAAATAAAGTTTCCAAATACAGAATTTCACATTGAAGTTCTGCCCGTATGGTAGAATTCGAAATCTGTGTAAATAGAACCAGAGTTCGTGCGTGTTTGAGATCGATTCTGAATAGTGGCTGATCAACAGTGAATAATAACCCTCGGATCGATTGTTGATTAGTACCTGATAGTGAAGTGTAACTGAGAGACGGGAACCTGGTTTACTTGGTGAAAAGTACCCGGATGTGAGAGGTACCCCTAATTCTGAGAACTTAGAGTGGAGGGATGGAGGTCCCCCAATAGAAGTCCAGTCTTAGCAGGAGGAAAGTAACATTTAGGAGGAAAAGTAGTCATTTAAGAAGTAGTACCCCTCAGCAAAGAGTACCTAGGAAGGGGAATCAGAGGGAGAGGTTCACTGATTGATAACAGCGCGACGCGGCATTGAGATCGAGTGTTTGTGATTCGTGTTAAATTATTCTTGTAAATTTCCAGAATTTTCTTTTTTAGTATCTTTATCGGATCCTAACTGTATAAATATTTGTGTATGTAAAAAATGTAGATGTGTTATAGGTGTGTTAAATGCACATAGGTACCAATGACATAGGCAGAAAAAGTGACGAGGTCCTGAAGGGAGAATTTAGGGAGTTGGGGGGAAAGTTAAGGAGAAGGACCAAAAGGGTAACGATTTCAGGATTACTGCCTCTGCCGCGTGACAGTGAGAGTAGGAATGAAATGAGGTGGAGGATAAATGCTTGGCTGAGGGACTGGTGCAGTGGGCAGGGATTCAAGTTTCTTGATCACTGGGACCTCTTTTGGGGAAGGCATGATCTGTACACAAAGGACGGGTTGCACTTGAACCTGAGGGAGACCAATATCCTGGCAGGGAGATTTGCAAAGGCTACTGGGGAGACTTTAAACTAGAAAGGCTGGGGGGAGGGACTCAGGTAGAGGGGGCTAGGGGACAGGGTGTGGGGCAAGAGGCAGAGAAAGGAAGCACTCGGACCCAAAATGTAGGCGAGAAAGAGGAAAAAGATAATAGACAGAGAATAAGGGATGGTGGGTTTCTAAAATGTGTATATTTTAATGCTAGGAGCATTGTAAGTAAGGTGGATGAACTTAGAGCCTGGATTGACACCTGGAAATATGATGTTGTGGCAATCAGTGAAACATGGTTGCAGGACGGCTGTGATTGGAAACTAAATATTCCAGGATTTCGTTGCTTCAGGTGTGATAGAATTGGAGGGACCAGAGGGGGAGGTGTTGCATTGCTTGTCCAAGAAGATATTACAGCAGTGCTTTGGCAGGATAGATTAGAGGGCTCGTCTAGGGAGGCTATTTGGGTGGAACTGCGAAGTGGGAACGGTGTAGCAACACTTTTAGGGGTGTATTATAGACCGCCAAATGGGGAGCGAGAATTGGAAGAGCAAATATGTAAGGAGATAGCAGATATTAGTAGTAAGCACAAGGTAGTGATTGTGGGAGATTTCCATTTTCCAAAAATAGACTGGGAAACACATTCTGTAAATGGGCTGGATGGTTTGGACTTTGTAAAATGTGTGCAGGATAGTTTTTTGCAGCAGTACATAGAGGTATCGACCAGAGAAGGGGCAGTGCTGGACCTCCTGTTAGGAAATGAGGCAGGTCAGGTGACGGAGGTATGCGTTGGTGAGCACTTCGGGACCAGTGATCACAATACCATTAGTTTCAATATAATTATGGAGAGAGTCAGAACTGGACCTAGGGTGGAGATTTTTGATTGGAGAAAGGCTAACTTTGAGGGAATGCGTAAGGATTTAAAAGGAGTGAATTGGGACACTCTGTTTTATGGGAAGGATGTAGAAGAGAAATGGAGGACATTTAAAGGGGAAATTGTAAAGGACAGAATCTTTATGTCCCTGTTAGGTTGAAAGGAAATAGTAAAAATTGGAAAGAGCCATGATTTTCAAGGGAAATTGGACACTTGTTTTGAAAAAAAGAGAGATATCTACAATAATTATAGGAGGCATGGAGTAAATGAGGTGCTAGAGGAGTATAAAGAATGTAAAAAGAATCTTAAGAAAGAAATTAGGAAGGCTGAAAGAAGATAAGAGGTTGCTTTGGCAAGAAAGGTGAAAGTAAACCCAAAGGGTTTCTACAGCTATATTAATAGCAAAAGGATAACGAGGGATAAAATTGGACCATTAGAGAACCAGAATGGATAGCTATCTGCAGAGCCAAAAGAGATGGGGGAGATATTGAACAATTTCTTTTCTTCGGTATTCAACAAGGAGAAGGATATTGAACTCTGTGAGTTAAGGGGAAAAAGTAGAGTAGCTATGGAAACTATGAGATTCAAAGAGGAGGAAGTACTGACACTTTTGAAAAATATAAAAGTGGATAAGTTTCCAGGTCCTGACAGGATATTCCCTAGGACATTGAGGGAAGTTAGTGTAGAAATAGCAGGAGCTATGACAGAAATATTTCAAATGTCATTAGAAACGGGAATAGTGCCGGAGGATTGGCGTACTGCGCATGTTGTTCCATTGTTTAAAAAGGGTTCAAAGAATAAACCTAGCAATTATAGACCTATTAGTTTGATGTCAGTGGTGGGCAAATTAATGGAAAGGATACTTAGAGATAATATATATAAGCATCTGGATAAACAGGGTCTGATCAGGAACAGTCAACATGGATTTGTGCCTGGAAGGTCATGTTTGACAAACCTTGAATTTTTTGAAGCGGTAACTAGGGAAACTGATGAGGGTAAAGCAGTGGATGTTGTCTATATGGATTTCAGTAAGGCCTTTGACAAGGTTCCCCATGGAAGGTTGGTTAAGAAGGTTCAATCTTTGGGTGTTAATGGCGGAGTAGCAAGATGGATTCAACAGTGGCTGAATGGGAGATGTCAGAGTGTAATGGTGGATGGCTGTTTGTCAGGTTGGAAGCCGGTGACCAGTGGGGTGCCTCAGGGATCTGTGTTGGGTCCACTGTTGTTTGTCATGTACATCAATGATCTGGATGATGGGGTGGAAAATTGGATAAGTAAGTATGCAGATGATACTAAGATAGGTGGTGTCGTGGATAATGAAGTAGATTTTCAAAGTCTACAGAGAGATTTGGGCCATTTGGAAAAGTGGGCTGAAAGATGGCAGATGGAGTTTAATGCTGATAAGTGTGAAGTGCTACATCTTGGCAGGACAAATCAAAATAGGAAGTACATGGTAAATGGTAGGGCATTGAGAAATGCTGTGGAACAGAGGGATCTAGGAATAACTGTGCATAGTTCCCTGAAGATGGAATCACATGTAGATAGGGTGGTAAAGAAAGCCTTTGGTGTGCTGGCCTTTATAAATCAGAGCATTGAATATAGGAGTAGGGAAGTAATGTTAAAATTGTACAAGGCATTGGTAAGACCAATTCTGGAGTATGGTGTACAATTTTGGTCGCCTAGTTATAGGAAGGATGTCAACAAAATAGAGAGAGTACAGAGGAGATTTACTAGAATGTTGCCAGGGTTCCAGCAACTATGTTACAGAGAAAGGTTGAACAAGTTAGGTCTTTATTCTTTGGAGCGCAGAAGGTTAAGGGGGGACTTGATTGAGGTCTTTAAAATGAAGAAAGGGATAGACAGAGTTGACGTGGATACGTTTTTCCCATTGAGGGTAGGGAAGATTCAAACAAGAGGGCATGACATGAGAATTAAGGGACAGAAGTTTAGGGGTAACGTGAGGGGAAACTTCTTTACTCAGAGGGTGGTGGCTGTGTGGAATGAGCTTCCAGCAGAAGTGGTGGAGGCAGGATCGATTTTAACATTTAAAAGTAAAGTGGATAGGTATATGGACGTGAAGGGAATGGAGGGGTATGGTCTGAGTGCAGGTAGATGGGACTAGGGGAAAACAAATGGTCGGCACGGACTGGAAGGGCCGAGAGGGCCTGTTTCCGTGCTGTAATTGTTATATGGTTATATGGTTATATGTTAAGATCACGGACCGCTACTTGTATTGTCTGTGTGAGTGTTTAAGGATTTTGAGTGTTAGATAATTGGGGTAAAAGTGCATTTGAATTGAATATATGGGATTTGTTTAAATCGGGATTGTTGTGTATTGTTAGAATCTGATTCATGGTGGTTCGATCAGGGTTCGTATTCTTTCGATCGCTGTGTCAGGGAGCGATCGTTCTGTTGACCGACTCACACCACGAGGAGGGATTAAAAATACTGTGATTTAATTTTTAAACTGTATGTTTAACAAATGCTCTATTGAACGAATGTTTATGGTTTATACAGGAATGTGGTTAGGCATAATTATAATAAGCGGGATAATTTATTTTCTGTATTGGATTTTGCTTGTGTGTTTAGAGCTCATTTGCATGTGCTTAGATTAAGGTCGGGGATAGGAAATGGGCTGCAAGAATGTGTGTGATTTTGGTTGGTTGTTTACCTGGAGCACCTTAATGTTTGAATTTTGTTTAAAAACTACTTTGGTAGTTTCGGAAATTAGAAAAGGGGTAAATTGTTAAGAGGGGTGAGTAGCTTCAGAGTTGCTTCCATTATCCAACAGAATGGGGAACCACGTAAATAAAGATATGACCGCTGACTCGGAAAATCCATTACAAGAAATATGCAGTGCATTTCCACAAAAAGCTGACCGATTGAGAATTCTTTCCGGAGTACTAAATAGAGAATTAGGGAGCGAATTATGGCCCAAAGGGGGCATTGATACAGTGAAGGGATTGAAATACATTAAGCAGATTGTCTAGCAGTGTAGCGATAATGAAGAGGTAAAATAATTAATTGGATTGTGGAAAAATTATTATGAGGAACAGAAAGCGAGTAGAGCGATGGAAAGAATGGCAAGTTGGAAGGATGCAACGCTGAAGCGGGGGATACAATTAGAGGATACTGAAGCATTTGAATCTCCAGGTAGCCGAAGTGAGGAGCCTGAGAGTTTTAAAGATAAGGGGAAAACAAAATCTTCCACAGAGAAACTGGCATCCATAAGTTTTAAGCGTGAGATCCAATGGTTGGCACTAGTTACTAGGATGATGATTATTATTTAGAAGATTGGGAAAGTGTTAAGATTAGGAATACATGTCCACTACCTTATTCATCTTGCAATCCCCATGTTTTAGATACACATTGTAGAGCTTGTGAATGGAATAGACAATCAGATTCCATGGCACAGACTTCCTTAAACCCGACCACTCCATTAATTATAGATAGTCCGAGAGTACACGGTACCAGAAGCCAGACTAGAAAGAGAACACAATTAGTTAAGGATAAAGAATATAGAGAATGGATACTAAAATGAGGGTATCCTTGCGAGCGTACCCCTAGACAAGTTGGACGAGCAGTTAGAGAAGGAAAGGAATCATTTAGGAGGAACCGTGAACCCCCTGGTGAAGGGGAGATACATCTGGGGGTGAGACAACAATTGAAGAAGCCGAGATAGATCTTGATATGACCAAAAGTATGAAAACTAAACAAACAACTCTTAGACAGTTCCCTGTAAGGGAAATGCCTAATCCTTCTTTTGATCCAGCCAATGCAGTAAGTGCAAACAATCCCCGTACAATTAGAATCTATTCCCCATGGAAGCCTAATGAGATGATGGCTATTTTAAGTCAAATACCCGATCGTAGAAAATCACCCGCTTCACTTAAGAACTACAATGTGTGTTTACCATGAAGATTCCCAATAATTATGGGCGGTGATCCAGCAAATAATTACCCCAAGTGAGCATACCAGATTCCTAACGAATTTAGGGCATCCGTCGCATGAAGCTCTCGCAAATATAATAGCAGACAATTGTGCAAGGGAAGAGGCTGTTTTAACAGCCCTTGCAAACACCCTTCAAAAACCAATCGATTTAGCCAGAAGACTAGGTGTAAGACCAAAGAAGGGAGAGGGAGTGGATGAATTTTTAGAGCGATTCTCTGAATTATATATGGATCAATCGGGTGACTTAAATTACAGAAATTGATTAAATTCCCCTCAATATTGTGCCATCTTATTGAATTGCCTTCCCACCAACGTAGCAGAATCCATTAAGACTAATAACATGGACTGGACAAAAAATAGTGCCAGTCAAATGGCTAGAGCTGTAAGATATCACTGGAGGGACATAAAAAGCAGGATAGCCCGCCTGCAGTAAAACAAAAAACTGAATATGTGATCAGAAAAGAAATGCCAAAAAACGACCCTGAACCATGGATCCCCAGAGTACCAGCAAACTATGGACTGGGAGAAATTAGTCCCAGAATATCTAGACCGATATTATAGAGAAGCATCTGCCCTAGTGCCAGTCCTCCAAAAACCAGGGTGGAGGACATACCGGCCATCAGGGTGGGCCAGTGTTATAGTTACGGAGGAGTAGGTCACTGGAGTAGGGGGTGCCCAAATAAAGAAAGGAACGGAAGAGGGGGTCACAGAATAAATTTCCAAGGTCAAAGAGAATTGAGGGATCAACGGGATCCTAGAGAGCACAGAGGGAACTGGCAGGAAAATCAAGGGCAAAGGGGACAAATCTCCTTTTTCCAGAATAACCCATTCACACGCCTATGATTAGCAAACCTAGTAGTGACTGGATGCAAGTCTGATGAAGAACCTATGTTGTCTCTACAGGTAGGTTAAATCTGCACCTTACCAGTAGACACAGGCACATCCATGTCATCTCTTCAATCAATTTATAATTTACCAGAATCAAGAGAAGTTAAGAACCTGTCCGGGTGTTCAAGAACAAGTTTGCCAGTATCCCATCTCTGCGCCAGTTGAAGTAGTATATGGAGGAAAAGCAATCAGGCATTGATTTGTGATAACCACCGGATTACATTGCAACCTGATGGCGAGAGATCTACTCTATGCTTTCCAACTAAAAATAGAATGTGGCGATAGAGGCATAATAGTGACCCCCTGGGCTCCCATATGGCAATGTTATTCCTTAGTGACCCCTCAATGGTGATCTGGGACGAAGAAACCCCACTTCACATAACACTGGCTTACAATAGGAGTGAAAAGGATAGAGAGCTGGAAACCTTTAAATCATACGAAGCACAGGATTGGGAGATAGAAGTATTGGTACTAGTGGAAGGCAAGGAGGGAGCTGCTGAGTATACTAAAATACCAGCGCAGTTATGGAAAAGAACTGAAGAAGTTTCTCCTCACATTACCCGAAAGGTGAATTTCCCGGCCAAAGATAAAGACCTAGGAACGAGGGTAAGAAAGGCAATTACCTTGGCAGCCCGAATAATTATCAAAAGCAAAATTTGTCTAATCAATATTTTGTTGAATTTAATCAGGCCCCAAGGAAAGATGTTACCCACTTGCGTCACCATCTGGGGAGTGAGGTATACGAGTATGTGGACCCTCAAGTGTGGGCGGGAGACACAGCTCAGGTAGGATGCGTGAACATCAATCCCATCCGTGTAGCTCTCCAGAAAGCGGTAACACTTCCTTCAATCCAACAATATCCATTAAAACTACAGGCCATCAGCAGCACTGACAAATTAATTTGGGGTTTGCTAGAACAAGGAATATTAGTGAAGTGCCAATCAATTTGTAACACCCCTATTCTTGCCGTTCCAAAACCGGGAAAGGAGAGCCAATATAGACTCATGCAAGACATAAGGGAAATCAATTCTGTTGTGGAACCACTCCACGCCATTGTGCCAAACCCTGCCCATATCCTAGCCCAAATACCGGCTGAAGCAAAAGTCGACTTTGCGCTAGTCGACTTGCAACATGCATTCTTTTCTCTTCCTCTTCATGAAGACAGGCAATATTTGTTTGCCTTCACATATAGGGGCTCTGATTCCTGGGATGTCAGGACTTTCATATGAGGAGAGACTGGATAGACTTGGCTTGTACTCACTAGAATTTAGAAGATTGAGGGGGGATCTTATAGAAACTTACAAAATTCTTAAGGGGCTGGACAGGCTAGATGCAGGAAGATTGTTCCCGATGTTGGGGAGGTCCAGAACAAGGTGTCACAGTTTAAGGATAAGGGGGAATTCCTTTAGGCCCTTGTGGCTAAAGGGATGAGGGGGTATGGAGAGAAGGCAGGTACAGGATACTGATTTGAATGATCAGCCATGATCATATTGAATGGCGAATGGCCTACTCCTGCATCTATTTTCTATGTGTCTATGTTTCTAATATACCTGGAACAGATTGCCTCAAGGATTTATCAATTCGCCTATATTTTAGAGGTGTCTGCAAGATCAACTGAGTACTTTGAAGTTCAAACTGAATTCAACATTAGTGCAATATGTCGATGATCTACTAGTAGCCAGCAAAAATGAATCCAGTAATCAAAAAGATACTGCGCAACTACTAAACCATTTAGCTGATCTAGGAAATGTGGTTACACCATCAAAAGTACTGGTAGCCCAGGAGACTCGAACCTATCTGTGAATTTCTAATCCCAAAAGAGGCCAAACAAATGAGGCAATGGCTGGGCATGGTTAATTATTGCAGACCCTGGATTCCAAATATAGCTCTGGAAACTGAGGAGCTAACACCCTATACCAGCAAGGAGAGCGAATTTAAATGAACAAAGAAAGCACAGGAGGCCTTTGAAAACTTAAAAAGATCATTGATGCAAGCCTCAGCATTGGGAAGAGCATTATACGACCGACCTTTCCAGCTGTATTGTACAATTCTATCTGACTGTGCAACTTTGGTGCTAACTCAGAAGCATGGGGATAGACAAAGACCAGTTGCATATTACTCCCTAAATTAGATCCAGTAGCCAGGGGACATCCTCTTTGCGCTCAAATTTTAACTGCAACCCACAATAGTTTACAATCAGCTGCTAATTTGACACTCCAGCAGCAAATCGTAGTGTACAGTTCACATTCGGTATCGGCATTGTTGGAGCAGCTTCAAACCCAGCACTTGACATTGGCCCGCCAAAAATAAGTAGGAGATCTATCTGTTGAACAATCCGAAATTGCAGTTCAAACACTGTACATTGATTAACCCAGCCTCTTTAAGCATTTCACCCCCAGAAGAACAATCCGAAGCAGGGCATGACTATTTGTTATAGAGGAAGAATCATCGGTTAGAGAGGACTTGAGGGATGCACCCATGGAAGACACTGATATCACATTATATGTGGACAGGAGTGCATCCATTGGACCGTGGGGTGAGAGATTGTTTGGGTCTGCAATTGTTGATCAAAAGACGGAGATTGTCGAAGCAGCTGCCTTTGAGTCACCCTATTCAGCACAAGCTGAATTATTTGCTTTAATTCGGCTTGTATTATCGGGGGAAATCTAAAAGTAAATATTTACACAGATTCTCGATATGCATTCGGGGTGGATGCATGATTTTGGACAATTATAGAAAAATAGGAGATTCCTAACTTCTACTGGAACCCAAGTATCAAACAAACAATTGGTGACAGATTTATTTAAGGCCTTAATGCTACCCAGACAAATCTCTGTAATGAAATGTGGCGCCCGTACTAAAGGACAGACTCCAGTAGACATTGGGAATCGTAATTCTGACTTAGTAGCTAAATATGTATCATGGGAATGTAAGGTGGTGGTACCTAAAATGATGAAGCAGACTAAAAGTATAACTAACATGTCCCCCTTGGACAAACTGATGCCAACCATCCAAGAAATCGTTCGATTACAAGAAGAGGCTACTGAAGGAGATAAGGAGAGGTGGAAACAACTGGGATGTGTACTGGATTGTATGACTGGGCTGTGGACCACTCCAGCAGGGCAAACTTGCATGACAGACTCATTAGCAGTATGGGTTATAGAGTGTATGCATTATGCAACCCATTGTAGTGTAAGGGCAGTAGGGGACACTCTATTGGTGGCATCCAAAATTACAAAAATCCACCATATACTTGGTGGCATCCAAAATTACAATCCTTTTCTCAGAAGGTAAGCAGTAGTTGTTTGGCCTGCCAGAAATACAATCCAGGGAAAGGAATAGGATGTGAAGGGGGGAAAACACCATTGCCTGTGGGTCCTTTTGAGACATTGAAAATGGACTATATTGAATTAGAAAGGTGCTAGTAGTATAAATATGTTCTTGTCATAGTCGATGTATTCAGCCGGTGGATCGAAACATACCCAACCCTTGACAATAAAGTGGCTACTGTTGTCAAGGTGCTAATGAGAGAAATTGTCCGTAGATTCGGTATTCCCATTCGATTTAGCTCAGATAATGGTCCACACTTTATTGGACAAATCAATAAAGAATTTTGTGAACAGCTGGGGATCCAGCAGCAATTACACTGTGCTTATCGGCCACAGGCTGCTGGACGTAGAAAGGGCAAATCAGACCCTTAAAACTAAATTAGCCAAATTAAAGGCGGAGACTGGAGTTGGATGGATTAGATTACTCCCAATAGCCCTATTTCAGATGAGAGTCACGCCTGCAGGGAAATCTAGATTAAGCCCAGCTGAAATTATTTACGGTAGGCCTTTAAAAACCCCTTGGAACCAGAATGCAATGTAAATAGTTCATTTCCACTATATGACAGGAGAGATGACTGATTACATCTTAGCCTTGACCAGAGCCTTAAGAGATTTACATTGTAGAGTGAAAGCAGCCTGTGGTGATATGCCTTCATTAGCAACCCCTATTAAAGTAACATCTGGGGACTACATCTTAGTGAAGTATTGGGTGAGGAAAGGATCATCAGTTCGTTGGGAAGGACCTTACCAAGTTCTTCTAATGATTCCAACAGCAGTAAAAGTTGATGGAACAAATGCCTGGGTGCATCTTCATCATTGTAAAAGTATAAGTGAAGATATAGGTGGTTAACTTGTTTCCTCCCAGGTTTTCTTATAAATTCTCCACTCTATTACGAATCAAGGACCAATGAACTATCAAGATTGATGGATGGGATTCACACCTATGAAAACTCGGGAGGTGAAGACTCAGCAGACAGAAATCATGGAGCTACGCCCACGAAAACTCAGGAAGCTCGATGAAATTCTGAGAAGCTACATCAACATCTTCTTGTTAGAACATTTGTTAAAATATAGCAGTCATCATTGTATTCTAGGGTTATCATTAAGTAAGTAAGTAAGTAAGTAAGTAAGTTTATTGGCCACAAATTCACATACAAGGAATTTGCCTTGGTGCTCCACCCACGAGTAACAACAAGACATGCAGTGACAGTTACGAATGACTCAGAACACACTAAACATTAATAATAATAAAACATTAATGATAAAACACCATTGTAATGATGAAGGTTTTCATGAATGGTAAAACGGGGGAATATTAATACTGGCCAAATTAAAGACACCATAAAATGGAGGGTCGCTGCATTTGTCAGAATTGCTTAACCCGTGTCAGCTGAAATTTACAGGCTTTGGATGGTGCTAGCCAGTCTAGGCTCTGACTGGTATGCAGGATGGTGAGGGATCCAGGTGTTCTCCTTGTTTCTCTTAAATTGATTAAATGTATAGCAATTTATGTATTTTGCAAACAAACCCTAAATGCATCAATTTGGTTAGATCGCTGCAAGGGCATTGTAAATAGTATAAATAATGTTGCGAGATGGTCATCCTGTTAATTGATGATTGGTCGAACTGTTGAGCCTTGGAGAAAACTGTTTGAATCACCGGGTACATGTTTCAATGTTCATTCTTGTTTGCTTCCTTCTAGAAGTTTCTTTCAAATACAATGTATTCAAGATTGTATTATTGGGTTAGGGAACTGTCAATTTTACTTCGGAGTCACGTGAGTGATTCCGTGAAGAAACCCGCCAGTCCGCATGCGCGTCATTACGTCTGACGCATGGCGCAGCGACCGGCTGGGAGGCGCATTGCTCTTCCAGCGGTAAGTTTTAAAACCCTCAGGTAAGTGTAAAACTTATTCAGAGGTCGTTTTCTGCACTTGGTAATTCTTGTTTCAGGAGCAAGGTCGGGTATGGAGAAAGCGTCGAAGGTGAAGTCAAGGCGAGTCGCCGGGAGAGTAGCTGTGGAAGACCGCGGGAGTGCGGGTAGCGGGCGGCCGCCTATCTCACCTACCGAGTCGCTGGCGGTACGACCTGAGAGCACTGTGGCTGCACCATTGGGGCGGAAAGCCACTAAAAAGTCTGCACGGCCCGTAGACCTGAGTCGGGCCGGGAGGGTTCCCCTCCGATAATGGATAACGTCTTTGGATGGTTGTCCAGGATGCAGCTCCTAATGGCGAGGATGCTCCACCAAGATACACTCCAACAGGAGGAGTTGTGTCAGCGCGGGACCCCTCGGGGGCCCGCACCAGCAGCACCTGCATCAGGGCTGCTTAATGTCTCCCTCTTGGAAGAGGAGAGCATGCGGGGCCAGTTTTATTCTGACGCCAAGTCCGTGGGTATAGCCGTGGAGCATACCCCAAGGGATGAAAGGCACGAGCCAAAGGTGCCAGTCCTGGCAGCAAGATTTGCTATCCCCATAGAAACAGGGGAAGCGCTGGGTGAAGAGTTGGCCGCAAGTGTAAATTACCTGGCCTCACACCAACTTCAAGAGCATACTATGGAGGAAACGTCCAAAAAATATATGACCCCTGCTAACTGTGTACTGCTCAAAATGCCGGCTGTTAACCACGCCATCTGGGGTCACATGGGTGTAGGTATCAGAGCTCATGAAATGAGGCTTCAGAGGATACTGAAGATTCTTATGAACAGGCACTGAGTAATATGCATCTGTAAGATCTATACATGCTATATAACATCCTCTGGAAATCAGTTGTTTGGCAGTAACAAAGGTTTCCATTTTCCAGGTCGGTGGATGGAGGGCACCTGTCTGATGTACAGCAGGATGCCCTGGCCATCATGTGCAATGCACATTTTGAGATAAATTGCCTGAGAAAGATTGCCATCCGCCCTACTATCAACCCTAAGTTTGCGGCTGTGTGTAAACCCAGCAATATCCAGCCACCGAATCTGCTGCTCGGTGAAGATCTCTCAAAAAGAGACAAGGAGCTGGACGACGAGGCAAGAACGGTCGGACTCATCAAAGCACCGACGACCAGCAAAACCTCGCTTCGGCGGCAGTACCCCTACAAACGGTTCGCTGAAACGGGTTCAGGTCAAGGACCAAGCCGGCCATTCACAAATATGCACAGCTGGCACACTCCAACAGGGGCACGGGTGAACATGACCTTACCCCCCAAAAACCGGGAGCAGAAAATTCCACCAGTAACCATGGAGATAGGTGGGTCTGGTTCTTGTCGGAACATATTAAGTGGGGATCACCTACGTTGGGGGGAGATTACGCTAGTTCTTGAAGGAATGGAATGGGATAACATCAGATTTGTTTATACAGCACAGTATACAAGGGTTTCAAATTGAATTCCTTCCCAATTTGTGTCCACCCACACAGCATACACCAAGCCAGGCATTGTTTTTTTCACAACAAGAAAATTTGGAGGTACAAACTGAAATTGAAAAGTTATACAAAAAAGGGGTAATTGAGAAGGCGGTTCACCAATCTCACCAATTCATGTCTAATACTTTTCCTAGGCCAAAGAAGGATGGGGGATGTTGAATCATCCTTAACTTGACGAGCCTTAATCCCTTTGTGCAGTATAAACATTCAAAATGGAAACCTTTGTTACTGCCAACCAACTGATTTCCAGAGGATGTTATATGGCATGTATAGATCTTACAGATGCATATTACTCAGTGCCTGTTCATAAGGATCATTAGAGATATTTGAAGTTAAGCTGGATGAGGCAATTATGGCAATTTAAAGCATTGCCTAATGGGTTAACCTCGGCCCCTAGATTATTTACAAAACTGTTAAAACCAGTGCTGGGGCTACTCCGGGCTCAGAGTCATATTGTAATAGCTTATTTGGATGATATCTTAATCATAGGGAAGACTCGGAACGCAGCTGAATTATCTGTTTCAGCTGTTAAACTCATGTTTGAGAGATTTGGGTTTCTCATCCATCTAGTTAAATCCAAATTGATACCAGTTAGAGTTATTGATTATTTGGGATTCACCATTAACTCAACTCACATGTCTGTGACTCTGCCCAGGGGCAAGAGATTAGACTTAATTGAAGGCGGTAACAAGCTCATGGTGGAGCAGCAACCTTCAATTAGACATGTGGCCAGCATGATTGGCAAATTAGTGGCTGCCTTTCCAGCTGCACAGTTTGGACCTTTGCATTACCAAAATTTACAACGTGCAAAGGAGCCATTTTGACAGGCCCATGCAATTTCCAGCTGAAGCCATTGCTGAAGTGCTGATCCCCAACATGGTGGATAGTGAACATTTCGAGTTGCTCCAGTAAAGTTCTGATTGAGAAACCTTCAGTTGTTTTACAGACTGATGTTAGTGCCCTAGGATGGGGTGCTACTGATACCATCTCTAGCTGTGGAGGCAGATGGAATATGCATGAGGCATTTATTCTTCAATCACATGGGATTAACTATTTAGAACTGTTGGGAGCATTCTATGGTCTTAAGGCTTATTGTACTAGTATGCATCACTTGCATGTTCAGCTTCAGATTGACAACACTACGGCAGTGGCGTATGTTAATTACATGGGTGGAATCAAGTCGGAATCTTGTGATAGATTGGCTAACCTTATTTGGCACTGGTGTATTACAAGAAACATTTGGGTTTCAGCTATCTACCTACCAGGTTGATTCAACATGGTGGCGGACACCAGGTCACGCAAATTCAATGACAACACAGAATGGCTGTTGAATCATGATGTATTTAATGATATTGTTGCTCGGTATGGGATGCCAGATATCGATTTGTTTGCATCTAGACTGAATCACCAGTTACCGAAGTATGTTTCATGGGAACCAGACCCAGGGGCAGTATGTTTTTATATGCACTTCCCCCATTTCGCCTCATTAGTCGGTGCTTGCTCAAGATCAAGCAGGACTCCGCCTCAGGAGTTTTGGTGGTACCCGACTGGTCTACACAGCCATGGTTCCCACTCGTTTTGTGAATAATAACACAGCCTCTTATGATTGTTCCGAAATGTAGTAACCTACTGGTGCAGCCTGTAACTGGGGAGCAACATCCATTACATGATCGTATTGATCTATTGACTTGCATATTCTAAGGAGGCCATACCTGGAGCTTGGACTATCCAATCTCATGTCTAGAAATGGGAGGTGTTCTGCTTATGGGGGAACATAACATATCACATGGCACGCATCTCAGATGTGCTAGAGTTTCTGTCAACGCTATATTTTGATGAAGGGTTGAGCTATAGTGCCTTCAATAGTGCCAGGAGTGCCCTGTCATCTTATTTATGGCTGGGGTCAGAACAACATTCTGTTGGATCTCACCCTTTAATATCCCGGTTTATGAAGGGTGTTTTTAATTCCAATCCCCCCAGGCCCAGGTACTCTGAAATCTGGGATGTGAGCGTGGTACTCACGCTGCTTCGCCAGTGGGCTCCAGCCACATCCCTGTCTTTGCCCAAAATCACCCTAAAGGTGGTCATGCTCATGGCGCTGGTTTCAGCGCAACGGGTCCAGATATTGCAGAAGCTGCGATTGGACAGGATAGTGTCATCTGGAAATAACATAACGTTTTACATTTATGATCTAGTTAAACAGAGCAGACCAGGGGTGTCAGGGTTCAAGTTTAATTTTTCGGCATGCCCCACGGATTTACGATTGTGTGTAGTTTCGCACTTGCAACATTAGATCAAGGTCACCAAGAGCCTCAGAGGCTCGGAATCAGCATTATTTATCAGCCACAAAAAGCCGCATAAGAAAGTGTTGGTACAGACCATATCAAGATGGCTGAAACAGGTTCTGGTTTGTGCAGGTGTGGACACTGACAATTTTAAATCTCACTCCTCCGAAGTAAAATAGTATGATTAAACGAGAACTTACCAGTTTGAATTTTGATCTTATTTTATGAGGAGTTACGATGTGCGATTACGTGCCCACCCTCATATCACAAAGGTCATCTGGTAGCTCTAGGTTTCTAATCTGACTATGTTACTTCAATTACTGTTACCTGTGATTACCTGTGATTTCACACCGCTGCTTTGAAGATTGACGCGCATGCGGACTGGTGGGGTTCTTCACGTAATCGCTCATCGTAACGCCTCATAAAATAAAGATCAAACTTCAAACTGGTTTGTTCTAGTTTAATCCTACTATTATATGCAGTTATTATTGATATGTTTAATTGGTTTATAAAGAGACCAATATAAACAGAAGGACTGGACAATATAAAGAGGACTGGACAAGCTAGATACAGGAAAAATGTTCCCAATGTTGGGTGAGTCTAGAACCAGGGGCCACAGTCTTAGAATAAAGGGGAGGTCATTTAAGACTGAGGTGAGAAAAAACTTTTTTACCCAGAGAGTTGTGAATTTATGGAATTCCCTGCCACAGAGGGCAGTGGAGGCCAAATCACTGGATGGATTTAAGAGAGAGTTGGATAGAGCTCCAGGGGCTAGTGGAGTCAAGGGATATGGGGAGAAGGCAGGCACGGGTTATTGATTTGGTACGATCAGCCATGATCACAATGAATGGCGGTGCTGGCTCGAAGGGCCGAATGGCCTCCTCCTGCAGCTATTTTCTATGTTTCTATACCTCCACGTGGTTCGGCCCCTCAAGGTTCGAGGACCTATAAAATGTAGCTCCCATGAGGTCCAATGTCAATCTTCTGCGTGACCTTTTGAGTGTTTCTGCTTGCATGAGGCTAGAAGGCCTTGGCCAAACAGATACAAGGATCGAACCCGCGGTAGTTAGGTATTGTATAGGGGAATTTCTGTTGTGTTATCCAAAATAAAGTTTAGTTGCACAAGTGCTTGATTCAGTATTTTATTGACTGAAACTAGTCTGGGGGGAACTTAGAACAAGCTATTTACACTTGCCAATGCTGACCATGATGCTCCATCAACACTAATCCCACCTGTCCATGTTTGGCCATATTCCCCAAAACCTTTCCAATCCATGTACCTGTCCAAATGTCTTTTAAATGTAGTTATACTCTCTACCTCAATTACCTCCTCCGGCAGCCCATTCCAAATAACCACCAACCTTTGTATGAAAAGGATGCCCCTCAGATCCCCAATACATCTTTCCCTCTTCAACTTAAACCTAAGCCCTCTGGTTCTCGATTCCCCTACTCTGGGCAAAAGACACGATGCGTTTTCTCAATCTATTCCTCTCCTTAATTTGTATACCTCTATAAGATCACTCCTCATCTTCGTACACTCCAAGGAATAGATTCCTAGCCTGCCCAACCACTCCCTATAGCTCAGGCTCTCAAGTCGTAGCAACATCCTTGTAAATCTTCTCTGTACTAACGTATGGCATATCTGTGTGGTATCTCAGCTGCACGGAGGCGGAGAGGAGAGTTCTTCAGCGCGTCGTCCACAGAGCGCAGAAGATTATTGGGACACAGCTACCAGCCTTGGAGGGCATCTACCACACACGGTGCTTCAGGAAGGCCGTCAGCATCCATAAAGACTCCTCACACCCTTGGAATGGACTGTTCGAACTCCTACCTTCCGGCTGATGTTACAAGGCCTTCTACGCCTGCACCTCCAGACTCAGGAACAGCTTAATCCCCAGAGCTATCGCTGCTCTGAACCAGCCCTGCTGAGTCCCCCCCACCCCCATGAACTGTCTCCCTCGGATGGCCACGTCGCACAGACACATCTGCACTTTAGTCTGTTTTGACTGTTTTACTGTTTTACTGTTCTTTTTATAAACCATGTTCTCGGGGTATCTAAACCTAAATTTTATTAGTTTAAGTTATGACATTGGATGGAAGCTGCATACCAAATCTCATTGCACATATGTGCAATGACAATAAAATATATTATTATTATTATTATTTCAGCGTAGCAACATCTTTCCTAGATCTGGGTGACCAAAACTGAACACAATGCTGCAACTGTGACCTCAACAGCGCCTTGTACAGCTGTAACATAACATCCCAGCTTATATACTCAATACCCTGACCAATGAAGGCCAGTGGACCAAAAGCCTTCGTTACCACTCCATCAACCTGTGACACCATATTTATCAATGGAGTTTATTTCAGAAAGGCTTCAGAACTGTTACTGATACCAACTAGTAAAAATAACATAAAAGGATTATAGGAGTTTTTTTTCCTAAATTGACCAACACATTTTTAAATATTGGATCACAAGCGGAATCAATGAAACGGAAGTGCTATATCAGTAAATAGGTCATTTTGATTACTACCTCTGTTGCAGAACGTAAATAAAAGATTTTGTGTACTGATAAGCTCTGAACTGCAAAAGACTATTATTATTATTGCACTATATTTGTTATTTATTAAACTTTTTTTTTCTCTTCCCCTGTTATGTGCTATGTTTACATATTCACATATTCTGTTGTGTTGCAGCAAGTAAGAATGCCATTGTCCCATACGGGACATATGACAATAAAACACTTTTGACTTATCCAAAGACACCAATTTAAGTGAAAAAGACAGCAACTTTGAGAAATGGCAGTAGTGAGCTACATAGCAATAGAAAATAGACAAAAGACAATAGGTGCAGGAGTAGGCCATTCGGCCCTTCGAGCCAGCATCGTCATTCATTATGGTCATGGCTGATTGTCCACAATCATTACACCGTTCCTGCCTTCTCCCCATATCCCTTGACCCCACTATCTTTAAGAGCTCTATCTAACTTGCTCTTCAAAGCATCCAGGGAATTGGCCTCCACTGCCTTCTGAGGCAGAGATTCCACAGATTCACAACTCAAGGTTTTTCCTCATCTCCGTTCTAAATGGCCTACCCCTTGTTCTTAAACTGTGGCCCCTGGTTCTGGACCCCCAACATCGGGAACTTGTTTCCTGCCTCCAGAAAGTCCAATCCCTTAATAATCTTATATGTGTCAATAAGATCCCCCCTCATCCTTCTAAATTCTAGAGTACACAAGCTCAGTCGCTCCATTCTTTCAACATTTGACCGTCCCGCCATCCTGGAAATTAATCTCGTGAACCTACGCTGCACTCCCTCAATAGCAAGAATGTCCTTCCTCAAATTTGGAGACCAAAACTGCACACAATACTCCAGGTGTGGTCTCACTAGGGCCCTGTACAACTACAGAAGGACCTTTTTGCTCTTATACCTAACTCCTCTTGTTACGAAGGCCAACATGCCATTAGTTTTCTTCACTGCCTGCTGTACTTGCATGCTTACTGTCCGTGACTGATGAACAAGGATACCCAGATCTCATTGTACTTCCCCTTTTCCGAACGTTTTGAGAGGTGGGGGACATCCCCCCAAGTTTTTGTGATCCGGATTTTAAAATCTCCGCTTTCCGCAGGACAGTGGAGGTGGGACTGCTGATTGAGGGCGCCGATTGGACGAGAGAGACGCCGGTCAGCAGGCAATGGGGGCGGGACATGATGTGGGTGAGTGTGCGCATGCGCATGTGTGGGTGAGTGCGTGCGTGCGCGCGCGGCTGCCAAAAATTTGCGTCCCCCGTCCCCTCCATGTTTTTATAGCAAGTTCTGCTCTTGCCATTCAGATAATAATCAGCCATCCTGTTCTTGCCACCAAAGCAGATAACCTCACATTTATCCACATTAATCTGCATCTGCCATGCATCTGCCCACTCACCCAACCTGTCCTAGTCACTCTGCATCCTCATAGCATCCTCCTCACAGTTCACACTGCCACCCAGCTTTGTATCATCTGCAAGTTTGCTAATGTTACTTTTAATCCCTTCATCTAAATCATTGATGTATATTGTAAATAGCTGTGGTCCCAGCGCAGAGCCTTGCGGTACCCCACTAGTCACTGCCTGCCATTCTGAAAGGGACCCGTTAATTCCTACTCTTTGTTTCCTGTCTGCCAACCAATTTTCTATCCATGTCAGTACCCGACCCCCAATACCATGTGCTCTAATTTTGCTCACTAATCTCATATCTGGGACCTTAATCAAAAGTTTATGACAGTCCAGCTACACTATATCCACTGGCTCTCCCTTGTCCATTTTCCTAGTTACATCCACAAAAATTCCAGAGGATTAGTCAAGCCTGATTTCCCCTTCGTAAATCCATGCTGACTCGGACTGATCCTGTTACTGCTATCCACGATTTCTAGAGCCACTTCCTTAAGTACCCTGGGATGCAGACCATCAGGCCTTGGGGATTTATCAGCCTTCATTCCCATCAGTCTACCCAACACCATTTCCTGCCTAATGTGAATTTTCTTCAGTTCCTCCATCACCCTAGGTCCTCTGGCCACCAGTACATCTGGGAGATTGTTTGTGTCTTCCTTAGTGAAGACAGATCCAAAGTACCTGTTCAATTTGTCTGCCATTTCCTTGTTCCCCACAATAAATGAACCTGTTTCTGTCTTCAAGGGACCCACATTTGTCCTAACTCTTTTTTTCCTCTTCACATACCTAAATAAGCTTTTACTATCCTCCTTTATATTCTTGGCTAGCTTACCTTCGTACCTCATCTCTTCTCCCTGTATCGCCTTTATAGTTATCTTCTGTTGCTCTTTAAAAATTTCCCAATCCTCTGGCTTCCCACTCATCTTTGCTATATTATACTTCTCTTTTATTTTTATACTTTCATTAAGAGCCACGGTCACCTCTTACTCCCCTTAGAATCTTTCTTCCTCTTTGGAATGAACTGATCCTGCACCTTCTGTATTATTCCCAGAAATAACTGCCATTGTTGTTCCATTGTCATCCCTGTTAGGGTCTCTTTCCAGTCAACTTTAGCCAGCTCCTCCCTCTTGCCTCCCTAGTCCCCTTTGTTCAACTGTGATACTGACCCTTCCGATTTTTCCCTTCTCCCTCTCAAATTGGAGATGAAAGCTTATCATATTATGGTCACTACCTCCTAATGGCTCCTTTACCATGAGTTCCCTAATCAAATCCGGTTCATTACACCACACTAAATCCAGAATTGCCTTCTCCCTGGTAGGCTCCAGTACAAGCTGCTCTAAGAATCCATCTCGGAGGCACTCCACAAACTCCCTTTCTCAGCGTCCAGTACCAATCTAATTTTCCCAGTCTACCTGCATGTTGAAATCTCCCATAACCACTGCAAAATGTCCTTTGGAGCTCATTTGAAAGATGTGCTGAAGAATAATATAAAACTGCTCTTAGTTGGACTCAGTTCAGATAAACTTTATGCTACAATTGGTACAATGTGTTGTCAACATCACGGAAACATTGTATGATACATTAAACTAAAATCAAAATCTTTTACTCAGTGAAAGTCAACACGTAAGTATGCTGAATTGCAACAATGTTACTTCATCGACACTAAATTCATCAAAACGTGAATCAAAAAAGGTGATGAAATGAAAGAATAGTCGTATTTCAGGATGGTGTGTGATTTGGAGGTGACAAGATTCCCAAGCACCTGCTGCACAGGACTCAAATGGATGTATTGATAGTCACAGAGGCATGGAGTCATACAGCATGGAAATAGGCCCTCCAGCCCAACTTGCCAAAAAGATGCCCCATCAAAATGAGTCCCATTTCCCTGTGTTTGACCCATATCCCTCTGAACTATAGACTGTAGAGATACAATGTGGAAACAGGCCTTTGAGCCCACCGATTCCATGCCGATCAGCGATCACCCCCATACACTAGCACTATCCTACACACTCGGGACAATTTACAATTTTACCATGTAGCCAATGACCCTACAAACCTGTACGTCTTTGAAGTGAAAACCAGAGAACTCTGAGAAAATCCACATGGTCACAGGAAGAACATACAAACTCCGTACAGACACCACCCATAGTCGGGATCGAACCTGGGTCTCTGGCCGCGCCAGTGTGCTGCCTAGACATTTAACAGGTACATGGATAAGATAGGTTTAGCGTGAATATGGGCCAAGTGTGGGCGGGCAGGTGGGACTAGTGTGGATGGGGCCTGTTGGTCAGTGTGAGCAAGTTGGGCCGAAGAGCCTGTTTCCACACCGTATGACTCTATGACTCTAATTTATAAATGCAGGAACTTTATACCACACAGGTTCACATTGTAGCAGTGTACATTTGTTGGGGAAGGGAACTACTGAATGGAATGAGATGCACTTGACTAACCATTTTGCAGGATGAATGGCATTTAGCTCTTTTAGGCACATTCGTTTCAGAAACACTTCCCTGACACAATGATTTGTAAAGTGTATTATTCTGCAAAAGATAGGGGGTGTTTAATGTGGACCATTTTAGTTGATTTATGGCTTGCAGACATTTGAACAAAGGAAGAGGCTGAGAGACAAGAAGAGAGAGAAGATAATAAATACTTCTTGCAGAGGGCTCTACTTCATAACATTAAAAGATTTCAGTATCTCCAAAGCTTACTTCATAGTTTTTCACTTCATAGGTTAGCCAAAAATAAGAGCACACAATTAATTCCATGATGAGATTTTAAGCCAGTTCTGCAGTTTATTGAACAACGATTCAAGGGAACTGCGTTAAGACCGTAAGACATAAGGGCATCAAATCTACTCTACCATTCCATCATGGCTGATCTATTTTTCTCTATCAACCCCATTCTCCTGCCTTCTCCCCATAACATTGCTCAAAATTAGCGTTTGTCCGGGTGCCAATGACCGCCCAAAGGGCCGCCGGGCAACCTAAACGCCAACTCATTTTGCCTGGCTTGGGAAGCAAATACTGGTTTATATCGATAGACACAAAAGTAACACAAGAGTAACTCCACGGGTCAGGCAGCATCTCTGGGGAATAGGAGCCTGAAGTTTCATGTCGACGGCTGTATTCCTCGAGTATCTTTGATTGCGGGGCAAAGGTACTTGGTGCGTGGTGACGAAGGGTCGGAGCGAATGACAGGTCTCGAACAGCGGCAACAGCGGCCGTGACCGCCTCCTCCTCCCGCACCCCACCCGGCGGAAGGAGACCTCCCTCTCCCTCCCTTCCTCCCTCCCTTCCTCCCTCCCTCCCTCCTCCTGGCCTAGCGTGCGAAAGGGATTGTTTTGAAAGCGCAGTTGGTGGATTTGCAGCAGTATCTTTTGATTTGCAGGCAGCGGCCGCTATCGCCCTGATAATGGGCGCTGCCTGCAAATCCGTTAACAGCGCTTTCAAAACAACCCCTCTCGCACGCCGAGGCTGGGAGGGGGGGAGGGGAGGGGGGGGGGGAGGGGGGGAGGGGGAGGCCTCCTTCCACCGGCTGAAGCAACTGTACCAAAGATCCTATAGCTATAGGATCTTTGACCTGCACCACCCGGCCCTGCTCCTTGCTGTCGGCTGGCGGAGGAGGGGAGGTGGTGACGACGAGTTCCCAACCGCCTCCCCCTTTGGCGGCGGCACTTTGGCGTTGGACAGGGATGGCCAAGGCAGTTGGGCGATGTTGTCCGAGGAGCGCTGACCTTCCTTCCTCTCCTGCACCTCCCCTCCCCTCTCTCTCTCTCGTACGCCCCCCCTCCACCCCTCTTATCCTTGGACCCCTCCTCTCCATCCCGCACTGATCCCCATTCCCTCCTCTATTCAGTCCTCACTGACGTCCCCTGTGCTCCCCTCCCCATCTACCCCCCCCCCCAATCTATTCATCACCCTACCCACCTCGCATTGATTTTCCTGCCACCCCCCCCCCCCCACATCCATCCTACACTGGTCCCCCAATTCATCCTGTACTGACCCCCTTCCCATCCATCCTGCACTTCTACCCCCCCCATTCATCCCATATTGTCCCACCTTCCATTTATCCCTGCACCAAACCCCCCATCCATCCTGTAGTGATCTTCCCATTCATCTTTTACTGATCATCCTGTGCTGATCCCCTCATGCATCTTGTACTGATCCCCTCATTCATCCCATACTGATCTCCCATTCATCCTATACTGATCCCCTCATTCATCCTGTAGTGATTTCCCATTCATCCTGCACAGACCCTCCGATCCACACTGTCCTGACCCCCCCCCATTCATCCTGTACTGATCCTCCTATTCATCCTGTGCTGATCCCCCCCCCCCCCATCCATCCTGTACTGATCCTCCCATTCAAGAAGAATGGGGGTGAACAGTCTGAAGAAGGGTCTTGACCCGAAACATTGCCTATTTCCTTAGCTCCATAGATGCTGCCTCACCCGCTGAATTTCTCCAGCATTTTTGTCTTCCTCCATTCATCCTGTACTGAACCCACCATTCATCCGGTACTGATTCCCCCCCCCCATCCATCCCGTACTGATATCCCAATCAACACCACTGACATCCCCCATGCTTTCCTCTCACAATTTTACATACTCCAACGAACACGTACTAATCCACCTGCCTCAATCCATCCATTCCGCACCGTTTGCCTTCTCAACCCCCACCCCCGCCATCTATCCACTCCGCACTGATTCACACACCCCCTGACCCTATTGTGATTCATGGTCTTCAGAGCGAACATTGACTATGTTTGATAACAGAATGCAATCAAATGTGGTTTAATTCCCAATGTTATTATTTGTTTTGACACCTTAAAACATATTACCAAAAGAACATTTGCTGCAGTTATGTCCTTTGGCCATCTCTTGTCAGTTAGTGTAATGTTTAACCTGGCAAATGGGTATAGTCGGTTTTAACAGCTATTATCATAAAATGCCTTTAGAAATTTCCTTGCAACCTGTATATTTTGTTATGGATAAATTATGTGGGAAGCCAGAGTGTTTCTGTGCCAATAGCAATAACGACCCATGCTATGGCCATGTCATGGTAATGTTCGGTCCTTCACAGAAAACATGCTTGCATCAATCTGTAGTGTGCATGGTCCAGGATTTATTGACACAGATTAATCATTTGCTGAATAATCCAACCACATTTTTGATTGGAAGTGGAAATAACTAATAGAAATTGCATCAATTTCAATGTGTAAAAAGAGTTGAGATATAGTATTATAATTTTGCTGCATGTCATTGTGGTATATATCATGTCTTGATTGATGAATATGTTTAGTTTGTGAGTTATTTGAAGCAGAAATAATATGTGAATGTAGACAAAAGTGCTGGAGAAACTCAGCGGATGCGGCAGCATCTATGGAGCGAAGGAAATAGGCAACGTTTCGGGCCGAAACCCTTCTTCAGACTGATGGGTTTCGGCCTGAAAAGTTGCCTATTTCCATCGCTCCATAGATGCTGCTGCACCCGCTGAATTTCTCCAGCACTTCTGTCTACCTTTGATTTTCCAGCATAGAAGACTGGGCGGGTCCACCTCCAAGTGATAACTTAGCCAGAAGAACATACAGAAGAGAAAAAGCAACTGACCAACTTACAATGCAGATATGTCAAGACTGTTTGACGGCTCTGGACTTGTACTCGCTGGAGTTTAGAACGATGAGGAGATGAAGGGATAATGAAGATGGAAACTTACTGAACAGTGAAAGGCCTGTGATAGAGTGGATGTGGAGAGAATAGTTTCACTAGTTGGAGAGTCTAGGACCAGAGGGCGCAGCCTCAGACTAAAAGGACATACCTTTAGAAAGGAGATGAGGAGGAATTTCTTTAGCCAAAGGGTGATGAACCTGTGGAATTCATTGCCACAGACAGCTGTGGAGGTCATGTCTTCAGGCATTTTTAAAAGGGAAATTGACAGGTTCTGATTTATAAGGATTAATAATTTCTAAGGGTGTCAAACGTTGAACTTTAAATGTCCTTCTGACCATCCATTTTTTTCAAACTAGGGAATAAATGTCAGTCTTACCAGCTATTGCTCCCTAAGCTAAAAAAGTGAGAAGGCAGGAGAAGAGGTTTGAGATGGAAAGATAGGTCAGCCATGATTGAATGGCGGAGTAGACTAGATGAGCCAATTGGCCTAATTCTGCTCCTATGACTTATGAACGTATGAGCTTATGATGAGTCTACAAAATTATAAGATACAGGTGCAGGCAACCACAATGAATGTGAACTAGAAGCTACTATGGAGACCTCCTATATACAACACTGAAGAATTCCTAAATTGTGGATTTCTTTAAATCAATATGTTTAAAGCACCTATCAATCATATTTTTGATCAATAACACGCAGAAGAAGACATGGTTCTAAGAAATGTTTTCAAACTTTTATAGTTTAGAAGCATAACTGGCCAGACTAACATTCATTCCTTAGCATGACATAAGTGAATGGTCAGTGGACTACTTTGGAGACAATTATAGTTCAACAATATTGTTAAACAAGTCTGCTTTGTAAATAGCAATAGATTTCTACTCTAAATTATACATCTGTGCAAAAAGACACAACATACTGGAGGAACTCAGCAAGTCAGGCAGTGTCTGGAGTAATACAACAGGTCTCTGCTCTAAAAAGAAACACAAAGTGCTGAAGTAACTCAGGCTTAGGCAACATCTTTGGAGAAAACGGATGAGTGTCATTTCAAGTAAGAACCCTTCTTTCAGTCTGAAGATGGGTCCCGACCTGAAACGTCACCCATCCTTATTCTCTAGAGATGCTGCCTGACCTGCTGAGCTACTCCAGCACGTTGTGTCTATCTTTGGTATAAACCAACATCTAGAGGGTTTTTCTTTCTATGGTCCTACTCTAAAATGTACATTTGTCCAAAAGGAGATGGTGCTAGAGTGCAGTCACACATGTGTTCCTCTCCTGAATTCATATCATTAGATCACAGCTCCCAAAAAACACCTTCACCTTGTAAAAATGCTCCCCAAAGTTGTCACTTTACTGCCAGAGTTTTCTTTGGAGATACAGAATGGAAACAAACACTTTGGCTCACTGAGTCCACTCCGACCATCAACCACCCGTTCACACTATTTCTGTGTTAATCCTACTTTCTCAACCGCCCTACACACTCGGGGCTACGTCCAATGGCCAATTGACCTACAAACCCACATGTCTTTGGGATGTGGAAGAAAACCGGAGCACTTGGAGAAAACTTGGAGATAGAGTCATACAGTGTGAAAACAGGCCTTTCGGCCCAACTTTCCCACATTGACCAACACGTCCCATCTAATCTAGTTCCACCTGCCTGTGTTTGGCCCATGTCCTTCTAAACCAGTTCCATCCATGTAACTGTCACTTAAATGCTGCGATACCACCTGTCTCAACTACCTCCTCCGGCAGCTCGTTCCATACACCCACCACCCTTAGTATAAAAATGTTATCCCTCAGGTTCCTATGAAACTTATTTTCCTCATTCCTTTGATGAATCTTTCCCAGCTTAACTGCTCCAAATATTTTTCTTTTATCTGTAAGGTAAAACTGCATAATTTGTTATATTTCCATTTGATAATTGAGATATTTTGATTTGATATTTGGACAGGGCTGACTATTATTTACTACTATCATTATGTGCATTTTTGGGATTTTCATGACAAACAAAAATTGCTATTACCGGTATGATGGAAAATAAAAGACAAAATGTGCTTATAATGTTTTTTCACAATTTTCTGTTCTTCAGATTGATATTCCCTTCTTTTGAGCCTGCCTAATGACGTTGGGAGACAGCAAATATTTATATGTGTATGCCAGTAAGAATATAACACCTCAATGAAAATGCTCAGCACTTATCAAGACTTTTATCTTGCATGTTTAGCGTAAATGCAGTAAGCTGTTCTCTGGTGAAAGCAGTCAGTACCGGAGAAAACAGATGTGTTGATGTGCATGGAAATTAGATATACTGGCGAAACACAAAAGGGTCCCCGTGTTTTATCTAAATGATTGAGCAAATATAACAGCGGCCATGAAATAGGGCATATTAAAATCCACATGGCATAATTGCCTATGTTGTAACAAGGCCATCATATGGCACTATACAAAAGATCAGATTCAAATAGTTAACAGTAGAAAAAGCAAGTGATTTTATATGCATCATATTTCAATTATATTAATGACTGAATCATATAATGGTTCAAATGTTCCGCTCAAGAGTTGAACATTTTATTCCTATATCTTATACTCCATTCATACATCTAATTTTAAAACTGTAGTTCATTCTGGCAGCAGTTTCTTTTGATTCAAGATCACCAAGAACATGCTTTAATTGCAGCAGGCTAAATAGGATCAATATTTTGCCAAGATTTTGCACAATAGTACAATTTACAGTCTAATCACTCATCTGATTAACTTTGTGACAGCTCAATTATGAATAATGTGACATAAATGGTCTTAACTCCTAAATAGATTGTAACACAAAATATAAATTAGCAAATTTTATTTGCAAGTTATACAAACACCAAAACAAATTCAGAATTTGAATTGCTTATTTGAATTGCATGTTTGCAGATTCTAGTTTACTATTTTACAAATGACAGAGTTGGTGTTAGCAAACATATTAACTCCACATGAAATCATGACAAATATTTTACCAGAGACCTGCAGAACTCATTTCACCTCAACTATTTTAGTTTTGTTTAAAGATACAGCGACCATCGATCACCATCGCACACCATGTCCTACATACTAGGAACAATTTACATTTTACACAAAGCCAATTAACCAGCACGTCTAGAGTGTGGGAGGAAACCGGACACTGGGACAAAAAACACGCGGCCACAAGGAGAACATACAAACTCCACATATACAGCACCCATAGTTGGGATCGAACCCAGGCTCTGGTGCTGTGAGGCAGCAGCTCTAGTGCCGCGCCACTGTGTTAAACTTGCTTTAAACTCCTCCCAGCCAAATGCTAACAGTAAATAAGTAATTATTATCAGCAGCCTTGAGTGATCTGGAGCAAAGAAAGATGAATACAAAATGAGGTTCATCTTTTACTTCATTATATACCATGAACTAATAACTGAACTCTGTGTTGAGTTGTGTGGGATGGCAGAAGCTTCTGATGAGCCGTGGCCACACCTCGACAGCAGGCCTGGATCGCCCACCGCCGAACTGGAACCTACTTAGAGTCATCTGAGGCCCATCTCCTGCTCGACCCCGTCGACCAGGAAGCGGGGAGGAGGGTGGGGGGAGTCAGCGACTGTAGCGGATGCTGGACTAAGGCAGTTTCCAAGATGGAGGCAAACGGAGGAGAGGATTGGTGTCACCTGGACAACTGGGCTTTAAGGCCAAGATAAGACTACGCTCTTAATCACTTTGAAGCTTTGTGGGCACCACAACTCTTTGTGTACTGTCTCAGTGAGGTCTACTATAGCATTACAATCGTTGCACTGTTGTACTTATCTATGATTGTGCTTATCTATAGTATGATCATACTGTATTGCATATAAAACAAGAAATCTCACTACCTAGGTACATAGGTACGTGTGACAAAAAAGTGTTATCTTCAATCTTGGTCAATTACAAAGGAAACACACATAAATGTGAGAAAGGGAGGCGCGTTTGTCAATGGAAAAATATACAAGAAGTTAAAACTGTTATCAGGGCTGCTTTTTGCAAACTGGAACTTCCACGTGAGTACATCATTTTATATTAAGATGCAGCTGCCCATTCAATTCAAACAGGAATGATAAATTACGGAAGGTGTGTGTGTGTATTATCCATAACGGACACTGGGTGTCCCTAAGGCAGGTTTAAACATGAAGACATGCACTTTGGGCCCTATATGCGGGGAGGATGAGGTGGCCTTGGAAAGGGTCTCGAGGAGGTTTACGAGAATGATCTCAGGAATTATTTGGTGAAGATATGATGAGCTTTTGATGGCACTGGAAATTTAGAAGGATGTGGAGGATGTGGACCTCATTGACATTTACCAAACAGTGAAAGGCCTGGATAGAGCGGATGTGGAGAGGATGTTTCTAGTGGGGGCGTCTGGGAAGAGAGGCCACACTCCAAAGATGTACATGTTTGTAGGTTAATCTACTTTTGTAAAGATTGTAAATTGTCCCAAGTGTGTAGGACAGCACAGGCGTACGAGGATCGATGGTTAGAGCGGATTCGTAGGCCGAAGGGCTTGTTTCCGCTCTGTATCTTTGAACTAAACTAAACTAAACTAAAGTGATGGGTGGTTGCATGACATTGAAGATTATGGAAATTATTGAGGATGAGCCGTGAGGATGAGGATAAGTGGCAGGGTACAAGGCATGGGCCATGTTTCTGAACATGCTCTCAAGCTACCTGCTACAGTTCACCCATTTAATGGTAACCGTAGATGTTGTCAGTGTTTCGTTTAGAGGTACAGAGTGAAATCAGGCCCTTCGGCCCACTGACCAACAATCATCCATACCCTATTCTATATACTAGGGGCAAATTACCAAAACCAATTAACCTACAAACCTGCACGTCTTTGGAATCTGGCAGGAAACAGGAGCACCCGGAGAAAACTCATGTGGTTAGAGGGAGAATGTACAAACTCTGTATAGACAGCACCCGTGGTCAGCGTTGTACTCGGGTTTCCGGGACTATAAGGTGTCAACACTACTGCTGCGCCACTGTGCTGCTGTCCCCTCTTCATCTCTCACCTTTGTCCACCCATCTGTCCATCAATCCCCCCTCACCTGTATGCACCTATCACTTGCCTGGCTTTGTCCTGCCCCCCATCTCTCTTCCAGCTTTCTTCCCCTCCTCCCCCCACCACAATCAGTCAGAAGAAGGGCCCCGACCAAAAACGTGGCCTGTCCATGATCTCCATAGATGCTGCCTGACCCTTTGAAATACATTTTTGCACCTGACTCATTGTTATTTGTCTGTATACTGATGAGATCTTTCAATGGAATTATTCCCATATCACACGGCAGATGGATTTTCTTTCTTTCCAAGCATGGAATAGGTTACACTCAAGATCTGGAATAAAGCCCATGTTTGGAACAAAGAATGGACTAAGGAAACAAGACACCATACACGATTCCCATTTATGGAGAAACACTGTAACTAAAGCTTACTATGTATAAATATGGTATGTGGCTGATTTTTATCTTTGTACATTTTTAGTCATATTTGTTTAAATGACCATGAAATGCCAACTCTAATGGATAGTTTACTATACAGTACTGGTAAATATTGTAAAAAATAACTTTTATTTTGAATTATATGGGGATTTCTGACGTAAGCAAGAGTATAAAAAACACAGACATCATAAACTTGTTAATTTTCAGCATGACTTAGTTCACTTTAAACATTTATTATGGCAAACATGGTATTGTATGTTTAAGAAGGAACTGCAGATGATGGAAAAATCGAAAGTAGATTAAAAATGTGGGAGAAACTCAGCGGGTGAGGCAGCAAAAGTGATGCTGCCTCACCCGCTGAGTTTCTCCAGCATTTTTTGACTACTTATGGTATTGTATGTACCCTGTTATGGGCAGCACAGTGGCGCATTGTTAGAGTTACTGCCTCACAGCACCAAAGACCCAGGTTTGATCGTGACCATGGGTGCTGTCTATACAGAGTTTATATGTTCTCTCTGTGACCGCATGAATTTTCTCCGGGTGCTCCAGTTTCCTCCCTCATTCCAAATATGTACAGGTTTGAAGGTTAATTGGCTTCTTATAGCTGTAAAATTGTTCCTGGTGTGTGTAAGTTAGCGTACTGGTCCGCTGGTCAGAGCGGACTCGGTGGGCCGAAGGGCCTGTATCCATGTTGTACCTCTAAAAGGCTAAAAAGAAAATACCTCTTTGATCTGCTCGACAGTCCAGAGGAGTGATATTTACAATAACAGATCAAAAGAGTGATAAATTATGATTGATTTCTTATGGAAGTACTGAAGTTTGGCTTCCAAACAAAGCCTTTGCGAAGAGCAATCTGAGGGAAACTTAAAATAAACCATCTTTTCTACAGGGAATGTGGAATTCTACAAGGAGTCATTATGCACATTCAAACAAAATTTAGTTATTTGTAAAAACAAGACATCTAAGGTTAATACAGATAGTATGATTACATTTGGCTTTGCTTCAGGGTTCCATTTGGTTATGAGTGAAATGTGGATGTGGAGAGGATATTTCCACTAGTGGGAGTGTCTAGGGCCAGAGACCATAGCCTCAGAATAAAATTGATGTACCTTTAGAAAGTAGATGAGGAGGAATTTATTTTGTCAGAGGGTGGAGAATCTGTGGAATTCATTGCACCTGATGCTGCCTGACCCACTGAGTTACTCCAGCACTCTGTGCCTTTTAAAGACGTGATTAAAAAGATGACTAAAGGGCACAGAGTGCTGGAATAACTCAGCGGGTCAGGCAGCATCGCTGGTGAACATGGATAGGTGACGTTCCGGCTCGGAACCCTTCTTCAGATTATCCATGGATGCTACCTGACCCGCTGAGTTACTCCAGCACTTTGGGTGTCTTTTTTTCTTAGAAGTGTGTGTTTGATGTAATGAGTTATGTTTTATCCCTTTTTTAGGTTGAAACACGTCGAGGTATGTTTTACAACAGTGCCCCAATGTAATTGAAGAAGGGTCCCGACCCAAAATGTCACTATCCATGTTCTCCAGAGATGCTGCCTGACCTGCTGAGTTACTCCAGTGCCCTGTGTCCTTTAAGGCCTTGTAAGGGTCAATTGAAGCTGGTTCCACAACAACGCCTACATATATTCCTGTAAAAGGATGATTGATGGAGTAGCGCAAAGAATACATCCAGGGATGTGTAAAACATTCCAGAATTCCTTTGGCACCTCGGAAGCCAGCAGGCAAATCTGGACGGCATCCAACATCACAAACGTCATCTCAGCATGAAGCATTCCAAGGGCTTGGCGACATATAAAGGTCGTTACCATCATTGAGTCTGGCAAACCAACAGACGACCGGAAAAATTATTGGCCAACCTCCCCCCATGCACTGTATTTAATCCACACATGAGGCTTCGATCGCCCAAGAACCAAACATTTTCTGGAATATTAAGAAACGGACATGGCCTAGTGTTTTCATTCCGTTCACATGCAAATTGGCAGACAAAACTGTTGAAAGCTTTTGCAGACATTTTAGTTTAGTTTAGAGATACAGCGCGGAATCAGGCCCTTCGGCCCACCGAGTCCACGACAACCCGTGATCACGGCACACTAACACTATTCCACATGCTAGGGAAATTTACAATTTTACCGAAGTCAACAAACCTGTGTATCTTTGGAATGTGGGAGGAAACTGGAGCACCCAGAGAAACCCCATGCGGTAACAGGGAAAGCGTACAAACTCCATTCAGACAGCACCTGTAGTCAGGATCGAACCCGAGTGTCAGGCAGCAACTCTACCACTGTGCCACTATGCTACCACTTTGCTCTTTAACATAAGGATTCATAAAGTATTCGAATCGAATAAAAATATAGAACAATCCTTTAAAAAATAATAATTTTAATTAGTTGAACAATTCAGAACAGGAAGGGATAATTTGCAAACTAAGCAATTCAGGGGAGAAACAAAAGCATTGTATGTAAAATTAACAGTAAACATCTGGAGTACGCTTTCTAAATTGCTGCGTGTTCTCAGTCGAAATATTCAAGAACAAAACATTTGCTTGTTCGGAGTTATCAGGCATATTGAAGAACAACAAGTATAAATAAGAGTTAATGTACAAGTTGGCGTGATCTAATTGAATGGCAGAGCAGGCTGAATTATGTGAATGGCCTATTGGTGTTGCTATGCAACATTCAGGGACCTCTCAGTTTCTAATTTATTTACTGTAGAAACTTATTTTTGCCTATTTTAATCCTTTCCTTTCTCAAAACCTTTAATGGACAAAATGCTTCTTGTTATGCCCAAAACTGAACCAGCCCATTCTCAGATGTTGTTGTGGTTATACTCCACTTTACTTTCTGATTTTATGATGTAAACAGAGGCTTATTATTGAAGATTATTATATGTGCTGCTTTCCCAAGCCCTCAAAGCCTCGATTACATAACATGACAGTCGACAATGTCAATTATTCAGCACATCTCATCCCCTGGAGCCGTAGTGCCAGTGTTCATAATTACTTTAACAATGCCGACAAGAACATTTCTCTTTATGTGAAGATTTTTGCTCAATTGCTTGTTTTAAGCATCACCTCTGCATTTGAAAAAAGAATATCACTTACAACTAAAGACCAATTTTTCATCAATTTAAACATTGCTAAGTTTCCCAGTTCCACTGGGAGTTTTCACTTTTCATGTATTTCATTTTGTCCAAACAGTAACAGAAATAAATAAAGAGATAGGGCTTGGAAACAGACCCTTCGGCCCACTGAGTCCATGCTGACCACTGATCACCCGTTCACACTAGTTCTACTGCATGTTATCCCACTCTCGCAAGCTACACACTAGGGGCAATTTACAGAAGCTAATTCATCTGCACATATTTGAACATCCTAGAGAACTCCTAAAACCATCGGTTTTAATGAATGAATGAATAAGTTTATTGGCCAAGTATTCACATACAAGAAATTTGCCTTGTTGCTCCGCCCGCAAGTGACAACATGACATACGGTGACAGTTAAGAATGATACATAAAACATTACACATTAATAATAAAACATTATTGATTAAGCATGTGAATTAAATGAAATACCAGAGCAAAAGGAGGCTACAGATTTTTGGTTAGAGCTACTTCTCGTGGAAAAAAGCTGTTTTTATGTCTGGCTGTGGAACTTTGACAGACACTTCCAGAGGGAAATGATTCAAAGAGTTTGTGGCCAGGGTACGAGGGGTCACAGATGATCTTAAAGGGAACAATTATCTCACATTGCAGTTAGAATCTTGTGAAGGATTTTTTTGTAAACTGCAGCTTCGAGCCAAGGTAAACACTCAACCTATCAACAATTAAGAAAAAACGCTTTCAGGTTCCAAACTCCTAAATTGTAATCATGAGGTAGTATCAAAACCACAGTTCGTGCTGACATATATTTTTGCAATACTTATAACTGAAGCAAACTTTATTTAGTTTGGTTTAGTTTGGAGATACAGCATGGAAAAAGGGCCTTTGGCCTATTGAGTCTACAACAACCATTGATCACCTTTTCACACTATGTTCTCTCTCTTTCTCATCCACATCCTACACACCTGGGGCAATGTACGGAGGGCCAATTAACTTACAAACCCACACGTCTTTGAGATATGGGAGAAAACCAGAGCACCTTAAGGAAACCCGCGTGGTTTCACATTCATAACCCACGCAAAAGGTAAAAAACTAAGCAGAAAGGCAGGAAGAGGCCTTTTAGACCATCATATAGAGTCATACTGCATGGAAACAGGTCCTTCAGCACAACTTGCCCTGACCAGCCAACATTTTAGAGATACAGCATGGAAACAGGCCCTTCAGCCCATCAGGTCCGCGCCAACCAGCAATCACCCCATACACTAGCACTATCCTACACAATAGTAGGGACAATTTACAATTTACAGAAGCCAGTTACCCTGTAAACCTGCACATCTTTGGAGTGAGGGAGGAAACTGGAGTGTCCGGAGAAAATCCATGTGGTCACAGGGAGAACATACAAACTCTGTACAGACAGTACCTGTAGTCACGATCGAACTTGGGTCTCTGGCGCTGTAAGGCAGGAACTTTACCATTGTGCCACTGTGTCACCGACTAGTGCAGATGGGGCTTGTTCGGCATGGGCAAGTTGGGCCGAAGGGCTTGTTTCCGTGCTGTCTCACTCTATGGCTCCAAGAAGGATTAGAAACGGGGTGGGTAACCTCCAGCCAATGCATCAGGAGCCGACAGAAGTTCTCCGTGTAAGCATCAAAGGGACAGATCAGGTCACCCAGTGGCAGTCCCCATCTACCACCTCCTGTCCTGCCTGGGGGAATGCCTGAGGTTCCCATAGTGTCCTCATCAACCACCGTTCTTCCTTGGACCCTTTGGGAGACAGCACGTTAGCGCAGCGGTAGAGTTGCTGCCTCTATCCTACACGGACATGGTTCCGATCCTGACTACAGATGCTGTCTGTATGGAGTTTGCACGTTCTCATTGTGACCAAATGGGTTTTCTCCGGGTGCTCCGGTTTGCTCCCACACTCCAAAGACGTGCAGGTTTGTAGATTAATTGGATTAATACATTTCCCTAGTGTATAGGATAGAACTAGTGCACGGGAGATTGTAGGTCGGGCGTGGACTCGATGGGTCGATGGGCCTGTTTCCATGCTGTATCTCTAAAACTCTAAAAATATGATGTAGCGGTTGTTAATGAAACAGCTTGACTTGTTGGGGCCTAGGATAGCACCCCGAGGAAGTCCTGCAAGTGTCCTGGAACTGGAAGGGATGACCTCAGACAATCTCAATCATCTCTTGTACAAAGCATGACTTCACCCATTGGAATGCTTTCCCTTTGATATTTATTTCCTTCAGTTTTACTGGAGTACCATGATATCACACTCTGTAAAATGCTCTATGCTGTCCTCAGCAGTTCTTCTCAAGTCTAAATTTCAACTCTTATGTCCATGTTTGGGTCAAGCCAGGGCTCCAGACGTGAATTCCTGATCGTCTGCCCTCTCTCCTTGTTTTTTTTTTTGTGGCAATGATGTTCCCTGGGCAATGCCAAAACAAATTTTATTCAGAATAACAACTGAAATATTAAAATACTAGTTCCTTTCCCTGCATTAATGTACGATAGTTTAGTTAGAGGCACAACATGGAAACAGACCATTGGGCCCACTCAGTCCACACTGACCACTGATCACCCATTCACACTAGTTATCCCACTATTGTTATCCCACTTTCGCATCCACTCCCTGCACACCGACAATTTACAGAGGCCAATTAACCTACAAACCCACATGTCTTTCAGAATGTGGGAGGAAACCGGAGCACCCGGGGAAATCCACACGGTCACAGGGAGAACATGCAAACTCCACACAGAGAGAACCGGTAGTCCCTAAGCTGTAAGGTAGCTGTGCCACAGTGCCGATACGATGAATAATTAGTAAGATTAAACAAGAACTTAAAGTTCGAAGTTTGATCGTTATTTTTATGGAGGAGTTACGATGAGGGATTACGTGAAGAACCCGCCACTCACGCTGGCAACGGCATACTTCAAAGCAGCGGCATGAAAAAACACAGAACACCAAAAGCCGGAGTAAAGAAGTAACATAGTAAGGCTCATTAAAGACTTAGAACTACATTTGATCATTTATTGTATGAGGGTGGGCAGTGGAGGGCACGTAATCCCTCATCGTAACTCCTCATAAAATAACGATCAAAACTTCGAACTGGTAAGTTCTTGTTTAATCTTACTATTTTACTTCGGAGTCCACGTGAGTGACTACGTGAAGATTTTAAAGCTTTCTGTGTTTTTTATGTCGTAGAATCAAGATCCGTACGACAGTCCGGCTAAGTAAACACATACATGAGAAAACCAGACTAATGTTAGATCATTTCACAATTAACTTTTTAATGGTTTAAAGACCATATAATAACCCTCCTTATATCTGAGGGAAATGATTACAAGCCCATAAAAGATACTACAAAAAATAAAGTGGACTACACCTTTGATTATAGCAAATTAATAGTAAACAAAGCAGTGAGGTGATTATAGTGCTCCCAACACCGCGTTAGTTTTCGTGTCCAAAGCTTGTCATAGTGTGAACAGGTTTATTGTAGAACTTTCGAAAAAGTTTCTTCTTTACTCCACCCTGCGACTTTTAAAATATGCTCGAGAGGTAGTCCCGCCCCTTCGCCGCGGACGTAGCTGCCGCCCTGGTGGAGTGGAGATTTGAACACATCAGTGTCTACTCCCGCTAAAACCAACACCTGTTTAACCATTTTGAGATAGTTTGAACTGAAGCTTTTGTGTGCGGTTTTTTGTGCATAACCATTAACGCTTTTTCTTTTCCTCGAAGGGTGTCAGTAACTTTAATATATTCGTTCAAATGTTTAACCACACACAAAGTAGGATCAATATGATAAGCTTGAAAGGTTACCTTTGTTCCAGATCTCCCCTGGTCTGCTTTGTTTGATCAACTCGTAAACATAGAACACAACATTATCTGTAGTCACATGCATACAGTCTAAACGCAAACCTATTTGTAAGTTTGCACTCTTTGAGCTGAAAACCAGTGACATTAACATGACTAATTCAATGTCAAATCTTTCCAATGTCAACCCTTCAATTGGAGTCCATTGTCTAAGTAGCGTAAGTACAAATGCTCCACATCCCAAATCTCTGTGTATCTTGGTTTGTGTGGATTAAAATTGAAGATTCCTTTCATGAATCTAGATATTAATGGATGCGACCAATTGATCTCTGATCAGTCATAAGTCTAAATAGGACGACAGGCACTGCGTGCAGTGTTAATGGCACTGTAACTTAAATGTTGCTGAAAATGCAAATTGGCAAGGAATTCCAAAAACATTTGCAATATTTACAGTATCATAAGAAATATTTGACTGTGTGCAAAAGTCTTCCCATTTCTTAATATGTGTTCATAATATTGCTTTTGTGTGCTATTGCGCCATGATGAACCATAACTTCCATAGTTTTAGGGTCCGACAATCCCAGCTCCTGTAGTGGTCTGGTCAAAACCTGCAGATTAACAAATTCATATATGCTTATACAATGGGTAAATCTCTTTAGAGTTTTCACCGCTCTAAAGATTAGTCAAGATAATCACTATACAGTTAGGAATCGACATTTTCCATATGGTTCTTTAATCATATTCAGCATTACTGGGAACAAGGTTGAGTTGGCCAATTTGGAACTACCAACAATCCAGAAGCAGATCTTGTTCTATCTTCTTCAGGCATCTCTGAATCAAAGCAACTGTGGGAAAAGCATAAAAGAACAATCTTTCCCCAGTGTTATGAAAAAGCATCTACTGCTACATGCATTGGATCGTGTTCCCAAGACACATAAGTAGGCAACTGATGATTAAGCCTAGATGCTAACAAATTCATTTCTTGGCAGCAACCCAAATTGGTTTACATATTCTTAAATATTGCTGGCTTAAGCATCCATTCCGTATTATCTTTAAAAATCCTGGACCTTTAATCTGCTTCCACATTGTCCTTACCCGGAATGTTAGCTTGCTGAAATCCATATTTGGCGACCAATACACCATGCCATATCTCACATTGGCCAGACAATCACATGATACTGACCTAACTCCCCCCATGTGATTAATGTATGCAACAGCCGTTTTATTGTCTAACTGTATTAACACATGTAGACCTTGTTTAGCACAACAATATGCTTTAAGTCCATAAAAAGCACCCAATAACTCCAAATAGTTAATACCATAACTTGAAGAAACGCTTCTTCTTGAGCTTTCCATCTAAACCTACAACTGGAGGGACGAATCTGTAGCCCCCCATCGAGAGCACTAGCATCCGTTTGTAAAACCATTTCAGGTTGTTTAAAAAAATCCATGATATTCTTAGCAGCTTGTGGGACATTTTCAACCCACCATTGTAATTCCAACACGGCTTCTTTTGTTAATTGCATAGGCCTGTCAAAGTGACCTGCCTTCTCTTAAGAGCCCTTATTTTGTCCCTTTGAAGATTTTGATAATGTAATGGACCAAATTCCACTGCCGGAAATGCATGCTACCAGTTTCCCAATGGTTTTCGCCACTTCTCGGATGGATGGGGGATAAGGTTTGTGAATGAGGTAATTACAGTCATCAAGATGTCAATTGGCCTTCTCTGTGGCAAAAGTAAACTAACATAGTCACTGAGTTAATTACAAACCCAAAAAGTTAATTGATTGTGCTGGCTGCAGCTGGGACTTAATTGGATGAATCAAAACCCATAGCTTTTCAAACAAAGCTTTAGTAACTGAAACTGAGTGCTCAGCTGACTCTTGAGTATCACTAATGATCAGAATATCATCTAGATAAGCCATAAACAATGTGTTTCTGTGCTATTAATTGGGCTAAAACTGGTTTCAACAGTTTTGTAAAGAGTCTAGGCGCGACTCAATCCATTTGGTAAAGCTTTAAACTGCCATAATTGTCCCAGCCAATTAATTTTAAATACCTCCTGAAGCATTGATGAATTTGCTACAGAATAATAGGCATCCTTCAATCAATCTTAGCCATATAACACCCTGCAGAGATAAGATATTTTGCAGTACTGAATGTCTCCATCTTAAAATGTTTGTATTCTACAAAACTTATTCAGATCTGTAAGGTCCAGAAATAATTCTGCAAACCACCATCTTTTTTATCTCTTCGAAATATATTAGAGACAAATTGATGCTATATGTTCATAAGTCTTTTCAATTACGCCTTTCCCAGATAATTTGTCAATTTCCACATTAATCTCCATTCTTTCCTCTGCAGAAAAACACATAAGCATAAGCAGGTCTATTCTGTACAGGAGGATTAACCCCTTCTTTTAAAATAATAATGGCTCCCGAAATGCTTGTAATACATATCGATCAGAAGTAATGTTAAGCCAGGCATTATAAAATTTTTGCAATCTCCCTCCAACTGGAGAGTCATCCACAGTTTCTTTAAGTATATAAGGCTTTAATACCTCTCCGTATGAGCGTGGTGGTCTCCTTCTTCCCGAATACAGGGAAGCACTCGCCTGCACAGCACGATAATATTTTCGTGACAAACTTCTGCTTCTATAACGGAAATCGAAACCCCTTCGGGTCGAAAAAAACCCTTCTTTGTCCAAAAACAAAAGGTTTAACATTGCTAAAATATTTAGCTTCTTCATCCAACTCTTTCAGCTGTTTCGGCAGATTTTCTCCAAACAAATACCCAGGAGCTTGAACTCCACTTTCTTGACACAGGCTTGCAAATCTAGGGTGAAATATGGGCCGAATCGCCATTTTCCTCATACAATTAAATTTCATAGAATGAATTACACAATAAGCCCAAAGTATCCTTTTGAATCTTTTCCATTTCCAGATTCTCCATTTGCCTGCCATAGGCCGTAATGGCAGCAGAAAATTAATTTGAGCACCTTTTGAAACTTCACTTCTTGGGCTCTCATACTTGGAGTCATAGACGTCCATATCATCGGATTCACCGTAGGGCACTTCCAATGAGGCACAATTTCTTGGAGCTTTATATAATTCTGATGTTTCATTCATCACAGAATTGTGAAGTTGGTGAGATACCATAATAATTTATGTTTTGCAGCTAGGAATTTCTTCCATAGCCTCACCACTTCCTTCAGGTATAGCAAAATCTTGTTGCTATCCCAGGCACATTAGGCCTTTTCTTTTTACTTTGTGGTGTGCTTTCAAAAGCCATATAGCCACCAGCAGGGTCTGCCTTCTGCAGCCCTAAATCAATTGAGGATATCTCCCATGAGACTTCTTCCAGCCCAAATCCTGGGTCCGGAAAGTATCATATTCCCAAATTGGCCACAGACATATTCATCATATTCAAACCCCTCAGGGATTTCTTTTTGGGATTCATCTGGGTACTGTGACCCTTGTCTCATCATTGTTTGGAGAAACTTTCTCCATTTGCTCCATTTTTAGCCACATTAGTTTTATTGTCTGGAGGTCTTTCAGTATCAGAGTCATCAGAAACCACGGGCCTCCTCAGATTTCTTTTTGCATTTTTTAGGAACATTTTCCTCCGTGGTTATTATTTCTGGAGAATCTGGAAACTCACTATCGGGTACATCAGCGGCCAACGGTATCGGAACCGGGTCCGCACTAACTTCCGCGTCCCGTATTTTTACTTTCACCCCGGGAACATCTTTTTACCCGCGAGGAACTTCTTTCCCGATTTCTCCATTTTCCTTTAATAATCAGTGCTCAATCAGCCACGTAACGTGGCTCTAAATTTACTTTTGGTTTCGTTTGCTGGAGCCACCCAGGCGTAACCTAAAAAACGCCCCGGTCTAACTGCACTTACCTGCGGGCCGTTCCGACCGCTGCTGAGGAGCTGCTCATTACTGCAGCTCCTCCTTCCGCCGTCAGCGTTGACGTCATGCCGTTGCCAGCGTGAGGCGGGGGTTCTTCACGTAGTCACTCACGTGCTACGATGAATAATTAGTAGTGGTGTTCACTGGTCAATTGCAAATTTAAAAACATAGTTTTGATAATTCCTACTGCGTAAAAGTCCAAGCCCCACATGTTTTACACAGGATTAACATCTCTGCCCTACAGTCACCAAATTGTGAGGACGAACATTTATCCAACAACAGGGTCACTTCTCAGAAATGAATTGAATGACTGAACTTTGTGTTGAAAGCACAGTTCCATGAGGAGTCACAAGGATCTGCCGATGTTGGAATCTAGAAATACAATCGGATCCTGCAATGCGTCTCAGGGGAGTCCTTACAAACAATACAAGGCAACTGTAATCGCACCTAATAAGATAATTTGTGTGGGAAGGATGTGTGGACATGTTTCAATGATGGATGGAGAAATAGTGGCACAGCGGCGCAGCAGTGGAGCTGCTGCTTCACCGTGCCAGATACCCAGGTTCGATCCATACTACAGAATTTGTACGATCTCCCTGTGACCACATGGTTTTCTCTGGGTGCTGAGGTTTCGTCCTGCACCCCCAAAGACATGCCGGTTTGTACATTGACTGTCCCCTGTAAATTGCCCCTCGAGGGTAGGATGTAAAAGTGGGATTACATAAAGCTAGTGTAAATGGGTGATCGATGGTCGGTGTGGACTCGGTGGGCCGAAGGGCCTGATTTCACGCTGTATATCCAAACTTAACCAAATAGATGGTAATGAAAGAGAAGAGATGGCTATGAATGAAAGGAGTAAATATAATAAATAAGGGAGCAGAAAGGCTGATCAGAGCAGAAACAATTGAAATGAAGAGATAAGTAGAAAGCAATGAAAACATGGACCCTATTCCATGTGGAAAAGCCACAGCACTGCATATATGTAGCAAACAGATGTCAGCTTGAATTCAGAAAGAAAAGTTTGCTGAAGCCACTCCCTGAGTTTCAAAACTGATAACCAAGTGGCTTATGGAAAACCTCATGTTGTACGTCCAAAATAAATGTAACGATGTTCCCAATAAAAAATATCCAACTCCAAGGTACAGGGATTCAGTAAAATAACCAGGAATGGCTAAGAAATTTGCAGAAAGGTAGGAAATAATGAGTCGAATTTGTAGAATCAAGTAACTGCAATCAAAAAACGACACAAAGTGCTGGAGTAACTCAGCGGGTCAGGCAACATCTCTGGAGAAAAAGAGTAGGTGACGTTTCGGGTCGGGACCCTCCTACAGCCTGTCACCTATCCATGTTCTCCACAGATGCTGCCTGACCTTCTGAGTTACTCCACATTTTCTGTCTAGCTTTTGTATTTTTAGATTTTTCTGAACCAGATGCAAGAAACAAGGAATTTCACTTTTCCTAGGTACATTTAAGAATAAAATAACATTGAATTGACTATTAATCATGAGGATATATGATAAACTACTTTGAGGCCAAAACGTTCATGAAATATCTGGATCCTAGTGAAGAGGATTGCCGGATTTATCAGTATAGTTGACAAAACAAAGACTGATTGCTGGTTTAACCATAATTAGCATATGATTTAGTGAGGTTTTCTGGGGAGGTTTTGATTCCACCCTCACGTTCGGCTGCAGGAGGCAACCCCAGGGCACACAGATTGAAAATGGCCGGGTGAGGAAAGGGACGATAATTCGTGGGATGACCAGATAGGCGGATGGCTGCAACAGGTCATTATGGCCAACTACAGTTGGGACAGTGAAATGGTGCAAAACCTGGCGTCTCTTGCACATTGGGTTGTTTCTAACGTTAGGTGCTTAACAGGGCATTGTACTTACGTATGGCAATAATGTTACTGATCTTTATGCAAAAAAAAGAATCTCACTGTACCTTGGTACATGTGATGATAAAGGAACCATTGAATCAGTGAACACATTTCCTCAAAGACAATCTAGTAACGCCACCGAATAATTCCTAGTAGTAAAGTCCTTCAAGAATGTAACCTTTCAAGAAGGTAATTCCCAGAACCACTTGCATTAACATAAAAGGTATGAACAGCGTTTAGAGGTGGCACTGTGGCACAGCGGTAGAGTTTCGGCCAGGTTCGATCCTGACTACAGGTGCTGTCTGTATAGAGTTTGTATGTTCTCCCTGTGACAATGTGGGTTTCCTCTGGGTGCACCAGTTTCCTCCCACACTCCAAAGACATACAGTTTGTTTGTTAATTGGCTCTGGTAAGTTACTAGTGTGTAGGACAGTGCTAGTGCACGGGGTGATCGCTAGGTCAGCGTGGAAGAGGTACAGGTTTGTAGATTAATTGGTGTCTGTAAATAGTCTCCCGTGTGTAGAATAGTATTTGTGTATGGGGTAATTGCTGGTCGGCATGGACTCAGTGGACCAAAGGGCCTGTACCTGCGCTGTATCTCTGAAGTCTAAAGATCATGAATCTTTTGATGAAACTGAAATCAAATTATATTGCCAAATCAGACTCCAAGCAAAGGCAAGTGAAAGCCACAACATAGATTACCTGAGAGGACAACTTCAATCAAATCTCCTTCCTGAATATCAGTAGCAGCCTTCACCAGCTGGAGGATGTTCTCCGAGTTAGGTTCATGACGGAACAAGAGGATCTTATCATACATCCCATAGAACCCACATTCAGGAAACTGAAATTAAAGAGATTAAAAGTTTTAGTAAGATCTAATAGTCCGAAATAAAATTAAAACGACACAAAATAAGTAATGCTTGAAACTTAGCAAGTTACCAGTGTACAGTCATTAATTTAAAGTCAGGTCTGTGAACCCTTATCAAAATAATGCATGCTGCATTTTAGAGAGTTTAATCAAAGAATTTGATGTTTAGCTGAAATTTCCATGAACCAATCATCATTTGTGACCTTGTTCTTGTACAAGTATATTTCAGTTGTAACCCATTGGATTTTAAGTTGTTAAAAATCTAATGGGATAGTTTAAGCCTCAAACTATCCCATTAGATTTTTAACAACTTAAAATCTAACGGGTTACAACTTAAATATACATACAAGAACGAGGTCACAAATATATATATACATATATATATATATATATATATATATATATATATATATATATATTATATATATTTTATATTTATATACACACACATAGCGCCAGACCCCCAGGTTCAATTCCAATCTGGGATGCTGACTGTGTGGACTTTGCTCGTTCTTCCTGCTGCAAACCCGCGTGGGTTTCCTCCAGGTCCTCTGGCTTCCTCCCACATTCCAAAGACGTGCAAATTTGTAGGTTAATTGGACCTCTGCTAATTCCCCATAGAAGCTGTGGATGGGAATACATAGAACTAGTGTGAATGGGCGATCGTTGGATGACATGGCCTCTAGGTGGGCGGAAGGGCCCGTTTCCATGCTATCTCTAAACTAAACTCAATTCCTTTGCTGTAATTGTAATCCAATTAGTTCAACAGCCAATGAAGACTGAATACAATGGCATCGGAGTATGTTAAAAGCCAGAGGGTTTTTTTGCCCCAGATAATAATAATAATAATAATAATAATAATAATAACTTTATTATGGACTCAAGGTCCAGACAAGGGGCAACATTACATTAAAAAATGCATTGCATCTCAAATATCATAAATATATATAAAATCATGGTAAATCACATAAAAACATCATAATTTATATATTTTTAAAAAAACCCAAAATACTTAAGTTAAAAATCCAGAGTAAAAAATGATCAATGTCGTACAACGAGACAACGATACCAGTGTCTCCACAACTGGGATTCGTAGCGTGTAGTGCTAACCCTTATGTTTGTCAAGGCCACAATAAGCACATTTTTAGAGTCATTTATTCTACAAATGAATTTATACATGTGGTGTCTTAGGATAGCTTCTAGAGTACTGACTCCTGCAGCCACAAACATATTACTGGCACTACACCATCTTGGTTGCCTTAGCAGTGTTCTCATGGCATCGTCATATGCAACCTTTAGTCTCTGCATACTTGTCTTTAAATAGTTCGACCACTGGTATGCAGTGTAGAGGGGTGTGCAGTACGCTCTAAATAGCGACATCTTCACCACATCTGCACACGCACCAAATTTACGCAAGAGGATATTCGCCTGTAGATTAATTTGTACTCTTTAGACTTTAGAGATACGGCGCAGAAACAGGTCCTCCCCTACTGAGTCTTTGCCGACCAGCGATTACCGCATAAACTAGCACTATCCTACACAGTGGTGGACTGGCCAGGGTGTCAGCTTGCCCGATGGCAAGTGGGCCCCTGATGAAGTGGGCCCCCTATATCAAGTGGGCCCCTGATGAAGTGGGCCCCCTTTGTCTCCTGGCAACCAATATTTTTAGACCCAGTCCGCCACTGATCCTACACACTCGGGCCAATTTACAAGAAGCCAATTAACCTACAAACCTGCATGTCTTTGTAGTGTGATGAAAACCGGAGCACCCAGGGAAAACCCACAGGGTGAATGCACAAATTCCATATGTACAGCGAACCCAGGTCTCTGGCACTGTAAGGCAGCAACTCTACCACTGTGCCACTGTGTGCCACTGTGTGCAGAATACTATAACTTTAGATTTTGCTAGCAACAGCTAGGATCAGTTTGAAACAAGCCTCTCAAGTATGACACCAGCAACCACAAAACCAAGCCATGTACTCCCGTTTGTGACTGTCAATAGTAGTTCCTTAAAAATAGGATTTCCCACTGTTCTGGCGATTAGAGCAATTGTACAAAATCTACTTTAACAGAGCTGTGTGTGAAATTGTGGCTCTTAGTCTCAACGTAACAGATAATATGAAGTATTCATTCATCCATTTATAATCAGTATGCAACACTGTACTAAATTTTACTTCGGAGTCACGTGAGTGACTACGTGAAGACCCCGCCAGCACGCATGCGCGACATTTCGTCGAAAGCGTTCATGCAGTGCACCCGCGACGAACGGGAGTTCAAGGCGCTCCCGCTACAAATTGAAAAGTCGGGCCGACAGGTAAGTTTTACCGTGACCGTGTGTCTTTTTCTCTGTGGTCTGCTTGTTTTCAGAAAGAATGAGCAAGACCAGAGGAAAGAAGTCTGCAGCTCGCCCCCGTTCGTCCTCCGTTGAGGAATGCTCTTTGGAGGGGGGGCAAGAGGCGGCGGGTATAACTACCGAGCCGAGCCCAGCACCGCTCGTGCTGCCTGAGCAGCGGTCTGGAGGTACCTGCTGCCAGAACCGGGCGGTAGTGTCCGACGATTCGGATGAAGATGCCACACCGCTCGAGAGCGACACAGGCAGCCGCCTAAGCCGCATAGAACGGCTCATGGAGCAATTGCTCCAGCGAGATCTGCTGAGAGAGCAGCAGCAGACTCGCCAAGGGAGCTCAGGTGCTCCCGCAGTGCCCTTTATGGCACTGGCCATTGCTTCACCTTCTTTTGAAGGCAGCATTGGCGACCAGGTCTGGGCTGGTCAAGAAGAGGGGTCACTGGCTGAAGATGTCGGGAGTACGCAGGGTGTACAGGATCAGGAAGAGCTGCTGGGTGTGGTCAACCGCTACGTGGCCATTCCACAAGCGGGTCGGCCGTTAGAGCCGAAACTTGCAGCCAGTATTAACCACCTGTCCTCAAAATCCCTACAAGAACAGGTGGTCAATGAGGCTCTTGAACAATATACAGCCCCAGTAAATTGTACATCATTGAATGTACCAGCTGTAAACAGCCAAATTTGGGGACATTTGGGGCAGAACATCAGGAACCTGGAGTTGAAGCTCCAGAAAATCCTTAAATTACTAACTGCAGGAATAACATCATATGCTCGGTCCATTGATGGTGTGGACATCTCCACAAATCAGCAAGACACATTAGCTCTGCTGTGCACCACTCAATATGAAATAAACAATTTACGGAAGGAAATCATCAAGCCTGCCATCAACCCTAAATTTGCGGGACTTTGCAAAACACCGGGTTCAGAACCTCCTATTCTGCTCTTTGGGAAAGACCTTCCAAAAAAGGTGAAAGACCTAGAGGAAGAATCCAAGACCTTTGGTCTCGTGAGGGCAGGTTTGGGACCGAGCAGACCTAACAAACCCAGGCGGCAGTACCCCATGGCGTCCACCAGTCGTCGACCACACTATGGGACTGGTGAAAGCTCGGGGTCCGCAACCATTCCCCGTAAGCCTTTTTTAGGCCAGGGCCCAGAGCGGACCCCATGGAAAATGCGCCACCCCCAACAACATCAACATCAACATCAACCCTCTACAGCCCAGCAGACGCCTCATCGCCCAGCGAAGAGGCAGAAGAAGCACCAATAACCATGGATGTAGGTGGGTCTGGTTCCTCTCAGCATACGAGCAGTAGGGGCTCTATACTAACAGGGGGGAGATTGCACTTGTTTTTGGATGCATGGGAATCCATCACTAATGACAAGTATATACTCAGCAGCGTTCATGGCTACAAAATTGACTTTGTTCATGAAAACATTCCGCCAGTTCAGCATATACCCCAAAGGGTATTCACCCTCTCAGTCAAAGAGAAACAAGAGGGTCAAGCTGAACTGATGAGGTTACAAGCAAAAGGTGTCATTGAAAGAACAAAACATGAACCTTTGGAATTTGGGTCCAATATTTTCACTAAAATCAAAAAAGATGGTGGACGTCGCATCATCATTGACTTAACTACTTTAAACAAGTCTGTCAGGTATATACATTTCAAGATGGATACTTTTGAAACAGCCAGACTGTTGGTTTATAGAGGGTACTTTCTAGCAAGCATTGATTTAAAAGATGCCTACTACTCAGTACCCATACACAAGGAGCTTCGTAAATACTTAAAATTTATCTGGATGAAACAGCTATGGCAATTTAAAGCCTTACCAAATGGGCTAACCTCCGCTCCAAGGCTGTTCACTAAAATCTTAAAACCTGCCTTGGCATTATTGAGGAAACAAAAGCATATAGTCATGGCGTATTTAGACGACATTTTAATAGTAGGGAAAACCTTGGAGACAGCCATTTTGGCAGTAGCAGCCACCAAACATTTGTTTGAAACTGTGGGGTTTGTCATACATCCAGATAAATCCAATTTTACACCGTCCACTGCCATGGACTATCTTGGATTTATGATTGATACTGTTCGCATGATTGTAACTCTGCCGAAGGGGAAAGCATCAGAATTGGCACTATCATGCAACGAACTCATGAATAAACATCAGCCAACCATACGGGAGGTAGCCAGAGTTATTGGGAAAATGGTAGCAGCTTTTCCAGCTGTACAATTTGGGCCTTTGCACTATCAAAATATGCAAAGAGCAAAAGTGCATGCACTAAAGCAAAACTCAGGTCACTTTGACCGAGCTATGAGTTTAACTGCTGAATCCATTCCAGAGTTACAATGGTGGGCAAGGAATGCAAGGCTCAGCTCCAGTCCCATAATAATCACCAACCCAGTATTAACCATTCAAACGGATGCCAGTGCTTTGGGCTGGGGAGCAACTAACATGCAATCCAGCACAGGGGGCAGACTAAATTTGAATCATCTTGCCTACAGACACGGGGTATCAACTACTTAGAAATGTTGGGTGCGTTTTATGGGTTAAAAGCATATTCATCTAATACGCATCATGCACATGTCCGGTTGAAATTAGATAATACCACGGTGGTGGCTTATATCAACCACATGGGTGGTGTAAAGTCGATATCGTGTGACAATTTGGTCAACCTAATCTGGCAATGGTGTGTTGAAAGACATATTTGGTTATCAGCAACTTACCTACCAGGTAAGCAAAATACAGTGGCAGACACCAGGTCACGCAGATTCAATGATAACATCGAATGGATGTTAAATCCCAAAATATTTGCTGAAATTACAAAGCAATATGGCACACCAGATATCGATCTATTTGCATCCAGGCTGAATCACCAGGTACCAACATATGTCGCTTGGGAACCAGACCCTGAGGCAGCAGCAGTTGATGCATTCTCGCTGCATTGGGGGAAAATGTTCTTTTATGCTTTTCCTCCCTTCTGCCTCATCAGTCGGGTATTACGCAAGATTCAATTGGATTCCACTTCAGGAATCTTGATAATACCCGACTGGCCTACACAGCCATGGTTCCCAGTGGCCCTCGACATGGCTGTTGAAACACCATTGGAATTCCCCAGCAGTCGAGAGTTATTAATCCACCCAGTGTCAGGCATTAGTCACCCGTGCCATGACAGAGTCAATCTCCTGGCTTGCAGATTCTAAAAAGACCTCTACTGGGCCTGGGACTGTCTGAGGACACCATCAACATGATGACCGCATCCCACCGGGAGTCCACCAGGAGACAATACCTGACCAACATAAGAAAATGGGAACGGTATTGCTCCAAAACAGGAACTACCTACACTACAGCTACAGCCACCAGTGTTGTGGAGTTTCTGGTTGGATTACATCGGGAAGGACTCAGCTACAGCGCCATTAATACAGCCAGGAGTGCGTTGTCAGCTTATTTGGTTCCAGCAGCAGGACAACTGACTTTGGGGTCCCATCCACTAGTGGTCAAAATCATGAGGGGCATTTTTAACACCAATTCCCCTAGGCCTAGGTACACTCAGATCTGGGATGTCAGCATTGTACTGACGTACCTTAGGGGATGGCCACCACCCAGGTCACTCACACTGGAACAACTTACACTGAAATCAGTCATGCTCATGGCACTAGTGTCAGCTCAAAGGGTACAGTCCCTCCACCTTCTGAGGCTGTACAGCATGACAGAGTCATTGGACTGTATCACATTTCACATTCAGGGACTGGTCAAACAAACTAGACCAGGTACCATGCCTCCAGTAATGGAGTTCCGGGCATATTCACCTGACCCACGGTTGTGTGCCAAGACCCATCTCGCCAATTACATAGACACAACATATAACTTAAGAGGGAGAGAAAAAGCCTTATGGATAAGCCACAAGAAGCCTCATGGTCAGGTGACGAGCCAAACCATTTCAAGATGGCTCAAGCAGGTGCTTAGGTCCGCGGGAGTCAATACTAATGTTTACAAATCTCATTCCACCAGGGCTGCATCTACGTCGGCGGCTAGGCGAATGGATGTGCCTATGGACCATATTCTGGCCAGAGCAGGATGGTCCTCGGAAAGAACTTTCCAAAGGTTTTATAATAAGCCGCTGGCGGAACCTGCTACATTTGCAGACAGAATTTTAGAGTCTGCAGCTAATATTTAAATTAAGCCGGGGGAGCTCTCTGTTTTTTGTTATCTTTAAAAACCTTTATTGTTCACAAACAGGTTATTGTTGATTGTATAACATGCTTCCTCCCTCTAAGGTCTTCAGGCAGTGAGTGAAGCATGAGCTGGTACACGGTTCGGATTCACAGAGTTTTGAAGTCTTCACGTAGTCACTCACGTGACTCCGAAGTAAAATAGTAAGATTAAATGAGAACTTACCAGTTCGAAGTTTGATCTGTATTTTATGAGGAGTTACGATGAGGGATTACGTGCCCTCCGCTCCCACCCTCTATTATACAGATCAACTGGTAATTAAGTTCTTATTTTTTCTTTACTATATTTATTTCAATTGTTGTGTTTTTCTGTGAATCCACACCGCTGCTTTGAAGAATGTCGCGCATGCGTGCTGGCGGGGTCTTCACGTAATCCCTCATCGTAACTCCTCATAAAATAAAGATCAAACTTCAAACTGGTAAGTTCTCATTTAATCTTACTATTAAATGCTACAGCTTGAAGCATGGATTTATTTTCACCGAGCACTTCACATTTACTTCCCTGCAGCCGTGACCTGCTGAACCATTTTAGTCTCATGCCAGGGAAATAAAATCTAACATTGATAATCTGCCTTCCATATGCCTCAATTATGCTGCAGCCAAGCTTTGTAGAGAATGCTCAATTGCATTGGGCAGAAGCGTCTTTTAAATTTGCACAGTCAGCCTGCTGAGGAGTGGTAAAAATGAGCAGTTTGTAGCAATGTTTCAATGCTGCTTTTATTGTCACATGTGCAAAGTGCAAACGCACAGTGAAATTATTTTCTTACGAACACTTATTCCACATCCCCAATTAGCAAATTTATCGAAATAGTCCACTGATCCCGCATGCAAGAGGCTTTCTATTTTAACGGCATTTTCAAAATCCAGTCTTCTTTTGAGTGGTGCCTGATCCTAGCAAGCCGCAGGCTGCTGCAGGGCCTCCAGCCATTGCCTTCTATTGGAGGTCGACCTGCAAACCGATGTCCCTCTCCTCGCCCATCCACCTTTGTTCCCCGGGGGCACCTCCCAAAGCCAACCTCAAACATTCAATTGTTAATCGGATCTTTTTCTTCTTTCGTGTGGCGTGCAGAGCCTAAAGCTGTAGGACAACTTGTCCTATTTGATTTTTTTAAAGAAGGAACTGCAGATGCTGGAGAATCGAGGGTACACAAAAAGCTGGAGAAACTCAGCGGGTGCAGCAACATCTAAGGAGCGAAGGAGATAGGCGACGTTTCGGGTCGAGACCCTTCTTTTGACTGACTGAGTCGAAACAGGGCGGATCACTTGTAGGTTACAATCTTCCACCCCGTTAATCAGATGCAATCTTTTCTTAGATCACAATTATCCTTGTTCAACTCTAACCTTCCGAATGATCATTTATAGTGGCCCCATGACATTTTTCCAACAACCATATTACCATTGATGTTAGACTGAACCACTTACAACAATTAAATGTATCCTCTTAAAATAATGGTCCCAATTTGGCAGTCCACCCAAACTCTATCATCATCTCGATGATTATAGACGACATGAGAAAGATGGCTGGAGTCTCTACCATTTTGTCCCTTACTTTAACTAACAGCCCAGGATACACTTTATAGAAACGAGGAACTGGTTTACAAACAAAAAACACAACACAAAGGAGGTAGTTGAGGCATGTACTATAACAACGTGTAAGAAACATTTAGACAAGTACGAGGATAGCACAGGTTTAGAGGCACATGGGCCAAACACGGGCAGGTGGGACAAGTGTAGGTGGGACATGTTGGCTGACATGGGCAAGTTGAGCCGAAGGGCCTGTTTTCACGCTGTATGACTTTATGACTATAAGTGCTGGAGTAACTCAGGGGGTCAGGCACCATCTCAGGAGAACATGGATAGGTGACATTTCGGGTCAGGACACTTCTTCAGGCTCATTACCTGCCACGCTTTGTCCTGCCTATCCTCTCTTGCAGCTTTTTTCCCCTTTCCCTCAATCTCCCCACAATCAATCTGAAGAAAATCTAACATCTCACAGGCATGTCCATGAGCACATTTTTTGGAAGTTGATGGCAAGCTGCTCACGATCTCCGCCACTGATTGCAAAACCAAATATTGCCATTCCAGCAGTCAAACTTCAATGGTTACATTTATGGGCACAAAAGCAACAGATGACAATGATCTGGCACAGATTAATCAGTAATTAAACATTTCCAGTCCATTTTTAGTAAATCATATCTCAGAGAAAGAAAAATTGGCCCGAGGGGAGACAAGGAGCTGCAGATGCTGGAATCTTGAGCAACTTAGCAAGTCGGGCAGCATCTGTGGAGGACATGGATAGGAGGACGTTTCGGGTCGGAACCCCAAGTAGAGAACTTCTGCTCCTGTTCTCTGCAGAATCTAATCACCGGCACAGTGGCGCAGTGGTAGAGTTGCTGCCTTACAGTCCTTGCAGCGCCAAAGGGCCGACTACGGGTGCTGTCTGTACAGAGTTTGTAAGTTTCCTCGTGACCTGCGTGGGTTTTCTCCAAGATATTCAGTTTCCTCCTACACTCCAAAGACGTACAGGTATGTAGGTTAATTGGATTGGTATAAATGAAAATTGCCTTTAATATGTGTAGAATAGTGTTAATGTGCGGGGATCACTGGTCGATACAGACTCGGTGGGCTGAAGGACCTGTTCCCACGCTGTATCCCTAAACTAAACTAAACTAAATTGGGATTATCACTACCAAAAAGGGACTCCCAGCAATGCTCACCCACCAACCTAGCTTCATTCCCATCATTTAAGTCTGGAATTGTCCCTTCTCTTGTCGAGTTAATGTTTGAAAATACATTTCTCGAACATTCCATCATTGATTATGCAAAGGAGCATGAGCAATGTTATAACTCCCAAATTAGGTGGAGCTTTTAGGAAAAGCCAACATGCAGAGGTGAGTTATACAGGCCAAATTGGTTGCGATTACCACCAACATTTCTAGTATTCCACTTGGAATTTCCGATGAGGTCAAGATCGGCTGCCTCACCTGGCCTAGGTGCCACATTTCCAGGGGGACTTCCGGGGGTGATTTCAAATGCTCTCTCGTAATTTTGTCCAAATTAAAGGAAGTGCCGGACCACTAGTTGCCAGAATATCAGTGGTGGACTAATACATCATAATAACTTTAAAACTTATTCTGCTCATTAAATGTGAAATCTGTGCGTGTAATCTTCCTAGTGTAATTAGAAATCAACAGAAACCTCACGCGCTTTCAGAACCTAATGTGCCACTATCTGTTATCTGTTAGTAGTCAATTTATTACTGATTCAATTTATAACTTTCCACCTGATTCTTTTGAATAAATCAATCATAGATTACTGCTGTTCCTTATATATTTTAAAAGAAAGAATCTCATCCCGTACTTAACATAACTGTTGTTTTACAGTTCCAATAAGCACAAGACACTTGCATATTGAAATAATGAAGGTCACCATGACAGCAAATCAAGTGTAGTAATGCAGTTGTCATGACAGCAATACCCAAGGCACTTTTCTGATTGAAACACTGTTTTCTGTGCCATGTGTCTTTGTTAGCAGCAACCGAGGAGCAGTACGAACCGTATGAGGGGAAGAGGTGTTCGTGGCGAGAATGGACCAAGGAGAGGCGGTCGAACCGCCGAGAACAAAGGTGATCATAAGGTCATCAGTGATAGGAGTAGAATTAGGCCATTAAGCCCATCAAGTCTACTTTCTACATTCAATCATGGCTGATCTACCACTCCCTCCTACCCCATTCTCCTGCCTTCTCCCCATAACCTCTGACATCTGTACTAATCAAGAACCTATCTATCTCTACCTTAAAAATATCCACTGACCTGACCTCCACAGCCTTCTGTGGCAAAGAATTCCACAGATTTACCACCCTTTGACGAAATAAATTCCTCATCGCCTTTCTAAAAGAATGTCCTTTAATTCTGCGGCTGTGACCTCTAGTCCTAGACTCTCCCACCAGCAGAAACATCCTCTCCACATTCACTCTATCCAAGCCTTTCACTATTCTGTATGTTTCAATGAGATCCCCCATCATTCTTCTAAACTCCAGCGAGTACAGGCTGGCGGTGGGGGCGGAGGGGTGTTGGGAACAAAGGGGTCCCATCGGCGGGGGAGGGGGAGGGTGCCAAGAACAAAAGGGGAAACGGGGGGTGGCGAGAACAAAAATGAACCAACAGCATGCTAATGAGTATGTTGCAACTTTGTCCGTGGGGGTACATGGCGACTCTTTGTGAACTTTGTGGATTGTATGCAAAAACAAAGTATTTCACTGGACCTATCATTGAATTGTTGAATAAAATATGGAAAGGTTCACTTTTCCATGAGCACAACATCATTCAACCTGAGCAATTTTTTTCAACAAGGACACAAAGTGCTGAAATAGAACACAAAGTGGTGGAATAACTCAGCGGGTCAGGCATCGACATTAGAGAACACGGACAGGTGACGTTTTGGGTCAGGACCCTTCTTCAGATGTTTTCCAGAGATACTGAGTTACTCCAGCACTTTGTGTCCTTTTGTGTATTAACCAGCATCTGCAGTTCTTTGTTTCAACAAAGTGTTGGAGTAACTCAGCAGGTCAGGCAGCATTTCTGGAGAAATGGATAGGTGGTGTTTCTTACGAGGAGGAGAACTTCTTCAGAGTCAAAATGTAGAAACAAAGAACTGCAGATGCTGGTTTCATTTGACACATATTGAATTCATGCCAATTATATGATGGCTTCAATTTGCTCAAAAAAATGAGGCTATCTTGTCATACACCTCACCAAAAATCGATTGTTTTAGTTTTCAACAGGTCAGGCAGCATCTCGGGAGAACATGGATCGTCCATCAGTTAAACATGAGTTTAGGATGAGGGGGGACCTCATTGAAATTTACCAAATAGTGAAAGGCCTGGATAGAGTGGATGTGGAGAGGATATTTCCATTAGTGGGAGAGTCTAGGACCAGAAGCCATAGCCTCAGAATCAGAGGACATGCCTTTAGAAAGGAGATGAGGCGGAATTTCTTTCATTAGAGGGTGGTGAATCTGTGGAATTCATTGCCATAGACGGCTGTGGAGGCCAAGTCAATGGATATCTTTAAGGCGGGGATTGACAGTTCTTGAATAATATGGGTGTCAGGGATTATGGGGAGAAGGTGGGTGAATGGGCTTGAACGGCAGATCAAAAACCTAGATAAACCAGGAGAAGAAATAATAAAACAAACAAAATCTAACTGTGCAAAGTGATTATAATGCTATAATTGTCAATAAAAAGAAAACAAGAAAAAGGTAATTGCTCCAATTATTAGGTAACTCACAGATAGAGAATAATAATTTCTGCTGTTTACTGATTAATAAATTCATTGAATAAAAATGTTCATAGAATTGAAATAAGTTGAAAAGATTTTATTGGTATGTATTACATATTCTATTAATTGTCAATATTGTTCCTTGTGTTCACTTTTGCAAACCACTTGAGTTCAGAGATACATCAATGAAACAGCCCCTTCGGCCCTCTGAGTCAACGCCAACCGTTCACACCAGTTCTATGTTAACTTTCACATTCTATACACTAAGGGATAGCACCTCATATTTCGCTTGGCTAGTTTACGCCCCAGCGGTATGAACATTTATTCTTCTAACTTCAAATAACCCTTGCTTTCCCTCTCTATACCCTCCCCCTTCCCAGTTCTCCCACCAGTCTTACTGTCTCCGACTACATTCTATCTTTGTCCCGCCCAATCCCCTGACATCAGTCTGAAGAAGGATCTTGACCCGAATTGTCACCCATTCCTTCTCTCCAGGGATGTTGCCTGTCCCGCTGAGTTATTGCAGCTTTTTGTGCCTACCTTCAATTTAAACCGGCATCTGCAGTTCTTTCTCACAAATATGTTAAATATGTGTCTGTCTTCCCTATGATTATGTGGGGCAGTTTCTCACACCCTGATACCAGATTTCTTCATTCCGAAGAACATAATGACAATCTACTGAAAGCGATGTTAAATTGCAGTGTTAAATGAATAGATTTAGACTTTTAGACTTTAGAGATTTTTAGAGATACGTGATGGAAACAGGCCCTTCGACCCATCGTGTCCACGCTGACCAGCGATCGCCTGTAACACTTGCACTGTCCCACACACTAGGGACAATTTGCGATCTTACCAAAGCCAATTCATCTACAAACCTGCACATCTTTGGAGTGTGAGAGGAAGCCATAGCAACCGGAGAAAACCCACGCGGTCACAGGGAGAAGGTACAAACTCTGTACAGACACACCATGGTCATGATCAAACACGTGTCCCTGGCATTGAGAGGCAGTAATTTTGCCACTGCACCGCTGTGCCAGCCCGTATCCGATATCAATATACAACGGGGATGGAAATAGTTGGCCATGAATCACGAGTACATGGAGGAAAGAAACTAGCAACATTCTAGGCGGAAGGGAAGGGATTGGCTGCAAGTGCGAGAGAGTGAAGCTCCCACTTCACAGCCCTGATCCTGGTGTTCTCAGCAGTGAAAGGAACATCAGCCACCATCCTGCCAGTCAATGACAAGTCTCCACGAGAGTTGCAAAGCCTGTAATTAAATCTTTTCCTTCTATAGGCTTCAGTGCCAGCGAAATTACAAGCAGCTATGACGTTTGTTTCATATCGCTTAATGCCTTTAATTTGTATCGCTTTCAGTAGATTGTCATTATGTTCCTCAGAATGAAGAAATCTGGTTTCAGGGTGTCACAAACTGCCCAAATCATTGGGAAGACAGGCACAAAGTGCTGGAGTAACTCAGCGGGTCAGGCTGCGTATCTGGAGAAAAAATAATAGCAATAGCAATAGCAAAGACATGGCTCAAAGAGGAGGAGGAGGATTTGGAATTGAATATTCAAGTTCACAAGGGAAGGGAAAACAACGAGTGTAGGTGGCAGCAAGGTTTCAAGGTGCAAGGTCAGTTTATTGTCACGTGCACCAATTAAGGTACAGTGAAATTCGAATTACCAAACAGCCATGCTAAAAAAAAGCAACAAGACACACAACTACATAATGATCCACCGCAGCGGATTCTCCACGGATTCCCCACGTTCCTCACTGTGATGGAAGGCAATAAAGTCCAATCTTCTCCCTCTTTTATTCTCCCACTAGACAAAGATTCCATTGTAATGGTGAGGAACGATAATGTAATTGTCAGTTCAAAGACAGCACCTTTGGAAAGCTAAAGAAACATCAGAGGAGATATTTGCCCACCAAAATGTAGGATTATGGTAGAGGCAGAATCTGCAATGTGCAAGAACTACAGAATACTGGTGATGGGGACTTTAAGCATATTAATGCAGAAATGGATAAAAAGCAGGTATGATTTCAACCCCTGCATTCCCTCTTTCTCCATCCCTCCCACACCCTTGTTGTCCTGCTAGTTTCACTGTTCGTATCCCTTCTTTATCATCTCTTCCACTGCCAACAATGGGCCATTGTGGACTCTGCCTTTCCTGGCTCATCGGTGCCAGCTCTGAACCTTTTCATACCTCTAGTTTCCCTCGCCCCTGACTTGCAGTTTAAAGAAGGCTCTCGACCCAAAACGCCACCTATTCCGGGGATGCTACCTGACCCACTGAGTTACTCCAGCATTTTGTGTCTATCTTTGGTGTAAACCATCATCTTCAGTTCATTCCTATGCACGATTTCAATAAGTATGATCAGTGGTGGAGCACTTAACAACAACTTGTTGGGATTTGAAAATTGTGCCAAATCTGGCAACTCTGTACTCTGTATACTGTCTTAGTGCATTACTGCTGTACACTTGTACTATATAAGTTCACAAGTTCAAGAGTTGTAGGAGCAGAATTAGGCCATTCCGCCCATCAAGTCTACTCTGCCATTCAATCATGGCTGATCGATCTTTCCCTCTCAACCCCATTCCACTGCCTTCTCTTGACACCCTTACTAATCAAGAATCTGTCAATATTTTTTTTAAATTTTTTTTAATTATATAATATGAATTTTTATTATTATATGTAACAGTCATACATTATTAATATTGTCAATATTAATAGAATATTGACTGGCCTTGAGGGGGATACCATATATTGCCTGAAGTAGATTCATATTGCCAGTCGAAGGGGGCTATGGACTAGGAGGGCAATATATGTCGTATCTCCCGAAAGGAGTTTGCCTGTTTAAACAGTCAATATTGTTATTATTACCCCTGGTCTCAGACATCCGGGAAAATCTGAACATCTCATATGATATGAATGTATCTATACATTTAATATGCATTGCAACATGGCTGCCGTTTGCGAAAGAAGGTTCCCGTTTTAAAAACCTTCAACATTGTATAAATGAATGACATAAATTACAAAATGAAACATATGTTTCATTTATGTTTTAGTCATTCATTTATGTGACAATGTGCAAGGTCGAAGTTTTAGTACCTTTTCTCGCAAATGGCAATGCCATTTTTTTTTTTTGAGAATAAATTTTAAATTTCACGCAGCGTATGACGTTGCCGTCACGCAGCGTCACGTTCCTCTAGGATGTGAGAAGGGGAATAATAAGGTTATATTGACTGTTTAAACAGGCAAACTCTTTCGGCTAGAGGGGAATATAAGAAAATATTCCCCTGTTAGCCCTGCTGGCAGTATGAATCTACTTCAGGCAATATAATTTGGTAAAACCCCCTCAGATGGCCATATGGGTAATAATATCAATTATTTAATATCTACTTCTATATATATATATTTTTAATATAGATAGAAAATAATTGAGAGAGAGAGAGAGAGAGAGAAAAAAAACAAAAAAAACAAGAAGGTATAATAAAAAAGAATGGAATAATTAACTAATAATACATAATTGGAGATATGTGCGCAAATTATAAAATATCTTCATCTAATCCTTAATTCGAGTTTCAGTCAGGTTCTCGTGCCAAACCAGTTTGCCCCTTCAGATAATCAATAAATGGAGACCATATTCTGATAAAAAAAAGTTATTGTTTGTCCATGAATCTGTAAATCTTCACCATTAAAATATCCATTGACTTAGGCTCCACAGTCCTTCATGGCAATGAATTCCACAGATATACCACCCTCTGACCAAAGAAATTCCTGCTCATCTCCCCTCTAAACATGCGTCCTTTACTCTGAGGATGTGCCCTATGGTTCTAGACTCTCCCACTAGTGGAAAAACCCTCTCTGCATCTATTCTATCCAGACCTGGATTGTTCTGGGATGCTTATCTAAGAGGTATTTAAGTGCTTATGTATAGTGGTACCTGTACTGAACTGTATACAAAAATGAATTTCACCGCACCTCGATACATGTGGCAATAAAGTACCATTAAACCGTCGACCCATTTTTCTTGCTAACAAAACAGTAAAAGAACTGGAACTACTTATGGTGAATGAATGAACAAAGCATATTTCAGCCAAAGAGCATCGGAGTACAGTGGCCATGATCACAAGGAGTTTGCAGCTGGACTGAGAGTATTCCGGGCCATCATGACCACAAGAACATTTTGTTTAGTTCAGTTTAGAGATACAGCACATCTGGCCCTTCAGCCCACCGAGTCCGCACCGACCAGCGAATCCCACACATTAACACTATCCTTCAATGGGGAATCTCTCGTGCTTCATCGTTTCAGATGCTCATTATCTCCAGAGTCTTTCTCTCAGTTGCCAAACATTTTAATTTCCCTTCCCATTCCCACACTGACCTCTCTATCCTGGGCCACCTCCACTGTCAGAGTGTGGCCTCACGCAAATTGGAGGTACAGCACCTCATATTTCGCTTGGGCAGCTTACAATCCAGTGGTATGAATATTGAATTTTCTAACATCAAGTAACCCTTGCATTCCCTCACTCTCCGTCCCCCACCCTAGTTAACCTGTTTGTTTCACTGTCTGCATCCCTTCGTTAACACCTTATCCACAGCCATTGTGGGCTCCTTGGCCATCTTTGATTTGGTGCCAGTTCTTCTTCATTCTGTACCATTTCATACCTCTAGTTTCCTTATTCCCTGACTCTCAGACTGAAAGGGTTTCGACCTGAAACGTCACCTATTCCTTTCTTCCAGAGATGCTGCCTGACCCGCTGAGTTATGACGGAACCTTCGTCTATCTTTCTTAAACATACTGTCTTCCCTTGGCCCACGAACATAAATAATGCCAATACTGGCTGCACAAGCTAAATGTAAGAGGTCTAACTTTTCACACCCTCAAGGTTGGCTGCGGGAGGCGCCCCCGGGGCACAAAGGCTGAATAGTGGCCAGGCGAGGAGAGGGTCAATGGTTCGCTGGACGATCCAGATGGATGGGATGGCTGCAACGGGCCTTTATGACCAGCTGCAGCTGGGACGTTGAAAATGCCGCCAAAACCTGGCGACTCTTGTGGACTATTTCTATACATTTTGTACTTAATCTGGGATTGTTCTTATGCATAGTAATAATTTACTAAACTGCGTGCAAAAAATAAAAATAATTTCACTGTTCCTTGGTTACACACAGCTTTAAATGTACTTCAATGGTTCATCCTTCCCTCAAAATCCGTAGGTGTTTAACTTGTCAAAAACAGATCCACAGTAATTGTAAATGTTCATGGTCGATTTAACTTTGTTTTAATTTGCATCCACTGTACATTAGCAGCAACTACTTTCACATCTAAATATGTGCCCAGATAGGCAGCTGTTGTTACCTTGGTCCCACATTTGTTTCACAAAACAAAACATGAATCGGTGATGTAGAAAACAGATCTCACCAGTGAACCCAAATAGCTCTTTTTCTTTAAAGTTTTTCATTTTCCTTTCTGCCTTTTAATTTTAGTTTTAAAGATACAGCGTGGAAACAGGCCCTTCGGCCCAACGGGTCCGCGCCCACCAGCGATCCTTGCACATTAACGCTACCCTACACACACTAGGGACAATTTTACACTTATAACTAGCCAGTTAATCTACAAACCTGTACGTCTTTGGAGTGTGGCAGGAAACCGAAGATCACGGAGAAAACCCACGCGGCCATGGGGAGAACTTACAAACGGCGTATAGACAGCACTCATAGCCAGGATCGAACCCGGGTCTCCAGCTCCACAAGTGCTGTAAGGCAGCAACCCTACCGCTATGCCACCATGCTTCGTATTTGAGGTTGGGTTTACTGTCACGTGTACAGAGGTACAGCGAAAAACTTTTGTTGCGTGCTAACCAGTCAGTGGAAAGACAATACGCGATTACAATTGGGCCATTCACAGTGTACAGATACATAAAAGGAATAACGTGAATAATGTTTAGTGGAAAATAAAGCAAGTAAAGTCCGATCAAAGATAGTCCGAAAGTCTGCAATGAGGTAGATTGTAGTTCAGGACTGCTCTCTAGTTGTGGTGGAATGGTTTAGTTGCCTGATAACAGCTGGAAAGAACTGTCCCTGAATCTGGAGTTTCACATTTCTTTTTCCTTTTGCCCGATGGGAGAGGGGAGAAGAGGGAGTGGCCAGGGTGTGACTCGTCATAGATTATGCTGCTGACCTCCCCACGGCAGCGTGAGGCATAAATGGAGCCAATGGAAGGGAAGTTGGTTTGTGTGATGGTCTGGGCTGCATCCACAATTCTCCACTATTTCTCGCAGAGAATTCTTATTTGTCAGAACTGCATGACTCATCACAATAGCAGCTTTACTGTGATGGATAAGTTGAAAGTAGCTTGAAACTAGTGGTTGGCTAATGTGGCTCCCATCGAAGTGCTGGAGTAACTCAGCAGATCAGGCAGCATCTCTGAGTCTGAAGAAAGTTGACGACCCAAAAGGTCACCTATTCCTTTTCTCCAGAAATGCTGCCTGACCCATTGAGTTACTCCAGCTTTTTGTGTAACCCAGCATCTGCACTTCCTTCCTACACATCTCTGGAGAACATGGATAGGTGACGTTTCAGATCAGGACCAATCTTCAGACCATTCTTCAACAGCCTGAAGAAGGGTCTCAACCTGAAAGGTCACATAGCCATCTTTTCCAGAAAAGCTTGGAGCACTTTCTGTCTTTTATTGAAACCTAATGTCTGCAGGTCCTCGTTTCAACATCAGCTGTTCCTTGTTTCTCCATTTTTATGCTCCACTGTAATATCACCTCAAGGTATTCAATTCAATTCAATTCAATTCAACTTTAAGGTCATTGCACAGATACAAGTATGGGTACAACGAAATGCAGTTTAGTGTCAGTACATAGTGATAGCAATATATAGATAAATACAGATAAATAAATCCAGATGTGGGAATCTATCGGCGGGACTCCGAGTTCAGCAGTTGTGATGGTGTTATTATAGAAGCTATTCCTCATCCTACTGGTGCGGAACCTGAGGCTCCTGTACTGCCTCCCCGATGGTAGGAGGGCAAACAGTCCATGGTTAGGGTGGTAGGGGTCCTTGATGATCTTCCCGGCCCGTCTCAGACACCGTTTTCGGTGGAGGGCATCCATGGCAGGGAGTGGGGCATTAATGATGTACTGGGCGGTTTTCACCACCCGTTGTAGTGCCTTCCTGTCTGCTACGGTGCAACTGCTGTACCATACCGTAAAGCAGGTGGTCAGGATGCTTTCGATGGTACAGCGGTAAAAGTTGGTCAGGATCTGGGGGGACAGGTGCGTTTTTTTGAGCCTCCTCAGGAAGTAAAGGCGCTGCTGCGCCTTTTTGATCAGCTTGGAGGTGTTGAGGGACCAGGACAGATCTTCCGAAATGTGTACCCCAAGGAATTTGTAGTTGGAGACCCGCTCCACCTCAGTCCCGTTTATATGGATGGGGGTGTGAGCGCCCCCTCTGTTCTTTCTGAAGTCGACAATGATTTCCTTCGTCTTCTGGGAGTTGAGGACGAGGTTATTATTGGCACACCAGGTTGTCAGGTGCTGGACCTCCTGTGTACTTTGAAGAAGTTTTCATGCCTATCCATGTTCTCCAGAGATCCTGCCTGAACCGCTGATGTCTCCAGCACTTTGTGTCTGTGTGTGTGTATTTACCAGCATCTGCACTTCCTTAGGCAATTTAGGACTGCGATGAGGAAAAACTTCTTCACCCAGAGAGTTGAGAATCTGTGGAATTCTCTGCCAAGAAGGCAGTGGAGGCCAATTCATTGGATATTTTCAAGAGAGAGTTAGATTTAGCTCTTCGGACTAAGGGAATCAAAAGATATGGGGGAATGGCCGGAACAGGGTACTGATTTTGGATGATCAGCCATGATCATATTGAATGGCAGTGCTGGCTCGAAGGGCCGAAGCACCTATTTTCTATGTTTCTATGTTTCTACATCTGGTTTCCAAACAAGCTGCCAGAGGAGGTAGCTGAGGCAGAGACTATTTCAATGTTTAAGAAACAATGAGACAGGTACATGGATAGGACAGGTTTAGAAGGATATGGGCCAAATGCAGCCAGGTGAGACCTCTGTAGATGGGACATATTGGTCAGTGTGGGCAAGTTGGGGCAAAGGGCCTGTTTCCACGCTGTATGTCTATGACTCTCTAATGTTAGCATTTTCACAGCCTAAAATACTCTCAAGAATGTCGAACTCCAGCTCTGAATTATCTGCATTCATATCATGCACTGAACAAAGTGTAATGTGCTTATAATACGTACACGTGAATGTGCACTGAAACACACAGCAATGTAACTCCATAACTTGTGCTTAGCGGTACGTGTTAGCGTAGTTCACAAGAAATTAATGGATACTATTTAACACATTTGTGATTTAGCATTTTTTGACACACGCACTACACCTATGACTGTGATTATGTGGGAGCTCACAGAATGACTAATTACTTGTTATTTACAGAGTCATTGTTGAATTGTGTTTACTTCTATTTTCTTAGTGGTTTTGCAAAAGAAAAGGTGCAAAAACTAAATAAACAACTCGCACTTCATCGCTGCCAGGAACTTTTGTTTTTAGATCTGCCATGGACTCAACCATAAAGACAAGTTACTACAGTGTGAGCCAACCCAAAGAAAAAATATAAAGGATGTGCGTTCAGAAGAACATGTCCTCCAAATGTGCAGTGGACAGAGGTTTGGGTCATTTGTAACTAAACTGCATCTTTTCAAGGAACCTATACAGAATGCAATCCCAAGTTTAGATTGAAAATTAAAATTGGAGATCAAAGCCAACAAGTATTTTGAGGCAGTTTTATATCTTTTACAATGAATGGCATCTGCAAATGATGAAATACCATGATAATAGTACACATTGTAAAAGCGAGTCGAGTGTTTTATTGTCATATTTGCCAAAACGGAACAATTAAATTCCTACTTGCAGCAACACATATATAACTGCAGATGCTGGTTATTACACAAAAGTAAGTAGGCACTGGAGGAACTTCACAGATCAGGCAGCATCTTCGGAGAACATAATAGGTTGACATAGGCGAGGAGGTGGGGGTGGTTGATAGGTAAATGGTTGGAACAAAGGCCAGAGATAAGAAAGGAAGGTGTGAGTCATGTTTAAAGATTTGCGGATCATGAAGCCAGAGGAAGGTAGCGGAGGGTGGGGAGTATGGAGGGGAGCAATCAGTGCGAGTCCAGGTGGGGTGCAGGGCAAGCAAGAGAAGGGGAGTTAAGGTTCAACAAGATTCCTTCTGAAGAACGGCTCTGACCCAAAACATCACCTATTCCTTTTCTGCATAAATGCTGCCTGACCCACTAAGTTACTCTAGCATTTTGTGGCTATCTTTGGTATAAACCAGCATCTGCAGTTCCTTCCTACACAGGAAGTTATGGGTCATGCCTTCAATTATACCATTCCATATTTCTTTGTCACATCTTCAACACTCCTCACCAAAATAGCTCAGATGGACATTAAAACTGCCTCCATTAAGATCAAACTCAAACACAATTTTATGCTGTAAGGCAGTTTTCTCAACTTTACCTCTTAAATAACCAAGAAAATTATAGCAGTAAAACTGACAAGAATTTCAAAGGTTGGAAAGAAGCATTAGAAATCAAAATCAGTCATAATTTACAAACAATAATCAAGTGACAAGAAGCTGTCTAAAATCAGGTTGCCTTCAATTTATATATTTTTTGGATGCAAGATAAAGAACAGTGAAGTCTGTTATGAACTTCTGAACTTATGAAGTCAAGTTTCCTTATTTCTCAGAAAACAAATGTGCAAATTATAACTTGAAATATGAACTTGAAATATGTTTCATGCAATTTCACAGTTGCAATCATCGATGGTATTAATCATTTTTGATTTTCTTTCCATTATTTTTGGAAAAGTAGTTAATACCCTAAAATTAAAATATTTGAAGTCACAGAGTGCATAATATGCTGTGTCCCTGACTTCCCATTATCAGTTAGAATTGAAGTGTTACTTATTAATTAAAGTCCATCATGGTATTTTCTTGAAATTATTGGAATGTCGGTTAACTGGGGAGAGGAACGGGGTGGGATATACTTTTTTAGTCATTTGGAGGTTTAGATTATTTGCGGCAATGCCTCACATCTAGTATTTTGTTCACACACTCTGTTTTCCACTTTTAATTAGTTTGGTTGCTTTTGAAATGTCAAGAAAGTGGCCAAAGCAGCCCAGACAAGGTGCAAAAATAGTTGTGGGTAAATGGCATCATCATTAATTGGAAACCAACAAAATAAAGCCCCTTGTCTTACACAGATGGGCATTTGTGCTACATCCCATTAATTTGACTCCCTTAAATAAATCTTCAGCTTAACAATTTATTTTCCTCAGTGGGAGGGGATAAGGCCACAGCAAATGTAACATCTGGGGATTTGCTGAACATCTGAAACAACCAACTCCTTACACACAGAGAGAGTTAACAGAAGGAGCAGGAATAGCGGAAGGAAATAAGGGAAAATAAGAATAAATCAACAAAGAAAAATGGATAAAAGAAAGAGTATTAAACTAGCTTGTGAGAGAAGAACAAGAGATAAAATGTATTTATCAACAAGAAAGAGTATTAAGGGATGAAGCAGGAATAGTTGGTTCCTGGTAGACAAAAATGCTGGAGAAACTCAGCGGGTGAGGCAGCATCTATGGAGCGAAGGAAATAGGCAACGTTTTGGGCTGAAACCCTTCTTCAGACTGAAGAAAGGTTTTGGCCTGAAACTTTGCCTGTTATTGTCTACCTTCGATTTTCCAGTATCTCCAATTCCTTCTTAACATAGTTGGCTCCTGGTCTGTTAATATGATCATGATGATGATGAGCTCATATGAAAAAGTACAGTTATTAATCTAGGATTTTGGTTAGTACATTTTAGCATGAGAACACCAATATAATTGACCTCCTATTGTTAATTCTGGCCAAATTGGAGATGCCATGACACTAAAATTGAGTAAAGGCTTCTGGGTTGTTAGGCCATTTGGTCAATTTAAATCTGCCTTCTGCAGAAATGGGACAAGCTGCAGAATGGTGCCAGCTTATCTAGAGCCTAGATATCCTTTAAGACCGAGATGAGAAAGACTTTTTTCACACAGAGAGTGGTGAGTCTCTGGAACTCTCTGCCACAGAGGGTAGTTGAGGCCAGTTCATTGGCTATATTTAAGAGTGAGTTGGATGTGGCCCTTGTGGCTAAGGGAATCAGGGGGTATGGAGAGAAGGCAGGTACGGGATACTGACAGAATGGCGGTGCAGGCTCGAAGGGCTGAAACCTAATTCTATGTTTCTATGTTTCTATAAGAGTTGCATGAAGAGAATGGATCAACTGCAGATTCTAACAATTAGGTGTAAATTGCATGGAACGGATTGGGTGAATGCAAACCAAACATACACATTGTAACTATTGTTGCAAAGCTTTACTTTGATAGATGTTGATTGGGTTAAGTGTTGAGCCTTGTCTGGGTTTCTTGAATATCCAGGCACATGTTGCATAATTAATCTCTGTTAACTTGCATCTAGAAACTTCGTCGGAAACATTGTATTAGGCACTCTATTATTGGGTTAAGGAAATGTATATCATGTACTGTGTTAATTGCTATTTGTTATTGGACTGTATAGAGACCACCCCCATGTGGTTCAGCCCCTCAAGGTTCGGGGACATATAAAAGGCCGCTCCCATGAGGTCCTGTGTCGATCTTCTGGAAGAACTGTTAGGACTGCGTGACCTTCTGGAGTGTCTCTGCTTCCACGAGGCAAGGAGGGCTTGGCCAGGCGGATACAAGGATCAAACCCACGGTGGTTAGGTATAGTAGTGGGAACTGTTATTGTGTTTTTCCAAAATAAAGTTTAGATGCGGAAGTACTTGATTCAGTATTTTATTGACTGAAACTAGACTGGGGGGAAGCTTAGATCAAGCTATTTATGCTATTGCTGAGGTGAATATTCAACTAGTTCATCTTCAGTTACCAGAAAATAATTGTATTATTATTAACCATAGGTTGTTCTGTCTATCTGGATTTCAACAAATAGCGGTACAGTTGCTGCCTTACAGTGCCAAAGAACCGGGGTTCAGATCCTGACTAAGGGTGCTGTCTGTATGGAGTTTGTACGTTCTCCCTATAGGTTTTCTCCAGGTGCTTCAGTTTCTCCCACACTCCAAAGACGTACAGGTTTGTATGTTAATTGGCTTGGTAACACTGTAAATTGTACCGGGTGTGTAGGATAGTGCTAGTGTACAGGGATCTCCTGCCGGCATGGACGCAGTGGGCTGAAGGGCCTGTTTCCAAACTGTTTCTCTAAACTAAACTAAGATATCACAAACATTTAAACAATGAATTTATGCAGAGCTAATAAAATTTAAAATCTGATTCAAGATAGCACAGATAGACATAAGGTGCTGGAGTAATTCAGCGGGTCAGTCAGCATCTCTGGAGAAAAATGATGGGTGACGTTTCAGGTCAGAACACCTTCTTCAGAACGTGATTGCACTTTCTGCACAGCTTCTCAATGTTAAATAGCAAATGGCTCCAACTTTGCACAAAACAAATGAGATTTTTGTATTTGTCTGTAACTGAAGCCTGGGGTGTTCATAAATTAATGGAAACTTGAATTGGTTCATGACCGGCTGCAACAATGAGAATGTCATGTAGATAGAAGCCTGATCTCCTTGGATATGATATCCAATTTGAATGGTTCACTGCTCCATTATATAACACAGTGTCCCTGACATTAGTTTTGTTTAATTTAGGTCAGAGATACAGCATGGAAACAGGTCCTTCAGCCCACTGAGTGAGCAGTGACAAGCGATTACCCATTACAATTTACAGAAGCCAATGAATCTACAAACCCATACGTCTTTGGAATGTGAGAGGAAACCGTAGCATCCGGAGAAAACCCATAAGGTCACAGGGAGAATGTACAAACTCGCACATACGGCACCCGTGGTCAGGATCGAACCAGGGTCTCTGGCACTGTGAGGCTGCAGCTCTACCGCTGCGCCGCCAGAGTGGGCTGGATTGCTTCAGCAGTGGAGAAAGTGTAAAAGAGTAAATGGTTAATGAGTACATGTTTAAAGGTAGGCCTGTCAACAAGTTGACAGATACCTCACATGTGTAGAAAGGAACAGTAGATGCTGGTTTACACCAAAGACAGATTCAAAGTGCTGGAGTAACTCAGCGGGTCAGGCTGTGACGCTTGAGAAAATAGATAGGTGACGTTTTGGGTCGGGACCCTTCTTCATACCTTGCATACCACAGTACCAGAACAGGAAGGTCTGATCTCCTTTTATTATCTCTCCAGTTACGACCTTTAGTGTGGGCCTCAAATGTACTGCTTAATATTCCTTTTCTCCAGAGATACAACCAGACCTGCTGAGTTACTCCAGCTTTTGTATCTATATCTTCAGCTTGATAATAATATTGTTCATTAATGGTCCATCTCTTTTTGCATGGTACTTCACATGGGAATATCTATGGTATACAGTAAATAGTCCCTTGCACCGTTGAACGTGATAATGCAGTTTAATGATCTATTCTACATTTCCTTCATATTTCTGTGGCAATATCAGAAGTAAGAACAACTGATAACAGCCACTAACTGATACCTGCATTACCATGTCCCCTGTCATGCTGGATACAAGGTAATGCAAATACTGGTTTATAAAAAAATACACCATGCTGGAGAAGATGGGCCGAATCGTCATCCATCCATTTTCTCCAGAGATGCTGCCTGACACGCTGAGTTTCTCCAGCAGTTAGTGTCTATCTTCTGTATAAACCAGCATCTGCAGTTCCTATCTACACATAACCTCTAACCTATCTTTTTTCCAGCTTAAAAAACATTCAATGCTTGAATCTTCCTTGTTGTTCTTCCTGGGTCTAAATATATTACTTGTTTCTCAGTGATCAGAACTGGACACTCTGTTCTAAGTCTGGTTTGTCTGAAGAACATGAATAGGCGATGTAGAAACAAGGAATTGCATGTGCTGGTTTACCAAAGAAAGGCATAAAATGATGGACTAACTCTGTGGGTCAGGCAGCATCCTTGGAGAACATCTTCAGACTGGAGAAGGGTCACCTATCCATGTTCTCCAGAGAAGCCGCTTGACCCGTTGAGTTACCCCAGCACTTTGTGCCTTTCCCAGACACATTAGCTTCAGTTGGCGGCCTCTTCCACGCAGATGTTTGAGTATGGATTACAGTAGCCTAGTGGTCAAGTTACTAGACTAACATCCAAGGACCTGAGCTATCGATCCCATTCAGAGGCTGAAATTCAAATCCCATCATGCGGCTGGGGTTATTTTGTTTGGAACAAAAGAGACCAAGGGGGAATTTAATTGAGTTGTACAAAAATATGAGAGGCTGAGACAGAGTAAACAGGAGGAACCTATTTTCCTTGGCAACAAGCGAATAATCATTGGTTCAAATTCATTGGTGTGAGGAATTGGTGTGGGGCATTGGGATAAATATTTTCACCCAAGTGGGTGTCTGGAACTCTGTGCCTGAAAGAGACAGCAAGCAAACCACACGCTCAGGATCTCGGCATTGGCAGCCATAAGTGACACAGCTAAAATTGGGAGGAAGCCAAACAGTTGGCTGTTTTCATTTTGCCAACATGGACACGGTGGATTGATGTTATTGTTCAGGCCAATGCGTTTTTATGACTTGACCAAGGCACGGTGTTATCTGCCCTGAAGATCACTCCTTCCAAAGGACCAAGATCTTCATCTGTGGCATGCAAGACCCGTGTTCCCGGAAAGAGTGACTGCTCACTAAGCAAAAACCCCCCCAGAAAAATCCCTTCTTGGAAGAGTCATTGTGGAAACAGGCCGTTTGGCCCAACTTGGCCAAACCAACCAACATGCCCCATCTACACTACTTCCATCTGCTTGCATGGCCCACATTCTCTAAACATGTCCTACACATGCACCTGTCTAAATGTTTATTAAATATTGCGATACTATCTGCCTCAACTACCTCCTCCAGTAGCTCATTCCATTGCCCCACAACCCTTTCTGTGAAAAAGTTACCCCTCAGGGTCCTATTAAATCTTTCCCCTCTCACTATAAACCTTTGACCTCTGGTTCTTGATTCCCCTACTCTGGGCAAGAGACTGTGCATCTACCAGATTTATGCCAGGCAGGAGTTCCACCTTGCCTGGCATGTAGATGCCCCAAGACCACCCACTTCCTGAACTAGGGCTCAGGCTCAACGAGGTCAAGAGTCTGTGAGACGGGAAGAGCTAGAAGGCTGTGGATGTAGAGAGGAGATTGATGTTTAGACATTGGTAACTGAAGCAATGGGTAATGTCAACCACAATTAATACCACTTGCAGTGGCGGCCCCATAGCAGAAGCATCCACGTTGCGGGGCTGGAAACTGGGAGTATCCTGAGCTAATTCTGCTAACACCATCATGTATTGCAACAAGTGATGGCTTCCACAGATTGTCGCTGGAGGATTACGTCCCTTTCTGGACGGACGATGACAACAATGTCAACATTTGAAATATGGAAGATGGACACGAAAGAAGAGGACTTGCAGTGGTTTATATGCCCAATGGTTTCCATGAGAATGTGCCTCATACACCTGCCTTCTGGGCGGCACTGTGGCGCAGTGTTAGAGTTGTTGCCTTACAGCGCCTGAGACCCAAGTTCGATACCGATTACGGTTAATGTCTATACTGAATTTGCACATTCACCCTGTGACCCCGCAGACTTCCTCTGGGTGCTCCCGTTTTCTCCCACACTCCAAAGACGTGCAGGTTTGTAAGTTAATTGGCTTCTATACATTGCTCCTAGTGCATAGCATAGAATAGAACAAATGTTGGTCAGCGCGAACGCAGTGGGCCGAAGGGCTTGTTTCCACGCTGTATTGATAAACTAAGAAGATGACATTTCTGGAAGTACAATATGTACGTACAAACGTGCAAGAAGGAACTGCAGATGCTAGTGTACGCCAAAGATAGACACAGAATGCTGGAGTAACTCAGTGGGTCAGGCAGCATCTCTGGAGAAAAGGAAGAGGTGATGTTTCGGATTGAGACCCTTCTTCAGACTGAGAGTCAGGGAGCAGGAAAGTAAAGATATGGGAAGGTACAGAACAAAGCAGAGCCTGCAATTGATGACTCAGGAAAGTTGGAGCCCACAATACACACAAAGGATTTGATTGCGTTCAGGTATCAGGTTTTAGATAAAATTCATATGAATTGTGTTCAAAAATATTGCACTGCTCCAAAACACCCCCCACCCACCATCTTTAATGCAAAATGATTCTTTTGATATGTCAAATCAGCTAAGCCGCACTTTTGTGTGGAAAACAGATTCAATCATACATATGGAATACTTAGGCCAAGCATTAATGAATTATATTGTCTAAAAATTAACATAATAAGCAAGTGGTTTGATGCTCGTCCTACCTAATAATTCAAGCAGCCACCCACATGCACAGAAAATACAGTTTTATTCTCGAAAATAATGTACCTCTGGGAATTAACTCTTTACAAACTCGATTTAGTACTCACAGCAACACTGTGACGCATTTATGGTGCTTTATTGTCACATGTACAAAACACAATGAAATTATATTCCCAGTCGCCATTTCCAAAGTACAGTCTGCGCTCTGGGTCTTATGGAGAGGCACCAAATCCAGGCGAGCCCCAGGCTGCTACAGGGCCTCCAGCATCACCTTTGTCTGGATCATTCAGTGAACCGTCGACCCTCTTCTCACCCGGCCACCTTTATGCCCTGAAGGGCGCCTCACGCTGCCAATCTTGAGGGTGTGGGAGGCCAGACCCCTGTTCACATTCCTTAGTCCTTACTCCTCATAACCATCTTCAAAAGCTCCCTCTTCATCAAGATGAAGACAAGTAAGAAAATGTCTCTCTCTCGCTCTCTCTCTCTCTAAACTATTATGTTCAATAATCCAACAGATACCAGTAGAGTTGCTGCCTTATAGCGCCAGGGATCCGGGTTGGATCTTGACTACAGGCGCTGTCAGTATGGAGTTTGTACTTTCTCTCTGTGACCGTGTGGGCTTTCTCCGCGTGCTCCAATTTCCTCCGAAATTCCAAAGACGAGCAGGTTTGTAGGTTAATTGACTTTGGTAAAATTGTAAATTGACCCTAGTGTGTAGGATAATGTTAGTGCACGGGGTGATCGCTGGTCGGTGCAGATTTGGGGATCCTGTATCCATGCTGAATCTCGAAACTTACGTAACTTAACTGGTCCTATGGCCCATGGTGTCTGTGCCGAACATGATGCTAAACTAAACTGATCTCATCTGCCTGCACATGATCCATATCCCTCCTTTCCCTGCATATCCACACACATATCACAAAGCCACTATCAAATCCTCCTCAACCACATCCCCAGTAGCACATTCCAGGTACAAACCACACTGTGTGAAACAAAACCTTTACTCGCCAGAGATAGAGACAGGTTGAAGATCCTCGTAAATACCTCCGCCAGCTGTACAGCACAGTCCTTTAGTACCCTATCCTGGACTCCATCCGGGCCTGCAGCCTTGCGTGGATTGATCCTACGCAGAGCGCACTGTACCTCCTGGGTGCTCAGTGTTAAGGCCTGTCCCTCCGCCCTGGCCGGGGTTGTTCCTCTGCTGGTGGTGCTGCCAGTTTTGAAGTGTGCAAAGAAGGTGTTTAATTCATTGGCCAGTGTGATATCACTGTGGGGGCAGGTGGGGCTGCTCTTGTAGTCAGTGATGTCCCTGACACCCTGCCACATGCTTCTGCTGTCCGCGGTGTTGAAGTGGTCTTCCACCCTTTGCCTGTGGGATATCTTTGGCCTTTTTTATGCCTTTGTTCAGGTTTGACCTGGCAGCACTGTAGGCAGAAGTGTCCCTGGATTTAAAGGCAATGTTGCGTGCCCTTAGCTAATTCTGAACCTCCTTGTTCATCACACAGCAGTTGATGTAGGAGAGCACAGTGGATGTGTACTCCTCCAAGTCTACCTCTGTACCACTGGTAGCCTGTTGTGCAAACAGGTCCCAGTCGGTGCGATCCAAGCTGTCCTGGAGTTGTAGGGTGGCGTCCTCGGGCCATATTTTGACCGTCTTTATTGCAGGTTTGGTCTTGCGGATGAGGGTTTTATATAAGAGACCAAAACAAATCCCTAGGTCTTCTATGTACAGTATATCTGAGTTTGTTTTTGGCCTTTTTGTTCATTTGTTGTAATTATGGTGAGAGATTTTTTTTCTACAACACACTCAGTCATGATTTTGTGCAAAATGCATCATTCTGCTCTATTCTGACAGTAGGTACTGAATCTAAACCATCATGCCTTCAACAGTCATATCATGCAGGATTTAAATTACATCTTATATTCAGAATCAGATTTTATTCGCCAAGTATGTTTTGCAATGTACGAGGAATTTCATAATTTTTTGGGCATATATATGTCCCTCAGAATTTTATTTATAGTAATTTAATTGTTTTTGTTTAAAGCAGTGGGACAAATCTTTCTGTACATACATGTCAGTATGAAATGATGCAGTAGTTGTGTGCAGTGACTTGAATGTTATGTTAACAGTTGGCTCTCTTCCATGTAAAGCACTCACGTCTAAGTCTACCAGAGAGAGGCAAACATCATAAAACGTAAAAATGAGAAACTGCTAATGCTAGTTAACAAGAAAAAGTGCAGGATTAACTCAGCAGGTCAGGCAGTATCTCTGGAGAACATGGATAGGTGACATTTTGGGTGGTCAGAGAAGACTGAATGGGCCGAATGGCCTAAAACTGCTCCATGTATGAACATAAGGGAATTGATGGTGTGGGGATTAGGCAGCAACATGGAACTGAACCCAGTGATAAGATCACCCATAGTTTTATTGAATGGCAGAGTAGGGTCTACGGGCCACATTGTCTACTTCTATTGTTCTTATGTTCATGAGTCAAGAGTGTTTTATTGTCATTTGTCCCACAACAGAACAATTAACTTCTTGTGCAGCAGCACATCAGATATGCAAACATAACACTCAACTCCTCATCCTGGGGAAAAAAAAAGTTTTAAAACTTAAAATAAAAAGAGATTGTCATTGGTTAATTATACAATTACAACATTATAAATAACGTGAATCATCTAAAGTATATTTTATCATGTATCTCTGCAGAAGTTGTACATATATGGAAATTGCTGGTGAACAAATTAAAATTCCAGAACTTTTTTTAAACAAGTTTCAGTTGAAGAAAAGTCCTGACAAAACCGTGTGAGTCTGGAAGATGAATTACAACTTGACATGAATAATCATGTTCCCAGCCATGTCAGAAATAATACTTTTATCTCAATGATTGAAATACATTTAAAAAATAAAACATCCTAATGTAAACTGTGAGCCCTAGTTGTCTTAAAAGAACACAAAGGGAAAAATATCTGCTTCCCTTTTCTTTTAGTCAGGCATCCTTTCCTAAGAGGTTCATCCTCTGCATTTCTGTCCCTTCGAACTGAGGTAAATTAAGAATCAAGAGTGTTTTACCAATACAAGTTCTAGTAGCAGAATTAGGCCATACAGCCCATCAAGTCTGCTCTGCCATTCAATCATGGCTGGTCTACACATGCAGTGCCCTCCATAATGTTTGGGACAAAGACCCATCCCTCTGTACTCCACAATTTCAGATTTGTAATAGAAAAAAAAATCACATGAGGTTAAAGTACATATTGTCAGATTTTAATAAAGGCCATTTTTATACATTTTGGTTTCACCATGTAGAAATTGTAGGTGCATTTATACTATTGTAGGTGTGGCCCAAACATTATTGTGCCCTGAAATGGGGTGGGGGGACCTATGTATAAATGCACCTCAAATTTCTACATGGTGAAACCAAAATGTATAAAAATGGCCTTTATTAAAATCTGACAATGTGCACTTTAACCTCATGTGATTTTTTCTATTACAAATCTCAAATTGTGGAACACAGGGGCAAATAAATAAATGATGGGTCTTTGTCCCAAACATTATGTAGGGCACTCTTGACTCTTAGCTTACCTCAGAAAAGGACATAAATATGTATATATAACAAGCATTCTTACATTACCCCCGTTCAAAAGGACAGAAATATATAAATACACAAGACTAAGTGGGATCCGTTGGGTCCCATGTTCACATGGGAGGGCTGGTCCCCCAACGCAATATTCCACCTCTCCACCAATTCCAATATTGGTGGCCAATGGCGGTGGGGGGGGGGGGAGGGGGCTTTCTGGAGCACTAGGTATAGGTGTTGTGGGCTGAAGGGACTGGTTTCCAGAGGGCTAGTACGGACATTGTGGGCGAAATGGATTCTTGGGGTGGCATCTCAGTCATGGCTGGTGCTGGCAGCTCACTCACGGGTGGTGGGCTGGCAGTTGACACGGCTATTCCTTGAAATTCCAATTCAAGCAGGGTGCAAGGCCACCAAATTCAAATGCAGTTTCCTAGCATTTCAAGCAGGGTGCAAGGCCACTGAATTCAAGTGCAGTTTCATACCATTCAAGCAGGATGCAAGGCCATCAAATTCAAGTGCAGTTTCCTACAACTTCAAGCAGGGTGCAAGGCCACCAAACGCAAGTGCAGTTTCTTACCACTTCACGCAGGGTGCAGGGCCACCAAACTCAAGTGCAGTTTCTTACCACTTCAAGCAGGGTGCAAGGCAACCAAATTCAAGTGCAGTTTCATGCCATTTCAAGCAGGGCACAAGGCCACTAAATTCAAGTGCAGTTTCATACCACTTCAAGCAGGGCGCAAGGCCACTAAATTCAAGTGCAGTTTTATACCACTTCAAGCAGGGTGCAAGACCACCAAACTCAAGTGCAGTTTCCTACCATTTCAAGCAGGGTGCAAGACCACCAAATTCAAGTGCGGTTTCATGCCATTTCAAGCAGGGTGCAAGGCCACTAAATTCAAGTGCAGTTTCATACCACTTCAAGCAGGGTGCAAGGCCATCAAATTCAAGTGCAGTTTCCTACAACTTCAAGCAGGGTGCAAGGCCACAAAACTCAAGTGCAGTTTCCTACCACTTCACGCAGGGTGCAGTTTCCTACCACTTCACGCAGGGTGCAGGGCCACCAAACTCAAGTGCAGTTTCTTATCATTTCAAGCATGGTGCAAGGCCACTAAATTCAAGGGCAGTTTTATACCACTTCAAGCAGGGTGCAAAACAACCAAATTCAAGTGCAGTTTCATACCATTTCAAGCAGGGTGCAAGGCCACCTAATTCAAGTGCAGTTTCCGACCACTTCAAGCAGGGTGCAAGGCCACCAAATTCAAGTGCAGTTTTGTTCCACTTCAAGCAGGTTGCAACGCCACCAAATTCAAGTGCAGTTTCATACCACTTCAAGCAGGGTGCAAGGCCATCAAATTCAAGTGCAGTTTCCTACAACTTCACGCAGGGTGCAAGGACACCAAACTCAAGTGCAGTTTCCTACCACTTCAAGCAGGGTGCAAGGCCACCAAATTCAAGTGCAGTTTCATGTCATTTCAAGCAGGGCACAAGGCCACTAAATTCAAGTACAGTTTTATACCACTTCAAGCAGGGTATAAGACAACCAAATTCAAGTGCAGTTTCATACCATTTCAAGCAGGGTGCAAGGCCACCAAATTCAAGTGCAGTTTTGTACCACTTCAAGCAGGGTGCAAGGCCACCAAATTCAAGTGCAGTTTCGTACCACTTCAAGCAGGGTGCAACATCACCAAATTCACGTGCAGTTTCATACCACTTCAAGCAGGGTGCAAGGCCACCAAATTCAAATGCAGTTTCATACCATTTCATGCAGGGTGCGGGGTGGAAGATTGCAACCTTCACGTGGTCCACCCTGTTTCGACTAATGCAATCAACTCGACGTGCACAAATGGAAGATCAAAATAGAACAAGTTGTCCAACAACTTTAGGCTGTGCATGCCACACGAAAGAAGATGCAGAGTGCAAGGCCACCAAATTCAAATGCAGTTTCATACCATTTCATGCAGGGTGCAAGGCGACCACATTCAAATGCAGTTTCATACCATTTCAGGCAGGGGGAAACCACCATAAAACCACCATAAAACCACACAAAGCACCACAAAACACCACACACAGTTCAGTAGACATTCAGTGTGTTCAGTTGATTCACAGCTCAGACAGTCGTGACCGTGACCTCGCCCTCTCCCTCTCCCTCTCCCTCTCCCTCTCCCTCTCCCTCTCCCTCTCCCTCTCCCTCTCCCTCTCCCTCTCCCTCTCCCTCTCCCTCTCCCTCTCCCTCTCCCTCTCCCGCTGAGACTGATCCACACCCACACTTCTGAGTTTTATAATCCAACCCCCCTCCCACCGGAAGGGAGCGGTCTTAATGGAATGATTGACAGGAGAGACATCCTCAACATTTTTAAAACACTAACAACACTTTTAGTTTTCATTGATGGGAAGAATCCTCTGCTCCTGATGAGCGGAGGGGGACTGAGTAAGATGGCCAAAAATCACAGCCGTAAGTGGTAGTGTTTTATCTAAAATCAATATACAATGCAAACAGGAAGTTGTCAAGTTTAGACTTTTAATCATTTGCCATTTCAAACCAACCACCACCAACCATTTGCTATGTTTTATTTCAAACCAACCACCACCAACCATTTGCTGTGCTTTATTTCAAACCAACCACCACCAACCATTTGCTGTGCTATATATCAAACCAACCACATTTTCATTTTCAAACCACATTAAGGGCACTCAAGGTCAGTAAAACCACACTCACTGTTTAGTAGACATGTGTACAGCGTTATTCGCAGCTCAGACTGAGAGACGTGACCCTCTCGCTCCCCCATCTTGCAGAGACTGACTGAGGCACTCAACATTTCCGTGTTTTATAGTCCCTCTGGAATGGGCGTGGCCTTCAGGAGAGAGAATCTCAACATTTTTTAAACACTAATAACTCTTTTATTTTTCATCGATGGAAAAAATCCTCTTGTCCTGCACAGCGGAGGGGGACTCTGAGAGAGATGGCCAAAAATCAGCGATTTTTCTAAAATCAATATACAGAACAACAGGAAGTGGTCAAGATCAGACTTTTAGTAATATACATAGATAACAAGCAGAGCAATAAACAAACAGCAATAATGCAAAGTCAAAAACTAAAGTTGTTCTAATATTATGCAAATCCCCACATTAATAATAGTGCCCAGAAAGGCAGGAAATGTGGGCAACCCTAGAATGTTTTGTGGTTTAGTTTAGTTTAGAAGTGCAGCATGGAAATGGGCCCTTCTGCCCACAGAGTTGACACCGACCAACGATCACCCCATACACTAGTGCCACATTAACTAATTTTCGCAACCGACACACAAGGGACAATTTTACAGAGCTCAATTAACCTACAAATCTGCACGTCTTTGAAATGAGGGAGAAACCCAGAGCACCCGAAGAAAAAACAGGCAATCACAGGGAGAAAGTGCGAACTCCACACTGACATCACCCATGGTCAGGATTGAACCTGGGTGTGAGACAGAAGCTCTATCGCTACGCAACTGTGTTGTCCTTGAGTTCATAAGTTGTAGGAGCAAAATTAGGCCATTCAGCCCAACAGGTCTTCTCCGTTATTCAATTATGGCTGATCTATCTTTCCCACTCAATCCCATTTTCCTGCCTTCTCCCCATAACCCCTGACAGGTGATCTTTCAAACTCCACCTTAGAAATATCCACTGCCTTTGCTCCCACAGCCTTCTGTGGCAATGAATTCCCCAGATTCACCACTCTCTGACTAAAGAAAGTCCTCCTCATCTCTTTTCTAACGGCACGTCCTTTTATTCTGAGGCTATGACCTCTGGTCCTAGACACTCCCACTATTGTAATCATCCTCTCTACATCCACTCATGGCCTTTCACTATATGGTAAGTGTAACAAACTCAAACTCACACAGGTTGAAACACAAGCATCTTTATTGTTCAGATCATCAACTCCACAGCAGGTCATCACATGTTCACACTGCTACTCGAACTGGCAGACAGTGGGTAGGATCTTACACTATGAATGTTATAATTAGGCGGGGTTATAATTACTAAGCATTCTAATTGGCTAACATGCTATAGCCAATCTATATCTCTTATTCTATAAATGAAAAGTAGATAATGCATTATCACCACGTTGAGTAAATAATTTGTTAAATGCAAAATGCCACATCTAATAATAACGAGGTTAAACGTAGTTGCTGTATTTAACAGGCAGCTTACTAACCCGCCCGGTCCTCGTACGGTAGGGAGCTGCCTCGTCAACCTTTTCTTCCGGAAAGTTTAGGGCCCGTTTGGGCGAGCCAATAGGGCTCTGGGGAGACACCGTAGGGGAAGACCGTCGCGGGGGTACCGGTGAACCGGTTACAAAGGGGGAAGGGGGTGCAGACCGATGCAGGGAGTGGTGGGGGGTAGCAGCTACAGACACTGGATCGGCCGGAACGGCGATCACTTTAAAGTTCAATGGAGGGGCGTGAGGAACCTGGAGCGCCGGACGTCGTTCCTTCACTGGAAGGAGGTGTTGACGGTTGCGTCTGTAGATGGTGCCGCCAACATCGACAAGGTAGGAGCGTGGCTCCTTCGTGGGGCCAGGAAGAATCCCAGATTGATATGTCCTTTGGGGGTACACAAAAGGCTGGGTGCAGCAGCATCTAAGGAGCGAAGGAGTTAGGCGACGTTTCGGGTCGAGACCCTTTTGATATTCCTTTTGTCCATCTGCAAACTAAACACTTGGCCTTGGATTAGTGGCTTAAGTGGTTTGCTGGTCTTGTCGTAGGCACGTTTCTGCGCGTCTCGATTGGATTGTACGCGCGTCGGAACTACAGTGGGGCAAAATACTTTAGGCTTTAAGTGATCCTGTGTCACAGGCAGAGGAGATCTTGTTCGCCGGGACATCAGTCGTTGGGCTGGAGAGCCTAAAGCACTGTCTCTGGCAATGTTCCTCAGGTTCAACAGGTCTAGGTAGACGTCAGATGTTGCCAGGAAGGAGCGTTCCATAAGCTGTTTAGCGCTGCGAACAGTGCGTTCGGCAAGTCCGTTGGAGTGTGGGTACTGTGGGCTGCTGGTGGCATGTTTAAAGTTCCAGCGCTTGGCAAAGTTTCTGGCTGGTGAATTGTATCCCGTTGTCAGTCTGAAGGCGGGCGGGAATGCCATGTGCGGCGAAGTGCTGCCGGAGTTCCTGGATAACTATTTCAGAGGAGATGGTTGGTAGAAAGTCAATTTCGAACCAACTCGAGTACGAGTCCACTAACACGAGATAGTGCTTCCCATGCCAGTCGAAGATATCGGTAGCCACGGACTACCAAGGCAGGGAGGGACAGATTGGGACAGCAGTGGTTGTTTTTGCTGGTGCGGCGCTTGCCTGTTACAGATCGTGCATGACTCTGTTTTTTCACGAATGTACTTAGTCATTCCGGCCCAGTAGATCATTTCTTTAGTGCGTTGTAGGGTGGCCTCAATACCTGGGTGGCACCGTGGATCTCCTCGTAGTACACATTACACAGAGAAGGGGGGGGATGACCGTCTTGTGACCCTTTACGATCACTCCGTCCTGTAGCACAAGTTCATCGCGTACCAGAAAGTAGGGTCTCAGTTCAGCGGGGGTATTGGATTGTTTGTTTGGCCTGCCACCTTTAATGATCGAGGTTAGCAGCTGGGAGGTCTTATCCATGGCAATGTGTTCTCCGAGGCGACGCAGGCCGTTAGTTGGAACGAAAGAAACCTTCAGAACGGAGAATTCCTCTTGTTCGAAAAGATGTTGTTCACTGGTAGCGTGTGGTGCCCGAGATAGGGTGTCTGAGATGTGCATGTCTTTACCTTTTTTGTAGACAATGCGGAAGTCGAACCGTTGTAGCTGCATCATCATGCGTTCAAGTCTTGCTGGGGCAGCGTGGATCGGCTTACTCAGGGTTGTGACCAACGGTTGGTGATCAGTTTCTACCATGAAAGTTTTGCCGAAAATGAAGTCTTTAAATTTGGAACAGGCAAAACCCACAGCAAGCAGTTCTTTTTCTATCTGGGCATAGCGCTGTTCGGTATCCGTTAGTGTTCTTGAAGCGTAGGATACTGGCATGACATCGCCGTTGAAAGAGGTCTGCAAACATGCAGCGCCTAGTCCATACTGGGATGTGTCGCCGGTAAATGTAACTGGTAGGTTGAGATTAAAATAGGACAGAGTGGGTGCACTGGCGAGCTGTAGTTTTAAAGTCTCGACAGCTCGCTGGTGGTTTGGGTACCAGGACCAGGTGTTGTCCTTGTGGGTTAGTTGATGCAGGGGGGCTAACAATTCGCTGAGATTGGGGATAAACATTCCCAGGTAGTTGACCATGCCTAGAAATCGTTGTAGGCTGGTGACGTCAGTTGGTACCGGCAGCTCGTTGATTGCTGCAGTCATCAGCGGATCAGGTTTTAGCCCATTGCTAGTGAACATGTGACCTACGTAGGTGACTTCGGGAACCCTGAACTTGCACTTCAGTGGGTTCAGTTTTAAATGAATGTCTCTGGCACGGTCCAGTACTTTACGTAGGTTTGCATTGTGCTCGGTGGTATCACGGCCATAAACTAGAATGTCGTCAACAATGATGGCACAGGGGCATTCTGCAAACAGTTGTTCCATTGCACGCTGGAACACTTCGCTGGCAGAGTTGATGCCAAAGTGCATTCTTAGGAAACGGTAACGTCCGAATGAGGTGGCGAATGTTGTTAATGCCGATGAAGCACGGTCTAACGGGATTTGCCAGAATGAGTTTTTGGCATCCAAGACTGAGAGGACCTTTGCGTTACCGATTTGTGCTGCAATGTCATTGATGGTCCTCATGGGGTGGTGCTGCCGTTTGATTGCTGTATTCAAATCTTTAGGATTGATGCAGGTGTGTAACTCCTTCTTGTCTTTCTTTGTAGTGACAACCATGGTGGAAACCCAATCAGAGGGCTCGCTGACTTCGGTGAGGACTCCAATGGAGACCATACATTTCAGTTCATCGTGTATTTGCTCACGCGTACCATGCGGAACGCGGTGAGTGGCATGTATGATTGGGGTGACTGTATGGTTGACAATGATCTTGTCTATTGTAGGTAGTTTGCCGAGTTGGTTGCCAAACAAATCTTTGTAGTTGGATAGCATCTGTCTGGTAGGTCCCTCTGTCAAACAGAGTTTGCGGACAGCACACCCGAAATAGACCAAACCCAGGTCATGGCATGCATCGATGCCTAGCAGGGTTTCAGAACTTGGCTGAATGATGTAAAATAGCAAGCCCTTGGTCTGTTCATTGATGGCACATTTGAAATCGGATTTGCCCAGTGGGTGAAGAATTTCCCCTCCATAAGCATGTAAACTGGAGGAGTCTTTTTTCAGGAGTCCAGTGGTTCTTAGCTTGTTGAAAACTTTAAGTGACATGACATTCACGCGGGTGCCGGTATCGACTTTGGCGATCAGTGGTTTGTTATTGATTATCATGGTCACAGCAGGATCAGTGGGGTGCGCAGGTTTAGGGAAATTACGGTAGACTCAGTATCTGTGTTATCAGAGTCGTTCCCGTGGGAAGATTCGTCTTGTTCATGGGAATCTGAATCTGACGGGTCTTGTTGAATCAGGTGCAGCTTCGTCCTTGGAGCTGTACTCCCACTGGATCGACAACAATCTGCAAAGTGGTTGAGTTTTTTGCAACTCAAAATTGGCGCCCTTGGGGTGGAAATAGTTACAGTTTGTGCACCTCGTGTTAGGCATGTTCTGAACTTTGCAGGACGCATTGAGAAATCTTTGCGGAGAGTAACTAGCCAAATTCACATTTAACTGTTGATTAGCATTCGCACTATCAAAATCAGCCAGTGGTGCCACAGTCTCAGTCACCCGACAAGCCTGCTCTAAAGTCAGTTCTGCATTCCGCAGCAGTTCAGCTCGCAGCTTTCGGTCGCTCATTCCTCCCACAATTTTATCTCAAACTAGCTCATTTGTTATCTCACCAAATCTGCATCGAGAGCTGATGTGTCTCAGGTCACTGATGAATCTTTCCACAGGCTCATCAGCCTGTTGCACTCGGGCAAAAAATCTTGTTCTCTCAAGGATTCTGTTAGTTGGCTGGTCACACAGTTCTCTAAACTTTCTCAGCAACACCATTGAGTTGTCTACAGATTCTGCTGGCACCAATACCTGTCTACTCCCATCCAGTTGAGCTGATGCAAATTCGAACGAGTCAGTGCGGATATCATAGCCTCCGGACCCGCTAGATTTAACAGTAGTGAAGCCTTTAAATCATCAGGATCGTTGCGGTGAACGATGCGGATATAATGAGCGTAGTCCTTCGCGAACATTCGCCATCGCTCGGCGATATCAGAATCAAACACAAGCGGGCTAGGCTTTCGACAAAAGTTAGCCACATCCCGAAATCACAAAAAAACACGCAAATAAAAACTGGCAAACAAAATAAATCACGGTAAACAGACGCTGGGTAGACCCGATAATCTGACACCATGTAAAGAGCTCAAACTCACACAGGTTGAAACACAAGCATCTTTATTGTTCAGGTCTTCAACTACATAGCAGGTCATCACACGTTCACACTGCTACTCAGTCAGGCAGATAGTGGGTAGAATCTTACACTATGAATGTTATAATTAGGCGGGTTATAATTACTAAGCATTCTAATTGGCTAACATGCTATAGCCAATCTACGGTAAGTTTCAATGTGCCCCCCCCCCCCCTTATCAGAGGCCCAGTGCCATCAAACGCACATCATCTGTTAATCCAATCGTCCCTGGGATCATTCTCGTAAACCTCCTCAGGACCCTCTCCAATGCCAATACATCCTTCGTCAGATATGGAGCCCAAAACTGCTCATAATGCTCCATACGCTGTCGGACCAGTGCCTTATATCACTATTTTTGTGACTCTACAGGGATTTTGAGGCAACTCCAGCCCTTCTCGATATATATGCTAGTATTGCATTCGTCTTCCTTACTACCAATTCGACTTGCAAATTTTACTTCGGGGTCACGTCAGTGACTACGTGAAGAACCCCGTACAGCCGTTGGTGCGTCATTACATCAGACACTTTGGTGCAGTCGGCCGGTTGGAGCAGTAGTACTCCTCCAAGTGGTAAGTTTAAAACTGGAGGTAAGTTTTAAACTTTTTTCAGTCTTCATTTTCTGTAACAGCGGTTGGTGTTGCTCCGTTAGTAATGTTGCAGAAGGTGAAAAAGGTGGCGGCGAGGCGCTCCGGAGGGAGAAAGGTTGATGACCAGGAGAGTATTGTGAGTGGAGGCCCGTCTAGCACACCTAGTCCGATGCCAGCTATAGAGCTAGCGATAGCGGACCCACTGCCTGTGAGCAGTGTAGACATGCCAGTAGGGCGTAAGGCCACTGGGAAGTCAGATTCAGATTCCTTTATTGTCATTCAGACCTTTCGGTCTGAACGAAATTTGTTACCTTGCAGTCATAACATGTAATAAATTAAAACAAAACACACAATAAACACATAATTTAACATCCACCACAGTGAGTTCACCAAGCACCTCCTCACTGTGGTGGAAGGCAAAAGTCTTAAGGTCTTTGTCATTTTCCCCTACTTGATCCCCCTCTGTACTGAGGCAATCCAGGCCTTCGATGTCATCGTCCACCAGGCCCGCGGCCGAGCCTCCGAAGCCAGGCCGCCACCGCCGCCGCCGCCAGAACGCTCCCAGTCAGGATCGAAGCATTGGAGCCGCCGTGCCCAACACCCGCCAGCGCCAGCCGCTGTGTGCTGGAGCCGGAGCCGCTGGAGAGCCGTGGAGAGCTCGCAGCACCTGCCGCTGCTGCTGCTGGAACACCCGCTGGAGCAACACGCAGAACACCGGAGCTAACGCTCTCCGCCTCCGCCATGCCTCAGGACGGAAACACGACAAGAAAAGGTCGCATCCGGGGCTGACACCGAATCAGTGGTGGAGAGAGCAATAAGGGTATGTAGCAATTTGCTCACAAATCTATCCCTAAGGGGCCAGGCTCACAGAGAAAGTTTGTTGTGTCTAGAGAGCAATAAGGAGAGAGAGGCAGGAGAGCCGATTGGGGAAGAGTTGGTGCCGATGGTCAACCATCAGATTTGGATACAGTTGGGGGTGTCAGCCAGGACTCAGGAAATGAAGCTTCAGAAGGTGCTCAAATTACTTTCGGCAGGGCTTACGGCTTTTGTGAAGATAGTGGATACAGGGCATATGTCTGAAGCCCATCAGGATGCACTGGGACTGCTTTGTAGTGCGTTTTTCAAAATTAATAACATTAGAAGAGCAGCTATAAGGCCGGTTATAAATCCCAATCTGGCGGCTTTGTGCAAGCCGCCCAGCGTACCGCCACTCAATCTGTTATTTGGAGTTGATCTCGCTAAGCGAGTTAAAGAATTCCATGAGGATGCAAAAACTATTTTCATTAACTAAAACTCATTAAGCCAGTTGGAAAACAGGGGAAGAGGTTTTATCCTTACCGACGGAGCACAGTTCGGATGCAGGGGAAGGAACTAGCCATACAGATCTGCAATACCGGAACTGGCAGGCTGCCACTGGTGTGAAGGGGAAGATGCCTTTTCCTACAAGGGGCCAGGGCCAACAAGGTCTGCAAGGACGTATGCAGGTGAGAAAAATGCCTCTTAGAGAGAATGAATTAAGTAACATAGATGTTCAAATTGGGGGAAGGTTACATTTGTTTCTCACATGATGGCAGGAGTTAACATCAGATTCATTTATACTTAACAGTATTGAAGGGGTAAAAATTGAATTTTACTCTAATGAGAGTCCACCTAATCAACATGTTCCAAGTCGGAAACTTATATTTTCAGATGAAGAAAATGTGTTCATCCAAGCAGAAATTAATACATTACACAAGAAAGGGGTAATTGAGAAGTCAGTCTATCAAAGTCGTCAGTTTGTGTCAAGTATTTTTCCAAGGTCTAAAAAGATTGGGGGATGTAGAATTATCCTGGATTTGATGAGTTTGAACAAATTTGTTTGCTATAGGCATTTCAAAATGGAAACTTTTTCCACGGCCAAACATCTTGTTTCCAAAGGGTGTTATATGGCAAGCATTGATTTAAAGGATGCATATTACTCAGTGTCTATTCATGGTGATGATAGGAGGTATTTGAAATTTATCTGGATGACTCAGTTGTGGCAATTCAAAGCACTGCCTAATGGATTAACTTCAGATCCTAGATTATTTACTAAATTGTTAAAACCTGTGCTAGCATTACTCAGAGCTCAGGGGCATGTGGTAATGGCCTATTTAGACTATATTTTAATTGTTGGAAAGACTCATGCTAAAGCTGAGTCATCTGTTTCAATTGTTAAATTCACTTTTGAACAATTAGGGTTAGTCATTCATCCAGTTAAATCCAAATTATCACCAGTTCAAATCATTGATTATTTTGGATTTACCATCAATTCAAATCACATCTTGGTAAATTTGCCTAGGGACAAATTGCAACAGTTAATTGAGGACCGTGTCAATCTCCTTAGACAACAACAGCCTTCAATTAGACAAATAGCCAGTTTAATTTGTAAGTTGGTGGCTGCTTTTCCAGCTGTGCAGTATGGTCGTCTGCATTATCAACAATTACAACGATCAAAGGAACAGGCACTGAAAATACAAGTGGGCCATTTTGACAGGCCTATGCAATTGTCAGCTGGGGCAATTTCCGACATACAATGGTGGATTGTAAATGTTTCAAAAAGTATTAGGAAGGTTTTGGTGGAACCACCTTCAATTATATTACAGACTGATGTAAGTGCGCTGGGTTGGGGTGCAACAGATATGTCTTCCAGTTGTGGATGCAGATGGAATACTGATGAGACATCCCTTCTTCAATTAAGATGGATCAATTATTTAGAGTTGTTGGGAACCTGGTATGGGCTTAAAGTGTATTGCTCTACCAGGACGGACTTGCATGTGCAGGTTCAGATTGACAACACCACAGCAGTGGCATATGTAAACCACATGGGTGGAGTCAAGTCACAGTCTTGTGATAGACTGGCTAATCAGATTTGGAGCTGGTGCATTGACCAAAATATCTGGCTTTCAGCAATATATTTGCCAGGTAGATTCAACACTGTTGCTGACACTAGGTCGCGCCAGTTCAATGATAACATAGAATGGATGTTAAATCAGGACGTATTTAATCAAGTGGTTGCTCAGTAGGGAATGCCAGATATTGACTTGTTTGCATCTAGATTAAACCATCAGTTGCCCAGATATGTTTCATGGGAACCAGTTCCTGGTGCAGCAGTGGTGGATGCTTCTCACTGCATTGGGGTGGAATGTTTGTTTATGCATTTCCTCCATTCTGTCTCATCAGTAGATGCTTGCAAAAGATCAAGCAGGACTCTGCTTCAGGAGTATTGGTAGTGCCAGATTGGCTTACACAACCATGGTTTCCTCTCGTATATGCCTATAGACATATCCTCGCGGCCACAGGATGGTCCAGTGAGCTGACCTTTCAAAGATTTTATCACAAGCTGATTTCAAGGCTCGGGGTGTTTGCTGATTCTGTTTTGAGTTCTGTTATAGTTTCTCCCTGAGTTAGAGGGGTTCGTTATGGTTTTGTTTGTAAATAAACTGTTATTCATTTAACAAATGTTATTATTGATGCATTATTGATTGTTAACGACTTTTGAGTCAATCGATGCAGTGTGAATGCCAGATTTGGGTCTGCGGCGTAAAATCACAGAGCTTTGAAGTCTTCACATAGTCACTCACGTGACTCCGAAGTAAAATAGTAAGATTAAATGAGAACTTACCAGTTTGAAGTTTGATCTTTATTGTATGAAAAGTTGCGATGAGGGACTAATTGCCCTCCGCTCCCAGCCCTCATAGATCTCATCTGGTAGTTCTAGTCTTTGTTATCTTACCATTATACTTCAGTCATTTTACCAGTGATTTCACTCCGCTGCTTTGAAGATTGACGCACCAACAGTTGTATGGGGTTCTTCACGTAGTCCCTCATCGCAACTCCTCATAAAATAAAGATCAAACTTCAAACTGGTAAGTTCATTTAATCTTACTATTAACTTTGGGGAATACTGCACCAGCACTCCCAAGTCTCTTTGCACCTCCGATTTCTTAACTTAGGTTTAAACTTTCATAATTACTGCTGGCCCACTATTAGATTCATAGAGAGATACAGCGGAGAAACAGGCTCTTTGTCAACCTCATGCCAACATTAACCACCCATTTTTACACTCATCCTCGGCTAACCCTTTTTATTCTTAACCCATTCTGCCAACAACTCCCCAGATTCTACCTCCCATTTACAAACTGTGGGCAACTAACAAAGTGTTGCTAACCCATCATCTTCCACCTCTTTGGAATATAGGAGGAAACCCGAGCACATGGAGATCACAGGGAGAACATGCAAACTCCACATAGACAGCACCATAGGTCACGTTCAAAACCGAGTCACTGGAACGGTGAGGCAGCAGCTCCACTAGCCATGCCACTGAGGTGCTTGATGAAATATTAAAATTATAAATTAGAAATGTGTAAGGTGCCTTTATGTGTGGAGTTAAATCAGAACTTCAGTTGTCACAAAAATATTTTACTTGAAGTTTTCTTTCGAGAATAGATGGCTCAGCAAATTTTTGTGTAAGTTCTCAAAGATAATCCTTTGTGCAGCGTATGTTGTAATCAAGGACTCAGTTTGAGTGATTTCAACAAGGTACAACTCCTTCATTGTGTATTTTTAAGGCAGAGATTGACAGATTCTTGATTAGTAAGGGCGCAAGGGTTATGGGGAGAAGGCAGGAGAATGGGGTTGAGAAGGAAAGATAGATCAGCCATGATTGAATGGTGGAGTGAACTCGATGGGCTGAATGGCCTAATTCTGCTCCTATGACATCCTTCATGGTAGTTTGAGTGATCCTTCGTGGTAGTTTGCTTCAGCGTTCCCATGTTACTTGGCATTGTCATTGCGGGTCTTCATTAGGGAGATATGTGTAGATTGGCCCCTGACTGCTTTAAGTGTCATGCTGCATATTTATCCTTCTATTCTTGCCATGCCATGCAAGAGGAAAGGACGTACTTTCAGTGTGGAGATGAGGAAGAATTTCTTTAGTGCCGAATCTGTGGAATTCATTGCCACAGACGGCTGAGGAGGCCAAGACGCTGGGTGTTTTTAAATCTGAGATTCACAAGTTCTTGATTAGTAAGGGTGTCAAAGGTTATAGGAAGAAAGCAGCAGAATGGGATTGAGAGGGGAAAAATAGATCAGCCATGATCAAATGGCAGAGTAGACTCGATGGGCCAAATGGCCTAATTCTGCTCCTATGTCTTGGACCCATCTTGGAAGCAACTGCAAATACTGCACCTCATAAAATTCATACGAACTCAAGTTGGATGCCACATGTTCCAAATGCCAATAAAACATCAACTTTTGCCCTATGGCTAAATAAAGGAATTTCTTTTGGATTTTGTGATGTAACTGGGGAGCAAAAATATTTTCATAAAACATTGCAAATCGCACGGGAAAGAATCCGATAACATAGAACACGCGAATGGAAAAGCGGGCCCTGGTCAAAATCCTCTGAAGTAGTCCTCCTGAATATTTATTCAGTTATTAGTTGTAGCAAGCGCGGACACTTTCTCTGTACTATTTTTCAACAGTGGACAAAGACTTACTGTGTGCAAACGCTGGCGATATAAGGGGTGACACAGAGTTTCCATTTGGTGCTGGGTAAGGGCAGGTCAAGTTTAGTTTAGTTTAGATTACTTCAGTTCATTGTCACGTGTACCAAGGTACGGTGAAGAGCTTTTGTTGTGTGCTATCCAGTCAGTGGAAATACTATACATGATTATAATCAGGCCATCCACAGTGTACAGATACATGGTAAAGGGAATAACCTACTCATTCCTGGGATGATCCTAGTAAACCACCTCTCCATGCCAGCACATTCTTCCTCAGATATGGGGCTCGAAATTGCTCACAATATTCCAAATGGGGTCTTATAGAGTCTCAGCATTACATCCCTGTTTTTGTATTGTAGTCCTCTCAAAATAAATGCTGGCATTGTGTTTGCCTTTACTATTGATTCGACTTGCAAATTAACCTTTTGGGGATCCTGCACTAGCACTCCCAAGTCCCTTTGCACCTCTGATTTCGGAATTATCTCCCAGTTTACATAATCTATGCCTTTATTCCTACTCCCAAAATGCATGACTCCACACTTTGCCACGCTGCATTCCATCTGGCACTTCTTTGCCCACTCTTCCAACCTGTCCAAGTTTTTTTTGCAGAGTCCCTGCTTTCTCTACATTACATGCCCCTCCACCTATCTTCATATCAGCTGCAAAGTTGACCACAAAGCTTTAATCCCCTCATCCAAATCATTAATATAAAACGTGAAGAATAGCGGCCCCAGCACTGACCCCTGTGCAATTCCGCTAGTCACTGGCAGCCAACCAGAAAAAATCTTCTTTATTGTCACTCTTTGCCTTCTACCATCCAGCCAACCTGCTATCCATGTTAGTATCTTCCCTTTGATACCATGGGCTCTCATATTCCTTAGCAGCCTCATAATCTTATGCATCTCTATAAGGCCACCCCTCACACTCCTGCACTCCATGGAATATAATCCTACCCTGACCAGCCTCTCCCTATAGCCCAGGCCAAGTCCTGGCAACATCATAGTTAAACAGTGTGGAAACAGGCCCTTTGGCCCAACTTGCCCTCACCGACCAACATGCCCCATCTACACTAGTCCTACCTGCCTGCGTTTGGCATTTACACTATCTATTCCTCCTCTGCACATTTACACCATCTATTCCTCTATGATCTGTATTTTTTTTCAGTTCAGTAACGAAAGGAAAGTGCTGCAATCGAATCCTGCTCTGGAAGATGTCTAAACCATAAACATGAAACGCCGGTGAAAAAAGATACCTTGGATCAATTGGGAACAGAAGTACGCAGATGGCTAAAGACAATTCACGACTGCACAATGACAGTAATAAGAGCTGTATTGGAGAATGAAATGTAGTCCGTCAAACTGCAGAGTACCACAGATCATGTGGTCACAGCAGTTCATAGAGTCATAGAGTGCTATAGTGCGGAAACAGGCCCTTCGGCCCAACCTGCCCACATGTCCCGCTACCCCAGTCACACCTGTCAGCTACACCAGTCCCACCTGCCCGCATTTGGTGTATCACCCTCCGAACATGCCCTATCCATGCACCTGCATAACTGTTTCTTAAATGTTGCGATAGTCTCTGCCTCAACTACCTCTGGCAGCTTGTCCATACACCCACCACCCTTTGTATGAAAATGTTACCCCTCAGATTCCTATTGAATCTTTTCCCCTTCACCTTAAACCTATGTCCTCTGGTCCTCGATTCATATACCCTGGGCAAGAGACTCGGTGAATCTACCCGATTTATTCCTCTCATGATTTTATACACGTTCACGATTAATAAACTGCTTGTAAGAATATCGTTCTCATGCCCAAGAGATGGGAATGTCATTGCTACTTGCAAACACACTGCCGGCTCTGTAACCTCTTGTGCTGTGTATTCACATGTTGGTTCTCAATTTAATGGCCAAATACACCGACGGTTTAGGATACTATATAGTCCTGTCACTGGGTGATCAGAATTTTTAAGATGGCATTGAATAATTCAAGTAGAAACAAGGAACTGCAGATGCTGGTTTATACCAAAAATAGACACAAAGTGCCAGAGTAACTCAGCTGATCAAGCAGCATCTGCGGAGAAAAAAGATGGGTGACGTTTTGGGCGTGAGTCCGAAGAAGGGACCCGAGCCGAAACGTCACCAATCCTTTTTCTCCAGAGATGCTGCCTGACCCACTGAGTTACTCCAGCACTTCATGTACTTTAATGGAATAATTTTAGTCTTATGAAAGAACAGGCACATCTGTACATTCTCCCCTAACACCCGTCTAATAGCAGTAGTTTATGGTTGATGTAGCTGCTATTCAAGGACTACAAGTTACATATCATCTAGTTCATACGTGCTCCAAGACAAGGTACTGGGCTTCCCATATACTTAAGTCCTCAACTGAACTGTTCCCAACTGATTTCAGTCCTTTCCCACAACACCCGAATTAAGTTTGTAATCATGCCAGCTAACTGGGAAACATCAGGAAGAAATCTTCAGCAATATTTCTCAATGCAAGGTACTTTTAATAACACCCATGTTCTAAATGGGATTCTAATATTGAAGCACCATGGGTTAAAACCATTTTTAAGAATACACTATTAAGCAGGCACATTTTATGTACTATTGGAATATGTTGAAACAAAGAACTGCAGATGCTGGTTTACCAAGGAATGATGAAATGCTGGAATAACTCAGCAGATCAGGCAGCAACCCTGAAGAACATGGGTAGGTGACGTTTCGGTACAGGACCTTTCTATGGGTCCTGTCTGAAGAAAGGTTTCGTCGTGAAACGTCACCTATCCATGTTCTCCAGAAATGCTGCCTGACCCCCTGAGTTACTCCAGCATTTTGTGTCCTTCCCTGGAATAATATGTTGTTACTTTCACCAAATAAAAGTAGGGAAAATTGCTCTTTAAGTCCTTATCCCATTGGTTCAATGGTTCTTTGTACAGCAGTACAGTGATTGTTTTTGTATACAGTTCAGTAAAGTGTCACCATATCTAAGCACAATCACAGATTAGTAGAAAGTGTACAGAAAAAGTCCACCGAGCCGAGAGTCGCCAAGTTTAGGTGGCATTTTTAAAGTCCAGTCCAGTCCATGCACTCAGTCTTCAGATCAGCTCCATAATAGAAGTGGATCACAGGCTCATATATGAAGATGGGTCTGAAAAGGGTCTCGACCCAAAGCATCACCCATTCCTTCTATCCAGAGATGTTGTCTGTCCCGCTGAGTAATTCCAGCATTTTGTGTCTATCTTGTGCTGCATATATAGGTGGGTCTGGTAAAAACATCTTAACAATTAAAAATTAAACTTCTCCCAATTGCTGGCACTTGGCAAAATTGCATGAATTAAGAGGGATGAGGAAAGATAAAGTGCTAACCTATACATTTGCACAAAACATCCTTTTAATTAGTCTTGCATCTTTACGTGGTGTTAATTGTATATTTTTAATTGCCAAAAAATAGTTTTCCATTAATTAAGTTAAATTAAAATGCTATCACAGTGCAAAATGTATCACTAGATTCGGCTGTGCAAATTGCACAAGGTTTGCACCCAGGGTTTGTTCTATCACAGCGTGCTGTTCCATATCGCAGAAGATATCGCAAAACTGTGATAATTCATCTCAGTCTGAGGAAGGGTTCCGACCCGAAACATCATCTGTTCCTTTTCCCCAGATTTGCTACCTGACCCGCTGAGTTGCTCCAACACTTTGTGTCTATCTTCAGTATAAACTAGTATCTGCAGCTCCTTCCGACACATAACTTATATTCCTTAATAAAGGTCACCCATGTAATGTTTATGTACTTCAGGCCTTGTGTGAGGCATGGGGAAAGATAATTAGACATCAATACCTGTCGAAATTGCAAAACAAAAGTCATTAAGCTGGACTCTTGAATAATTAAATGGATGGAGGGAATGTGTACAATTTTAATGAAGAACCATTGTAAGGAAGAATCTAAAGAAATGAGCAATGGCATGTAATTGTTTTATCCAGTTTAAAATCACACGTCAAGATAATTAATTAAAATACAGTAAAACACAAAAAATCCGGTAACTAATACTTTTCACCCTTGCAAAACTAAGATAACTGTGACTGTTCATTCTCCACACTTGATAGACTTCCATGTATGTCAAGAGCCTCTTATCAACAGTAAGCTAAGTAGAAGGGTTTCACTGATACAGCTACAGTGTCATTTCCAGAGTAGGCAGTACTCAAGTCTCAGCATGTTGTTGTTTAGGGTTGGTCAGTCTTCCTGAGCAGCGAGATAAAGAATGTGATCCATTCTTGTTTAGTCCTTAAAGTAGTAATTTGAAAATGAACAATTTTTCAACTGGTTTAGTGGAAATGCAGGTTCATGTCCGACATCAGGCACTAGATTTGAATACAGTGCACAAAATCATGAGAGGAATAGATCGGGTTGACGTACAGCATCTCTTGCCCAGACTAGGGGAACCAAGAAAGCAGAGGGCAGAGGATTAAGGTGAGGGGGGGGGGGAAGAGAGTTTTAATAGGAACCCGAGGATTAACTTAGGGTTATGGATCGTGGGTGTATGGTTCGAGCTGCCAGCGGAGGTAATTGAGGCAAGTACTATTGCGACATTTCAGAAACAATTGGACAGGTACATTGATGGGACAGATTTAGAGGGTTATGGGCCAAACACAGGCAGGTGGAACTAATGTAGTGTTGGTTGGTGTGGGCAAGTTGGGCTGAAGGGCCTGTTTCCACTCTGCATGACACTACGACAGTGCTGCTTTTAATACATCTGCTAAGTGTCAGATTTAGTTAAATTTTAATGACCTAATTGTTTATTAAACTGCACTTTTCCTGAAATTCCTCATCATCTCCTTTCTAAAGGTACATCCTTTTATTCTGAGGCTATGACCTCTGGTCCTAGGCTCTCCCACTAGTGGAAAACGAGACTTTCCCACTTTTTGAGTTCAAAACCATTTACTGTAATTTAAACTTCTAACGAACTAGTTAAGAAAAAAATGTATCGATGATAATTCAAACAAGTTCATATTTTGGTCCCGCTAAAAATGGTGCCAATGATGCGTCGCTAAATTAACAATTATTATTAATAGTAAGATTAAAGGAGAATTTACCAGTTTGAAGTTTGATCGTTATTTTATGAGGAGTTACGTTGAGGGATTACGCGAAGAATGCCGTCCCCACGCATGTACGTCAATCTTCAAAGCAGCTGTGTGAAGTCACAGAATAGTTGTTGAAATAAAATAGTAAGATTATAGTTGACTAGAACTTATAGAAAGATCGTTATGTTACGAGGGTAGGGAGCGGAGGGCACGTAATCCCTCAACGTAACTTCTCATAAAATAACGATCAAACTTCAAACTGGTAAGTTCTCGTTTAATCTTACTACTTTACTTCGTAGTCATGTGAGTGACTACGTGAAGATTTTGAAGGTCTGTGATTTCATGCCGAGGAAAGAGTCCACGCGTCACAGCTGCATCAATTGACCAGGACGGGTGAGAAATTAATGCATTCAAAAACATGACATGTTTAACAATACTAATGCTTTAATAACAAGAAAGAAAATAAACAGTGACCCCTCTCACCCAGGGGGAAACTGTGAAACAGAACTTAAAACAGAATCAGCAAAAATCCCAGATCTGGCATTAGGCTTATTATAAAACCTCTGGTACGTCCTCTCATTCGACCATCCCGCAGCCGCCAGAATGTGGTCAAGAGGTAAATCCATATCCCTTGCTGCTGATGTCGATGCAGACCTGGTGGAATGGGGTTTAAAAATGTCAGTGTCCACTCCTGCACATGCCAGAACCTGTTTAATCCATATAGAGATGGTCTGCACTGTCACCTGTTTGTGAGGTTTGGTGTAGCTGACAAAGAAGGAGAGTTCCGAGCCTCTCAAGCTCTTAGTGACCTATATGTATTGGGTTATAGATGACACTACACACACTCGTGGATCTGAGGGTTATGCCATAAAACTCAATTTGAGTCCTGTACCCCTGGCCTGCTCTGCTTGACGATGTCCCGAACGAAAAAGGTGATGTTATTGCAGGAAGAACCCGTACTGTCCAGTCTGAGTTTTTGTAGCGTCTGGACACGTTGTGCGGAGCACTTTGTGTGTAAGATGGTGTAGGGACAGAGATGAAACTGGTGCCCACTGACGGAGCAGTGTGAGGACCACGCTGACATCCCATATGTGTGTGTACCTAGGTCTAGGTGGAGTGGAGTTAAAAACGCCTTACATAAACTTGGTTATTAAAGGTGGGACCCTACCGTGTGGTTCGCTGACCCCAGCCATAAATAATTGGACAAAGCACTCCAGGCACTGTTAATGGCACTGAAACTAAGTTTGTTATCGTGAAAAAGTGAGAAAAGAAATTCCAAAACATCCGTGATTGAAGCAGGTGATATGAAATGTGAGAGCGGGAACAGTACATCTCCTATTTACTTATGTGAGAGATGTACTGTTTCTGTGTGCTATTCCACCAGGCCACAGTGATGACATCAATGGTACGCTCTGAAATCACGAGCCCCAGGAACGGTCTACTCAGAATCTGCAAACCAATAAATTTATAGTCATGAAGAGGGTGGCTTTCCCCTGTCACTGGGTATACCAGCAGATTTCTGCTCTTGGGCACTGCCATAAAAGGCTGTGTAATTAAGGCTAGAACCAGAGGGAACCAATGCTGAGTAGGCTAGTCTGGCACTACTATATGCCAGTGGCGGAATCTTGCTGAATTTTTGCCACACATCGAGTAATGAGGCAGAATGGGGGAAAAACATACACAAATTTACCACCCCAGTGTAGCGAAAATGCATCTACCGCTACTGCCCCTGGGTCTGGCTCCCATGACACGTAATTGGCAACTGGTGATCAAGCCTGGAAGCAAACAGATCAATGTCCGGTACACCATAACGAAGGGCAATATCATTAAACATTTTGTGATTTAACATTCATTCTTTGTTATCATTGAACTCTCGTAATCTGGTGTCTGCCACCGTGTTATATCTACCTGGTAAATAGATAGCTGAAACCCAGATGTTTCTCGCAATACACCAGTGCCAGATGAGATTAGACAACCTATCACAGGATACAGACTTACTGCCACCCATGTGATTAATGTACGCTCCTGCGGTAGTGTTGTTAATCTGAAGTTGGACATGCACATGATGCCTGTTGGTACAAAAAGCCTTTAACCCATAGAGTGCTCCCAACAACTCTAAATGTGATTGAAGCATGGATTCTTCCTGCAGATCCAATCTGCCACCGCAGCTCGAGACGGTATCGGTAGCACCCCATCCTAGTGCACTGGCATCAGTCTGCAGGATAACTGATGGTGTATTGACCAAAATGGTACTAGAGCAGCACTGAATATTGGCAATCCACCATTGTAACTCAGCCAGAGCCTCAGCTGGTAGCTGCATGGGTCTATCGAAATGACCTCTCTGAAGCTTGAGTGCCTGTTCCTTTGCACGCTGTAGGTTTTGGTAGTGCAAAGGCCGGAACTGAGCAGCTGGGAACTACACGAGCCACATGTCTAATAGAAGGGTGATTATCAACAATGAGTTTCCTGCAGGCTTCAATTAACTCTAATTGCTTGCCCCGAGGCAGAGTCACTGACATGTGCACTGAGTTAATGGTGAATCCCAAATAGTCAATTATCGTAGATGGCACCAATTTAGATTAAAATGAATCCTATCTTTTTGAAAACAAGTTTTGTAGCTGACACAGATAATTCAGCTAATTTGAAAGTCCTCCCAAAGACTAAAATATCATCATCCATATATGCCATGATAATATGATTCTGTGCTCTGCGTAACCCCAGGACTGGTTTGAGCAATGTTGTGAATCGTCTGGGAGCTGAGGTTAATCCATTAGGCAATGCTTTAAACTGCCACAACTGATCCATTCAGTTAAACTTCAAAAATCTCCTGTGCTTTTCATGAATGGCCACTGAATAGTAAGCATCTTTGAGGTCAATGCTTGCCATATAACATCCCTTGGAAAGCAGTTGTTTAGCAGTGACAAAAGTTTCCATTTTGAAGAGTTTATACTGTACAAAGGTGTTAAGTTCTGTCAAATCTAGGATAATTCGACATCCTCCATCCTTCTTTTGCCTAGTAAAGATATTGACTAGGCATGAGTCTCATACAAACTCACGCCTCGCCCTCTCAATTACTCCTTTTTTGAACAAAGAAGTTCTCTTTGTGCACTAATACACTCCTGTTGTGAAAACACAAACTTACGGCCAGGTGTGTGCTGAGTGGGTGGAGGCAAGTCAGAAATGAACTCAATTTGGAAACCTTGAATACTATGCAGTATAAATGGGTTAGATGTTATCCACTGCCATTCATGTAAGAAAAATTGCAATCTCCCCCCATCTTGTAATGTATCCATCGCAGTCTCACTTACCTTAGAGTTTACCAGCAGTAAGGTCACTGCTTCTGCCCCCGAGGTCTGGTGGGTAGGGCTGCTGGAGGGCGCCGCATCTTGAACATGGCCCGGCTTGGGCCCTGCCCTAAAAAGGCCTCTGTGCTTGTTGCTCAGCACCACGTCCGCCATATCCAGTGAACCGTTTAGTATGCAGAGGAGGGTAGGGTTACAATCTCTGGAAAGACAATACCTTCGGAGGCACCTTCATGAGGCCAACAGTCTTTGACTCCTCATCGAGTTCTTTAACCTGTTTGGTCAGGTCCTCTCCAAACAGGAGGTTTGGGGGTTGTACATTCCCCAGCTTACATAGCCCAGCAAATTTAGGATTTATAGCAGGACGGATGGCATTCTTTCTAATGCAATTGATTTCAAAATGTGCATTGCACATTAATGCCATCATGTCCTGCTGTGTATCCGAGAGAGGCGCCCCCTCCACTGACCTAGCAAAGGCTTTGATGCCCGAGGCGAGTAGCCGGAGTACTCTTTGGATTTTAACCTCTTGGGCTTGGACGCCCCCTCCAATGTGTCCCCAAATGGATTGGTTAATAATGGGGACACTCAGTGAGGCACAGTTTGGTGGAGTGTTATACCTGGCAGCTGTCTCCTCCATCGTTTGTTCCTGAAGTAGGAGGGATGCCAGGTAATTAATGTTCACTGCGAGCTCTTCATCCAATGGCTCACCTGTGAGGGCAGGGACCGCAAATCTGGATGCCATAGATGGTACACCCGATGGTCCCTCTAGCCCAACTGTTCCTCCATACTCTGGGTCAGCATAGTACTGACCTCGAACGCTCCCGTCATCTGACAGCCCTGACACAGGTGCTGCTGCCTCGGGTTCTATATACTCCCCGGGCTTCGATAGCTCCGTCCTTTGGAGCATATTGTGCTGGAGTAACCACTCCACAAGGCTCTCCATATGGGCCACCCTGCCAATAACACTGCCCATAGAATGAGGGGACTCTTGCACCTCCTGGCTCAGAGAAGTCCAGGGCCTTCACAGACTTTTTAGTGACTTTCCTCCCCCGTAGAGTAGCCAAGGTGCTTTCTGGCAGCACCAAGTCTGTAGCCGCTGGCTGCTCTGCCAGGGGCCTTGTAGGCGAATTCGGCAGTCGCACGCTGCCCGCAGGCACGTGGTCTTCCGCAGCCGGTTTGGTCGCGGCTCGCCTCTTTACTTTGGACATATCCGAAGCTGAAAATACGGTTAAACAAAACACACTCCGGACCGGGAGCAACGACTTCAGCTAAGTTTTTTTAAAACACTTACCTGAGCCTTTAAACTTACCCGCTGGAAGGAGCGACGCGCCCGCCAGCCAGTCTTTGCACAATGCGTCAGACATAATGAAGCCCATGCGTGGAGACGGCCTTCTTCACGTAGTCACTCACATGACTCCAAAGTAAAATTCTGGTCATGATTCATTGTGTCACATATTCTACTGTACATGATTCTGTGCAAGACAGACACAACATGCTGAAGTAACTCAGCAGGTCAGGCAGCATGTCTGGAGAAAATCTTTGGTATAAACCAGCATCTACAGATCTTTCCTACACAAGATTCTGTGCAAACTATTCAATTTACCTATATTTTCCACAGTTTGCCTATTCCTTCAGAAATTGAATGCAAAAACATAGCACATGAGTTTTCATACTTCTAAGTGTGGTGTTATTTTTTTGAACGTCTTTGATACAAAGTATTGAAATGTCACTTGGAAAGGGTTTAGGTGTTGTGTGATTTTATACATGTTTGGATATGACATAATGGACTGTGGATGACTAGCATGTAGTCATACATATCACTCCCAATCCAGGCATAACAGATGTTTCTAATGCACTGCGCTTATAAATTAAATTAATGGCAAGGAAGGAAGAAATGGTCTTCATCCATTCTGCTTCGCTTTAGACTTTAGAAATATATTGCGGAAACAGGCCTTTCTGCCCACCAAGTCCTCGCCGACCAGTGATAACCCCATGCATTAGCACCATCCTACACTGGGAACAATTTACAATTTTACTTAAGCCAATTAACCGACAAACTTGTACGTCTTTGGAGTGTGGAAGGAAACCGGAGCAGCAGGAGAAAACCCATGCTGTGATGGGGAAAACGTACAAACTCCGTACGGACAGCACCTGTGGTCATGATCGAACATGGGTCTCTGGCGCTGCAAGACTACAACTCTACCACTGTGCCACGCTATGCTTCTTTTTGATCCAGTACAAAATAATTCAATAAGATGGCCAATTTTAATTTGGAACTGTTCTAAATTATGGTAATCTAATCTTGCAATCAACAAAGTTGGTTTACAACACAGCGGTAAGAAATATTGATTTCTCTAACTTCAAGTAACCCTTGCACACCCTCTTCCTCCATCCCTCCCCCACCCTAGTGTACTAGTTTTACTGTTGTCCTGTTGAGTTCCTCTGTGCATTCGTTATCACCTATCCCACGACCGGGGTAAAGAAAAGAGCGCTCACGTCGCGGCCCTGTTTCCACCAATCTTTCCACCACCACGCACAAGAAGCAGAAGAAGTGCAAGACAGACACCATTGTATGCGGATGCCGAGAAGTGTGTTCAGCTCTGGCTGAACAAATTCTATTCTTGATGTGGATTCGAAAAGAAGAAGATCCCACAGCCAACAATGGCCTATTTTGTGCTCCACATTTCCTTGATTTTCCTTGCCTTTTGCATATCTTCCATTCATTTCTCCTAAGTGCCATCAATATCTCTCATTCCCCTTTCCCCTGACTCTCAGTCTGATGAAGGGTCTCGACCTAAAACGTCAACTGTTCATTTCCTCCAGAAATGCTGCTTGGCCCGCTAAGTTACTCCAGCTTTTTTGCAATCTACAAGATTTGGCGGTACAGTGGCACAGCTGGTAGAGCTGCTTCCTCACAACGGCAGAGACCTGGGTTCAATCCTGACCTAGGGTGCTGTCTATATGGATTTTGCATGTTCCCCCTGTGAACGCTGGATTTTTTTCTGGGTGCTCTGGTTTCCTCCCACATCCCAAAGACATGTGGATTTGGAGGTTCATTGGCCCTCTGTAATGTATACAGAATGAGAAAAAAAGTACAATAACATAGAACTAGTATGAATGGGTGATCGATGATCAGTGAGCTGAAGGGCCGGTTTTATTGTTGTATCTAAACTAAACAATTCAGCTCAAAATTACCACCTGGGCTTCTTTTTTTTTTAATAAGTACAATCAGAATTCAGCATTTATAAAAACAATTATTTAAATGAACAGGAGAATTTACATTGGTAAAAAGCCAGTGCATTTGGGAGAGGCAATGTTATTTGATGCCAGGCTCTGGAGAATCACCCTCCAACAAGTACTGAAGAAATACAGGTAAGTTGTGCTGCTGTCTGAATTATGTTACAATGGAAAGTCCTGAAATAAAGCTATTCTTTTATATGGAATTATCAAACAGTAGAAAACAGGAGAGGTGCAATTAATATAAACTCTGGGCACTGATATGAAAAATAATCTACAACTCCAGGAAGGAATATCGCATTTCACACACAGTCAATGAATTAAGATTGAGAGGGCAAAATCTAAATGAATTTCTATTTATATCTGGTTGAAAAATGCAAAAAGCATAGTTCACAATGCTAATGACAAAAATTGGATTGATATGCTCCAGTCAGGGAGAAAACAGGAATTTGGAGTGTCAGGGGTTATGGGGAGAAGACAGGAGATTGGAGTTGAGAGGGAAAGATAGATCAGCCGTGATTGAATGGTGGAGTAGACTTGTTGGTCCGAATGGCCTAATTCTGCTCCTATAACATATGAACTATGTATTTCAGAAAATTACATTGCTAAATATGTGAGGGATAAAGTGATTAAACCCCACTATTGTAAGGTGCTTTAAAGAGGATTCAAACTGATAGGGGCCAGGGAGAGGGTTCTGACACAGCTGTGTATAAAAGTTACCAGACCGATCCTTAAGTAAGAAGTAATAGCATTGTATAGCGGTAGAAGGGAGTGATGTAGATAGATCCCTATCAGTAGAATGGGGTGATAGATGGGACCCTTGTCACTATAGCTTAGCTTTATAGGAGGACTGAGAGAGTTCACTTGGAGGTGAGTAAAACTAGGATATGTCATGAACAACTGAGCATGCTTAATAAAATAAATGAATATTACAACACACCCCTGGTCAGGAAACTGCTCATTACCATGAACATGCGATGTATGATGTGGGAGGTATTGGGGGATGTACCTACAGATTGTGCACCTCAGACCCTGATTGGAGAAGGGTCCGGAGGGGAGGTTGAATGTAGAATCGTGTGTATAAAGGGGGATGACTTTTCTGACTTCGGTGTGTCTCAACTTGGAGAGGCACCCGGTTCTGCAGACTCGTAAAATAATAAAGAATCTCTTGCTTCCAAGATTTAGTCTTTGAGTTGTGATTGTGAGCACATTGCATATCTCACAAATAGAACAAGAGAGTCTAAGGATGAACATCAAGAATTCACTTGCACTGATTTCATTCACACTACCTTTTCCATAAGCTCTTCAGATGTGCAGATGTGCTAGAAATATTCAGAACAGGTCAAATAGGCTATAGTTTAAAGAGTCAGAATAGCCAAAAATAACCATGATCTAACTTCTGCCCTATCTCAACCCACATGATGGAATTAATGTGTATTTTAATATATTTGGACAAATACATCTTGGACAAATATTTTTATCAACATGCATACATACTAAAATACGTTTCTCCCAAGAATCATGCTTTCTTCGAAAGTGATTGTGCAAAGACTGGCTTTTAATTGTGAATGAAACTGATTATGTATCACAAAGAATCATGCCAAACTTTTGTAAAACATGCACGTACTCATGAATTGGTCATTTTTAAAAACTCCCCAGATTTTCTTTTTGCGTCCAAAGGTTAATATTGTCTAACAAAAACACATTGTAAAAGAACCAGAAACAAATCTTGAAAGTCTCCACCTATTCCTGACTCCTACTGAAAATTAGGACTGATAACTAGGCCTCTCCGTTGCCGTGGGAACAAGAGCTATTCGAATGAAATGCCTCAGAGGAGAGCACGGCAAGAGGTCTGTTGTGTCACGGTAACAAACTTTGCCTGGAACTCTTCGGACAATAAAGCTGATAACTGAGACATCACAGGGGACCTGCAAGGTAACAGACTCATCTCCCTCTCTGACAAACCACACAAAGTTTTAAATCTCCAGGCTAGCAAATTCAACCCTGTTAGTTACAGAATAGTTCATAGGAGTTCCTGTAAGTATTCCCCTGTGCCACTGTCAACGTAAAAATCAATATCTGTACTTAGAAGTCATCTAAGTTGTCGAAATAGTACAGATGTTGGGAGGACATGTTGCAGTTATATACGACGTTGGTGAGGCAATATTTAGAATGTTGTGTTCAGTTGTGGTCACCATGTTATAGGGAAGATTCTGTAAAGCTTTAAAGAGTTCAGAGATGTTCACCAGGATGGTGCCAGGACTCAAGGGCCTGAGATATAAGGAGAGGTTGAGCAGGCTAGGCCTTTATTCCTTGGAGTGCAGAAGGATGAGGGGTGATCTTATTTACCATACGTGCAAGAAATAGATCAGGTAAATGCAAAGTCTTTTGCCCAGAGATGGGGAAATCGAGAATTAGAGGACATAGGTTTAAGGCAGGGCTGCCAACATTGGGTGAGAGGTGGAAGTGAAAAATTGTGAGAGACCAAGCCCAAGGGAGCGTAGCGACCAAGGGGGGAGGGGGGAGAGGGGGTGGGAGGGGGGCACCTCCCTCCCACACCCTCCCCCCCCGCCTCCCTTTGGTATGGAGCTTTTGCATTTTTCAGCTTGAAATTGTGCAATCTGGTGCATACTGTAGCAAGTCTTTTAACTTACATTTGAATGCAATATTTATGCTTTAAATTGGATTAGCGATGAATAAGGTTAGGCTAAATTACATTCCTAATTACATTCTACAGTAGAGCCAAGCTCTGATCAACAGGTGCAGCACACAAATGATGTTAGTGTATTCATGTGTGGATATCAGATTATAATCAAACACTTGGCCCATGTTCACCAACCTGAGTCTCACTGCACACCTGGTACTACTCCTGACCCTGACTCCAGTTGCATACCTTCTCTCATTCCTGACCCTGAGTCCAGCCTTACACCTGCCCCCTATTCTACCCTGATCATAGCTTCTTACCTGCTTAGGTTCCCAGTGTTGAACACTCCCATTGTCCCAGCTTTGACTGCACACCTAGTACTATTCAAGACCTTGACTCTGGATGCACACTTGGCCTTGCACCTAGCCCCTCTGCACTGACAATATATCTGGCCCACACATAAAGCCCCATATGTGACCCCCTGGACTTAACCTTTTACGTTCAAGTCCACAGGTGCTTATCTAATGCGGTAATCTTTTATAGGGCATTTCACGTACCAAATTTTGTATAAGAAAATTTGCTACATCCATTGGCTTCTTTGTTAACTAACATGCTAGTTACTTTGTCAAAGAAGTCATCAATTGGTTGAACACAATTTCTCATCCATAAAATTATACTCACTCAGCTGTATAAGTATTCTGTTACCATTTCCTTCATTTTCCTAACAAACTGTCCTGAAGTCATTTTCACCCTCAACCAGGGGCCGCAGAGCATTTTTGAAAGTGGGGTCTGAAAGATCACAGATCACTGGCCTTGGGGGTTGGGACTTTTTGAAATTTGATGTATTAAAATCATGTTTTAGTGCATTGTAGAAGGATGATTTCTATGTTTTATGTTTGAAGTATGTTTAAGATGCAACTTTTTAAGGGGTAATTTTTGCCACACAAAGAGTGGTGGGTATATGGAACAAGCTGCCAGAGGATGTAGTTGAGGCAGGGTCTATCCCAACATTTGAGAAACAATTAGACTGATACATGGATAGGACAGGTTTGGAGGGATATTGACCAAAACCAGGTAGTGTTGCTGGGACATGTTGGCAGGTGTGGGCAAGTTGGGCCGAAGGGCCTGTTTTCAAACTGTATCACTCTATGTCTACATTATACCTCCACCATGCATGAATGCTTCAAAATCAAGTGGTCGAGTTTTATTGCCATATACTCAAGCATAGAAACATAGAAAATAGGTGCAGGAATAGGCCAATCGGCCCTTCGAGCCAGCACTGCCATTCAATATGATCATGGCTGTTCATGTAAAATCAGTACCTCTTTCCTGTTTTTCCTCATATTCCTTGATTTCGCTAGCCCCAAGAGCTAAATGTAACTCTCTCTTGAAAACAGCCAGTGAATTGGCCTCCACTGCCTTCTGTGGCAGAGAATTCCACAGATTCACAACTTTTTGGGTGAAGAAAGTTTGTCCTCATCTCAGTCCTAAATGGCCTGCCCCTTATTCTTAAACTGTGTGACCCCTGGTTCTGAACTTCCCTAACATCGGGAACATTTTTCCTGTAGTTACAGTAAGTAAAAATATAGCAGGCAAGCAGGATGCTTTCTCCAACCACTCCCATTTGAAGGTCACTATCTTTCACCATTTCTACCCAGTGCTTGGTTCCTACTTCCAGCAGCCACTGGTTGTCCTCCAGGATGCACCAAGCCACAGGCTGGTCCATGCCGGTCACCAGGGCGAATTCGGCCAAGAGACTCTCACAGCAGCGGCGCGACACTTCCAACGAACCCCGGGACTCTTGCACCGAGGCTGCTCCATGGCCGGAGCTGAAGCGAGCGTCCCGCCATCCCGGCAAACACTCGCCAGCCCCGGCTCCCTGTCTGCATCTGCCCCCGCCGCTCCATCCCTAGCTCCGCCCCGGCTCTCCAACACCCGCGGCCCGTGCAGTTGATATTAGTTTTGAAATTCTCGGTGATCACAGAATTTCTCACGACAGAGCATGAGAAATTCTGCGATCAGCATGCGAGCGTGAGAATTTGGCGAAATGCGTGATTCTCAGGCTCAATGTGTGAGAGTTGGCAGCTCTGTTTAAGGTGAGGAGAAAATTATTTAATCAGAACCAGAGGGATAACGGGTTTTTTTGACACAGAGGTGCATGAAACGAGCTCCCAGAGAAGGTGCAGTGCATTCAGAAAGTATTCAGACCCCTTCAATTTTTCAACATTTTGTTATGTTAGTCTTATTCTAAAATTGATTAAATTATTTATCTTTTTAAATCATCAATCTATACACAACACCCCATTAAAAAGCGAAAACAGGTGCTAAGAAATGTTTGCAAAGTAATTAAAAAGAAATAACTGAAATACCACATTTACTTAAGTATTCACTTTACAGTACTTTGTTGAGACAACTTTGGCAGCAATTACAGCATCAAGTCTTCTTGGGTATGGTGCTACAAGCTTGGCACACCTGTATTTGGACAATTTCTCCCATTCTTCTCTGCAGATCCTCTCAAGCTCTGTCAGGTTGGATGCGGAGCGTCGATGCACAGCTATTTTCAGAGATTTACATAGATTCCCTCCAGAGATTTTCGATCGAGTTCAAGTCCGGGCTCTGGCTGGGCCACTCAAGGACATTCACAGATTTGTCACGGGAACTCCTGTGTTGCCTTGGCTGTGTCGTCCTGTTGGACGGTGAACCTCCGCCCCAGTCCGAGGTCCATAGAAACATAGAAAAAGGTGCAGGAGTAGGCCATTTGGCCGTTCAAGCCTGCACCGCCATTCAATATGATCATGGTTCCAATTTGGAGAAAAGCAACATAACTTATAACACTTCCTCAATGGGGTTGCTCACAAAATACACCAACATAAGAGTGCAGGTCTTCAATAGCATCACCTCCTCCTGTCCCAACATAAATCATGATTTAGAGCACTGCCCACAGGATTTAGGATTGTGCCAGGGTGGCACATCGGCAAAGCAGTAGAGCTGCAGACTCACAGCGTCTATGGCCCGGCTTTGATCCTGACCTCGAGTGCTATCTATGTGGAGTTTGCATGTTCTCCCTGTGGGCATATGGGTTTCCTACAGGTGTTCCGGTTTCCTCCAACATCCCAAAGACGTGCGGGTTTGTAGGTTAGTTGGCATATATAAATTGAATAAGGAGTGAATAATAGTGCGCAATAAAATAGATTTAGTGTGATCAATAGTCGTCGTTGGACTCGGAAGGCCGAAGGACCCGTTTCCATGCTGTATCTCCAACCCAAATTTAGTTCAGTTTAGTTTAGTTCATTGTCACATACACTAAAGTACTGTGAAAAGCTTTTGTTGCATGCTAGCCACTCAGTAAGGTAGATTGTAGCTCGGGATCATTCTCTAGTTGTTGATAGGATGGTTCAGTTGCCTGCCAGCAGCTGGGAAGAAACTGTCCCTGAATCTGGAGGTGTGCGTTTTCACATTTCTTTTCCTTTTGCCTGATGGGAGAGGGGAGAAGATGGAGTGAGACTCGTCCTTGATTATGCTGGTGGCCTTGCCGACGCAGTGTGCAGTGCAAATGGAGTCAATGGAAGGGAGGTTGGTTTGTGTGATGAGGGTCTCCAATGAGGTAGTCAGTAGCTCAGGACTGCTACATGCAAGTACTGTATGTAATAAACAGTCAAATGGTTCCAGCTACATTTTTGTCTTGGGAGCTGGCAAGTCAAGCTCTTGGTAAAAGATCAGTGTTCTACAAAATCTAATTTTGGCAATGATATGGGAAGAAAGGTGGAAAATGTTACAAACAGAACGAGTTGGCAACTTTCTCAAACCAGAGCTTTTATGTTACTTCATGTTTCTGTCCGCCAAACCTTCTTTTGCACAGAACCAGGAAACAAGTTCTTCCTGTCTGAAATCAACTGAGGGGCCAGAATGAACAGACCAGATGTAATCTTAATAAGCAACATTTCTCCAGAGGGCAACGGTGTACAACATAAAAGAGGAAAAGGGAACTGAAATAAAAACAGAAAATTCTGGAAATACTCAGCTGGTCAGACGGCATCTATTTAAAAAAAGGCACAAAGTCGGTCAAAGGGTCCCAACAGGCAGAAAAGCCCATTTCAATGCTGTGCCTCTAACTAAGGTTGTCGCTCGTGTGTAGGATATGAAAGTAGAATCACATAGTGTGAACAGGTGATCGATGGTCAGCATGGACTCAGTGGTCCGAAGGGCCTTTTTCTACACTGTATCTCTAAAGTAAACTGAGCTACTGTGCAGAACCCACTATTTAACTAAAAATAACTTTTCATTCATAATTTTAACTAATTGTACAAAACAGAACAATGACTTGGCTGTCCTTTGTAACATACTCTGTAGAGTTCTTCAGGCTATCTGTTTGCTTGGAAATCTTAATGATTCAGTGTCATTCTCAGCCCGAACCTGAAGAAGGGTCCCGACCAGTAACGTCGCCTATCCATGTTCTCCTGAGATGCTGTCTGATCTGCTGAGTTACACCAGCACTTAGTTTTCTTTTGTAAGTTCATAGGTTCTAGGAGCAGAATTGGGCCATTTGATCCATCAAATCTACTCTGCCATTCCATCATGGCTGATCTATCTTTACCTTTCAATCCCATTCTTCTGCCCTCCCCATTACCCCGACACCCAATCAAGAGTCTGTGAATCTCTGCCTTAAAAATATTAATTGAATTGGCCTCCACAGCCATCTGTGGCAATGACCTCGGGTCCTAGACTCTCCCACTAGTGGAAGCATCCTCTCTATCCAAGCCTTTCACTATTCGGTAAGTTTCAGTAAGGTCCCCCCCTCATCCCTCTAAACCTTCCATCCTTGTAAACCAGCATCTACAGTTTGTTGCTTTTACAATAAATAGTTTATCTGGTTTGAAGATATACACTGACAAACGTTTAGGAAAGGTAGACACAAAATGCTGGAGTAACTCAGCGAGATAGGCAGCATCTCGAAGGTCTGAAGAAGCGACTCGACCAGAAACGTCACTCACTCCATCTCTCCAGAAATGCTGCCTGTCCCACTGAGTTCCTCCAGCATTTTGTGTCTATCTTTGATGTAAACCAGCATCTGAAGTTTCTTCATACACAGGGGTTTAGGAAAAACTGATATCTTCAACAGTGCTAGATGACCTCAAAGAGCTACAAGGTCGAACGTTTAAAGTTCCATCCAAAAAATAGAGCATCATAGATGCAGGACTCGCTCAGTGTACTACAGGTCCAAAACGATTTTCCAGCACCCTTGTTCCAGAGCCTATCCAGATTATCCATTTTGCCAGACCAACAGAGGTCACATAATAATGTAAGGCAGCACAGTGGCACAGTGGTTGAGTTGCTGCCTCACAGCACCAGAGACCCATGTTTAGTCCTTACTACAAATGTCGTCTGTACGGAGTTTGTACGTTCTCCCTGTGACCGCGTGGATTTTCTCCGGGTGGTCCAGTTTCCTCTCACATCCCAAAGACATATAGGTTTGTAGGTTAAATGGCTTCAGTAAGATTGTACATTTAAAATTGTAAAATGTCCCTAGTATGTAGGATAGAGCTAGTGTATGGGGTGATCTCTGGTCTGTGCAGCTTGGTGTGCCAAAGGGCCTGTTTCCACACTATATCTCTAAAGTCTGAAGTATTATTGATATAACAATGTATCTAATTATACCCCTCATATTTCTCTAAAGCTCCATGGACTCCTAGAAACTTAAATTAAACAAATATTATATGTAAATTAAATGTGCTTATACCACAGCTAACACTTAGACCTTGCTTAGAAGCCATAGCTAAGATTAAATGTAAGCAAAGTAAGCTAAGAATTGCACAAAACTGAGGGATCACCACCAACAACTGCAGATGTAAAAACCTCATATATTGCACTTGGGCACCTTATGGCAGTATGAACATTGACTTCTCTAACTTCATGTAACCTCGCTTTCCGTCTCTCTCCATCCCTCGTCCTTCCCAGTTCTCCGACCAGTCTTACCGTCTCCGACCACATTTTATCTCTGCTTTGTTGTTAACAATGATCTATTCCACATTTTCCTTGATCTCCATTCCCTTTGTCCTATTTTTACACCTTACACTTCCTTATCTATGTATCTCCCTCTCCCCTGACATCAGTCTGAAGAAGGGTCTCGACCCAAAACATCACCCATTCCTTCTCTCCATAGATGCTGCCTGGCCCGCTAAGTTACTCCAGCGTTTTGTGTCTATCTTCAAAGTAACCAAAGTAATCCCTCTTTCAGGACAGAGGGAGAAGTCTCCAAAGAGCGCACTCCAAATGCAATGCCATCTGTGGCCACCCAGGGAATTTTAAGTGTGCTTTCGTAATTTTGTCCGGATTAAAGGAGGTGCCGGTCCATCAGATGCCAGAACATCGGTGGTGGACCTGATATTGGAGTGTCCACTTGGATTTTATGCGCTCCCGTCTCTGAAAGACTTGAACCAAGAACCATTCGACTCAGAGAAAAGAGTAATATCCATTGAGCCCCAGCTGATGCTGGAGGAATAGATAAATACTAGAGATTTAAAACAGAAAATAACAACACTGCAAATCAACCAATAATTTTATTGGACTACCTGGGGTGCTAAATGTAGCCTTGTACAGATCTACTTTAAATAATGTCTGCATTTTTCATTCTATTGTCAACTTGGTTTTATTATCTGATTATAAAACATACCCAAGCAAACCGGTAATGGATTAAATATTTTAATGAGCATTCTTCTCAGTGCAAAGAAAGCGGTTTAAGCTGCAAAAGAAAAAGCATAATTCTGGTACAAAGCAGTTTGTTCCATTGATTTTACTTTGGAGTTGGAAAGATTGGGTATTTAGCAATTTAGCACCGACAAGTGAGAGGTGGTACATTTTGGCGAGTCAAAGCAGGTCAGGACTTGCACAGTAAATGGCAGGGCCCTGGAAAGTATCATTAGAGCAGACATGGTCAACGGCATGGGGTGCAGCTGTAGAGTCTTTCCACCGACTAGTTGGCACGCATTACAGCTTTTCACTGCACCTCGGTACACATGACAATAAACTAAACTAAACCAAACTCCGTACAGACATCACCCATAGCCAGGATCGAACCCGGGCCTCTGGCATTGTGAGTCAGCAACTCTACCACTGCGCCACTGTTGTGCCCAAAGGTTCTTGAACCAACTTACATGACCTTAATGATAACTCAACTATGGAACATTATGGTACACCTCTGACACTAGATGGGCTTGCTTTTATTTTACTAATCATATGTTCACACAATGATCACATTGAATGGCGGTGCTGGCTCGAAGGGTCGAATGACCTACATCTGCACCTATTATCTATTGTCTTCATTGTGCACAAATGTATGATTTGTTTTTATGTATTTGGCCGAATATTTCTCATTGCATATGTACCTCACTATAATCATGCATATGACAATAAGCATGAACAATAAAACAATTAAGTTGGAAAGAGTGCAGAAAAAAGTCACCAGGAAGATAGCAGTATTATAGGGCTTAGGTTCTAAGGAAAGGCCAGATTTGGGTTGGAACTATTTTCCCTGGAAGGCAGGAGGCTGAGGGGTGTCTATATAGGTATATAAAAGAGAGGCGAGAGGCAAGGATAAGCTGCATAGTCAGTCTTTTACCAAGCATAGAGGAGTCCGGAACTAGAGGGCATAGGTCTAAATTGAGTCATACTGTCTTCGAGACATACGGCATGGAAACAGGCCTTCGGCCCAACATGCCCATGCTGACCAAGATGCCCCCATTACACTAGTCCAACCTGCCCATGTTTGGCCCATGTCTTTTAAATGGTGTTATAGTACCTGCCTCAACTACCTCCTCTGGCAGCTCATTCCATATACCCACCACCTTCTGAATGAAAACATTTCCCCTCACGTTCCTATTGGAGGGGAAAGGTTTAAAACAGACCCGAGGGGAAATTTCTTCACACAGTAGATTAAGGTGCCAGAGGAAGTTGTGAAGGTGGCTACAATGGTAAAAGACACGTGGATAGGTACAAGGATAGACAAGGATTAGATGGATATGGGCCAAATGCAGGCATTTGGGACTAGATCAACTATATAAATCCTAGTCAGCATAAATGAATTGGACCAAAGGGCCTGTTTCCATGCCGTAAAACTCCATGACGTTAGTTGTGTCAATTCAATGAAATGAAGCGAAGAAAACATTGATCGGTTTGTCCTACATTTGCTGTGCAAATCAGCAGTTGATCTGAAAATGCCAAAGAGAACAACCATTACAACCTTTAGATTGTTCTGTTTGACGTGTGCTCTGGCATGGGATATTTCTGAACCTGAAACAAGATTCTGGTTCATTTCATGCCCATGCCATTTTTGTTAATGTGCGTCACATGGTTCAATGTCTGCTGAATAAACCAGTGATGGAAATAGGTGGGGTACGCAGGGGGATGGCATTCCCCTAGTTTTCAGTTTCCAGTTTCCATGAATTTGCAGCTTCATCCTGCGCTACTTAATCCAAGGGCGAGTGAACGAACGGACAGACGGACGAAAGCAACGTTGATAGAGCAGAATAGATTGCATTTCAGGTTGAGACCCATCTTCAGACTGAGTCAGGGGAAAGAGGAACAAGAGATATAGACGGTACTAAGCACAAATGAATGGAAGATATACCTATATCTCTCATTTCCCTTTCCCTTGACTGTCAGTCTGAAGAAGGGTCCCGAGCCAAAATGTCACCTATTCCGCTCTATGAACGTTGTTTTCGTCGTCATGGCAGCTATCGAAAAAGTACGGAAATGGTAAGGGGGATATTTTAAAAAAACACCCGAAGGAAATAGGTGTGTAACAAAAAAAGGGGCCGGCGATCGCTCCGTGTCCGTGTCCATGTCGGAGGGAAAGGGGGCCCCGCGCAGAGTAATCTACTCTCCGCTCAGGTAGATCTACCCCGGGTGGAGGGGGGAGAGAGGGGTGGAGAGAGAGTAGAGGGGTGGAGGGGGAAGAAAGGGGTAGACGGGGAAGGGGGTGTGAGCGGGAATGGAGAAGGGGGAGCGGGGGAGCGGGGGAGGTGGGTCGTTCTCTCGCGGTCGCAGGGCAGCGCTCTCGTCCCTCCAGTCGCCATGCTTCACGCACACACCCCTACACTCCTTCCCTTCTCTCCTCCCCTTCTATCTCTCCCTACCCTTCTTACCCCCCTCCCTTCGGTCCTTCCCACCCTCCTTCCTCACTCTCTTTTCTCTTCTCCTTTCCTCCCTCCTTTCTCACTCTCTTTTCCCTTCGTTTTCCCTCCTTTCTCTCCTTCCTTCCCCCCTCCCTTCTTTCGTGGACGTGGACTGCCCTGCCAGCGCCATATTCCCTCACATTCTCCATCTCATGGAACTCAGTCCAAGGAACTGCAGATCAAAGATACTAGAGCAGATACTAGTATCTTTGCTGCAGATCAGGCATGATATTCTTCTGATTTAAATTGTAATTCCGATTTTATTGTTTTCCTATTTTCAAATTTTTGTGCCCGATTATTTGGCGGCCAATCAACCGCTGTCTCTAAGGGGGTTGCGTCCAATCACCAACCAGCTTCCCATAAAATTCCCGTCCAATCAACAAATCCGTCCTCTCCCGTCCAAGGGCATTGTGTCCAATCACATAATGCGCTGGTCACCCGGTGGCCAATCAGACACAGTCTCCTAGGGGCCGTTTGTTCAATCATCGACCTGCTTCCCTCACCGAAGCAGACGATGGCTGCAGCTAACACAGACACACACACAGAGGGGGAGGGGGGGAGAGGGCGAGATGCAAGAAAGCAGCTATGACGTATAATACACAATAAACTATTATAAATACACAATAAACAAGTGATGCGTTATTGTACTCTTACATGGGTATTACCATAGATTAAAAAATCGCCCCCCCCTCCCCCTCCCCAGCTTCAGCCTCAACCTCATGGACCTTCCCATTTCCTAAATCATGTTCCTAAATCCCATTTCCATCACTGGAATAAACATAGCGCCCCAATGCAACATTGGGGTGAAATTGATAGAAAAATATGACACAAAGTGCTGGAGTAACTCAATGAAGAGAACATACATAGTAGGTATGTTACAAAACTTACCTTTAGCGGCGCTGCAATTCTGCCACTGGCCATGTGCGCGACTTTGGCGCCTTTGGGGGGGGGGGTTAAAATGCGGTTTTCCCCTGCCTTCTGGAGTTATATTTTCTTGGGGTGCGAGCTTTTGCTGAAGATTTGTTTCGGCTGCGGTCTGTGAAATTTTGTTTTTAAATCGCCTGAAAATTTCAGCACTGGAGTAAAATAAAAATTAGCTTCTAATGCTGTGAACGGCGACAACGGGGACAGATTTTACGTAGGGGACAGGTAAAGGAAAGCCGTTTATTTTTATGTATAAACTTGCTTCTTAAGATGACCTTAATCAAACTTTCATGTTGCGAAACGGTGATTTATTCCCCATATGAACTGGCAGTATTTTTCCTGCCGATGTGGGGTTTAAATTCACCGCAAACGTTCCAATCCATCGCGTTCCATAAAAACCCACTCGCAAGCTGATTTAAATGTCCATTAATTTACAGGAATTAAACACTAAATTCCTTCAATTTGGCCTACAAATTCATGACAATGAGATTTAAAAATCATGTTATATTGTGAATTCTTGTGTGAATGTTATTTGGACACTTAGGCTTTTTAAAAAATGTGAATATTTTCTTAAGAAATGGATAGATGTTTAGATCTAGTAATTGAATGTTGTAATTAGCTACAATTGGGTAACTAACTAATTATATGCTTTAATTTCAGGTCATCCAAGTAAGATTGTTTCATATTAGTTTCAGAATGCTTCAATCTATAATAAATGAAAATTTCTTTCAGTTCTCTTAATTTTTAAGAAAGTTATGGGCTTTTGACTGTCCTCGATAACTTTTGTGTTATGTCAATGGAAAAGCAATAGGGAACAAGATGCTAATTTCCGAATATGAAAATGGCCATAACGTTTTTAATACTGAAGATATGAAAGTGAACCAGGTGACAAATTAAACTTCTTTTTATGCTTTATCTGATGGGATAAATTGCAGACTTGGTTTTTAAAATCTCAAAATTTTGTAACATTGCTATACACAGGCGACATTTCGAGTTGGGACCCTTCAAGGGTCACCACCTGAAAGAGTGGGTGAAATTGATAGCGAAGATAGACACAAAAAACTGAGTAACTCAGACAGCATCTCTGGAGAAAAGGAATAAAATGAATAAGAATTGATACCCCTCTCTTCATTATCACTTGAGGACTGTCCTGAGCTACCAGCTACCTCATTGGAGATCCTTGGACTATCTTTATCCTGCACTAAACATTATTCCTTTTATCCTGTATCTGTACACTGTGGATGGTTTGATTGTAATATGTAGTCTTTCTGGTGACTATATAACATGCAGCAAAGAAGCTTTTCACTTCTCCTCGATGCACGTGACAATAACAATAAACTAAACTAAGTATACTAGTGAATCAGAGTTTATTTGTAAACCGAACCCACACGTAAAATATTACCAGATGTTTTTATTACTCTTTTTTTCCCACTATTTCTGTAAGCAATAATAGAAGATTTATTCATCATCGATGAAGAATTTCAAAACACTCGTCTCTGTTAAATACATTGAACTTTCTGTTAACTGGCAGGACCATTATTCTCTCCAAAAGTTGCTTCCCTTTGAGGAAACAAGAGCACATTAATGTTGATGCTGAAATGCTGACACAGAGAATAATTATTAGATCAAAAAATAGTGAGCTAATGTCTGGACTGCTCCAGAGCAAGACGTGAACTTCATTTCTCATATTGCATGGCAATGTTGCCAAAGCCTAACTAACAAGCTGTTATTAAATATCTTCCCCAGAACCACAGAGCATTTGGATGGTCAGTGCAACTTAATTCCATAAAATAATGATCTTAGAGTCATACAGCGTGGAAACAGGCTCTTCTGCCAACTTGCCCACGTGTCCCATCAACACTGGTGCCACCTGCGTGCATTTGGCTGACATCCCTCTAAACCTTTCCGATCCATGCATCTGTCCAATTGTTTCTGACATATTGAGATAGTACCTTTCTTAACTACCTCCTCCGGCAGCTCGTTTCATATACTTATCAGCCTTTGTGTTAACAAGTTAACCCTCAAGTTCCTATGAAATCTCTCCCCCTCACCTTAAACCCACATCCTCTAGTTCTTGATTCCCCTACTCTGGGCAAGAGACTGTGTGTTGACCCGATCTGTTCCTCTCATGATTTGGTACATCCCTCATCCTCCTGCGCTCCAAGGAATTGTTCAATACACTAAGTATCTTACAGAAAAGCATGACCCAGAACATGAGTGTGAAGAACATGTTCGTACCTACAGTTTAGTCTAATAAAAACATCAAACCTTTCCAAGAAAAGAAACTTTTGTGGCATTCCAGTATAAATAATTACTAACTCAAACAGAGCTGACCATGAGAGCTGCTTAATGACTCAACACACTCTACTCGGAAATTTGAATGTAATGTTTAACTTCAGTTTGTATTCTTGCTTTCTTCTTTCCATCCCTAATCCTCAACAAGTCCATGTGCGCAGATACGTTTGGAGGCAAAAAGGAGATCCATTACGTAGAAACAAGCAACTGCAGATATTGGTTTACACAAAAGGACAAAAAGTGCTGGAGTAACACGGTGGCTCAGGCAGCGCCTCTGGAGAACATATGGAAAGGCAGCAAAGTGGCGCAGTGGTAGAGATGCTGCCACACAGCACCAGAGACCCGGGTTCGACACTGACTACGGGTGCTCTCTGTACAGAATTTGCACGTTCTTCCTGTGACCACTTGGGTTTCTCCTGGTGCTCTGGTTTCCTCCCATACTCCAAAGACATGCAGATTTATAGGTTATTTGTTTTCTGTAAACTGCCTCTAATGTGTAGGATAGAACTAGTGCACGGTATGATCGCTGGGCGGCGTGGACTCTGTGGGCTAAAGGACCTGTGTGCGCGCTGTATGTCTAAACTAAACTAAACTAAATTAAACATGGACAGATGATGTTTCGGGTTGGGACCCTTCTTCAGACCACAGGCGGAGCGGGCAAGTGTTGAGGAAATACACGTGGCTGCTGTCGTGAGTCCGGGTCAGAACATGGTCGTAGAGCTGGAGAGCACCAGGAATCACAGAGGGGAAGCAGTGAGAGAGGGTCTCACAGAACTCCCAGAAAGAGGAGGAGAACTTCTTCAGATGTGGCTGTGGAGGAGTCAAAATGTAGAAACAAGGCACTGAAGATGCTGGTTTATACAAAAGGATACAAAGAGATGGAATAACTCAGAGGGTTAGGCAGCAACTCTGGAAAACATGGATAGGTGACGTATCAGGTTGGGACCCTTCTTCAGATGATCTATTTGCTTTTCCAGAGGATCTGTACACAGGCAGTGCCATGGTATCTTGGCATTGCCCACTGCCCTCCTCACACACCCCCATCCTCGACGTTTTGTAGGTCCGAAATGGAAGCAAATGCTAATCGTGTAGTTTGGCAGAGAGAATGGAATTATTTGCTCAATTTGTTTGCTTGGATGCAGACAGTTATAAACACTTACGGCTTGTTGACATGCCAATTTTACTATTTTCTTCCAAATACAGGATCCAGCACTTACAAACCTTGACACATTATGAACTTAAAAGTTCCCAATTTATAAATTGGCTTTTTAAACTAGCGTGCAAAATATAAAGCTCCACAAACTAGGTAATGTCAATGTCAAGCACCAGCATGAATCTCCCTTTAAGTTAGAAAGGCCAAATAGGTCATTCAGTGGTTTCTTTTAATGAAAACAAATAACCCATAGGCTGAAACAGAACAGACCATTCATTGAAATCTTAGAAAAAAAACATTACAAAAACTACAACTCCAAATTACTTCCAAAATGTTCCAAGTGTACTTGACATTTTGATTTATCTGACCCTCGAACATTGGTATCTATCACACTGAAGCACTAATGACTATTCAACTCCACTGAATAAACATGGCATAAATTATTTCCGGATTAGTTTCAGCCCAATTTTGTTCCAGTTGTGTTGGAAGATAATTTTAATCTCTTGCACCCAGCTTGCCCCAGGGCCTAGCATTGACAGATAAGATGTTGGATTCATTAAAACATAAGCTTCACGAAATTATGGTGGTGCATAACAATGTTTTTATGCTCTAAAAGCTACTTCCACTTTCATTCACATACGGATAACTAATGAACGAAATGCACCAAAGGGCTATGATATTGTCACACAATTAGCATGTAGGACTAACCGCATTTAGTTTCATTTTTAGTTTAGAGATACAATGAGGAAACAGGCCCTGTGGCCCACTGAGTTCACGGCCACCAGCGATTACCCGTACACTAGTTCTATTCTACACACACCAGGGCAATTTTACAGAAGCCAATTAACCGACAAACCTGTACGCCTTTGGAGTGTGGGAGGAAACCGGAGCACCCGGACAAAACCCACGTGGTCACTGAGAGAATGTGCAAAGTCTACACAGACTATGGTCGAAGGTAAATTCAATGGGCGGCACAGTGGGGCAGCTGTAGAGTTGCTGCCTTACAGCGCCAGAGACCTCGGGCGCTGTCTGTACAGCGTCTATACCCCTGTGGTCCTATGACTGCGTGATTTTTCTCCGGGTGCTCCGGTTTCCTGCCACATTCCAAAGACATACAGGTTTGTGGGTTAATTGTTTTCTGTACTAATTATAAAATTGTCACTGGTGTGTTGGATAGTGTTAGTGTTCAGGAGGCTGATCACTGGTCAGCGCAGACTCGGTGGGCTGAAGGGCCTGTTTCCATGCTGTATTTCTAAATTCTAAACTGAACAAAGTGGAATTGTTGAATTAAGCGATAATGTGACTGTCAACTGCAAATAAAAAATTGAGATATTAAATCTCTCATCTTTTTGCAATAAAAAAAATCAATGTTTTAATCAGAATGAGTTTAAAAGGCATTAAAAAAGACAATAGGTCAGTGATGTCAAGAAAATAGAGAAGATTTAATGATATACAATATTATGCAATAATCCCATTTGGAATTACTGAATTCTGAATGCATACAATGGAAACGGTAAAATTTCACAGAAAACACTTTCAAACATGTAATCAGCAACTCGACTTAACAAGATAATGGCAATTCCCTCTGTGAGTTTGTTATAAGTTTGACATGCAGAACAATAGACACAAAAAGCCTACAAGATTTCACATGGAAATGATATGAAAAAAATGTCAATGGATATACTTGCATAACTTACACTGGTCCATATATCCATAATGAATATTGTTCATTGGTCACTTTCACTAATTTTATATATTTATTTGTACCAAATGCAATTCTTGAATCATTCCCCTTGGATATGCTTCTTTATAATTGGCTTATAACAAGTTTGCAATTCTTAAGATGCATTCTAGGTGATATTTCATCCGTGATTCATTGTTACTTAAAGCAAGAACCGAGAGAAAATTATTTGGCCCTTATACCTACGGGTCGGGTCCTCCAGCGGCTTCCTGGTTCTGTGGCCATGGCAGCTCGGGAAGGCCTATTCTGCATGCAGCACCTCCTCTCACCTTAAACCTCTGTCCTCCGGCTCTTAATTCCCCTATACATTCACCCTGTTTATTTCCACCATGATCTTGTACACCTCTATAAGATCACCCCTCATCCTTCTGCACGCCGAGGAATAAAGGCCTAGCCTGCCCAACCTTGCCCTGTAGCTCAAGCCTGCACCAAGCTGAACAAAAAAAGAAGCCCCTTGTGCTTGCACTGCCATTCATTAAGATCGCAGCTGATAAATATAATCACAAGTATCTGCCTTTGCAGAGAGGTAGCGCTTATTAACATCAAATGTCAACACTGTGGCACAGCAGTAGAGCTGCTGCCTAACAGCACCAGATGCCCGGGTTTAATCCTGTTCTTGAGTGCGTGGGTTCCTCAGGATGCTCCAGTTTCCTCTTACATTCCAAAAACATACTGTTTGTCAGCTAATTGGTTTCTGTAAATTTGCCCCTGGTGTGGAACACGAAAGTGGGATACCAGAGAACCGCTGTGAATGGGGGATGGATGGCCAGCATGGACTCGATGGGCTGAAGGGCCTGTTTCCATGCTGTATCCCTAATACAGTAATACTATCTCCATCCACAAATAAAAGCCTGTGTGCCTTTTCAAATCAATTGTTTTTGATTAGACAATGGTAAATACTCAATTGCATCTTTCAGTTCAGCATTTTGTAATTGGAACTTGTTTCCATCGAGAAATCAATTCAATTGATTTACTTTCAGCAAGTACAAGTGTCAGCAATGGCTGTACAGTGATCCAGAGGTTGTTGAACCAACTCACTGAACATTAGTACACAAATTGTGAGATAAGCCACCAACATCACACAAACCAACCCCCCTTCCATTGACTCCATTTACAGGTCCTGCTGCCTCGGCAAGGCCATTGGCATAATCAAGGTCGAGTCTCACCCCGGTCACTCCAAATTCTCCCCTTTCCCATCAGGCTAGAGGTACAGAAGTGTGAAAACGCACTGAATCTGGAACAGTTTCTTCCCAGCTGTTATCAGGCAACTGAACCATCCTATTATCTACCCCAATGGAGACCCTCAGACTATCTTTAATCAGACTTTACTGGACTTGTTCTTGCACTAAATGTTAGTCTCTTTATCATGAATGTATCTGTCGATTGTAAGCATGTACAGTCTTTCTGCTGACTAGTTAACACACAAAAACTTTTCACTGTACCTCGGTACACATGACAATAAATTAAACTAAACAATAATTAATAAATATCATAAATGATTGCCTTCTATCAATCCTTGCATTGTAAGCTGCTGTGAGAGATCTAGCCAGATGGTCTTAAGGGGTTGGACAGGCTAGATGCAGGAATGTTGGGGAGGTCCAGGACAAGGGGTCACAGCTTAAGGATAAGGGGGAAATCCTTTAGCACCGAGATGAGAATAACTTTTTTCACACAGGGAGTGGTGGGTCTCTGGAACTCTCTGCCACAGAGCGTAGTGGAGGCCAGTTAATTGGCTACATTTAAGAGGGAGTTAGATGTGGCCCTTGTGGCTAAGGGGATCAGGGTATGGAGAGAAGACAGGTACGGGATACTGAGTTGGATGATCAGCCATGATCATATTGAATGGCGGTGCAGGCTCGAAGGGCCAAATGGCCTCCTCCTGCACCTAATTTCTATGTTTCTATGTTTCTATTATATATATAATGTATAATATAATAAGAAGGAACTGCAGATGCTGGAGAACCGAAGGTAGACAAAATGCTGGAGAAACGCAGCGGGTGAGGCAACATCTATGGAGCAAAGGAAATAGGCAACGTTTCGGCTCAAGACCCTTCTTCAGACTGATGTGAGGTTGGGGGGGCGGGAAGAAGAAAGTAAGAGGTGGAGACAGTGGGCTGAGGGACAGCTGAGAAGGGGAGGAGAAAGCAGGGACCACCTGAATATCTCCTGAGAGAGCACATTTTTTTCAAAACTTGTGATTTCCTAGTTAACTGAACTCAAATTTCAGTCTGAAGAAGGGTGCTGACCCAAAACGTCACCTATCCATGTCCTCCAGAAATGCTGCCTGACCTGCATTTTGTGTTCTATGCAATTATCCAGCATCTTCAATTCCCTGTGTCTCAAAATTCCAATAATGGCTTGACATCGATATATGCAAGTGATTTTCTTCATTAAATTATGTTATGCAATTTTAGTAAGATAAATAATATCCTTCAGATTTAAAACTTAATTATAGCAGGGAGTTTCATTTTGCAGGACATTTCTTTGACAAATCCATAGCAACAGCAAAAATGATTGATTATATTCATAAGTTGGTTCTCTCAAATGCCTGGAAGTGCTTCACACACAATGAATTGTTGTAGCAATTGTCCTGTAGATAAACATTTCACCTGCGTGACGCGTAGCAACATCTTAGGAACGCATAAAATCAATGAATTATTGGTTGCAAAGTTGTTAGTTGGCCAAAGCCACTTACAGTTCCCTCATCAAGCAGCATAATGCTATACGTATATATTACATACACATAAAACAAACAATAATAGTGCAAAAAGACAAATCCAATGCCCCCAAGTCTATGTAGTTCAGAGCTTATTTGGAGCTTGTATTGTTAAATAGCCCGATGGTTGTAGGGAAGAACCTGTTCCTGAATCTGGACATTCGTTTCCATCTTTTTCCCAAAGGCAGGAGTGAAATAAGACCATGGCCAGGGTAGTGTGGCTCTTTGATGATGCTGGCTACATTTTGAGGCTGCGCCTCATGTAAATTTACGCCCAATACCAAGATCCTTCCACATTTTGGACCAATGATCATCATTAAAAGTAAAGTGGATAGGTGTATGAACGGGAAGGGAATGGAGGGGTATGGTCTGAGTGCAGGTAGATGGGACTAGGGGAAAACAAATGGTCGGCACGGACTGGAAGGGCCGAGAGGGCCTGTTTCCGTGCTGTAATTGTTATATGGTTATATGGTTATTTAAGATGGTCATAAGTTATGCTAAAGAGGCACGTCATGGGAAATCTGTTCTCTGTGTTTGGGCCTATTTTGCTGAGGGTGTATTGTGATGTTACTGATTGGCTGCATCACTATTCAATGGCCAAGTATTTACTATCAGAAACAAAGGAGAATAACATTACATCATCCTTAATAAAGCTTCCCAGAAGGAATGGGTAACGACATGCCACAATCTGACTCCTGCCATTTATTCAGTTTAGTTTATTGTCACGTGCACCGAGGTACAGTGAAAAGCTTTTTGTTGCGTGCTAACTAGTCAGCAGAAAGACAATACATGAATACAATCAATCCATTTACGGTGTATCGATATGTTATAAGGGAACACCATTTAGTGCAAGATAAAGCCAACAAAGTCCGGTCAAGGATAGTCCGAGGGACATCAGAGATAGAGTTCAGCACTGCTCTCTGGTTGTGGAGGATGGTTCCGTTGCCTGATAACAGCAGGGAAGAACAGTCCCTGAATCTGGTGGTGTGCGTTTTCACACTTCTATATCTTTTGCCTGTTGGGAGAAGGGAGAAGAGGGAGTGGCCAGGGTGCGGCTCATCTTTGATTATGCTGCTGGCCTTGCCGAGGTAACGTGAGGTATAAATAGAATCAATAGAAGGGAGGTAGGTTTGTGTGATGGCTTGGAGCTGCATCCACAATTTGCTGCAATTTCTTATGGTCCTGGATGGAGCGGTTCCCAAACCAAGCTGTGATGCATCCCGATAAAATGCTTTCAATGGTGGATCTGTAGAAGTTGATGAGTGTTGTAGAGGACATGCCAAACTTCCTAAGCCTTCTATCAAGTGCCAGCTCAAAAGGATTTTTCACCTCCCCAAGAGCTACGTATCATCAAGCCAGCGGAGATAACAATCACTTCAAGAATCCTCACAGATCATGTGCCAGGAAATAGCGAGCGCAATTTTTAATTAGCATTTTAAACATTATGCAGAGAGGTGAATAAAAGTTGCTGCATGATTTGTTTAGTTTAGTTTATTGGCATGCATACAAAGGTACAAGGGAAAGCTTTTTTTGTTGTATGCTATCTAGTCAGCAGAAAGACAATCTATCTATATTGCTAGAACTTACCATTGTCCTGGGATGTAAAAGAAACAAGTTTTGTTCAGATTAATGGTATATTTTACGTTATTGACATTTTCAACTTTACAAAAATCACTTTTCAAACCACTTTTCCACTTGCCCTGCCCGTCAGCCACATTCAACGTCATCACAATGACGTCGCAATGGGATCCTGATTCTAATTTTACTTCGGAGTCACGTGAGTGACTTCGTGAAGACCCCGCCAACACGCATGCACGACATATCGTCGCTCACATTTGCTGTCGACAAGCTGGGGGGGGAGTGCGCTCTCTCCATAGCTCCTTCAAAAAGACCGGCAAAGGTAAATGCTCTAACCTTAAGCTGGTTTGCAGGTAGGATTCTTTCTGTTTTCTACCTGCAGGAAAAAATGGATGGGAAAGGGAAAGGCAAACTCAACACAAGCCGCGGAACTCCTATGGGTCAGCGGCAAACTTCGCCGGAGCTGTTTACAACGCCGGCGGCGGCCGGGAAACGGCCGTGGGAAAAGGTGCGGAAGTTGGGCGCACCTGTTACACCAGCGCCCGACTTGTCTCCAGAGGCGGCCGCACAGGAGCAGGGTACGGGAGACCCTGACTTCGTGTCTCCATCCCCCAGGAGGGGGGGGAGCAAGCAGGTACGTGGAGTGCCTCGCACACCGGCGACGGCAACACCCCGTCTGTTACAGGTCCCGCGAGGGCCGAGCCGGGGGACGACCGCGCCGACGTCGAGCCCCGCAGCCGCGGCAGGTCTCGAGAAGCCGCCGGGGTTTACTGCCTTAGGACAGGCCGGTAGAGCTGCTGCAGAGTCGAGCAGCCCTGCAGGAGCAGGAGCTGCCAACTTCACACCGGGGTATGCTGCTGGAGTGCAGGCCGGTGGCTGCCATATGCGGTCGGTTAGTTTGCATGGTGCTGCTGCAGACCATGCACCCCTACAGAGACATAATGTCAGAAGTAGGGGTAAGCCTGCACGGACTCCGGGGAGCCGGGCACCGGCTGCCGGCACCGACTCATATCCGCTGCCTTCCCTCCAGGCACACGGACCGCCACAGTCCGCTCGTGGGCGGAGTAGCAGAGAGTCCGTGCGGGAGTCGTACGGGCCTGCAGGAGCGGCTGTCGATGACCTCCTGCCACCAGATCCGAGTCAGCACCTTATGGGGGTGTGGTCTGCTGGTGGAAGCCCCAGCAACATTGCAGAGCCTGGGGAAGTCGGCTTGTCGGCTACGTGTAGTAGCGCCAGTCGCATGGCCAGGTTGGAGCTCATGGTGAGCAGCTAGTTCAACGAGATCTGGACAGGGAAGACCGGAGGTCCCGGGCATCCACTACCCACAGCCGAAGGCCACCGAGCATCTCGCCTTCCTCCGCTGGGAGTGCCAGAGGTCTGCAGGAGGCAGACTTCGATGAAGAGCCAGACATGCCAGAGGTCGATGCTCCAGAAGCAGAAGCAGACCTACTGGATGTAGTGGGGAAATTTGCTACAGCAACTCATTCAGGGGAGCCACAACATGCAAATCTGGCAGGGACCATTAACTATCTAACCTCACACCAGCTACAGGAACGGGCCCTCAACGACACCATGGAAAAGAGATCAAGCAAGGACATGCAGAAGTATTACGGCTAGCAACCAAAGGGGTGATAGGGAAGACGGCACATGAACCCATTGAGTTCATGTCCAACATCTTTACAAAAACTAAAAAAGATGGAGGTGTCGGATCATCATCAACCTACCCCATCTGAACACTTTCGTACAATATACCCATTTCAAAATGGAAACCTTTGAAACAGCTAAGCAGCTACTGTATCAGGGGTACTTTATGGCTTGCATCGATCTAAAAAATGCATACTATACAGTCCCCATCATAGAATCCCATAGGAAATTCTTAAAATTTGTCTGGAAGGGACAGTTATGGCAATATGAAGCTTTACCCAATGGCTTAACCACAGCCCCTAGACTGTTTACCAAAATAGTCAAACCAATACTGGCTATCCTAAGGCAACAGAATTATATCGTCATGGCATACTTGGACGATATACTTATAGTGGGACAAACCCTCCAACTGGCGAAGCTGGCAGTCACAGCGACCAAATCTTTATTCGAGATGTTAGGGTTTGTTACCCACCCAGACAAATCCAAATTCACCCCATCTCAAATCATGGACTATCTGGGCTTCACTATTGACACAAACCGAATGATAGTCACTATCCCACCCAACAAAGCATCAGATATCAAAGATGCATGCAACAGCCTTGCTTGCGTCAGGGTGCCGACCATCAGACATACTGCCAAGGTAATTGGGAAACTGGTAGCAACATTTCCAGCTGCGCAATTCGGACCACTGCACTATCAAAACTTACAAAGAGCAAAGATTTCAGCATTAAAAGCAAATGCTGGGCACATTGACAGGCCAATACGGCTGCCAATTAAGGCTAAAACTGAGCTACAATGGTGGGTCGACAATATTAGTGCGTGTTACAAACCCATCATTATTAGCAACCCATCAGTCGTGTTACAACCTGACGCAAGCGCTCAAGGCTGGGGTGCAACTGCCACCACATCCAGTTGTGGTGGCAGATGGGATCATCACGAGTCTACTCTCCTTCAGACACACGGGATAAATTATTTGGAGATGCTTGGAGCTTTCCATGGTCTGAGGGCATACTGCACAAATTTACAGCATTTGCATGTCCGCCTTCAAATAGATAATACCACGGTGGTGGCTTATATAAATCATATGGGTGGTATCAGGACATTATCTTGTGACGAATTGGCAAACACAATTTGGCACTGGTGTATTGAAAGAAATATTTGGATTACAGCGACCTATCTACCAGGGAAGCTCAACACAGTGGCAGACACCAGGTCACGAGTGTTCAATGATAACATCGAGTGGATGATAAACCCCCAAATATTTGCTCAAATTATAGCTAACTTTGGTACACCAGATATCGACCTCTTTTCGTCCAGGTTGAACCATCAGATACCAACGTACGTGTCTTGGGAACCAGACCCTGGGGCAGTAGCTATGTTCTGCTACGCATTTCCCCCATTCTGCCTCATCAGTCGGGTATTGCAGAAAATACAACTGGATTCTGCTTCAGGCATATTGATCATACCCGACTGGCCTACACAGCCATGGTACCCGGTGGTTCTCCAAATAATAATACGTCCATAGGTTCAAATTGCTAAAAACCCCACTTTGCTCATTAACCCCATTCTGGGGGAAAGTCACCCGTGCCATGGTCACTTAAACCTGTTGGCTTGCAGGTTCTGAAGAGGCCGCTCATGGAGGCCGGCATATCGCCCAGGGCAATGGACCTCATTTCAGCATCGTGCAGAGCATCAACCCGGCAGCAGTACCTCACCCAGATCAGGAAGTGGGAGGCCTACTGCTCCCGAACAAATACCACCTACAACTCTGCCACGATCCCTGCCGTCTCAGCTACAGTGCCATCAACAGCGCCAGGAGTGCGCTCTCCTCATACCTGAATATAGGTGTGGGCACGCACCATCTGGTGTCCAAATTCATGAGGGGAGTGTTCAACACCAACCCTCCACGACCCCGATACAACATCACTTGGGATGTGGGGGTAGTACTTACACTACTGAGAAGCTGGTCCCCTATGACAGGACTACCTCTTGACAAGGTCACCCTTAAAGTGGTGATGCTGATGGCACTGACTTCAGCTCAATGAGTCCAGGCCTTACACAAGCTTCGGCTGGACCGTATGGTCTCCACTCCTGCAAAGGTGATTTTCTTTGTCGAGGACCTGCTGAAGCAACATAGGCCTGGGTCTTCTGGGCTGCAGTTGGAATTCTGGGCGTACCCCTCTGATGCCACCCTCTGCATAGTCACCCATTACATCCGAACAACTCGAACCATCCGGAACATGGAGCAAGGGCTCCATGTCAGCCACAAACAACCACATCACCGGGTGACTGTGTAGACCATCGCCAGGTGGCTCAGGGTGGTGTTGGGTGCAGCTGGTATCGATACTAACATTTTAAAAATTCACTCTACCAGGTCTGCATCCACATCAGCGGCGAGGGCCATGGAGGTGCCCATGGACCACATCCTCGCCACCGCGGGCTGGGCCAGTGAATCGACTTTCCAGAGGTTTTACAATAAACCAGTGGTCGCCCCCGCTACATTCACGGATGCCGTGCGGAGAGCCGCTCCATGAATGATTATTCCCCGAGTAGCGGTTTTGCTTTGTTATTCTTTGTTTTAATAAATATGCATTATTTTTCAGCCTGTTCAGTCTGGAATGCATTAACAAACTTCCTCCATCAGTATTGCGGCAGTGTGTTAGCATGGACGTTGTCCAGGGCGTGTAATCACAGAAGCTTTGAAATCTTCACGAAGTCACTCACGTGACTCCGAAGTAAAATAGTAAGATTAAACGAGAACTTACCAAGTTTGAAGGTTGATCTTTATTTTATGAGGAGTTGCGATGAGGGATTGCGTGCCCTCCGCTCCCAACCCTCTATCATAAGGTCAACTGGTATGTTCTACTTTATTAATCTTACTATCTCCTTCCATGATGTGTTCTGTGATTCCACACCGCTGCTTTGAAGAATGTCGCGCATGCGTGCTGGCGGGGTCTTCACGAAATCCCTCATCACAACTCCTTTCAAAAAAATCAAATTCTTCCATTTTCATTAACAGCTTACACTGTGTTTAGGTCATTTTAAAGAAAAACACGACTTTGACGTCACAATGGGATCCTGAATCTCATTTACATAAAAATAAAAATTGTGATTTTCATTGTGCAGGGGGTGTATTTTACTAAAATAATTTGTCCTTTTTTCTTCCATTCAACCTATCCATCCAAGTGTCACAATCGGACAACATGGGAGCTCCTGCGCGGAGGCAACGTGAGAGCATCCACCATAACAGTAGACTGGCTTGCGGAAGCGGCAGCATGCAATGGCAGTAGTGCTCTGCTACTGAGGCGCACAACACGGGAATAAAGCGGTGGATTTCATGAATTGCTTCCGGAAGTTCGAGTCCACACAAGTCACCTATTACGTAAGTCGGGGAGCGTCTGTATATTGAAATGAGGGCTGCACACTTCATAATTGAGCAACATAATAATGTCAGTTGGCCAGGGAACAGAACTTCATAAGTTCATAAGTCATAGGAGCAGCATGTGTTTCTATTTATCTAACAAAGCACCTCATGGTTTACATGCAAAAAAAGACACAAAGTGCCGGAGTAACTGAGCGGGTCAGGCAGCATCTCTAGAGAACATGGACAGGTAACGTTTCAGGTTGAGACCTTTCTTCAGACTTCCCAATCTGAAACATCACTCAAGTCTAAAGAAAGGTCCTGGCCCAAAACATCATCTATCCATGATCTCCAGAGATGCTGCCTGACCCAGAGTTCCTCCAGCACTTTCTGTCTTTTTTTCCTAAGCCATCATCTGCATTTCCTTGCCATCATCTGCATTCTACATTCTGCCTTACATGCAAGCTGCTGACTACTGCTGACAAACTCAAGGGTGCTCTAACGATGTTGTACAACAAAACAAGGCTGGAGAAAAAGTAGAAAAAATGAATTGTAGATACTACTTTACAAAAACGCCTCTATCCATGTTCTCCATAGATGCTGCAGGACCCGCTGAGGTACACAAGTGAAAAAAGTGTATCTTTTTTCAGATAAAAATGTAAATACTATCAAATCTTACATAACAAACTACCTGTCAATTCTTCATTTGAGTATTATATGTCTGTTCCTGGCACTAAATCCCATTCCCAGCTCAAACATCTCTGGTTCAAAGTAGCCGGACCGGATCAAGTTCAGATGCATTCGATTTTTAGTTGCTTGCTTGCTTTAACCAAATGCGATTTTTGTTACACAGTTGGATGAAATAGTACATCTCTGAAATTATTTTTCTACAGTGACCCAGTGAGACAATGATGAAACTCTGTTGTGCGTCTAGTTTCACCCGTCCTATTAACAGCAGAAAGTTGGGCGAAATGTGTAATTCAGTTATTCTCAATGATGGGCAGATCAGCAGCCACAGGTTGATGAGGAGGAGTGGAGTAACTTAACGGGTCAGGCAGCAAAGAACAGGTGACGTTTCTGATCAAGACCCTTCTTCAGACTGAGAGTCAGAGGAAAGGGAAACGAGAAATATGAAATGGTACATTCAGGAGGAAACCGGAGCACCCGGAGGAATCCCACTGCAGTCACAGGGAGAACATGCAAACACCACATAGACAGAACCCAAGGTCAGGATCGAACCTGGGAATCTGATGCTGTGAGGTAGCAATCAAGTTTCTCCAGGTGCTTTGGGAGGAAATGTGGGGTTCTATCCTTGCAAACATACAAATATATAAACACAGGAGTGGGCCGTTCAGCCCTGAACGTCTGCTTTAACATAGAAACATAGAAATTAGGTGCAGGAGTAGGCCATTCGACCCTTTGTGCCTGCACTGCCATTCAATATGATCATGGCTGATCATCCAACTCAGTATCCTGTACCTGCCTTCTCTCCATACCCCCTGATCCCTTCAGCCACAAGGGCCACATCCAACTCCCTCTTAAATATGGCCAACGAACTGGCCTCAACTACCTTCTGTGGCAGAGAATTCCACAGATTCACCACTCTCTGTGTGAAAAACGATTTTCTCATCTCGGTCCTAAAAGACTTCCCCCTTATCCTTAAACTATGACCCCTTGTCCTGGACTTCCCCAACATCGGGAACAATCTTCCTGTATCTAGCCTGTCCAACCCCTTAAGAATTTTGTAAGTCTCTATGAGATCACCCCTCAATCTTCTAAATTCCAGCGAGTACAAGCCAAGTCTATCCAGTCTTTCTTCATATGGAAGTCGTGCCATCCCAGGAATCAGTCTGGTGAACCTTCTCTGTACTCCCTCTATGGCAAGAATGTCTTTCCTCAGATTAGGAGACCAAAACTGTATGCAATACTCCAGGTGTGGCCTCACCAAGACCCTGTACAACTGCAGTAGAACCTCCCTGCTCTTGTACTCAAATCCTTTTGCTATGAATGCCAACATACCATTCGCTTTCTTCACAGCCTGCTGCACCTGCATGCCTACTTTCAATGACTGGTGTACCATGACACGCTGCATCTCCCCTTTTCCTAATCGGTCACCATTCAAATAATAGTCTACCTTCCTGTTTTTGCCACCAAAGTGGATAACCTCACATTTATCCACATTATACTGCATCTGCCATGCATTTGCCCACTCACCCAGTCTATCCAAGTATCCTGCAGCCTCCTAGCATCCTCCTCACAGCTAACACTGCCCCCCAGCTTCATGTCATCCGCAAACTTCGAGATGTTGCTTTTAATTCCCTTGTTCAAATCATTAATGTATATTGTAAATAGCTGGGGTCCCAGCACTGAGCCTTGCGGCACCCCACTAGTCACTGTCTGCCAAATTATTAACTCTTAATAAAGTTGGGGCAGGTACAGTCATAACATTTAAAAGGCTTTTGGACAGGTAGACGGATAGGATAGGTTTAGAGGAAATAGACATAAAGTCAATAGACAATAGACAAAAGGTGCAGAAGTAGGCCATTCAGCCCTTTGAGCCAGCACCACCATTCACTGTGATCATGGCTGATCATCCACAATTAGTACCCTGTTCCTGCCTGCTCCCCATATCACTTGACACCGCTATCTTTAAGAGCTCTATCTAACTCTGTCTTGAAAGCATCCAGATAATTGGCCTCCACTGCCTTCTGAGGCAGAGAATTCCACAGATTCACAACTCTCTGGGCGAAAAAGTTTTTCCTCAACTCTGTTCTAAATGGCCAACCCATTATTCTTAAACTGTGGCCCTGGTTCTGGACTCCCCCAACACCGGGAACATGTTTCCTGCCTCTAGTGTGTCCAATCCCTTAATAATCTTATATGTTTCAATAAGAATCCCTCTCATCCTTCCAAATTCTTCAAGTCCTGGAGTAACTCAGCAGGTCAAGCAGCACCTCTCGAGAAAAAGGATGGGTGACGCTCGAGTCGGGATCCTTTTCAGCCTGAAGAAAGGTCCTGACCCAAAAAGTCACCCATCCTTTTTCTCCAGCTGCCTGACTCACTAAGTTGTTTCAGCACTTCGTGTCCATCGTTGAAAATGTAGCCGTTGTTACGAACCGGTAAGCACGGAGCCACAGGCTGGGCAGTATACATGGCGCACACTTCACGGGGTCCATCGGGCCTGTATGACTGGAATTCATAGCACAAACAGCACACAGTTGCAGATCTCAACTCTGACAATAACCTCAGCACATGCAGCAAACTACCCCACAAACTACATTCTCAATCATACAGAAAAACGGATGCAATCTTAAAAGATCAGCCTTATGCCAGGAGTTCATTCCTCCTTTCTCCCCCCCCCCCCCCCCCCCCCCCATTTCCTTCTGCTTGGCCGCTTGCTCCCCCCCTTCTTTCTCCTCCCACCATCCACCCACCCCGTTCCTCCCTGTTTGCCACTCCTCGCTCTCAACAACCCTTCTTCACTCCTCCCAACCCTACGCCCTCATCCTTGCCTCTCCTCATTGCACCTGTCTTCACTCCATGCCACTCTCACTAGTTCACCCCTGCCTCTTTGCCAACCCCCCCTCGCATTTCCCAGAGGCCACCCACCGTGCTGCCCTTCCCCATCTCTCCTCTACATATTCCCAATTGCATCCCACTCTATCTACCACAACCCACTGAGCCATTTTTCTCTCAACTGCTTTCAACCCCATCCCACTTTCCCTTGCCTCCACCCTCCTTCTCGTCCCCTTCCCAAAGTTCCTCACCTCCCTCAATCATCACTTCCCGCTCCCCTCCCATCTTGCTCACCAGTCAACATTTTACCCTTGAAATTCTCCTTGGCTCAGCCCCCCGTGCTCTCTTCCTCACCCTCTGCTCTCCCCCCTTTAACTCCACTCCATTTACCTGCCACGGTTTTACCTTCTCCCTCCTCTGCACAAACCTGCCCTGCCCCACTCAATTACCCCCACTCTCCCTCTCCACAGCACCCTCCCCCCCTCTGCTCAATGACCCTTTCCCCTCCTGCCCTCCAACTTTAACCCACCCACCAACCTACACCCTCTCCTACCTCTCACCTTCCATTCCCCACCCCGTCTGCAATACAAACTCTCCACACACTTCACAAGCTTCTTTGTGTCAACTCCTATCTCCACTTCCATTCTCTCCCCCTCCCCCCTCCACATCCTTTCTCTCTCTATTACTTCTCTATCCATTTATCTCTCTCCATACCGTATCTCTTTCATTTGCTCCACTGCTCTCCGCCTTCTTCTCACCTGTACCTCCCTCATCTCCTTCCTGTCTGTCCCTCTCTCCCCTCCCTCTCTCCCCTCCCGCTCCCCCCCAGCCCAGCTGTGTCCCGTTACCTTCTGGTCCACGATGGAGCAAGCCATTTCGCGGACATGTGCGAGGGAGAAGTTGCTGCAGTCGAGGACGACGGGTTCCCGGCTCAGGCCGATCTGGATGTGGAAGGGGATGCCGTGGCCGGAGAGGCGCCGCGTTGCCGGGCTGGGTGACGGGGGGGAGCCGGGGCTGGTCGCTCCCGCCTTCATCGGGCCGTCCAGTGCGAGCAGCAGCGGCGCCCTGTCCATGTCCCGTTCCCGTTCCCTGTCCCACTCCCTCACCCCCTCCCTGTCCATGTCCCTGTCCCTGTCCCACTACCTCACCCCCTCCCTCTCCATGTCCCTGTCCCACACCCTCTCCCTGTCCCGCTCCCTCCCTGCCCCTGTCCCACTCTCTCTCTCTCTCTCCCTGTCAACTCTTGCCCGCACTCCGCTACCGGCCGGGGAGGGGGAGAGGGAGAGGGAGAGGGCTCCGAGCCCGCGGCCGCCCAGCACCGGCCGCCAGCCACCGGCGACGACCCGCTACTGTCTGCCGCCTCCCTGCCAGCGCTCCCACCCTCTCCTTCACTCTCTCTCTCTGTCTCTGTATCTCTCCCCAGAACTGTCCGACTGGTTGGACGTCCGTGAGTCTCTTTCCCTCCAAGAGGCTCTCCCTGTCTGCCTCTCTCTGTCTGAGTGTCTATGGACTTTCTGTCTCCCTTGGTCCTGTTAACTTTTTCAATACGTCTCTGTCGCTGTTTAACTGTCTCTCTCTCCGGCTCTGTTACTCCGGCGTGATCATCTCTCTTTTAGTCCCTGTCACGAAACTACACTTTATCTTACTTTCTTCTTCATCTCTCTCTCTCTCTCTCTCTCACACACACACTTTATCTCCCTCTCTCCCCCGCCCCCTCTCTCACCTTCTTTCACTCCCTCTCTTTCTTCCCCTCTCTCCCTCTTTTTCTTTCTTCCTCTCTCTTCTTCCCTCTCTTCCTCTCTATCTTTCTTTCTCAACCTTCCTCTTTCTTCCTATTTCTTTACCCCCTCTCTCTATCTCTTACCCCCCTCTCTCGGAATGTTGCTCCGCTCTTCACTTCTGGGGACATCGGATGGTCGGAGTGAACAGTGTCTGGGCTCAGACGCTCTTCACCCGGGGAGAGCTCCGGTCACACTCCCTGCCTGGGCGAAGTCGGAGAGCTTCCCCTCTTTAATTGTCGCCTTTACATTGCGCGTCACTCCCTCCCTCTCTCTCTCTCTCTTCGCATTGCAAATCCAGGGGGCAGGAATGGGGTGGTGTAAGGTTGTAATCAACATTTCTCGCATGCATTTCGTCAACTGTCATTCGGCAGGCTGTTCCGCCCCCTTCTACTTTTATTCAGAAGAATTATTATCTTAATTACTATTCTTATAAAAATTCCCAAATTATTGCATTGAGCATTAAAAGCAGCGCTGGCATCCCACGACTCGGGAAACTTCAATTCTCAACAAGGGTACAGAAGTGTGAACGATGGTTACTTTCCCACTGCACCCAGGGCTCGCAGTGCGGTCTGCCTTACACGGGCCTCGCTCTCAGTGACCCAAGCGGGCCACATGAGTGGCACCGAAGATAGGCACAAAATGCTGGAGTAACAGCGCATCAGGCAGAATCTCTGAAGAAAATGAATAGGTGACTTTCGGACGGAGGCCCTTCTTCAGACTGAGAGTCGGGGAGAGGAAAACGTGATATGAAAAGGTACAAAACAAACCAGCCCTTACCCCCACCCTAGTTGCCCTGCTAGTTTCATTATTTGCAACCACATATCCATTTGTTATCAATTCTTCCACACCCAATAATGGACCATTGTGGGCTCCACCTTTCTTTGGTCATTGGTGCTGCCTCTGATTTGATCTGTACCTTTTCATACCTCTAGTTTCCCTCTCCACTGACGAAGGGTCTCCACCCGAAACATCACCTATTCATTTTCTCCACGGATGCCGCCTGACCCGGTGAGTTACTCCAGCATTTTGCCTGGTATAATGGTGGTTTTTGTGAACATTACTAAATACGCTAATTAATGTATGCATAGCCGCTGAGAATGTTGGAAGAATTTAGCACAGTTCCTGCTTTGTATATATATTATTCTGATTAAAGTTTATTTTGGTTTTTTTAAAAAAGGTTTGTGGTCTGGGCAATTGATATGGGATCCCAGGACTGAGCCACAATCAACATTGATTTATTTCTGAAGAAGGGTCCCAACCCAAAACGTCACCCATCCATGTTCTCCAGAGACGCTGCCTGACCCGCCGAGTTACTCCAACACTTTGTGTCCTTTTGTGTAAACCAGCATCTGCAGATCCTTGTTTCTATATAACTTCGGTGAGTCAAGAGTGTTTTATTGGCATGTCCCAGACAGAACAATGCAATTCTTACTTGCAGCACCACAACAGAATATGTAAACATAGTATTCTGTAAACAATATAACTTTGTCCAGCATCTGCAGTTGCTTGTGTCCACAAGTGACCAGCCCAGACCATCACATTGACTCCATCTACACGTCACGCTGCCTCGGCAAGGCCACCAGCATACTGTAATCAAGAACAAGTCTCACCCCAGTCACTCGCTCTTCTCCCCTCTACCATCAGGCAGTGGCACAGCAGTGTGAAAACACATACCTCCAGATTAAGGGACAGTTTATTCCCAGCTGTTGTCAGGCAACTGAACCATTCTACCATCAATTGGAGAGCGGTCCTGAGCTGACAGCTACCTCATTGAAGACCTCTTTAATTGGACTTTACTGACTTAACGTTATCTGTTTTATCATGTATCGGTACACTGAGGATGGCTCGATTGTAATCGTGTATAATCTTTCCCCTGTCTGGTTCGCATGCAACAAAAAAACTTTTCACCCCAGCCGCTTCCAGGCTGGGCTGCTGCCACCGCCTGTATTGCTGTATTGAGACCTTGGGGCTTTGTAGCTGAGAGCAGGGAAGACATCGGTTTAATGTTTCAGCTGAATAAAGGCACCTCTGTCAGTGCAGTACTTGCTCAGTCTAAATTGTATTATTACAGTGGGACTCTACACATGAAATGCTTTATATTAGATTTGATTTTAGTGGACAGTTGGAGACAATTCTTCCCCCCCCCCCCCCACTCCCTCTCTCTTTCCCCCATATAACAGGGGTTTACTGTTCTATAGAACTGAAATGCATGCCATTGAGGTAATTCCTTGGCTGGGTAGACCACTGATCGCTCAGTAGGTGTGCGGGGTGGGAGATTGCCACCTTCACGTGGTCCACCCTGTTTCAATGAATGCAATCAACCTGCGTGCACAAACAGAAGATCAAACAGAACAAGTTGTCTTACAGCTTTAGGCTGTGCACATTATATGGAAGAAGAAGAAGAAGTAGGTGTGCACGTTGTATCTGTACACTGTGGTTGGCTCGATTGTAATCCTGAATTGTCTTTCTTGTGAAGATAGACACAAAAAGCTGGAGTAACGCAGCTGAGGTAATTCAGCTGATCAGGCAGCATCTCTGGAGAAAAAGAATAGGTGACGTTTGGGGTCGAGACACTTCTTCATTCAGAGAGTGGGGGGAAAGGGAAACAAGAGATATAGACGGTGATATATAGAACAAGTGAATGAAAGACGTGCAAAAAATAATAATGATCAAGGAAAGGTGGAGCACTCAATGGTCCATTGGTGGCTTGAGCTGGATGATAACGAATTATCCAGACAGTGAAAATCAACAGGACGACAGTGAAACTAGTATGATGACTAGGTTGGGGGAGAGATGGAGAGAGATAGGATGGAAGGGTTACTTGAGGTTAGAGAAATCAATATTCGTACCGCTGGGGTATAAGCTGCCCAAGCGAAATATGAGGTGATATTCCCTCATTTTGCATTTGGCCTCACTCTGACAATGGAGGAGGCCCAGGATAGAAAGGTCAGTGTGGGAATGGAAAGGGGAGTTAAAGTGTTCGGCAACCAGGAGATTGTGTAGTTCAAGACGGACTGAGCAACGGTGTTCACCGAAACAGTGTTCACTTAAATGATCGGCCAGTCTGCACTTGGTATCGCTGATATATAGGAGTCCACACCTGGAACAGTGGATACAGTAACTGAGGTCAGAGCATGTGCAAGTGAACCTCTGCCTAACCTGAAAGGACTGTCAGGGTCCCTGGACAAAGGGGAGGGAGGAGGTTTAGTTTAGTTTAGTTTAGAGATACAGCGCGGAAACATGCCCTTAAGTCCACCGAGTCCGCATTGACCAGTGATCCCCGCACACTAACACTATCCTACATACACTAGGGACAATTTACATTTACACCAAGCCAACTAACCTACAAACCTGTACGTCTTTGGAGTATGGGGTGAAACCGAAGATCTCGGAGAAAACCCACACAGGTCACGGGGAGAACGTGCAAACTCCATACCCGTGGTCTGGATCGAACCTGGGTCAACTTTACCACTGTGTAACCATTTCGCCCGGTATAAGGACATGTTCTTTCTGTTGCATGGTTAGCACACAATGGTTTACACTGTACCTCAGTACATGTGACAATAAACTGAACTAAACTAAGTTGTAAGAACACTCCTAACTGTGAATCGTAGAACTAGCTGACCTACCCATCATGATCAGAAACAGTGGAATCCGCTGGTAGTACCCCATTGTAATCCTTTCTCATGAACAGAGGAATCGCTCGAAGGAAAACCAGGCTATTAGTTTATCACTGCCCTCATTGTGGTCACAGAATACAGTGGTTCTTCTTCAGCCGTCCCTTAGGAAAGAGGGTGATTTGCTTTTCATTGGGTCTGAGGTGATGAACATTGACAAGTGATATAGAAGGAGCTCTGCGCTTTAAAATGGAGATGAGGAGGAATTTCTTTAGCCAGAGGGTGGTGAATCTGAGGAATTCATTCATTGCCACAGATGGTAGTGGAGGACAAGTCATTGGGTATTTTTAAAGTAAACATTGATAGGTTCTTGATTAGTAAGGATAATAAAGGTTATGGTACAGAAATCACCTGTTGTCAGGCAGCAACTCTACCGCTACACCACTGTGCTGCCAATCATTAAATTATGGCAGTACTAATCTTGACCCATTAGTTTGCAACCATCCAGGAAATGATGAGATGTCCCAGGTGAGCAGCACAGTGGCACAGCAGTAGAGTTGCTGCCTAACAGAGCCAAAGACCCGGGTTCGCTCCTGACTACGGGTGCTGTCTGTACGGAGTTTGTACGTTCTCCCTATGACCGAATGGTTTTTCTCCGGGTGCTCCGGTTTCCTCCCACACTCCAAAGGTTTGTAGGTTAATTGGCTTCAATAAATTGTCCTCAGTGTTTAGGATAGTGCTAGCATATGGGATGATCATTGGTCAGCGCACTCTTGGTGGGCCAAAGCGCCTGTTTCCATGCTGTATCTCTAGTCTAAACAGAGAAGAGATTTGCAAACCGATGGGTCAACATTTTCCTCACAACACAGTGCATGTTGTGCCTGAAATTACTCAGAAATGGTATCCTAAAATGTTATTGAGGAAAAAAATATGTACAATTTGCATTACAATGAGCATCTCTCTTCTGAGTGATATAACAGTTCTGTGCCCTGAAAATTATTGCCTTCTGACAGGGGTGTGGGTGGCTAGTCTGACATAATCAGAAAAATCATTGCTGGGAGAAAAAGGAACGAGTCATTAACATTTGATGAGAGGAACCACAGGCTCAGAGTCATAGAATCATACAGCAAGGAAACAGGCCCTTCAGCTCAACTTGCCCAAGTCCCATCAACACTAGCCCTACTTGCCTGCTTTTGGCCCATATCCCTCTAAACCTGTCCTGTCCATTTACCTGTCTAAATGTTTCTTAAATGTTGCAATAGTCCCTGCCTCAACTACCTCCTCCAGCAACTTGTTCCAAATACCCACCACCCTTTGTGTGAAAACGTTACCCCTCACGTAATTTTAAGTCTTTCCCCCCACACCTTTAACCTATGTCCTCTGGTTCTTTCTGTTAAACCAGCTCGCATTCATAAAGCAGGGACAAGAATAGGCCACATGAATGAGGAAAGGTAAACTATGAAGCTATTTACTTGGTTATAGTGTTTTAGCTTAGTTTATCGTCGCATGCACATCGTCACATCACAAGCATTAGGAAGGCATCAAACCGTCAGCTCCTATTAACAAGCATTTTGGCTCTGATTTAAATGCTCTACGTATTTTTTTTAAATACTCATTGTGAAATTTTTGGTATAATTTCAAAACAAAATGTTCTACGAAATGTATCATTGTAACCCAGCTTGATTAATTCCACACCTACATACTGGCGGTGTCGACAAGCCTTTCATAAACTGAATTGTGAATTTAAACTGAGGATTTGACAATCTTTCATTATCTTTGTGTAAAGGAAGCCTGGCAAAAGAAGTTGTTACTTTGTGTTAAATAATGGGCAGCTTGTCATTGTTTCCTTACGAGATCTTCTCAACATAAAACTACAATTGGCTGCTTTTCTTTCTTGATACATGATGAATCTTGAGGAAGGTTTAAGTGAACAACATGTGAAACGCTATTCAGATTGAAATTCACCATCAACTTCTGACTTTGTATAATAGGTACAGTGGGCGGCACAGTGGCGCAGCGGTAGAGTTGCTGCCTTACAGCCCCAGGGACCCGGGGGCTGTAAGGCAGACTACGGGTGCTGACTGTACAGAGTTTGTACGTTCTCTATTTGACAGTGTGGGTTTTTTCTGGGTGCTCCGGTTTCCTCCCGCACTCCATGGACATACAGGTTTGTAGGTTAATTGGCTTCAGTAAAATTGTAAATTGTCCCTAGTGTGTTGGACAGTGCTAGTGTACATGGATCGCTGGTTGGCGCGGACGTGGTTGGCCGAAGGGCCTGTTTCCATGCTGTATCCAAGGCGAAAGGTACTGTTGTGAGTTCTTTGCTTACTGTCTTAGTCAGAGTCACACAGCATGGAAACAAGTTCTTTAATTCACCGCATCCATGCCCCTCTATCAATTACCCACCTAAACTAATCTCGTTCACGAGGACTTCTGCAAGTAGGATGAAAATGATTTATTTTATAACCGGAAGAAAATAAAGAATTTTCTTAAAAAACCCATAGGTTTAATAAGCAATTGTCAGTGGGTTAGTTAGATGTTATGGATTCAAGAAGGTTAGAGGTTGAGTGAATATTTGAAAGTATTTGGAGTATTGTGGGCACTTTTTTGCCAGAGGATGTTTACAAGAATAACCCCAGGGATAATTGGACTAACGTATGATGAGCGTATGATTACTGCTCTGGGCCTGTACTTGCAGGAGTTTAGAAGGATGAGGGGGGACTCACTGAATACTGAAAGGCCTGGATAGAGTGGATGTGAAGAGGATGCTTCCACTAGTAGGCGAGTCTAAGACCAGAGGCCATAGCCATAGAATAAAATTAAAGGCGATGAGGAGGAATTGCTTTAGCCAGAGGGCGCTGAATCTGTGGAATTCATTGCCACAGATGGATGTAGTGGCCAAGTCATTGGATATTTTTAAAGCAGAGATTGACAGGTTTTTGATTTGTAATGGCTTCAAAGGTTATGGGGAGAAGGCAGGAGAAAGGCGTTAAAAGGGAAAAATATATCAGCCATGATTGAATGGCAGAGTAGACATGATAGGCCGAATGGCCTAATTCTGCTCTTCTGTATTATTGATGAATACTGCCTGGAAAAAGCATAGGAAGGAACTGCAGATGCTGGTTTACACCAAAGATAGACACAAAATGCTGGAGTAACTCAGCGGGTCAGGCAGTATCACTGGAGAAAAGGAATAGGTGACAGTTCGGGTCGAGACATTTCTTCAGACTGTGAAAAGTGTTTTGTTTTGGGTGAGACATTAGATCATGAGGTGCCAGAGGCTTTTGAACCATCCCATTACATTTTTATTTTGAAGGGGAATATAGAGACTGCTAAGTGCTCTGGGCAAATTCATAATTCAGCCTCCATTACAAAATATATGCTGTTATTTTTTTTCTCACTTTAGACTGGTGAGTCCTTGCTTTGTGATATTAGCTGCTAAAGTTGTTTTCATAACAGCTGCAACCTGATTTCAAATATGCTTCATTGGCTGTGAAACATTAGGATCTGCCTTGGAGCCATGAAAGGGGTTTGCAAATGGAACTCATTATTTCTTACCAATCAAAAAATGAGCGGAATTGTCAAAAAGGTTAAAATGTGTAGGAAAGAACTGCAGATGCTGGTTTACACCGAAGATAGACACAAAATGCTGGAGTTATTCAGCGGGTCAGGCGGCATCTCTGGAGAAAAGGAATAGGTGACGTTTCGGATTAGGTCATTCGTCAGACTGCTTGGGAGAATTATGTAAAGTTGGGGTCCATTGCAGGTGTGGGTGAGTGAGGCCTAGAGCCGTGGGAGAGTCAGAACGAGAGCATGCTGGTGCCGGCGCATGGTGGCCAGTGTGGAATGCAGGACGCAGAAGAAGAACTGTTGTGAAAAGCAGTGGATTAACTGTCGATACCTGTAATCTGGGTTGGATCTGAACTGGGAGGTCTGGAACCGGAGTTGGAATTCCAGAGGCAGAAGATGGAGGCGCAGGCAAGCACTGAAGAAACACACATGGCTGTGACAGCAAGTCTGTGACCCAAAACGTCACTAATACTTTTCCTCCTGAGATGCTGCCTGACCCGTTGAGTTTCTCCAGCATTTTGTGTTTAAAAAGATTAATAATTGGCCTTAAGATAATTTCAAAGCCTTAGTCTTAGTTTTCTGCTGATAAAATTGTAGGTTTGTATAATTGTATAAATATAAAGTTGCCCCTAGTGTGTGGAGGGTAGTGTTAATGTGTGGGGAGTCGCTGGTCGGTGTGGATTCGCTGGGTCGAAGGGCCTGTTTCTGCGCTCTTTCTCTAAACTAAACTAAACTATTTTGTATTTCATTCAAATGCTACCGAGGCTCAGATTCTTTTTCTAGGCCTGATAGTAGTTTTACCAAACGCATCATTTTTTCACCTGGTGTTTGCATTTCTGCATTAATTGTGTTTACATCCCCCTACACATTCTGCTCACCCTCCTCAAATAGATTCAATCCTAATTAAATGCTGTCTGCACAGAGACTCCACTGTATAAAATCAGTGGATTTGCAAACCAACACATTTGTAATAAAAAAATCATAATTATCATAAATTAACCATATTTAAATATACTTAAAACGGCATCCTTAATGGGTTCTAAATTTAGATAAATATTTAATTCTAAAATAATAGAGTTTCAGTAGTGCTAATTAAATTGTATTTCTTGTCTGTAGAATTAAGAATGTTTAATTTTTTTTTTAGATCAGGGATATTAGCAAATTCAGCATTCATCTCCCACCCACAATGGCTCTTGAGAAGGTGTGGAGCACAATAATAAAAGATAAAACACACAGCACTAGAGTATCTCAGCAGGTCAGGCAGCATCTGCGGAGGAGATAGTTTGGCGACTTTTTAGGTTGGGACTCTTCTTCAGGCTCTCAGATTCTTCACTTTGAAGAAGTGTCCCAACCCAAAACGTCGCCTACCCATGTCCTCCACGTGTCACACTACTTCTGTTATCCCACTTTCTCATCCACTCCCTACACACCAGGGGCCATAAACAAAGGCCCAATTAATATAAAACCTGCCCTTCTTTGGGACGTGGGAGGAAACTGGAGCACCCGGAGGAAATCCACATGGTCATCGTGAGAACGCGCAAAAAGATGATTGTAAAATGATTGGAAAAAGAACTTCACTGTGCAGTGCAGACATGATAATAAAGCACCATTGAACCGCTCACAGTCAGCACTCTAGGCCAGGATCATTCTTGCACATCTGCTTGGTCAAAATCTCACATCAAATCTAACAGGAAATTATTCAAATTATCATTTCATACATAATAGGAGCAGAATTAGGACATTCGGCCCATCAAGTCTACTCCACCATTCAATCATGGCTGATCTATCTTTCCTTCTCAACCCAATTCTCCTCCCTTCTCCCCATAACCCCCGACACCCCTATTAATCAAGAATCTGTTCATCTCTCTTAAAAATATCCATCAACGGCTTCCACCACTGCCCATGGCTATTAATTCCACAGATTCACCACCTTTTGACTAAAGAAATTCCTCCTTATCCCTTTTCTAAAGGTACATCCTTTTATTCTGAGGCTAGGGCACCTGGTCCTAGACTCTCCCACTCGTAAAAACATCTTCTCTACATCCACTCTATCCAGGCCTTTCAAATTAGGAATGATGTTAAATAATGCTTTTGAAACTATGTATAACTATTATAAAATTATAATAAATTACAGCTTGTCAGATGTGACAAGTTCTAGTTGTGCATTTCCACCTCAGATTGGCGACCTTGGACTCTGATCTACCCACTAATTAACGACTCTGCTGTCAACATGCTAATAGCATGGAAAGGCCAACAGTGTGATGAGTGGAGTGACGTGGTAATGCAGGCACCAACTACCACTTTCGCTCCATTTCACATCTTTTAAAACTAAGATGATTAGTTGGAATTTGTCATGACTGTGACCCAAAAATTTTAAAACCAAATTTACAATCATAAAATTAAAATTACATTAGCTTCTATAACACTGATGTCACCAAAGTACAGGTAGTATTAATTATAATCTTGTAAATTATGCTATCACCGAATCAAAGTTAAACTAATATAAAGGGAAAGTCAACATGAGTCTATTGGAATTTTGTGGTTGGTGTATGAATTGATTTACCAATATAATAATCGGATTACAGAAGGTAGACACATATGCTGGAGTAACTCAGCATGTCAGGCAGCATCTCTGGGGGAAAGGTGACCTTTCGGATCGAAACACCTCTTCATACTTTAGATATTTTGTTTCTATCTTCGGTGTACCTTCGGCCCTTTTCTCCAGAGATGCTGCCAGACCGGCTGAGTTACTCCAGCATTTCTTGTCTATCTTCTGTGTAAGTCTGAATCAAATTCTGCAAATCACACAATCAGATTGCAGATATTGTTTGCAGATATTTTGCCCTATAGTTTTAGACTCCGCTACCCAGGGGGAAAATATTATGCTTATCCACCTTATCAATGTAATTATGCTCTGCAATTGGATCCTCTACTTCCTCATTCACAGACCACAGTCTGTTCGTATTGGTGGAAATGTGTCAGACTCGATAACAATCAGCACGGGAGCACCTCAAGGCTGCGTGCTCAGCCCCCTGCTGTACTCACTCTATACTCATGACTGCGTAGCCGGTCATAGTGCGAACTCCATCATCAAGTTCGCTGACGACACCACTGTTGTGGGATGTATCACTGATGGGGATGAGTCAGAGTACAGAAGAGAGATCGAGCAACTGTCCATATGGTGCCAGCACAATAACCTGGCCCTCAACACCAGCAACACCAAGGAACTGATTGTGGACTTTGGAAGGAGTAGGATGGGGACCCACAGTCCTGTTTATATCAACGGGTCGATGGTTGAAAGGGTCAAGAGCTTCAAATTCCTGGGCGTGCACATCTGTGAAGATCTTTCCTGGTCCGATAACACAGATGCAATTATTAAGAAAGCTCATCAGCGCCTCTACTTCCTGAGAAGATTACGGAGAGTCGGTCTGTCAAGGAGGACTCTCTCTAACTTCTACAGGTGCACAGTAGAGAGCTAGCTGACTGGTTGCATCGTGGCTTGGTTCAGCAACTTGAGTGCCCTGGAGAGGAAAAGACTACAAAAAGTAGTTAAACACTGCCCAGTCCATCATCGGCTCTGACCTTCCTTCCATCGAGGGGATCTACCACAGTCGCTGCCTCAAAAAGACTGGCAGCATCATCAAGGACCCACACCACCCTGGCCACACACTCATCTCCCTGCTACCTTCGGGTAGAAGGTACAGGAGCCTGAGAACTGCAACGACCCGGTTCAGGAATAGCTACTTCCCCACAGCCATCAGGCTATTAAACCTGGCTTGGACAAAACTCTGAACATTAATACCCCTCCATCTGTTATTTGCACTTTATTAATTTATTAATTAACATGTGTATTTACGTATATAATTGTAGTCAATGCCTACTGTGTTCTGTTGTGCTATGCAAAGAAAGAATTTCATTGTCCTGTCAGGGACACATGACAATAAACTCTTTTGACTTGACTTTGACTCTCTACAGCTTACCCCCTTAGTCTAGTGCAGTAAAAGACTGGATCAACTAATTCTTTATTCACATTAACACAAACAAACTTCCTATACGATACCTAACCAACACTGTGGGTCCGATCCTTGTCTCTACTCATCCAAGCCCTTCAGCCTCATGCAAGTGGACACCTCGAGCAAGTCACACAGTCCTGAGTGTACTCCCAGAGGATTGACTCCGATCCATGTGGTGTCCCCACTTTTATAGGGTATCGGACCCGTGGCGCGAACTATATGGGGGGAAACCCCTACAAGCCAATCACAATTATTGATCATATAATACATTTATTGACAGTTCCCTGACCCAATCACAAAGTACCCCATTACATTTGTTTCCACAGAAAGTTCGAGTTGGAAGACAGTTTACTAAAGTAAAGAAACATTTCCCCAGGTATATAAACAATTTGAACAAGGCTCCATACTTTAATCAATCACAAGATTATCAGCACAAACACTCTGCAACATAATTAACAATACTTTACAACACCCCATCCTATGACCAATCCTAATCATGCATTTGCAATCCTGCTCAGCTCTTTCTGCAAACCCTCATACATATTAACAATAAGAAGGACATCTAGACCTCACCTTATCCTAAACTTCCTCCCAGGGTCCAGACATCTTGGAGCCATGACTCATAGCTCTGCAACCTTTCAAAGAAAGAGGACAAGCATGCTTTGCAAATGCAGAGATTCTCCATTTTGTGACATGTTTTACTTGGCCAATATTATCATTCCCCTCTTTTATAATTTATGATTACCCTCTTATCATTTATGATAATCAAACAACAGTAACTTTACTCTTGCAGATATCCTAACAGGAAGATGCTGATGTGATTGCTCAGAATCTCATCAAGCTTCCCGAGTTTTCATGGGCATAGCTTCATGATTCCTGTCTAATGAGTCTTCACCTCCTGAGTTTTCATGGGCATGAATCTCCTCCATCCATCCTGTCAGGTGCATCTGTTTTTGACTCGTCATAGAGTATGATGTTTCTCAGAAATTCTCAAATAAAATAAATTGGTAGCCTATTTCCCACTGACACTCTTGCAGTGGTGGAGATGCACCCATGCATTTCCACCTTCTACCTTCACTGCTGTTGGAGTCATTAGGAGAACCTGGAAAGGTCCTTTCCAGTGAACCTCCAACCCTTTCCTTACCCAATTCTTTATAAGGACATAGTCTAAAAGGCTCCACCTTAGTAGAAGCAGTCAACAAACGCAACTCACCATATGCTGCTCTTACCCTACAGTGTGATTCTCTCAAAGCTCGAGTCAAAGCTAGAATGTAGTCGGTCATCTCCACAGTCATATGATGGAAAATTAAGTATATTTCATGACTGAAATTTGTCTAGGTAGCATCAGGGCCTTTAATAGATCTGTCACCAATTGTTTGTTTGATATTTAAGTCCTCGCCGAGGTAAGAAATCGTCTATTTCTCCATAATTGTCCGTAATCATGCACTACTCCAAATGCATTTCTAGAATCTGTATGTATGTTTACCTTTGCAATTTTCCACATAATGCAAGCCCTAATTAAAGCAAACAATTCGGCCTGTTGTGCTGAATAAGGTGACTCAAAGGCAGCTGCTTCTACGTTTTCCCCATTTTGATTAATAATTGCATACCCAGACAATTTCTCACCCCAGGGTTCAAAGGATTTACTCCCATCTATGTACAGTGTCATGTCAGGGTCCTCTATACGTGCGTCTCTCACATCCTCCCTCACAGATGTCTCCTCCTCGATTATAAACAAGCAGTCATGTCCCGCCTCTGACTGCTCCTCTGGGGGGTGAAACAAGAAAAGATGCCAGATTAATTGTTGTACAATGCCTAAACTGAAGCTTCGGGTTATTAAATAGGTAAATTTCATATTTGTTCTGACGAGCCATTGTTAGGTGCTGAGTCTGGCCTTGCCCTACCAAGGTTGCCACTGAATGTGAACTATATATTACTATCTCCTGCTGAAGGGTCAGATTTGCAGCAGACTCTAGACTATTATAAATGGTGGTCAGAATGTGGGTGCATAGTAGGTGTCCCCTTGCTACTGGGTTGAGTTTAGATGAATAATAGGCCACTGGTCCATACCTATCCCCATGTTGTTGAGCAAGGACTGCCGTCAAACATTCAGAGAGAATGGTGCAATAGAGTTGGAAGCGTCTATCGTAAAGTGGTCTTCCCAATGCTGGGGCCTGCATCAGTGATTTCTTCACATTCTCAAAGCCTCATGTGCTTCCCTAGTTAGTTGAAATTCACCCTCTTTACTTGTATAGGGTGTTAGCTCTTTAGTTTCTAAAGCAATGTTAGGGATCCAAGGCGTACAGTAATTAACCATACCAAGCCATTGCCTCATTTGTTTTGCTTCTTTAGGAATCGGGAATTCACAAATTGGTTAGAGTCTGCTTTTTTCTAGATTCCATTCTGTTGCCGAAATTATGACACCTAAAATTTTTACTTTCTCCTGGGCCAACAGTACTTTTTTTTTTAATTAATATTTTTATTAGAAGCAGAGTACAGTAGTATAAACCGCGGCATATGACAAAATACATTTATTGTACATCTTCCATTTTAAATTTGAAAAAGAAGAAATAGAAAAAGAGAGAAAGAGCAAGAAAAAGAGAAAGTAAAAGAAATAGTGAATGTGTTAACCCCTAAACTACCAAATAGTGTAATCAAAAAGTGAATAAGTAAAAACCTAAAAAAGAATAAGAAGACAAAAATGAAAAATAACAATTAAAAAAAAGAACCATAACGTGTTGATATACCTGCTTCATTTCTCACCACACCCATCACACTGTCCCTGAATCGGTTTAATTCCAAAATTGTGTTGCACCATACTATACTTGTAATGAATCAATGAAAGGAGACCATATCTTTAAAAATTGCTCTGATTTTGCTGCTAAGACGAGTCTCATATCTTCAAGATGTAGCGTTTCAGACATGCTTGTAATCCACATTTTAAGAGTTGGGGTAGAAGCATTTTTCCAAAGTTTAAGAATAAGTTTTTTTGACATTATCAGGCCATAATTGAGGAAACGTCTTTAAAATATTGATAGCTCAGAGCAGACTCCTGTTATTCTAAAAAAAAACAATTCTGTATGGGGGTCCAGTTGTGTTTTTAATAATTTTGAAAAGATTTCAAAGCTTCCTTTCCAAAATTTATGAAGTTTTATGCAAGAGGCAAAGGAGTGTGTTATAGTTGCTTCTTGAGCTGGACATTTGTCGCAGATAGGTGATACATTTGGATAAAATTTGTTCAGTTTAGTTTTTGAGTAATATAGTCTGTGTAGTATTTTAAGTTGGATTAGAATATGTCTTACATTAATAGAACAATTATGTATATATAGGAGATATTTCCCATCTGTCTTTGGGGATTTTTAGGCTTAATTCCTGTTCCCACTCTTCTAATTACATCTGACAATGGAATTTCTACACTTAGAAGGATATTGTACAAGTATGATATTAAATTAATTGACTGTGTTTCTATTCATACATTCATCTAATATATCTGGCAACAGAGTTTGGTATTTGTGGCTATATGTTTTCAAATAATCTTGAATTTGAAAATATCTAAAATATTGATTACCTTTCATACTGTATTTCGACTGTAATTTCTGGAATGATAAGAGGTTTCCCATTTCGTACAAATCTCCAACCTTTTTAATTCCTAGTCTTTCATAGAAACATAGAAACATAGAAACATAGAAATTAGGTGCAGGAGCTGGCCATTCGGCCCTTCGAGCCTGCACCGCCATTCAATATGACCATGGCTGATCATCCAACTCAGTATCCTGTACATGCTTTCTCTCCATACCCCCTGATCCCTTCAATGACAAGGGCCACATCCAACTCCCTCTTAAATATGGCCAACGAACTGGCCTCAACTACCTCCTGTGGCAGAGAATTCCACAGATTCACCACTCTCTGTGTGAAAACGATTTTCTCATCTCGGTCCTAAAAGACTTCCCCCTTATCCTTAAACTGTGATCCATTGTCCTGGACTTCCCCAACATCGGGAACGATCTTCCTGCATCTAGCCTGTCCAACCCCTTAAGAATTTTGTAAGTCTCTATGAGATCACCCCTCAATCTTCTAAATTCCAGCGAGTACAAGCCAAGTCTATCCAGTCTTTCTTCATATGGAAGTCATGCCATCCCAGGAATTAGTCTGGTGAACCTTCTCTGTACTCCCTCTATGGCAAGAATGTCTTTCCTCAGATTAGGAGACCAAAGCTGTACGCAAGACTTCAGGTGTGGCCTCACCAAGACCCTGTACAACTGCAGTAGAACCTCCCTGCTCTTGTACTCAAATCCTTTTGCTATGAATGCCAACATACCATTCGCTTTCTTCACAGCCTGCTGCACCTGAATGCCTACTTTCAATGACTGGTGTATCATGACACCCAGGTCTCGCTGCATCTCCCCTTTTCCTAATTGGTCACCATTCAAATAATAGTCTACCTTCCTGTTTTTGCCACCAAAGTGGATAACCTCACATTTATCCAAATTATGCTGCATCTGCCATGCATTTTCCCACTCACCCAGTCTATCCAAGTCATCCTGCAGCCTCCGAGCATCTTCCTCACAGCTAACACTGCCCCCCCAGCTTCATGTCATCCGCAAACTTCGAGATGTTGCATTTAATTCCCTCGTCCAAATCATTAATGTAAATTGTAAATAGCTGGTGTCCCAGCACTGAGCCTTGCGGCACCCCACTAGATACTATCTGCCATCCTGAAAAGGACCCGTTCACTCCTACTCTTTGCTTCCTGTCTGCCAGCCAGTTCTCTATCCACATCAATACTGAACCACCAATACCGTGTGCTTTAAGTTTGTATGCTAATCTCTTGTGTGGGACCTTGTTGAAAGCCTTCTGAAAGTCCAGATACAACACATCCACTGCTTCCCCCTTATCCACTCTACTAGTTACATCCTCAAAAAATTAAATAAGATTTGTCAGACCTGATTTAACTAACCTTTTGTAAATCCCTGCTGACTTTGTCCAATGATTTCACCACTTTCCAAATGCGCTGCTATCCCATCTTTAATAATTGACTCTAGTAGTTTCCCCACTAATGATGTTAGACTAACTGGTCTGTAATTCCCCGTTTTCTCTCTCCCTCCCTTTTTAAAAAGTGGGGATACATTAGCTACCCTCCAATCCTCAGGAACTACTCCAGAATCTAAAGAGTTTTGAAAAATTATCACTAAAGCATCTGCTATTTCTGGGGCTACTTCCTTAAGTACCCTGGGATCCAGCCTATCTGGCCCTGAGGGTTTATCGGCCTTTAATCCATTGAATTTACCCAACACCACTTTCCGGCTAACCTGGATTTCACTCATTTCCTTCATCTCATTTGACCCGCGATCCTCTGCTATTTCCACCAAATTATTTATGTCTTCCTTAGTGAAGACAGAACCAAAGTAGTTATTCAATTGGTCTGCCATGTCCTTGTTCCCCATGATCAATTCACCCGTTTCTGACTGCAAGGGACCTACATTTGTTTTAACTAATCTTTTGCGCTTCACATATCGATAAAAACTTTTGCAGTCAGTTTTTATGTTTCCTGCCAGTTTTCTTTCATACTCCATTTTCCCTTTCCTAATTAAGCCCTTTGTCCTCCTCTGTTCATCACTGAATTTCTCACAGTCCCCTGGTAGGCTGCTTTTTCTGGCTAATTTGTACGCTTCATCTTTTTCTTTGATACTATCCCTGATTTCCCTTGTTATCCATGGATGTGCCACCTTCCCTGATTTATTCTTTTGCCATACTGGGATGAACAATTGTTGTAGTTCATCCATGCAGTCTTTAAATGCCTTCCATTGCATATCCACCGTCAACCCTTCAAGAATCAATTGCCAGTCCATCTTGGCCAATTCACGTCTCATACCATCAAAGTTACCTTTCTTTAAGTTCAGGACCCGTGTTTCTGAATTAACAATGTCACTCTCCATCCTAATGAAGAACTCAACCATATTATGGTCACTCTTGCCCAAGGGGCCACGTACAACAAGGCTGCTAACTAACCCTTCCTCATTACTCAATATCCAGACTAGAATAGCCTGCTCTCTCGTTGGTTCCTTCACATGTTGGTTTAGAAAACTATCCCGCATACATTCCAAGAAATCCTCTTCCTCAGCACCCCTGCCAATTTGATTCACCCAATCTATATGTGGTTTGAATGACGGGTTATACAATAAATGGTTTGAATGATGGGTTATTAGCTATTGGAGAAAGAAGAGATAGATTTCTTAGTTTAAGAGTAAATTTTACTTGTCTCCAAATTCATAAAGTGCTATGACTAATCGGGTTTTTCTTGTATATTGTGTTCTTCAACTTTATTGGGGAAAGAAGGATCGCGCTTATATTAAAAGGCAAGCAATCTTCTCTCTCCATTCCTAACCAATCTACCTGTTGACATGAATTATCCAGCCAGTGAATTACATTTTTAATATTCGCTGCCCAATAATAGTACAAGAAATTGGGGAGCGCCAATCCACCGATTTCTTTGGGTTTACATAGATGTTGTCTATGAATTCTAATTTCCAAATAAAATTTGTAATCTGGGAATCATGGATTTAAGAGAGAGTCGGATAGAGCTCTAGGGGCTACTGGAGTCAAGGGATATGGGGAGAAGGCAGGCACAGGTTATTGATAGCAGACGATCAGCCATGATCACAATGAATGGCGGTGCTGGCTCAAAGGGCTGAATGGCCTCCTCCTGCACCTATTTTCTATGTTTCTATGTTTCTAATCAAGTTTCTTAAAAAAACAAATTAGGTAAATATATCGGTATTGATTGAAATAGATAGAGAATTTGTGGGAGGAAAATCATTTTTATGGCATTTATTCTGCCTATTAGAGACATCGGAATTATTCCAGAATTGAATAAGAGCATTTCATTTGATAACTAAAGGCAGGAAGTTTGGCTTGAATAAAGAATTATATTTTCTGGTTACTTGGATACCCAGGTATTTACATTTTTCTGTATCAGTTCTAAAAGGAAATTTGTGTCGACTCTTGGGGTTTTATCGCCATGAATTCACTTTTATTCCAGTATATTCTATATCCTGCGAAAGAACCAAATTCCTCTATTAGATTCAATATATTTGGTATACTAACTTGAGAGTTTGTAATGTATAATAATACATCATATGCATATAATAATATTTTATTACTGGAATGTTTAGTATTATAACCATGAATATTCAGATGTATTCTTATACTTTCTGCCAAGGGCTCTATTGCAAAGGCAGATAACAGGGGTGATAATGCGCAACCCTGTCTATTGCCCCTTTATAAGTGAAATTTCGGAGAAAGTATGTGGTTGGTCAATATTCTAGCTCATGCCCTGTCATATAGTAATTTTATCCATGAAATAAAATTCTCTCCCATCTGAAATGTTTGCAGTACTGTGAAGAGGTATTCCCATACTACTTGGTTGAATGCTTTTTCTGCATCTAATGAAATAAATGATGTCTTCTTCAATTTTGTGTGAATGCATTATATTAAAAAGACGTCTCAATCATTAAATGAATGTATCTTGGGCATGAACCCCGTTTGATCTGCATGTATTAATTTACTAACGTATTTGCTTAATCTTCTTGCCAGAGTTTTCGCTAATATTTTCTGATCTGTATTTAATAATGCAATTGCTCTGTATGAACCGGGGTCTTTTAGATCTTTATCTTTTTTAGGGTATAAGTGTGATAGTTGATTCCGTTAGTGTTTCTGATAGTGTCTGTTCTTTAAATGCATATGTATAAAGCTTGTGAAAACGTGGTGAAATTACCTCGTAAAATCTTTTATAAAATTAATTACTAAACCCATCTGGTCCCGGTGTTTTACCATTCTTCAGTGAGTTTATTGTCTCTTCTATCTCTTTGATTGAAACCTATGCTCCTAATTCCTCGTGTTCCAACGGATTAAGTGTTGGGAGATTACAGTTGTCCAGAAAGTTTATAATTTTATTGCTGTCTGTTGATGTTTTGGATGTATATAAATTTTGATAAAATTGAGCAAATCTTTTGTTAATGTCTTTAGGCAGTATTAACAATTCATCTTTATCTGATTTGAATTTTAGAATAGTGTGATCCTTTTCCACTTTTTTCAGCTGACGTGCCAAAAGTTTGTGTGGCTTATCGCCAAATTCGAAATTTTCCTGTTTTGTAATTTGAAATAATCTAATAACTCTTGCAGACAAAATTAGGTTTAGTTTAAATTTAAATATTGCTATCTTGTTGTGTTTATCTCTAGTTGGATCTTTCGCGTTTTCTATATCAAGTTGTCTAATTTGTTCTTCGAGTTGCAATTGTTCCGTCCTATTCTTTTTATTTTGAAAAGCTTGGTATGAAATAATAGACCTCTAATAAATGCCTTAAAGGATTCCCATAATAGGGAGTGTGAAATATCTGGGGTATCATTAGTCTCAAAGAAAAGTTCCATCTGTTGTTTTAAGTATATACAACCGTCCGGGTTGTTTAGAATTTGGGGATTAAATCTCCAGAACGATTTTTTATTGAACATTCCTTCTAGTTTTAGGAAGAAGGTTAACAGATAATGATCAAAGATGATGCTATTATAATATTTGGGATTAGTTGTAAAGGGAATTTATTTCGTGTCCACAAGGAAGTAGTCGATACGTGTATAGGTTTTATGTACTGATGAATAAAAGGAGTATTCCCTTCTGGCCGGGTTTGCAATCCCACATACATCTGTTATATTTGTGTTTTTTATGTATGTGTTTAAAAGTTCACTGGATTTTGATTTTATATTAAGTCTCTTTTGTTGGGCAGATTTATCCAGATATTGATCCAGAACACAATTGAATTCTCTCCAGTAATTATGACATACCTCCCCTCTTTGTTTGTGATGGTATTCTTATGTCTAAATTGTATGCCTTTATGAATTATAATAGCGGTACCCATAGATTTAGAGAGATAGGAGGAATGATATGTTTGACCGATCCAATTTGCCTTCAGCCTGGTCTGTGTTTGAACTTTCAGATGTGTTTCATGTAGAAATATTATATCGCCATCGAGTTATTTTAATTGGGCAAAAATCTTACCCCTTTTAATTGGTTCATTAGCATCCCTTATGTTCCAGCTGCACAACGTAATTCCTCCAATTTTCTTTTGTGCGTCGTCTTGCATTATAAATTACATTGGTACCTTTATTTCAGATGTTGCAACACAAACCCTTAAACTTCTGGGTGTTGGGTGGGTGCTCATAGCTGCTAAACTATGTTGGTATATTCCTTGAAAATGTGTCCTTATAGAAAAAATCAAAAAAAGTGCTAAATAATATTAAAAATGTGAAAAAACTGTATTAAAACAAAAAAATACTGTGAGAAAAAAACACCAAATGGTGGGAGAAAAATTCATGAAACCTTCCGTAGATGTAAAGTTGCATTAAGTACCGTTCCCTTAAACAAGTATTGTAAAAAAGAAAGAACAGGTCAAAACCGGGTAATATATTCAAAGAGAAAACCAGCGAACATGTATTGTGATTAGTTCTTCTGGCATCTTAAAATGGACAAGTATTTACTATTTACTATTTAATTACTGTATTAAACTTAGCAGACAAACCCCAGTATATTTAAGTAAGAATCTGCTGGTTGGAAGGGGTTAACCAAAATTGCGATCTTGGCTGCTTGCCAACTGTTTCGCTCCCTTCCAGCCTATGGTTCCTTGTTAGTTTGTCCTGAGCATAACTGGGAATTTGTCTTCCCGAATCGATTACACATATTTTAGTATATTAGTATATGGATCCAACAGACTTAACTAGGGATCAAAGTCTACAGTATGTTCAATATTGACTTAAAAAAAAAAGAATCATTATTCGGTTATGATAGTACATTTTAGATTAGATACATGTTAGTCCAGTTATTTATGTGTCAGTATATAATTATTTATATCTTTTTGTTAGTGAATTATTACGTTCCGCTCCAATTAATTTAATTTTCTATGCTGCGTAGTTCCATTTTATTAAATCTTTCTTTCAAAAATATTTTATCCTTGAGATTGCATTCCAAAGCTGATAAGGTGTCTAGACATAAACACATGTGAATTCGTCGGCCATCTTATTGGCAACATTTGTACTTATATTTATTTAAAAAGTCATATTTTCTCAGTTTTCCCTCTCCAGATATATATAAAAGGTAAACCTCCGGATAACCGTGACATTTTACATATCCTTTAATGTCCTTTGTTAGATCTTGCACATATTTGAATGCTTCTTCTGGATCAGTAAAGAAACGCTCCAAGTCATTGTATGTGATCCTCATGTTTGCAGGATAAATTATCCCATATCTTAAGTTCGGAATTCCTTTAAGGATCAGTCGTGTCTTTGTAAAAAAGGGCATGTTTCTTCGCCACTTCTGCTGGGTAGTCTCTAAAGAAGCGTACGATTTCACCTTCAAACATCAGATTTTTTCGCGAATGGAATTTTTTTCATTATGTCTTCAAGAACTGCTATGTCGTGAAGTTTCACTATAATCTGTCTTAGTGGGGCTCCTGGCCTCGAGTATGCTCTCTGAACTCGTTGTGCAACATCTACTTTTGGTTTTTCAGCCAGCTTGAATACTTGTTTAAGTAAGTTGGCAGTGAAATCCCGAGGGTCCATTCCAATCTCCTATCCTTCTCTCACTCCAACTATCCTTAAATTCTGCCATCTTGACCGAGCTTCGAGATCGAGACATTTATCGGTCATTCTAGCCAGTTGCCCAGAAACTTGGTCTTGATCTTCTTTCATTCTCTTCATCGCTTCAGACATATCCTTCATTGCCGTTTCCAGATCTTTATTAGCATTGCTTTGTTCTGCAGCAGTAGTGAGAACAGGCTCAAGCTTTTTATTGTAATCTTCTTCAATCCGTTCAATTTCTACTCTTAGCTCAGTCTCTACTTCCTCAATACGTTCCTGTAGAGTACCAATTGTCTCGATAACTTGCTTATTCCCGAGATCCATACTTGCAGACAGTATGGAAATCTCCTTGTGTAACATCTCAGCAAAGTCTTTTGACACAGCTTCTCTTAAAGATTGTTCTTGTTGTTTTAATTTTGCTTTCAGTTCATCAATAAATCTTTGTCTTTCAGATTCTTCTTCTTCAGATCCTTCTGGAGTTGTTTGAGGTGTTTTTCCCCAAGTCTTTAATAAGCAGTTTGGTCAGTCTTGTCATGGGTCGTCTAGGTAAATTCCGTTTTGACATTTAAAAGTGCCAGTTTCCCCATTGGTTTGCGACGATTTCTGATGACGTCACTAACGCGACCTCAGGCATCCACGGTGAGTGTTTTTCCAATCGGTCCTGTTTTCTTTTAAAGGCTTTTTAGCGCATTTTTTTGGAGCGGAGCTGAATACTGCACCTCTCACTGCTGCACGGCGCCACCGGCCATCAGTACTTTTGACTGGGACACCACATATCCCAAATTAGCTGGATGATTTAGTAATGGTGCAGTATCTTCACGGTTGCTTGATTCGTCTCTGCTGGCCACTAACAAGTCATCAACGTACTGCATTAAGGTTGATCTTCTTCTAAAATTTAAAGTACTCAATTGTTCTTGTAGACATCTAGGAAATAAAGTAGGCGAATTGATGAATCCCTGAGGCAATCCAGTCCAGGTGTATTGCTGGCCCCTATATGTGAAAGCAAACAAATATTGGCTGATAGAACAACAACATACTGGTTAGACAAATTTCGCACTTCGTATTTATTCAGGTCTGCCATAGTAATTGCCCGTTTCACCATTGCTCCTAGATCTTTTGCACTTGCCGAATAGTGGTGCAATATATCACTTGCTCCACATATCACTTTTCTGGTGATATGTGGAGCAACCCCTGCAGTTCTTTTCCATAAATTCACCGGTACATCAGCGTATTCCGCAGTGCCCCCCTTCAACATGTGCCAAAATTCTTGTTTCCACTTTGTTCCCTTACATCAATAACAGTTACTTTGTTTCCATTCTTAGTTTCTCTGTAGCTTCCCCTTGGCTCTTGCTCCATTCTCTCCTCCTCTGTCTTCGTGAAGGGCATTCCATGCTCCAGTGACCTAGTTGGTTGCAATTGAAGCAAGCCCCTGAGGTTACTATTTTCTTCCCTTTGTAATATTTCTCCATGTAATTATGGGGCTGTCTATAATTCTTTCTTGACTCTGGACTATCTTCCCTTAATGTCTTCCTCGTACAATTTTCAGTGTCAATTGTAATGGTATTCCTAATTTATTCATCTCGATAGATTACTTTGATGGGACTGGGGTAGGGGTCAGATGATCTTGTCCATTGATTCTGGACTGGCTGGCTAATCAGGACTGTGAAAATGGGTTGGTCTGTGAAAAAGGTGTCACTTCTTGGTTCCTGATCTCCTGGCCAGCTTACTCTCTGTTCTCTCTGATCTCTCTGATCTCTGGGATTTAAAGACTTCCTGTAATCCCTAGGATCTCTCGAGCTCCTGTAGTCTCTAGGATCCCAAGGGTCCCCTTGCTCCTGAGAGTTTCTTCTCTGACCCCTTCCTTCAATTCGTCCCCTAGTCGGACATGCTCTACTCCAATGCTCGGTTCCACCACGTATAACACTGATCTGGTCCCATTATTTTATTTCTTCTCCAATTTGTCTTGGGGAAATCGGCTCTAAGGCAGGCATATCATCGTAAAAATGCTCTGGATATTCTGGACCCTAATTTCTCTCGTTCCATATTTTGCTAATATTTTAGGACTCTACTGTCCCGAGTCAGATTTTGGCGCCTCCTTTTTAATTACATATTCTGTTTTTGTTTTTACCGAGCTTCCTGCTTTTTGATATCTTTCCAGTGATAGCTCATTGCCCGAGCCATCTGACTGGAACTATTTTCCGACCAGTCCATATTATTGGTTTTCATTGATTCAGCCACGTTAATTGGAAGGCAGTTCAATAATATTGTGCAGTACTGAGGAGAATTTGCCCCATTCCTAAAATTCAGATCGCCTGACTGATCCATGTATAACTCCGAGAATCTCTCTAAAAACTCATCTGCTCCTTCTCCTTACTTTGGTCTCACATCCAGAATCCTAGCAATATCTATCGGCATCTGAAGAGTAGTCGCTTAAAATTGCATCTTCTCTTGCACTATTGTCAGCGATCACATTAGCCAGTGCTTCATGAGTTGGTTGCTAGGAATCTGGTATGCTCTGTCCGAGTAATTATCTGTTGGATCACAGCCCATAAATCTAGGGAGTCTGCATGACTCAGACATTCTCTCCAGGCCGGCAGCATCTCTGGAGAGAAGCAATGGATGATGTTTTGCGTCGAGTCTCTTCTTCAGTCAGAAAAGAAGGGTCTTGACCCGAAACGGCACCCATTGCTTCTCTCCAGAGATGCTGCCGGTCCCGCTGAGTTACTCCAGCATTTTGTGTCTATCTTCAATTTTCTTGGCCCCGCTCTGGTAGTAGGAGTGGGGGCGGATCCGGACCGCAATGGCCGTGAGCCCCAGGCTGAGCACGGCGATCGTTTGCCTGCTTCTGCTGCTGTTGCAGGTGAGACGTTGCATCGCACCAGAGTCTCGGGCTTGTCCCACTTTGGCCATTGGCGCACAAAGATTTCGTTCGCTACAAAAATTTCGGAGCCCCATGCGATGTCGCTCACAACTGCATACCCCTCCGCGCTTCTCAGTGGGACCGGCCCCATGCGGCCATATGATGCCCGTGCGCCTCAACGCGACGACGAGGTCGCATAATTTGCGTGCCAAGGACACGTAAGTGGGACAGGCCCTTTACAGTCAGGTATCTTGCTCAATACTGCCATCATCTCATTGGGTTCCCATGGGGTATATACATCAATAGTTCGGGGATTGTTTGCACCCATTGCACTAACTAGATCAAAAGCTGGACTAGCATTTCTCGCTACTCTTCTAATTCGTCTAGGTTTAGGCTCACAAGGGGTTGTACTATGTCTCTAATTCTCTCTCCTTAAATACGGGAGATTTCTTCATCATTCTACTCCTGGTACTGTGAGCTACTGGACTACCTGCCAATAGTGAACGGGTTGGAGTCAAAGGATCCTGTACTGGTGTTGCTGCTGTTTGTAAAGCAGGCTTTATTGTGGAATATGCAGGTGGTGTTAAAGGTGCTGCTGGCTCTAAGTGTCTGTTGTGTGCGCAAGCTATACAATGTTTAGATGGAATACAGAGAACGCAAGAGGAATAAGGTGGAGGCAAGAGGAATAAGGTGGAGGCTGCGAACTTCTCCTAATCCTAATACTTTCCCAATCTTCCAAATAATCATCTTTTCCTCCTTCAAAGCCATTGCCAACCACCGGGTCCTTAAATTCTAAATCTACTGGTGCCAGTTTCCCTTCAGGAAATTTCTTTCTCTCACACTCCTTATGCTCTCTAGTACATCCATACCCCTTTCTCAAGGTGCCTGGAGGTCGGTTTACTTCATCATCTCTTAGTTCTATTCCAAGCATTGAAGCTGCTTCCTGCAAATTTGCCATTCTCACAGCCTCTCTACTAGCTTTCTGCTCTTCATAATACTTTCTCCATAATCCAATCAACTCCTTTGCTGCGTTGCTATTGCTGCACTGCCAAATAATCTGTTCGATATACTTCACTCCCTTCAATGTTCCGACCCCTTCTTCGGGCCACAAATCAACTCCTAATTTCCTATTCAGCGCTCCCGAAAAACTCTTCAATCTCAGCCTTTTGTGGAAACTCGCTACACACTAACTGTAACGGGCTCTCAGGGTCCACAAAAGTATCTCGTTCGATCTGATTTCCCATTGTTGCCAACAATGGACACAAACACTTAACGATTCACACAATATCCCAACATTTCACACTCTACTCACCATCTTCTAGATTTATCAAACTCGCTCCCAAACAATGGCCAAAAGTTCCACAGCGCGTCAGCAGTATCGCACTTCTCACAACACAATCACACAATCAAATCTCCTTTCAAGTGGGTGCCCAAAAATTCCTTCACAGTCTCACACAAATTCACACAAGCTTCCAATCCTGTCAACAATTTCAAGTAACAATCCTTGGTCGACAAACAAGTTATGGTGCTTCAGCAAACAATCAAACATGCTTCAGCAGCACATCTCCTGCACTCAAAACACGTTAATCTAGACAAATGAGCTCCAAACACGCAAGCAAAATCGTACTTGGACACAAAACTATACCACTTATTACTATCATACAAAAACACATTCCAATATAGAACACAAGCATTCATCTAATATCGCTTTCATTAACTGAAAGGTCCCAAAAACAAATCACAGTATATTTTTAATCCCAAATCGTGCTGTTTTCAACCAACGGAACCCCTGCCCTAGATACAGGAGACTTTCCCTTCAAAGTACTTTTTCGCTGAGTGGTACTTCCCCATAAAGCTAATCTTTTCTAACAGGTGCTCTTTCCTCTTCTAAGTTTATATACTTAGTGGTACACTTCCCATCAAGATACTCTTTTCTAACAAGTACTATTCTTCTACCTCAGTTACTTTTTCCACTAACAGGTACTGATCAACGGATCTAAAGGATACGAACACTTGATTGAACAGCCACAATTCGGACTCCAATTATAACAGTAGTCTTAATCACACTATATCAATATACAGTCACGATTCGAACCACGATTAGAACAGTGTATCTAACATGCAAAACATTAAATCAAAGGCAAGACGCAGTAAATACAATAAAGCAAGGGCAACATTTTAAACACACTTCAAACTGTAAATCAACAAATTTTTAACAATTACAAAATATATATTTATTACACACGTTAACCAACAATCTAATATATACACTTTTATCAATGTACAATAGCAAATGCCCTCAATATGATAGCCCGGAATAGAAATACCAAGATCTCTATGCAATAGCCAGACCTTCAATATGAACTCCTGAATTTGGTAGAGTTTGAATCAAAGAATTTAGATCTTTACTTTCTTAATTACCGTACCCCACTATTTTATCTCCCTTCCCACAAATTCGAGTAATTATAATAGATTCTTCTTTAATTTCAATCAATCCTCAGTGTTGTCCCCGAGTATTTCCTTCCGCCAATTATACCCCAACACTGGGTTCCCAGCACCGTTACGGAGTCCTCAACTTATCAAAAGTTCTAGATACTACTCACACAGGCGGGGCCTTCAACCCCCTAGGCTCCTTCCTTACAACCTGCTATGTACTGGGCTTCAGCGCATGTCCACTTCGCGCTGGCGTTCCATGCTGATCTTTAAAGTGCCTTTCCAATCGCACCCTCAGCAACGATACACTACTTCTCCTCTTTGTACTGTTCTCTACTCAGCCCTGTCTCTTAAAATACCCCAGCCAATTCAGATATCCCAGTCTGGGCGGGGCCTTCAACCCCTGAAATATCTCTCTGGTGTCAGGCCAACTTAATTGTACCCGACCCCAACAGCTGTTGACTAACTAGGTGCGGGGTCTCAAACCCTCTAGAGAAAAGCCTTGTGAGCCTAACTCACACCACACCCTTAGGCAAGGATTCCCTCTCTCCCTACCCTCAGTGCATGCTAGACTACTGTTCTTCGATCTCGTTGGGAACCCCAACACAAGCGCGTGCGAATGATCGATACGTCCCGATCAGCGAAGTGGGGAAAACCGATGCAAAAACCACACTGTAGCGCCAATTTCTCCCCTCGCAATCTGGAACGACTCAACTCTCTGATCGCAAACTTCTGCCTGGGGCTCCATTGAGATCCCGGACGAGCCCCTAATGTAATGATGCTCTCTACAGCTTACCCCCTTAGTCTAGTTCAGTAAAACACTCAGTCAAGCACTGGATCAACTAATTCTTTATTCTCACTAACATAAACGAACTTCCTATACGATACCTAACCAATGATGATAGGATGTTTCTTGCAGTTTGAAAGGTATAAAACATAACCCCACTATTTAAAATTGTGTCTGAGAGATACAACAGGGAATTATGTATTGGTTAACCTAAAATTAGCAGTGGAAAAAATGTTGTAAATTTATATAAAGGATGTGATAACAGTATACTTAGAATATATCAATGGGATTAGTCAAAGGCAGCAATGAATTATGAAAGCAATATCATGCACTATTATTATTTACTTATTTGCTTGTTTTTTTAATTCTATATATACTGAACTTTTTTGTTGTTTATTACAAGTTTTGCAGAGTTTACTGTTGTGTTGCTGCAAGTAAAAATGTCATTGTTCCGTTTCAGGGCATATGACAATAAAACACTCTTTACTCTTGGACATGGAACAGTACAGCACAACAACAAGTCCTTCTGCCCATAAGACTGCAGTGACAAGACTGTCTCTTATCTATGCATGTAAACCATGTACCTCTATTTCCTGCTTATCCATATTACTATCTGAAAACCTCTTTTTTTTTTAAATTTATTTTTTTTAATTAAAAAATGATTTATTTAATTGATTGTTGATTGAGTTTTAATCTTTTTTTTTGTAAAATATTTTTATTAGAAGTAATTACATATTAAGAAGAGATAATATAAAAACAAAAAAAAGGAAAATATTATTCGTCACATACATTCTTAGTATTTTTAAAATTTACAGTCAATCTTATTTGTACTTCTATATTTTTTTATTTTATAACAGTAGGAAATAAAGATAGGTAATAAAAAGAAAAATAGATAAGAAAGAGATAAATAAAATGAGTGGAATATTAAGCAAGATATTCTTCATTGGAAATATATTCATGATATATTGTATATAATTCTTCATCTATTCCTTCATTCAGGCTTCAGTCATGGCCACGAACCGGACCACCTAAACCCTTTAAATATTCAATAAATGGAGACCATATTCCTCTGAATTGATCTAACCTGTCCATTAGGACAAGTCTTAATCGTTCCAGATGAAGTGTCTCCGACATTTCTGTAATCCACATTTTGATTGTAGGGGATATGGCACCTTTCTAAATTCTTAATATTAATTTTTTACCAATTATTAAACTATAACCAATAAAAATTATTTGTTGTGTTGTTAGTATCTGATCCGTTTCTAATATTCCCAATATAATTAATTTTGGGTCTGGAATTAAATTTGCATTAACTACATTCGAGATTATCTTAAAAATTTCTGTCCAAAAATTAGTAATCTTTGTACATTTTGTGAATGAATGCGTTAGATTAGCTTCTAATTGTTGACATTTATCACATATAGCAGAAACATTTGAGAAAATGTTGTTTAATTTGGATTTTGAGAAGTGTAATCTATGTATAACTTTAAATTGTATCAAGGAGTGTCTGGCATTTAATGAGCAATGGTGTATATGTTGTAAACTTTCATTCCATACTTCTCAACTTATTACTTGACCTAATTCGTTTTCCCATGCTTGCCTATATTTTTCAGTATTTGGTAAATCATTTTCCAGTAAGATATTATAAATATATGATATTAATTTTTCTGAATTCGGATGTTTATTTAGACATTCATCTAAAATTTCTGTCTTTCTATTCCTAAAATCTGGTGTATTTGATTTCACATAATCTCTAATTTGTAGATATCTAAAATATTCTTGGGGGTGTAATCCATAATTTGGTTGTAATTCCTGAAATGAAAGAAATAAACTTTCCCTGTAGAGATCACCCATCTTATTTATTCCATTGTTCTTCCATTTTAAAAAACCTTTATCCATCAATGAAGGTTTAAAAGTAATATTGTTTACAATTGGAAGAGCGAGTGGTATATTCTGTAATTTTAATGTTTTTTTTTAATTGTATCCAAATATGTATACCACTTTCTATTATTGGGTTTCCTCTATAAATTTTCTTACGTACTTTAGTGTTAGCAAATAAAATCGAGCTAATTTCGAAAGGTGAACAGTCTTCCTTTTCCATTTTTAACCAATTTGGTTGTTTATCTAGTTCTTCCAACCTGAAATTCATATTTTTTATATTAACTGCCCAATAATAAAACAAAAAATAGGCAGTGCAAAACCTCCATTCATTTTTGATTTACATAGATACTTTTCAATTATTCTATGGTTCTTATAATCCCAAATAAAATTGGTAACTATAGAGTCCACTTTCTTAAAAAAATTGTTAGGAAGATATATCGGGATCATTTGAAACAAGTATAATAACTGTGGAAGAAAAATCGTTTTTATCGCATTAATCTTACCTAGCATTGAAATAGGTAATGTTTTCCAATATTGGATATCCTTAAATAATTTATTCAATAAAGGTGGGAAATTAAAATAAAGAATCATATCTTTTTGTTACATAAATTCCAAGATATTTGATTTTTTTCATTTGCAATCTTAAAAGGATATTGTTGTAACATATGTAAGTTAATTCCCATTATTGGCAAAAGTTCACTTTTATTCCAATTAATTCTATATCCTGAAAACGATCCAAATTGAGTTATTAAATCTAATAAGTTAGGAATACTAATTTCCGGCTTTGTGATATAAAGTAATACATCATCTGCGTATAAAGAGATTTTACTTTCAGTTTCTTTAGTTTCATACCCGTATATTTCACGATGCAATCTCACAGATTTTGCTAGTGGTTCTATTGCAAGTGCAAACAGTAGTGGAGATAAAGGACAACCTTGTCTACAGCCTCTGAATAAGTTAAATTTAGTTGTTAACATTTGGTTTATTAATATTCTAGCTGTTGGCTTGGTATATAGTAATTTAATCCATGTTATAAACTTCTCCCCCAACTGAAAAAATTCCATAACCGAAAATAAATAAGACCATTCAATCTGATCAAAAGCTTTCTCTGCGTCCAATGAGATAATTGATAAATCCTTATTAATGTTTCTTTTCGAGTATATAATATTGAATAATCTTCTCAGGTTGTTTGAGGAGAATCGTTTTGGTATAAATCCTGTTTGATCTGAATGAATTAGTTTATTAATCACTGTGTTTAGTCTTTGTGCTAGTATTTTGGGTAATATTTTTTGATCAGTATTTAAAAGAGATATAGCTCTATATGACCCTGGATCATCCAGATTTTTATCTAATTTAGGTATAAGGGTTATAATAGATTCATTTAATGTTTCTGGTAATTTCTGTTGTGCATAAATATGTTCATAAAGTGTCTTCAAACGTGGAGCTATCATATCATAAAATATTTTATAAAATTCTGATCCAATACCATCTGGTCCTGGAGTTTTACCATTTTTTAATGATCTAATAGCTTCTTCAATTTCTTTAGTAGTTATTTCAACGTTTAATAATTCTCTATCTTCTAAGTCCAGTCCTTTTAAATTACAATTTTTTAAGAATGTTTCTACTCCTATCCGATTTTCTTTTGTTTTAGCTGAATATAAATTTTTATAATATTGCAAAAATCCCTCATTTATTTCTTTAGTTTGTACTAATAATTCCCCTTTATCTGATTTAATCCTATAGATTAATTTTTCTCCTTCCAATTTTCTTAATTGACGAGCCAATAATTTATGTGGTTCTATTTACCTCTTAGTTCTATCTTACCCACTTTCGCATCTTACACCATCATGCAGACTAACCATGTACCTCTATTCCCTGCTTATCCATATTACTATCTGAAAGCCTCTTAAAGGCCACTGTCTAATTGGAACTGACATATGGTAATAAATCACTCTTGACTCTTGGTCATGTTTGACCAACTATGAGATTTTGAAGATAAGTGATAGAAAAGATATGGAGAACCAATGGATGTGATGTATTTGGATTTTTAGAAGGCTTTTGATCAAGTCCCACATAAGTGGGTGGTGGGAAAAATTAAAGCACATGTGATTATTCGGGGTGAGACTGATCCTTAATTATGCTGGTGACCTTGCCGAGGCAGAGTAAAGTGTAGATGGAGTCAATAGAAGGGAGGTTGGTCTGCATGATGGTGTAAGATGTGAAAGTGGGTAAGATAGAACTAAGGTGAACAGATGATCAGTGGGCCGAACGGCCTGTTTCCATGCTGTATCTCTTAACTATAAACGTTATTATTATTAATAGTAGAGACAAATCTTGTTGATAATAATAACCCTTCCATAGCAATTTCACAGATTTCGGAAAATAGAATTTAAACTGTGAACTAGGAATGCTCAGAAGGTCGAACCCATCTGATGTTTCTGATAAGAAATTAGACGCGTTTAATCCGGTTTTACAATGTTAAGTCCCAAACATGGGGATGAGGCAGAGCATTTGCAAACCTGAGAGTGAAGCAGTACATGAACTCAAATCCTTGACTACTGCAAAATCTATATTGCACTTTTCAAAGTGCTGAAACACTTATCACTTCTTTCCAGAAATGCTATTATAAACAATCCTTTCACTAAGGGCTATTTGCTTTACTGATTTTTGCTTTGATAATCACAACAGAAGCTAGCACTATAATATCCCAGGATTGTTGCTACACGAAGTGAAGGTAACTGATTAGTCTGTGCCTGCTAGTCTGCAATGATAAAGGATTTCTCCCCATTTCAAGGAATGGATATATTTGAAGAAACAAAAATGACTCCTGTTAATGTCTCAACAAGCTTGTTATTTTATAAAAGATTGGAATTCTATATAATGGCAACAAAAAAAATGATGGTATCTTTGCCCAAGATCATTTAATCATTCACTCTGAAAAATGAATTTATGTGCTAATGTGTGAAATATTACATTTTCACACATTGGTATCTCTTTTTTTTTGTGAAAATATGTAATAGATTGTCCATGTGTTGAGCGCAAAATGTACAGATAATTGGCTTGAAGCCTGATGCTCTATTTCATCATTTTGGTGAAATCAGAAAAAGAGTTATGATGGAATATCATTAAACTTAATTAATAAAATTGGCATTTTGCAAGTTATTGAATGAGATTCTCTCTGTATTCTGGCATTCCGTTCTCTTATCCATCCACTGATCCTGTTCTGAGTGAAAATTGTGCAGCAGTTCTAAGCTTCTTCCTTCACAGAATTTAACACCTTTAACATGGACTGGCATCTCTTTATATTTTAGAGATACAGCACGGAAACGGGCCCTTTGGCCCACCAATCGCGCGCCAACCAGCGATCACCCTGTGCACTAACGCTATCCTACACCAGTGACAATTTTACAGTTTTCACTGAAGCCAATTAACCTACAAGCCTGTACATCTTTGGAGTGTGGGAGGAAACCACTAAATTAAACTAAACCAAACTAAACCCGGAGAAAACCCACGTGGTCACAAGGAGAACGTACAAACTCTGTATACACAGCACCCGTAGTCAGGATCAAACTCGGGCCTCTGGGCTTTCAGGGCAGCAGCTGTACTGTGCCACCCATCTCGTGTTCTGAGAACTGATTCATTAAAAGTTTTATTAAAACTGATTTGGCAACAGGCAACATTAGAGAGTGGTGCGGGGCTCTGACGATGCTGGCTGCATTTTTGAGGCAGTGACTCTTGTAGATCCCTTCGATGGTGGGGAGGTCAGTACCCAAGATGGACTGGGCAGTGTTCACCACTTTTTGCAAACTTCTTAATGCCTGGCTTTCAAGTTACCGAACCAGGCCATGATGCAACCAGTCAATATGCTCCCTACCGTATACCTGAAGAAGTTCATGAGAGTATTCATTGACATACCTACTCTCTTCAATCTTCTAAGGAAGTAGAGGTGTTGCTGTGTTTTATTACTTTAGTTTTGTTTAGTGATACAGCGTGGAAACAGACTCTTTGGCCAATCAAGTCAGCGCCAACCAGCCATCACCCATTCACTATATCCTACATGCTAGAAGCCAATTAACCTGCAAACCTGCATGCCTTTGGAAACCATGCAGAAACCACTCAGAGAAAACCTACACGGTTACAGGGAGAACATACAAACTCTGTACGGACAGCACCCATAGTCAGGATCAACCTCGGGTATCTGGCACTGTAGGACAGCAACTTTAGGGGTCCAAGTCCTAGGGGTGACACGGTGGCACAGGGGTGGAGTTGCTGCCTCACAGCGCCAGAGACTCAGGTTTATTCCTGACTGCGGGTACTGTCCGTACGGAGTTTATACATGCTCCCTGAGACCGCATGGGTTTTCTTTGGGTGCTCCAGTTTAATCCCACACTCCAAAGACGTTCCGGTTTGTAGGTGAATAGGCTTTGGTAAGTTGTAAAATTGTCCCTAGTGAGTCGGATAGTGCTAGTGTCCCTAGTGAGTCGGATAGTGCAGATGGTTGGCGTGGACTTGGTGGGCCGAAGGGCCTATTTCCACGCTGTATCTCTAAAGTCTAAAGTCCCTTGCATCTATTGGGAGAGGTTGGGAGATGGCCTCCAGCTGACAACATTGGGCCCTATTATTGCTAGTGAGCTTAGATGAGAGGTCCCAGCTTCAGAATAGATAGGATGTTGTATCACTTGAAACAGCCTGAACCCTTTACCCCTTCCTTCTTTGGCCAACTCTGCTTGCTTTCAACCTGGCAACTTTTGCTTCGTAGTTTGTTTGTATATTATGGTCACTTGTACCTCGCGATATACAGTGAAAAACTTTTGCTTGTGTGCTATCCAGTAAAAATCATGAAAGCAAACAGAATACTGTCCCTTTAACCATCAGAGTGAAGTTGTTCCCAGTCATTTTAGTGGGGCCACACTTAGAGCACGCTCTTTGTCGTTAACAAATCAAAGACGCCATCCTGAAAATGCTTGAAACATTTCAATTCAATTTAATTCAATCTTTAATTGTCATTGTGCAGTGTACAATACAGAGACAACGAAATGCAGTTGGTATCTCCGAAGGGCGAACTTACGAATAAACAAGTAATACATATACATATGCAGTGGTATCCGTGCAATTTGCTGGTGATTGGATAGTCCGGGGGGGGGGGGGGGGGGGGGGGGGGGGTGTGGGGTGGAGACAGGCAGTCATTGAGCTGCAGCGTTGAGGAGTGTGACAGCTGCAGGACAGAAGCTGTTCTTGAGCCTGCTGCTCCGGCAGCGGAGGGACCTGTAGCGTCTCCCGGATGGGAGGAGGGTAAACTCTCTATGATTGGGGTGTGAGCTGTCCCTGGCGATGCTGTGCGCCCTGCGCAGGCATCGTTTACTATGGACAGACTCAATGGAGGGGAGTGAGGAGCCTGTGATGCGTTGGGCGATCTTCACCACCCTCTGCAGAGCTTTCCGGTCGGCGACAGAGCAGTTACCATACCATACTGTGATGCAGTTGGTAAGGATACTCTCGATGGTGCAGCGGTAGAAGTTCACCAGAATCTGGGGAGACGGGTGGACCTTCTTAAGTCTCCTCAGGAGGAAGAGACGCTGGTGAGCCTTCTTGATCAGCGAGGATGTGTTGTGAGTCCAGGAGAGGTCATCGGAGATGTTGACCTCCAGGAACCTGAAGCTGGAGACACATTCTACCTCCGTCCCATTGATATGGATGGGGTTGTGCGTGCAGCCTCTCGATCTCCTGAAGTCAACTATGAACTCCTTGGTCTTCTTGGAGTTGAGGGCCAGGTTATTGTCGGCACACCATGCTGTTAGGAGCTGAACCTCCTCCCTGTAGGCCGACTCATCGTTGTCGCTGATGAGGCCAATCACCGTCGTGTCATCTGCATACTTGATGATGGTGTTAGTACCATCTATAGGTATGCAGTCGTAGGTGAAGAGGGAGTAGAGGAGGGGACTCAGCACACAGCCCTGGGGTACGTAGGGTGAGCGTAGAAGAGGAGTGGTTATCCAACCTAACAGACTGTGGTCTGTTGCTTAGAAAGTCCAGTAACCAATTGCAGAGGGAGGGGTTGATGCCCAGGTCATCGGGTTTGGCGATCAATTTTGAGGGGATAATGGTGTTGAATGCTGAGCTGTAGTCGATGAACAACATTCTCACATAAGTGTTTCTGTTGTCGAGGTGGGAGAGGGCGGAGTGGAGTGCCGTTGAGATGGCATCCTCCATGCTCCTGTTCTTGCGGTATACAAACTGGTAGGGGTCCAGAGTGGGAGATAGGCAGCATTTGAGGTGTGCCATGACCAGCCTTTCAAAGCACTTGGCGATGATAGGGGTGAGTGCAACTGGGTGGAAGTCGTTGAGGCTCGCCGCAGTGGAGTGTTTTGGCACTGGCACGATGGAGGTAGTTTTAAGGCACGTGGGGACAACTGCCTGGGCAAGTGACAGGTTGAAGATGTCAGTCCAGACGTCTGTCAGCTGTGCAGCACAGGTCCTGAGGACGCGCCCGGGGATGCCATCAGGGCCGGCAGCCTTACGTACATTGATCCTACTCAGTGCCACATGCACGGCGTAGGGGTTGAGTGTGAGGGGCTGGTGGTCATCGGGGAGCACAGCCTTGATGGCCAACTCTTGGTTGTCCCTTTCAAAGCGGCCATAAAAGTGATTGAGTTCCTCGAGGAAGGATGCGTCGCTGGAAGTGGGGGTGGAGTTGGTGGCTCTGTAGTCAGTGATGGTCTGGATGCCATGCCACATGCGTCGGGGGTCGGAGTTGCTGTCGAAGTGCTCCTCGATCCGCAGCTTGTATCTGCAACCATTTCCAAATGGTTGCATGTCCCAGCTTCCACGTGGCTGGTTAACACAATAACGTGGCAATAGACCACCGAGCAATTCTGCAAGTGATGCTTTTAAACTTTGCAGGCACTGGGTTTATTCATGGAGCTCAGATCCGATTTGCAGAGAAGCTCCCAGGCTGTGTGTTAGTGACATAGACATAAATCAGTTTCACAGCAGTGGTGTCAAGTGGCATTGCAAGATGCTTGGAATTTCCAATGTTATAAGCGCTATATATACTGTATGTATATCTGTTCTGGAAATGCACATACAATGCAATTGAATCCCTCATTATAAACACAGTATGATACAGGAAACCAATCATGACCCATAACTGACTTTACTCTACTGTCGAGTCCTGTGGTGCTTAATTTACATGAGCTTTCTAACTGGATTTCTAGGTTATTGAAGAAATTTTGTAAGACAACCTGTTAAGTGGATTTGTTGACAGTTAAGGCCAGCCTTCTTTTGTGTTTAAAGCAAATGTACCTGCAAAAAGAATGCCAATGTTTCAGCTATAAATTTCCATCAAAAGAAAGACACAGAGTGTTGAAGTAATTCAGCAGATCCTGCAGCATCTCTGGAGAACATGGATAGGTGACATTTCGGGTCCGAGGAAGGGACCTGACCCGAAACATCACCTGTCCCTGTTTTCCGGAGGTGTTGCCTGACCCGCTGAGTCAATGAATTAAAGTTAGTCATAGTCATATAGCACAGTAACAGGCCCTTCAGCTCAACTCTTCCATGCCGACCAAGATGCCTCATCTCAGTTAGTTCCATTTCTCATTCTGAACTACTTGTTGAACCAGCTTGCTGGCTTTTTTGATTCATGTAGCTAGATTAGGCTGGGGAATAGCCTTGGCCCAAAACGTCACGTATCCATGTTCTCCAGGGATGCTGCCTGACCAGCTGAGTTACTCCAGCACTTGCTGTATGTTTTAATCTATCATTTGCAGATCCTTGTTTCTCTATAAATTTCCATTGTCTCATTGAATACTGAATAGTTTTACTTGTTTGTTTTCATCTGCAATTCAGCCTCTTGAAGACCATCATTTCTCTCGCAATTAAATATTATGTGAGGCGACACCAATGTTGAATTGGTTTCAACAAATGACAAAACTGCAAATAATCATCCATTTTTATAAAAAGTCGTCAACACGCATCAGAACTCAGGCATTTTAAGCCATAAAGAAACACAAATACAAAAACAAACCAAAAGGCAACTTGAGACATGAAAGCAAGAGATGTAGCACCATCTAATGGCTTTGCAACAATTGCAGGCATCTAGCATTGAAGTCAAAGGATGCTATATGTCACCAAGATAGGGATAACCATAGCTGGTAAGTATGCTTGTAATAATGGCTTGTAAGTAGCTGAGATGACTCACAAAGCCACAAGATGTGGCATCCGTTTGAGAAACATTGTGGCAATCACTATACAGTGGCACAGCAGTAGAGTTGCTGCCTTACAGTGCCAGAGACCCGGGTCGACCCTGGCCTCAGTTGCTGTACAGAGTTTGTACGTTCTTCCTGAGACTGCGTAGGTTTCCTCTGGTTTCCTCCCACACACTGAAGACGTTCAGGTTTGTCGGTTAATAGCCATCAGTTAATTGTAAATTGTCCTTCTTGTGAAGGATACTGCTAGTGTACAGGGTGATTGTTGGTTGGCGCAGATTTGGTGGGCTGTAGGAACTGTTTCCACACCCTATACTTAAAGTCTAAAGTCTTATGAAAAGTCTAGATTAAAGAAAGTATGGACAGGATTGAAGGAGATAGCAAGGAAAGAAAAAAGTGTTCAGCGGATCAGGCAGCATCCCTGGAGAATATGGATAGCTGATGTTTCAGGTTGGGAACCTTCTTCAGACGGAAGCAGATAGTTTTAATTTTTAGTTTAGTTTAAAGACACAGCATGGAAACAAGCCTACTGAGTTCACACCAACCCTCAATTACCCGTTCACACTAGTTCTATGTCAGTCCACTTTCTCAGCCACTCCTTCTACTCTAGGGGCAACCAATCTACAAATCTGCACGTCTTTGGGATGTGGGAGGAAACCAGAGCATCCGGAAGAAGAGTCACCATGTTTCAGGTGCCATCTTAAACCTTTCAAGTTTTGTTTAGTTTAATTTAGAGATACAGTGTGGAAATAGGCCCTTCCCGGCCACCGAGACCATGCCGACCAGTGATACCCATATATTAGCACTATCCTACACACTAGGGACCATTTTTACCGAAGCCAAATTAACCTACAAACCTGTACGTCTTTGGAATATGTGAGGAGACTGGAGCACCCAGAGAAAATCCATGCAGGTCATGAGGAGAACGTACAAACTCCGTGCAGTCAGCACTCGTAGTCAGGATCGAACCCGGGTCTCTGGCACCGTAAGGCAGCAACTTTATTGCTATACCACCGTGCTGCACAAAATTACATCCAAAGTTTTTTGAGAATGAGAATGAGAATTTTGGCCGTGAAGCCTCTTTAAATGACTGATCTTCAGCGGCGAAGTAGTGGTGATAGTTCTCGAAGCAGAGTAATGCCAGAGCACATTAATGAAGGAACCAGTTGCACGAATTGTTATGCTTTACACACTAAAGTAGGCCATTGATAGATAGAGTCAAAGGTTAATACAATGTGGAAAGAGGCCCTTCGGCCCAACTCGCCCACACCGGCCAACAATGTCCCAGCTACCCTGGTCTCACTTGCCTGCGCTTGGTCCATAACCCTCCAAACCGGTCCTATCCATGTACCTGTCCAACTGTTTCTTAATTGATGGGATAGTCCCAGCCTCAACTACATCCTCTGGCAGCTTGTTCCATACACCCACCACCCTCTGCATGAAAAAGTTACCTCTCGGATTCCTATTAAATCTTCCCCCTTCACCTTGAACCCATGTCCGCTGGTCCTCGATTTCCCTACTCAGGGTAAAAGACTGATCTACCCGAACTATTCCTCTCATGATGTTGTATACCTCTATAAGATCTCCCCTCATCCTCCTATGCTCCATCGGAATAGAGACCCAGGCTACTCAACCTCTCCCTATAGCTCACACCCTCTAATGCTGGCAACATTCTCGTAAATCTTTTCTGAACCCTTTCAAGCTAGATAATATGTTTCCTATAACATGGAACACAATATTCTAAATGCGGTCTCATGTCTTATACAACTGCACATGACCTCCCAACTTCTATACTCAATACTCTGACTGATGAATGCCAAAGTGCCAAAAGCCTTTTTGACCACCTTATCTGCCTGAAACTCGACCTTCAATGGAACCATGCACTTGTACTCCTAGATCCTTCTGCTCTACAACACTACCCAGAGGCCTACCATTTACTGTGTAGTCCTGCCCTTGTTCGACGTCCCAAAATGCAATGCCTCACACTTCTCTGTATTAAATTCCATCGACCATCCCTCCGCCCACCTGGCCAATTGATCCAGATCCTGCTGCAATCATTCACAACCATTATCTGTAAAACGTCTTCACTATCTTCACTAAATGTAAAACCACTAACTTTTGTATCATCTTGCCCTGTATGTTCTCATCCAAATCATTGATGTAGATGACAAACAGTAATGGGCCCAGCACCGAACCCTGTGGTACACCACTAGTCACAGGCCTCCATTCTGAGAAGCAACTTTCCACCATCACCCTCTGCTTCCTTCCATGGAGCCAATTTGCTATCCATTCAGTTATCTCTCCTTGGATCCCATGAGATCTAACCTTCCAGAGCAGCCAACCATGCGGCACCTTGTCGAACATCTTACTAAAGTCCATGTACACAACATCTACAGCTCTGTCTTCATCAACCTTTTTGGTCAAGTCATCAACAAAATCAATCAGATTTGTGAGACACGACGTCCCACGTACAAAACCATGCTGACTGTCCCTAATCAGCCCTTGCCCATCCAAATGCCTGTATATCCTATCCCTCAGAATATTTTCCAGTAACTTACCAACTACAGATGTTAAGCTCACTGGCCTATAGTTCCCAGCATTTTCCCTGCAGCCCTTCTTGAAAAGAGGCACAACATTTGCCACCTTCCAATCCTCTGGCACCTCTCCTGTATTTAAGGACGACTCATAAATTTCAACCAGGGCTCCCGCAAATTCCTCTCTAGTTTCCCACAATGTCCTCGGATATATCTGATCAGGCCCCGGAGATCTGTATACCTTCAAACACGAAAGTACCCTCAGTACTTCCTCGACGGTAACCCTGACTGGTCTCATGCCACTTCCAGTGAGTGCTCCAATTTCCCCCGCCCTACTGTCTTTCTCCATGGGAAATATAGAGGAGAAACACTCATTGAGGACCTTGCCCATCTCCTGTAGCTCCACAAAGGTGACTGCTTTTATTCCTGAGAGGCCCCACTGTCTCTCGAGTTACCTTTTTCCCCCTAATGTATTTATAAAATCTTTTGGGATTGTCTTTTATGCTACCCGCCAGAGCTATCTCGTGGCCCCTTTTTACCCTTCTGATCTTTTTTTAGTTTGCTCCTTAGTTCCCAAAACTCCTCCAGGGATGCACTTGATCCCAGCTGTCCCATGCGTCCATTTTATCCTTCACCAATGCCTCTATATCCCTCGTCAGCCAAGCTTCCTTACTTTTGCCTGTTTTGCCCTTCACTCTAACTGGGACATACACATCCTGAGCTCTCTTCAGAACACTTTTAAAAACATCCACTTGTTCCTTTCCCCTCAAATAATCTGCTCCAGTCAACTTGAGCAAGACCTTCTCTCATATCCTCAAAGTTGGCCTTACAGTAGTTGAGCATTTTAACACGTGGACCTTCTCCATCCCGATCCATAACTATCTTAAACCTAACCGAACTGCGGTCACCTGTCCCAAAAGGCTCCTCCACACACTCTTCATTAACTTGCCCTTCCCAGTTTCCCAATACTAGATCCAGCGTTGCCCTCTCATGTGTGGGGGCCTCCACATACTGCTTAAGAAAACTCTCCTGAACACTTTTGAGGAATTGCACCCCATCTAAACCCTTCACGCTATAATTTTCCCAGTCTATATTGGGAAAGTTGAAATCCCCTACTACGACAACCTTATTTGACCTGTAGCTGTCTGCAATCTCCCTGACATTTCCTCTTCTAATTCCCGTGGACTATTTGGGGGTCTGTAGTACACCACAACAAGTTCATCATCCCTTTCTTGTTCCTCAGCTCCACCCATATAGCCTCACTAGACAAACCATCAGTAATGTCACCTCTGAACACAGCCATGACATCCTCCTTGACCAACAATGCAACTCCTCTCCTCCTCTTTTTCCCTCACCCCTGAAGCTCCTGTACCCCAGAACATTGAGCTGCCAGTCCTGCCCCTCCCTTCACCAGGTTGCAGTCATGGCTACAACGTCCCAGTCGCTCATACCTATCCACGTCCTAAGCTCATTTGCCTTGCCCGTCAAGCCCCTTGCATTAAAATACGTGCAGTTTAAACCAACCCTCCTTCCTCGCTCTCCAGCCTTTTGCCTATCCTGTCCATTAACCATTCTCCACTCCACCCTCCATATCAACTTCTAGCCTCTCCTGTGCCTCTGTCCTACACGAGATCCCACCCCCCTGCCAATCTAGTTTAAACTCTTCCATGTAGCATTAGCAAACCTTCCCGCTGGGATGCTGGTCCCCCTCCCTTTTATACAGGTCACCCCTGCCCCGGAAGAGATCCCAATGATCCAGAAATCTGAATCCCTGCCCCGTGCACCAACTCCTCAGCCATACATTCATATCCTCTATCTTCCTATTCTTACCTTCACTAGCACGAGGTACTGGAAGCAATCCTGAGATCACTACCCTGCAGGTCCTGCTTTTCAGTCATCTGCCCAATTCCATAAAATCCTGTTGCAAAACCTCCTTCCTCTTCCGACCTATATCATTTGTAGACATGATTGTAGACACTGAGGAAGGTTTTCAAATTATACAGCAAGATCTTGATCAGCTGGACAAGTGGGCTGAGGAATGGCTAATGGAGTTCATGCAGGTTAGTGCTGGATATTGCCTTTTGGGAAGTCAAATCAGGGTAGGAACTTGGCATTGCATGTCAGGGCTCTGGGGCCTGCTGTAGAGCAGAGGGATCTAGGAGAACAAACACATAGCTGCTTGAAAGTGTCATCTCAGGTCGATAGCGTGGTAAAGAATGCTTTTACTACTTTTGCCTTCATCAGTCAGGGTATTGAGTGTAGGGTTGGGACATTACGTTAAAGTTGGGCAAGACGTTGGTGATGCCACATTTGGAGTACTGCGTGCGGTTTTGGTCACTTAGGCATAGGAAGAAAGTCATTAAACTGGAAAGAGTGCAGAAAGGATTGGAATTTATGGACTTTAGCTGGCACTGAACACTATTCCCTTTATCCTGCATCTGCACACTATCGATGGCTTGATTGTAATCATGTATAGTCTTTTCGCTGACTGATTAGCACAGCAACAAAAAGCTTTTCACTGTACCTCAGTAAATGTGACAATAAACTTAACTAAACAAACCAGAAATATTGACTAGCATTTGGCAAGATAACACAAATGATCCACCGCAAATGAATGAATTGGAGAATTTGACCAAAACATACAAATTGCATTGCATACATGAAAAAAGAAATTCCAATTCAAGAATGTGATTACTGCAGAATACTGGGAAAGGTTGTGCAATTGCTAGTTGATACTCTATGACCAATGGAGAGTGAATTAAACTGTATCATTAGTATGAACACAGAAGTTCCATGTCTCATTAAGGTTAAATGCCATGTTTACATTAACTGCCACGGCAAAATTCCTTAAGGTCAATCATTCCAAAACACCTTTGTTCAACTCAGAATTGCTACAAAAGTACTCTGTTGAATCCATGTCTGTGGAAAATCAAGCAACTGGGTATGTCTCGAATCAAATATTTTGTTTACGATTTCGAATGAAAGGTGCTTTTCTGCTCTAAGTGCAGGAGGCTTCACCAAAATAATTTTAAGATCTATATCCTGAATTAATAATTGTGAAGTCATTTTGGTAGCAGTCGGCTGTGACATTGAATAAATGGACACATCTTGTTTAAGCTCCTGAATCTCTGCATGTCGAGCTGGCACAGCTCACTGCATCTTTCACCGCGTCCAAAATGAACTCCTTCAGGTATGCATATAAAAGACTGCATTCACCACAAACAGTATGGGAATTATTTATTTTTCAGGGAGAAAGCCATTGATTTTCAGTTCACTTATTCAGTGGTTTATTTATTTTAGAACGTAGAACTGTGCAGCACGGGAATGGCCCTTCAGCCCACAATGTTTGATGCTAAGTTAAACTGATGTCATCCGCCTGTACATGATCCATATCCCTCTTTCGCCTGCACTTCCATATGCCTATCTAAAAGCCTATTGTATCTGCCTCCACCACCACCCCAGCCGATGCATTCTAGGCCCCCGCCACTCCCTCTGAAAAAAACCTGCCCCACACATCTCCATTAAAATTTCCCTTCTCACCTTATAGCTACACCCTTTAGTGTTGGGCATTTCCACTCTGGGGTAAAGGTACTGACGGTCTACCCAATTTATGCCGGATACAGGTCGTATACCCTCAACTTCCAATATTCCAACGAAAATAATCCACATCTATCCGACCTCGCCCTGTAGCTGAAACCCTCTAATCCAGGCAGCATTCTGTTAAACCTCCTCTGCACCCACGCCAAAGCCTCCACATCTTTCCTGTAATGGGGTGAACAGAATGCACACAATTACTCTGGTGAATTATGCCATTCAACTGATGGACGTGCATTTAATTCTCATGCCTGAGAAATGTAAATGATGATTGGCACAATATCATAATATCATACGAAGGCAAAGAAGATATACAAGGATGTTGCTAGGATTTGAGGGCCTGAGCTATAGGGAGAGGTTGAGAAGGCCAGGACGAGCGACGATCTTTTAGTCACGTATACAATCATGAAGGGGAATAGATAGGATAAATACAGCGTCTTTTACCCAGTGTAGGGAAATCAAGAACCAGAGGACATATGTTTGACATGAGGGGAGGTGGGGGGGAGATTTAATAAGAAACTTAGGGGCAGCATTTTTACACAAAGGGTGATGGGTGTAAGTAACCGAGGCAGGTACTATCATGACATTTAAAAACATTTGGACAAGTACATGGATAGGACAGCTTTAGAGGAATATGGGTCAAGCACAGGCAGGTGGGACTAGTGTAGATGGGGCATATTGCATATTAGTCAGCATGGGCAAGATGGATCGAAGGCCCTGTTTCCACGCTGTATAAGTCTATGATTATGGTACAATATTTTGCAATTGACTCGCTCTTCTCTAATTTCTAAAGCTATTCTCTCTTTTCTAAAGCCTTAAAATAAAAAATAAAAATTAAGGGGTACAATGACTGTAATACAATACAAGGGATGTAACCATATAACCATACATAACCATATAACAATTACAGCACGGAAACAGGCCCTCTCGGCCCTTCCAGTCCGTGCCGACCATTTGTTTTCCCCTAGTCCCATCTACCTGCACTCAGACCATATCCCTCCATTCCCTTCCCGTCCATATACCTATCCACTTTACTTTTAAATGTTAAAATCGATCCTGCCTCCACTACTTCTGCTGGAAGCTCATTCCACACAGCCAGCACCCTCTGAGTAAAGAAGTTCCCCCTCACGTTACCCCTAAACTTCCGTCCCTTAATTCGCATGTCATGCCCTCTTGTTTGAATCTTCCCTACCCTTAATGGGAAAAGCTTATCCACGTCAACTCTGTCTACCCCTTTCATCATTTTAAAGATCTCAATCAAGTCCCCCCTTAACCTTCTGCGCTCCAAAGAATAAAGACCTAACTTGTTCAACCTTTCTCTGTAACATAGTTGCTGGATCCCAGGCAACATTCTAGTAAATCTCCTCTGTACTCTCTCTATTTTGTTGACATCCTTCCTATAATTAGGCGACCAAAATTGTACACCATACTCCAGAATTGGTCTCACCAATGCCTTAAACTTCATATTCTATTATGTTGTCTACCAGAACTAAACTTTCCAGATTATAAAGTTCAACATTTCCTTTGAAATTATTTATTGAACAAATATGCCAAATTGAATCTTTATCCCATGACACTAAATGTAACTGACAGTACCACTAATAAATAAAGTTATTAATGATTTATTATTATTAATGTTTAGTGTTTTCTGAGTCATTCGTAACTGTCACTGTATGTCATGTTGTTACTTGTGGGCGGAGCATCAAGGCAAATTCCTTGTATGTGAATACTTGGCCAATAAATTTACTTACTTAAAAAAAAAAAAGGTACATGACTCGCTTCAATCTCAGTTAAGAGTTATTTTTCCACAAAGATAATTAATCCAAATTCTTTCTCTGGTAAGGTATTTTTACTTCCTCTTATGTTCCACTTCTCCCTTCTGTGTTGCAAAAATATTTTCCATGTGCAAATAAATACCCAATTCCTGAGGCAGACTTATGCAATTCTTCCAATTGGCTAAAATTTATTACCATTGCATGCAAACTTAATCTGTGACAAACAACCAAAATTGAGCAATTTTGCAGCATAGGATTGAGGAAATAAATCAAATGGGGACCAGAATCTTTATCACCTTAATGGTAATGTAAAATATGCTGAGGAAAGAAGAAAGATGTACATATTGATTGATCAATAATAAGCTAAGATGAACAGCGCAGCAGTTTTTTGGAGATACAGCGTGAAAACAAGTCCTTGGGCCCACCGAGTCTGCACCGACCATCGATCACCATGCAAACCACATGAAAATCGGTGGTGGGCCTGGTGAATCTTTACTTCTGATGTGTCCAAATTCGTTCTGCTAAATGTGCCCCATGTCAAGACTCAGGATGTTGGATTAAACCCTCCTGTAAATTAAGTGTCATCCATACCTTAAATGGAGCTATTTCTTATTTGCACAAAGCTGTGGCCAAAAGTAAAATTGTTATTTTAACTAAAGTGGCTATGTTAGACAACAACTCTAGCCTTATTAAACTGTTGAAACTAAAAGCTCCCATCATAAATGCAGAACAACTCCTTGCCGCCGGTAAGTAAAGCAACCAACCAGTGTGACAAGTCAGTACTTTGGATATTAGTTTAGTTTAGATAAACTCATCGTGCTGGAGTAACTAAACAGGTCAGGCAACATCTCTGGAGTAAAAGGATGGGTGAAGTTTCGGGTTGGGACCCTTCTTCAGACGCTCAGTTTAATTTAGTTTAGTTTAGTTTAGAGACACAGCATGGAAACATGCTTTTCTGCTCACCGAGTCCGCACCAACAATCAATCACCCGACACTAGTTAGACCAGTTTCGTATCCTACACGCTAGATGCAATTTACAGAAACCAATAAACTAACAAATCTGCACGTCTTTGGAATGTGGGAGGGAACCAGAACACCCAGAGAAATTCCAGGCAGTCACAGGGAGAATGTGCAAACCCCATACAGACAGTACCCGAGGTGAGGATCGAACCCTGGTCTCTGGCGCTGTGAAGCAGCCGCTCTACCATTGTGCCACTATGGCAGCTTCACAGCTTTATGATTTATCAGTTAGTTTCATCGTATTTGCCACTGGGCTTTTGTTTCAAAGTGGGATTAATAAAAATCCTCCAAATTATGACTGAATTAAAAAGCTGCTGGAAGTGCACAGCCGACAGCATATTCTACTTGTAATCAGACTGCAAAGCCACCCAACACATATTAGGGTCACAATTTAAAGCTTGTAATCCATAATTTCCTTGTTAAGACTATTCCATGAACACTGATTACAACACGGTACACACATCTCAGTGTATGAAGTGGATGTCTCCGTTTCATTACCTTTTCTAGATACGCTGGAATATTTTAGAATTCATGTTTCAGCTACAATTTTATCAGCAACATGTTCAGTCTTACCTTTCAATAAATATTACGTTACCTTTGAGTTCCTTAGGTAATATTTAGCTATCTTAGAAGATATTTAGACAGGTACATGTATAGGAAAGGTTGAGAGGGATATGGGCCAAGTGCACGCAGATGGGGCTAGTGTAGATGGGGCACCTGGGTTGACATGGGCAGGTTGGGCTGAAGGGCCCGTTTCAATGCTGTATGACTCTATGACTCTACCACACAACGCCCACACTGCCAATATACATTCTGTGCCACTCAGTACTTCCTTCTCTCTGACCATTTTTTCTCTGATTCATCTTGTTACATTACATTAATAGATCATCAAAAAGGAAATACAGGCACCTCGCCCAGGTTTACGTGTTCGAAAAGCAGTGCGTAAGTCAAAAACACATGTTAAACATATGCACAACTACGCTGTCAGCAGTAAATTTTATTCCAATAAAACCAGCCTGGAGAAGTAGCTTAGATATTAAAGGAACAAGGACATTTTTTCGAAAATGCATAAATCAAACTCGTGTAAAACCGCACGATGCCTGTAAATTCTCATCTCTGTATAACTGTTTTCTTCAAGAGGATTTTGTACTTAATTTTGTTAATAATTATAGAATTAATTCATTATTTAAATTCATACTCTTTGTTCTGGTTTAATTTCACCATTACATCTAATAATACCCATTTACAATTGACAAGCACATCAAAAAAAAGTCTGTGTAATAAAATTTGTACAATTTATATTGGAAGGTCTGGAATAAAGTAATATAATACAATTACATGAGGATTACTTGCAAATGGATCCAAGGAATACATTTGTTTTCAATAAAAACCTCCTTTAATTGCAAATGTGTTTTAGAACAGAATATTCATTAAGCACTTCCGTGTACCAAACGCAATTTGTGATTGTAATCTTGATGTAAGCTATTGGTCTGAAAAACAGATTTACGAATTGCATTTTTAAACTGCATGTGGTGTTTAGCAGTCTTTGAATTCTCCACTCAATAATGCTTCATTGCCACATGTACCTAGGTACAGTGAAATGTTTTGCATACATCCCTGTAAAATAATGTAGCAGACCTCACCTCCGCAGAACATAGTTTTGGCACTGACAAAGTTACAAACATTCACTGAACAGTCGTATCTACTGCCTGCCACGTGGGAGAGGTTGGGCAGAGGGACACTTTGTTACTTGGAGGTGCAGGATGATAAGGGGTGATCTTATAGAGGTGTATAAAATCATGAAGGGTAGAGGAATCAGGAACTAGAGGGCATAGAATTTGAGGTGAGAGGGGAATGATTTAAAAGGAACCTGAGGGGCAACTATTTCACACAAGGGCTGGTGTGTATATCAGTTAACCTACCAGAGGAAGTAGTTGAAACATTTAAAAGATATTTGGACAGGTACATGATAGGAAATGTTTAGAAGGATATGGATCAAACAAAAGCAAATGTGACTGCATATGATTAAAACCTATTTGGAAGAGAATGGGTTAATTAGGGACTGTTAGAAGGGATTTGTACACGGCAGGTTGTATATTTGTAACATCAAGTTGTTTGAGGAGGTGACAAAGCTGATCCATGAGACTATAGCAGTGGATTTAGTCTATGTGGACTTGGGTAAGACATTTGAAAACGTCTCCTATGCTAGACTGATCCAGAGATTAAAATGCACGTGATTCACAGTTACCCAGTTATATGGACTTAGAACAGGCATACACATAGAGAGAGAGGGTTTTGGTGGAAGGACTCTTGTCCTAAACTTGTATATGCCCCATTCCTAAGATAGAAAAAAAGTGCTGGAGTAACTCAGCGGGTCAGGCAGCATCACTGCAGAAAAGAAATAGGTGACATTTCTTCAGACCCTTCTTCAGACAGACTCAGACTCAAAGTCAGATTCTGAAGAAGTGTTTTGACCCAAAACGTTACCCATTCCTTCTCTCCAGAGATGCTGCCTGACCCGCTGAGTCACTCCAGCACTTTGTGTCTATCTTCGGCTTATGGCCCCATTCCTTATCTTCCTTATCATCGGTATCTCGATCTCTTTCTTTAACAATGTTACAACTTAGAACATTGAACATAGTATAATACAGCACAGGAACAGGCCCATCAACCTACAATGTCCGTGCCAAACATGATGCCATCCATCACTTATCTACCTGCACATAACCCATATTCCTCCATTCCCTGATTTTCCATATGCCGATCCAAAAGTATTTTAAGTGCCACAAATGTATCTGCTTCAACCAACACCCCTGGCAGTGCATTCCAGGCACTCATCACCACCTGTGTAAAAAATTGCCCCGCAGGTCTCCCATAAACTTCCACCATTCCAGAAAAAAAAATTAAAGTGTGCCCAACCTCTTCCTGTAGCTGATAAACCGTAATCCAGGCATCATTCTGGTAAACCGCCTCTGTACCCTTTCCAATGTCTCCACGTCCTTCCAGTACTGGGGGGTGACCAGAACTGCACGCAATACTCCAAATGCAACCTAACCAAAGTCCTATAAAGCTACATCATGACTTCCTGACTCTTAATGCCCCCACCTATGAAAGCAAGCATACCAAATGCATTCTTTACCCCCTATCTACTTGTGTTACCATGTTCAGGGAGTTATGGACTTGAACCCCAAGATCCCTCCAATCCCTTCGCAAAGTTCCAAATCTTTGAAAAGCTTTGGGTATCAAAAGAAAATGATTGTATGGAAGGTGATGTTCCATCAACAGAAATACATAGACAATCGTGGGAAAATGAATTATGTCAAACTGTTAGACCAGAAATATGGGATGATAGTTTACAACATATACATCATTGTTCGCTTATACAGCTAAACACTCTCTTATACAGTTTAAAATTTTACATAGATTATATTATTCAAAAACCAAATAACATAATATGTTCCCAAAAGTATCTCCTAAATGTGATAAATGTCAACATTTAGAAGCCAATCTGGCCCACTCATTTACAAATTGTATACAAATTACAAAATTCTGGATTGAAATATTTAGGATAATTTCGAATGTTGTTAATATATCTTTGACACCCGATTCAAAGCTAATAATACTAGGAATATTGGAAACAGAACAAATAGTAACAACAAACCAGAGAATTTTTATTGATTATGGGTTAATAATTGGGAAAAAATTAATATTTAAATTTTGGAAAGGCCCTACATCCCCTACAATCAAAATGTGGAATACAGAAATGTCGGAGACTCTTCATCTGGAGAGATTGAGGCGTCTTAATGGACAGGTTAGATCTCTTCAGAGGGATATGGTCTCCATATATTGAATATTTACAGAGTCATAATGGATCGGTACGAGGGCTTGACTGAGGCCGGAATATTAGAATGGATGAAGAAAGAAATATAATAAATCATGCCTATATCTCCAATGACGGAATAACGATTAATACTCCATTCGTTTTCATATTTTTTTCATTATTTATCTCTATCTTTTCTTACTTTATAAAAAATAATTAAAAAAGCGTATAGAAGCATATAGTCCTAAATCTCAATATTAGTAATAATATTAATATTATTAATATTATGAAAGTATTTAATGACATATTTTCGTTTATGTAAAATATTGCAATTTTCATACATATGTTTCTATAATAAAAAATATTCATCAAAAGAAAATGATTGTATGTAAGTTTTTGTTAATTGAACCTGCAAACATAAATGAAGTTTACTTAAATGGGTCACTATCTATAATATAACGTGGGTGAAAACTGAGAATTTTAGATTTTCTATATTTGATATGTAAACTATGAAATTCCATGAAGCATTATTTGAATTGGATAACTATTTTTTTTGAAAGCAGCAGCTGCCAAGAATACTCACTCTTCCATATCTAACAATGATAAATTTTAACCAATGTTTTAAATGTCTTGCCAGTTCCAAAGACATTATTGTCATGATGACAATGATAAAATGTGTCATTTTTCATGTTATAAATCTCCCACTTCTTTCAGATAGAGCTTTCAGGTGGGGTGGAAGAATGCAACCTTCACGTGGTCCACCCTGTTTCGACTAATGCAATCAACTCGATGTGCACAAACGGAAGATCAAATAAAACAAGTTGGGGAAGAAGAAAAAAATAATAAACAGAGAATAAGAGGTGGTGAGTGTCTTAAAGATGTGAGCAGAAAGAAAGAGGGGTATAAAATGACAATAGAAGCAAGTAGTAGCAAGGTGAAAATTAATAGTGGCTGGCACACAAATCCAGGAAAAAAATCAAAAGGGGCCACTTGTCAACATAAATGTATAAAGGGTAAAAGTGTTGTAAAAACAAGCCTGAAGGCTTTGTGTCTCAATGCGAGGAGCATTCGTAATAAGGTGGATGAGTTGAAGGTGCAGATAGCTATTAATGACTATGTTATAGTTGGGATCACGGAGACATGGCTCCAGGGTGACCAAGGCTGGGAGCTGAACATCCAGGGATATACAATATTCAGGAGGGATAGACGGTGGGGTAGCGTTGCTGGTGAGAGAGGAGATTAATGCAATAGAAAGGAAGGACATTAGCATGGAGGATGTGGAATCGATATGGGTAGAGCTGCGAAACTCTAAGGGGTAGAAAACGCTAGTGGGAGTTGTGTACAGGCCACCTAACAGCAGTATTGGAGTTGGAGATGGCATCAAACAGGAAATTAGAAGTGCGTGCAACAAGGGTAGCACAGTTATAATGGGTGACTTCAATCTGCATATAGATTGGGTGAATCAAATTGGCAGGGGTGCCGAGGAAGATGATTTCTTGGAATGTATGCAGGATAGTTTTCTAAACCAGCATGTGGAGGAACCAACGAGAGAGCAGGCTATTCTAGACTGGGTACTGAGTAATGAGGAAGGGTTAGTTAGCAGTCTTGTTGTGCGTGGCCCCTTGGGCAAGAGTGACCATGATATGATTTAGTTCTTCATTCGGATGGAGAGTGACATAATTAAGTCAGAAACAAGGGTTCTGAACTTAAACAAAGGTAACTTTGCAGGTATGAGCCGTGAATTGGCCAAGATAGACTGGCAGGTGAGTCTTAAAGGGTTGACAGTGGATGTGCAATGGAAGGTATTTAAAGACTGCATGGATGAAGTACAAAAATTGTTCATACCAGTTTGGCAAAATAATAAATCAGGGAAGGTGGTGCATCCGTGGATAATGAGGGAAATCAGGGATAGTATAAAAACTAAAGATGAGGCATACAAATTGGCCAAGAAAAGCAGCCTACCAGAGGACTGGGAGAAATTCAGAATCCAGCAGAGGAGGGCAAAGGGCTTAATTAGGAAAGGGAAAATAGATTACGAAAGGAAACTGGCAGGGAACATAAAAACTGAGTGCAAAAGTTTTTATAGATATGTGAAGAGAAAGAGACTAGTTAGAACAAATGTTGGTCCCTTGCAGTCAGAAGCAGGTGAATTGATCATGGCGAACAAGGACATGGCAGACCAATTGAATAACTACTTTGGTTATGTCTTCACTAAGGAAGACATAAATAATCTGCCGGAAATAGCAGTGGACCGGAGGTCAAATAAGATGGCGGAACTGAGTGAAATCCAGGTTAGCCAGGAAGTGGTGTTGGGTAAATTGAACGGATTAAAGGCCGATAAATCCACAGGGCCAGATGGTCTGCATCCCAGAGTGCTCAAGGAGGTAGCCACGGAAATAGTGGATGCATTAGTGATAATTTTTCAAAACTCCTTAGATTCTGGAGTAGTTCCTGAGGATTGGAAGATAGTTAATGTAACCCCATTTTTTAAAAAAGGAGGGAGTGAGAAAGCGGGGAATTACAGACCAGTTAGTCTAACATGTGGGGAAACTGCTAGAGTCAGTTATTAAAGGTGGGATAGCAGCGCATTTGGGAAGTGGTGAAATCATTGGACAAAGTCAGCATGGATTAACAAAATGTAAATCATGTCTGACGAATCTTATAGACTTTTTCGAGGATGTAACTAGTAGAGTGGATAAGGGAGAACCAGTGGATGTGTTATATCTGACTTTCAGAAGGCTTTCGACAATGTCCCACATAAGAGATTAGTATATAAACTTTAAGCACACGGTATTGGTAGGCTGGCAGACAGGTAGCAAAGGGTAGGAGTAAACGGGTCCTTTTCAGAATGGCAGGCAGTGAGTAGTGGGGTACCGCAAGGCTCAGTGCTGGGACCCCAGCTATTTACAATATACATTAATGATTTGGAGGAGGGAATTGAATGCAACATCTCCAAATTTGCAGATGACACCAAGCTGGGGGGTATAGTTAGGTGTGAGGAGGATGCTAGGAGGCTGCAGGGTGATTTGGATAGGCTGAGTCAATGGGCAGATGCATGGCAGATGCAGTATAATGTGAATAAATGTGAGGTTTTTATCCACTTTGGTGGCAAAAACATGAGGGTAGACTATTATCTGAATGGTGGCAGATTAGGAAAAGGGGAGATGCAACGAGACCTGGGTGTCATGGTACACCAGTCATTGAAAGTAGGCATGCAGGTGCAGCAGGCAGTGAAGAAAGCAAATGGTATGTTAGCATTCATAGCGAAAGGATTTGAGTATAGGAGCAGGGAGGTTCTACTGCAGTTGTACAGGGTTTTGGTGAGACCACACCTGGAGTATTGCGTACAGTTTTGGTCTCCAAATCTGAGGAAAGACATTCTTGCTATAGAGGGGGTTCAGAGAAGGTTCACCAGACTGATTCCTGGGATGTCGGGACTTTCATATGAAGAAAGACTGGATAGACTCGGCTTGTACTCACTGGAATTTAGAAGATTGAGGGGGGATCTTATAGAAACTTGCAAAATTCTTAAGGGGTTGGACAAGCTAGATGCAGGAAGATTGTTCCCGATGTTGGGGGAGTCCAGAACAAGGGGTCACAGTCTAAGGATAAGGGGGAATTCCTTTAGGACTGAGGTGAGGAAAACATTCCTTACACAGAGAGTGGTGAGTCTCTGGAATTCTCTGCCACAGAAGGTCGTTGAGGCCGGCTCATTGGCTATATTCAAGAGGGAGTTGGATGTGGCTCTTGTGGCTAAAGGGATCAGGGGGTATGGAGAGAAGGCAGATACGGGATACTGAGTTGGATGATCAGCCATGATCATATTGAATGGCGGTGCAGGCTCGAAGGGCCGAATGGCCTACTCCTGCACCTATTTTTCTATGTCTACGTTTCTAAGAGCTTTCAGGTCGGTATTCCAGAGAAAGCTTCAAGCCACACTTCCCAATGGGAACGAGAGGAAGAAGAGATGTAGGACGATCTAGTGGCACAGTGGTAGAGTTGCTGCCTCACATCGCCAGAAACCCGGGTTCGGGCCTGACTATGGGTGCTGTCTGTAGGGAGTCTGTACATTCTCTCTCCCACCATCCCTCTCTCTCTCACGTCTTCTATGCCTATGTCACACCTTTTGTCTTTTCATCTCTGGCCTTTGTCAAACCTTCTGTCTATCAACCCACCCTCCCCCTCCCCACCTGTAGCCACATATCACTCGCAAGGCTTTGTCCTGCCCCTCCTCTTTTCCAGCTTTCTCCTCTCCCCTCCTTCCCAACCGCATCCCCCCCCCCCCCCCCCCCCCCACCATGCATTTCAGGGGGTCCAGACCCGAAACGTCATCGAACCATGTTCTCCAGGGATGTCATCTGACTCACTGAATTACTCCAGCACTTTAAACAATGGACAATAGACAATAGGTGCAGGAGTAGGCCATTCGGCCCTTCGAGCCAGCACCGTCATTCAATGTGATCATGGCTGATCATCCCCAATCAGTACCCCATTCCTGCCTTCTCCCCATATACCCTGACTCCACTATCTTTAAGAGCCCTATCTAGCTCTCTTTTGAAAGTATCCAGAGAACCGGCCTCCACCGCCCTCTGAGGCAGAGAATTCCAGACTCACAGCTCTCTGTGTGAAAAAGACAAAATCTCTTTGTGTTTTTTTTTTGTAATCCAGCATCCGTAGTTCCTTGCTAATCCACACAATTTAACTTGTTTCTGACCCAAGCAAAACCAATGAAACCCCCAATATTTTTAATATTTGTTCCAATTCTTTCCATGATCAGTCCTACTTTGCAAAAAACTGCCCCAGAATCAGCATTGTTACCTAAATAAATGAACAAATAAGATGTGTAAGAAGGAACTGCAGATGCTGGTTTACACCGAAGATAGACACAAAATACAGGAGTAACTCAGTGGGTCAGGCACATCTCTGCAGAAAAGGAAAGGCAAGGGAATAAGATATTCAGTTGGAACTGATGCCAATTATTAATATTTTTCCTCGATTAAATTTCAACTTGTGGAATATACTGCCATCTACTGAAATGTACGATGATCTGCTAAAATATTAAGAAGCAAGTGCATGTATTTCTTGACTCACATAAAAAAATGTAGATGGAGAAGGGATCTGGTATAAAGTCAACCCACTGGGGGGGAGGAGGGGGAGGGGGGAGGGGGGGAGGGGGGGAGGGGGGGGGGGCTTAATGGTTGGACAAATGCTAGAGATGAATAGCCAGAAGATTGTAAAGCTAGATTAAGGAATGTAGGTGGAAGGAATGGGGGAAGGGGAAAGGGAGACATGGGTGCTTCTAACCTTAGATAAGCTTCTGCACTGTCCACCATACCACCAATTGTGGTGCCATGTAAAAACATATTATTCATGCCAACTACATTCTGATCTAAATCTATATTGCTAAAAGTCTGATCTTGACCACTTCCTATTGTTCTGTATATTGATTTTAGAAAAAATGCTGCCACTTACGGCTGTGATTTTTGGCCATCTTACTCAGAGTCCCCCTCCGCTGCGCAGGACAAGAGGATTTTTCCCATTGATGAAAAATAAAAGTGTTATTAGTGTTTAAAAAATGTTGAGATTCTCTCTCCTGAAGGCCACGCCCCTTCCAGAGGGACTATAATAACCCAGACGTGTTGAGTGCCTCAGTCAGTCTCTGCAAGATGGGGGAAGCAAGAGGGTCACGTCTCTCAGTCTGAGCTGTGAATAACACTGAACACATGTCTACTAAACTGTGACTGGTTTTACTGACCTGTCAGTGCCCTTAATGTGGTTTGAAAATATAGTTTGGGAATGCTAAAGCTGTGTTGCCTTTGGTTTGGAAATGCTAAAGCTGTGTTGCCTTAGGTTTGGAAATTCTAAAGTGGTGTTGCCTTTGGTTTGAAAATGCCAAAGCTGTGTTGCCTTTGGTTTGGAAATGCTAAAGCTGTGTTGTCTTTGGTTTGCAAATGCTAAAGCTGTGTTGCATTTGGTTTGGAAATGCTGAAGCTGAGTTGCCTTTGATTTGGAAATGCTAAGGCTGTGTTGCCTAATTAAAGTAGCCTTGCCTAATTAAAGTTGCCTTGCCTTCAATATAATTAAAAGTCTAATCTTGACCACTTCATGTTTGCGCTTTATATTGATTTTAGAAAAAACGCTACCATGTATGTCTGTGATTTTTGGCCATCTTACTCAGAGTGGTCCTCCGCTCATCAGGTGCTGAGGATTTTTCCCATCGATGAAAAAGTTATTAGTATTTTAAAAATGTTGAGATTCTCTCTCCTGTCAATCATGCCATGAAGGCCACACCCCTTCTGGTGGAAGGGGGGAGGGCCTATAAAACCCAGAAGTGTGGGCGTGGCTCAGTCTCTGTAAGATGCAGGAGGGAGAGGTCATGACTCACTGTCTTTAGTGGCCTTGCACCCTGCTTGAAATGGTATTAAACTGGACTTGAATTTGGTGGCCTTGCACACTGCTTGAAGTGGTATGAAACTGAACATGAATTTGGTGTCCTTGCACCCTGCTTGAAGTGGTAAGAAACTGCACTTGAATTTTGTGGCCTTGCACCCTGCTTGAAATTGAATTTTAAGGATTAGCTGTGAGTCAACGGCCAGCCCACCAGCCGTGAGTGAGTGATCTGCCAGCACAACAGGCTTGAGTGACTGAGCCGCCAGCCCAAGAATCCATTTGGCCCACAATGTCCAAACTAGCCTTCTGGAAACCAGTCCCTTCAGCCCACAACACCCATACTGGCCACCAATATTGGAACTGGTGGAGAGGTGAAATATTGCATTGGGGGACCAGCCCTCCTGTGTGATGCTGGGACCCAACGGGTTCCACTTAGTCTAGTTATGACGGTCAACATTGGACCTTGTCCCTCCACTACCACCCTCTGATGCCGCTCACCAAGCCAATTTCCTTTGCAATTGTCAGGTTTTCCCTCAATCCCACGTGATCCCACCCTGCAGGCCAGTGATGTATTTGCACAGAAGTCTTGCCTTTTGTGTCAGGAGTTATGCGGCCAAGGTAGGAGGATGGGGTTTGGAGGGAGAGATAAATCAGTCATGATTGAATGGCCTAATTCTGCTCCTATTACTTATAATCTTTTACTTTCCTAATAGCTTAGCTGAATGCTGAAGCTAAATAAGAAGTCCCGACCTCATTAAAAATGAAAATGAGGTTTCAGCCTCCCTCGTTGCCCTTGTGTACTTACAATAGTTGTCTGAAAATGATAAAGAGAGAAGGAATAGCAACCACACAACGTGTAATTGTGATTGTACATTAAACATGAAGAAAATATTGCAAAAGGAGGTTAAGATGTTGTTAATTGGCTTTGATCCATAAATATAAAATAGTATTCTGATCACAGAAACTGCAGCAACAATACACAAAGAAAACTTGAAACAGATAATAACATAGTACATATTTAATTATTTAGTCTACATTGCAAACAACTTTAATTAGTATCAAATAACAGCTAGGAACAATACAGTGGTTTATTAAGGAAAATCTGGCTCGGAGAAAGATAGAAAAAAGGGCCTTTTTGTAGATTAGTGCTATCTTGGTAATAGGAAGCTGAAGAAAACAGCACACTCTGCTAATTGCTAAATACAAGATATTGTCACGATCCAATTTAAAAAAGTATTGGGATTAATTCCAGTTAGTGCCATCAACTGGTCATTATTTCTACACGTTTCTGCATGTCTGTGTTTAGCAGAGAAAGATAAAGGTCTATGGATCATAGCTGGGCATGGGCGGGTAGAATAATTACAACCTTCTAAACTGAAGCTTCATTAGTTATTATCATATATATATTAATCACTGGAAGCCAAGGTTTAGATGTAAACAATGTCTGATACAGAACGGGATATTTTTTTTATATAATCACCAAGAGTTTTAAAAGATCTCTGTGTAGTAAAAAACTGCAGATGCTGCTTTAAACCGAAGATAGACACAAAATGCTAGAGTAACAGCAGGACAAGCAGCATCTCTGGAGAGAAGGAATGGGTGACATTTTGGGCCGAGACCGTTCTTCAGACTTTTAAAAGATCTCTTTTTAAATAGAGAATTTACATGATCATCACGACTGATATTTCGAGAAGGTAGGCCAGCAAAATAACTTTTGGCTATCTTATTTTTGTGCATGGTTGCAATAAAACCATATACATAAAGACTGGAAAAGAAAAGCTAAGATAATATATTTTTAATCGGTGATCGAAACCTCCAGAAAATATGACACGTGGGAGGCGCAGTGGTAGAGTTGCTGCCTTACAGCACCAGAGACTTGGGTTTGATCCTGACTACGGCTGCTATCTGTTCAGAGTTTGTACATTCTCCCTGCGACCACGTGGGTTTCCTCTGGTTTCCTCCCACATGTACAGGTTTGTATGTTAATTGCCATCTGTTAATTGTAAATTATCCCTAGTGAGTTTGTACGTTCTCCCTGTGAATATGTGGGTTTTCTACGGATGCGCCGGTTTCCTCCCACTCTCCTAAGACGTACAGGTTTGTAGATTAATTGGCTTCAGTAAAAATTGTAAATTGTATCCTAGTGTGTAGGATAGTGATAGTGCACGGAGTGATTACTGGTCGGTACGGACTCAGTGGGCTGAAGGACCTGTTTCCACGTTGTATATCTAAAGTCTAAAAGACTAAAGTCAAAAGTTTAACATCAAGTCAAAAGTGTTTTCTTGTCATATCCCGAAATACAACAATGAAATTCTTACATGCAGGTGTATAACAGATCTGAAGAAGGATCCTAACCCAAACCGTCACCTATCTCTTTTCTCCAGTGATGCTGCCTGGCCCATTGAGTCACTCTCACACTATATTTCTATCTTTGGTATAAACCAGCATCTGCAGTTCTTTGTTTCTACAGCAGGTTTGAGATTAGAGATGAGTTTGAGATAAGGTTAAAATTAGTTCAGCATCACCTTACTTTGTTGTTGCTATAAACAAATACACTGCAGACTCGATGAAAGAAAGAGGGAGACATTGATCTGCGCAATGGCATCAATAGGTCACTTTACTTTTAGACTTTGCTTTAGAGACACAGTATGGAAACGGGCTCTTCAGCCGACTGACCAGCGATCAGCCCGTACACCAATTCCACACTTGAGACAACTTGTAATTTTATTTTACCGAAGCCAATTAACCCACAAACCTGTGCATCTTTGGAATGTGGGAGGATACCAGAGCACTCGGGGAAAACCCACTCGGTCACACAGAGAACGTAAAGTTTCCGTACAGACAGTACCCATAGTCAGGATCAAACCCGGGTCTCTGGCACAGCAAGGCAGCAACTCTGCCGGGGTACCACTGTGTCACTCATTCTAGTAGAAACAAGGAACTGCAGGTGCTGGTTTGCACATAAGGACACATAGTGCTGGAGTAACTCTGCCGGTCCACACACGGACAGCACCCGAGGTCAGACTTTAACACCGGTCTCTGGAGCTGTGAGGCAGCAACTCTACCAGTTGCACCACAGTTATTTGGCACTTTACCCAACCTCAGGATACCCTAAAGTGTATTATGGGCATGAACTCTTCTTGAATGATGGTCGTGCCATCTAATTTTCACACAGCAAACGTCTCTGACCAGCATTGGTTAACACAGTGAGTTGCCCCTCTTGCTCCTAAATGCTACACATTCTGCCGCTCGTGGGAGGTGATATGGTTGTTACATTGGTGAAGCCGCACATAGAGTATTGTGTTCAGTTCTGATCAACATGTTATGGGAAAGATGTTGTCAAGCTGGAAAGGGTGCAGAGAAGATTTATGAGGATTTTGCCAGGACTCAATGGCCTGAGCAGTAGGGAAAGGTTGAGCAGGCAAGGATTCTATTCCTTGGAGTACAGAAGGGTGAGGGATAACCTTATAGATTATATAAAATCATGAGAGGAATAGTTCAGGTTGACGCACAGAGTCTCTTGCCCAGAGTAGGAACATCAAGAACAAGAGAACATGGGTTTAAGGTGAAGGGGGAAAGATATACACAAAGGGTGGTGTGTGTATGGAACGAGCTGCTGGAAGAGGTAGTTGAGGCAGGTACTATTGCAGCGTTTAAGAAACATTTAGACAGGTACATGGATAGGGATAGGTTTAGAGGGATATGGACCAAATGCAGGCAGGTGGGACTAGTGCAGATGTGGCATGTTGGTCAGTGTAAACAAATTGTCTGAAGGGCCTGTTTCCATGATGTAAGACTCTACGAGTACTCAGCAAAGTAGCCTTTCAAGGTGCAATATCTCAATTTCGATTAAAGTCATTTATCCCCTCCCCCTGGATCGATACGGTGTCAAGTTTAGTCGCTGATTAAATTAAACTACTTATATCACAAATGTCGGCAGAATTTGCGACTGGTTTACTTGCAGTTTCTGGCAGTTGAATGGGTAAAGCCAAGAAGCTCCAAACTGTCAAGGCACTTTGATTCATAAGATCATAAGTGATAGGAGCAGAATTAGGCCATTCGGCCCATCAAGTCTACTCCGCTATTCAATCATGGCTGATCTATCCCTCTCTCCATCCTAATCTCATTCTCCTGCCTTCTCCCCATGACCCTTAACACCCGGCCAGCAGTTCGCAACCTGAGCTAACAATAGTCCAATTGAGAGTCAAGCACTCAATCACTTGAGCAACTAAGCCATCCTCAAAGCAATGTTTGAAAGCTGCTATTTGCATCAAAATTACCAGATTTACGCAGCAAATGAATGCATCTTTGTTTGTAATTCAGGATGTGATGGGTGAAACCTTTTCAGATCCACCAACGCTCTTCATTCAAATACAAAATATTATATTTGGTTGCTCTGCATAGCTGTGCAGCAAATAAAAATTATAATCTTGTTGAAGAATAATTTGAAACAAATTTTCCAAAACTAATCCACTGCTAGTAAACCCCAAAAATGCTTCACTTAAACTCCCAGTTCACCACACAATTTGTATATTTATATTTGCATCTGCAGTTCCTTCTGACACATTTATAGTTGCTACACCATTTACAATTATTTATTAGACTGTAACTACTTAATTTGAAGTACAAATTAGGTAATTTGTATTTGATTTAGTTCATGACTTTATTTGTACTTAACATTATAAATGTATATTTTTTTTAAATTTAAATAATTCTAAATTGTTACTTAAACTTAACAATTTACCTGTATGTGCTGCGTATACCCCATGATAGGAAAAATGCAGATAAATTCTTCATACTTGCTTCTATTTTTAATTAACCTGATTCACAATGTTGCCTCCATCTTCATGGAGGGGTTGTTCGGTCTTGAATTTGGGTGCTGTCTGTGTGAAATTTGCAAGTCTGTAAAGTGTAAATTGTTCCTAGTGTGGAGTATAGTGCTAATGTACGGTATAGTGATCGCTGATCAGCGTGGACTGGGTAGGCCGAAGGGCCTGTTCCACGCTGTATCTCTAAAGTCTAAAATATCGAGATGACCATTTGCTGAGGGCAGCGAACACCTCCCAGGGGAAAGTCCTGCCTATAATATTTTCTTTGATGGTAATTCAAATCTGCGCAATCTAGACATTTTTATCCCAAAATCTGTTGATGATTTATTTTTTTTGTAAAATTATGCTTCAAATCTTTGCAGCTCAGATCGACCTATCTTAATTTTACTTGCTGGAAATCATCTATGAAGCAGCACTATTCCACTAATTACCGCAAGAAGCTGTGCTCATTAGATGTTCTCTTCGAGCTTACCGCACAAGCTAAACAAATTGTAAAAGAGCGGCCGATTATGAACGGGTTTGATCAGTGTGCTCAGCACATATCAAAATATCTTGACAAACACAAGAGTGTTGGTATTATTAGCAGTGGAAGACTTTAGTTTTTTTAGTTTTGTTTAGAGATGCAGGGTTGAAACAGGCCCTCTGGCCCATTGCGTCCGTGCTGACCAGTGATCACGCCATACACTAACTCTAGCCTACACACCAGGGACAAATAACAGAATCAAATTCACCTACAAATCTGCCCGTCTTTGGAATGTGGGAGGAAAACAGAGCACTGCAGAGTTTGGGAAGTCCAACATGGGCAGGTCCTACACAAGGATGTTGGGGATAAGGTTGCCAACTGTCCCATATTAGCCAGGACATCCTGTCCATTGGGCTAAATTGGTTTGTCCCATACGGGACCGCCCTTGTCCCGTATTTAACTGCTGCTACATGGGTCGAGGGGACTGTCGGTGGGAGCGCCACGTCCAGCCCCGCCTCACCCGTCGTGACGTAGTACAGCCCATGGAGTGCAGCAGCAGCGCTTCGCCCATGGCCCTGTCGGTTGGCAGCCCGGCCAGCTGTCCGACCTGAGGACCTTCGCTTACGGCCAACACCACCAACACCCCTCCTGCTCATGGCTGATCATCAGATCTTGAGTTGGATGGGGTGCCGGACTTTGCGCGCGACGTCGCACGGCCCAGGTCAAAACTCCTCAGCTGGCCCACCGGCTGGGCTTTGTGTGCAGTCCAGCACCCGGGGCAACTCATCATCCCAGTCACGGCCGAGTTGGTCAACAAATTGCCGTCGGGAATTTGTCCCTTATTTTGACCTTTTGTCCCTTATTTGGGAGTCTCAGTCAAGTCGGCAACTCTAATTGGGGATAAAATGGGAGGAAATGGATAGCTTCATAATGCCTCTGAAGGATGAAAGAGCCATCCTTGCACTGTCCAATTACATACCACTTGTGAATTCAAATATATAATTCACATTGTAAAATTCTCTTTAAAACTCGTAAGATTAAGGTATACAATGTGCAACCCTGTCTTTGCAGAAAGATTATACGAGATAGAAAATTGGAGGGAGGCACGGTGGCGCAGCGGTAGAGTTGCTGCCTTAGTGCCAGAGACCCGGGTTCGATCCTGACTACGGGTGCTGTCTGTATGGTGTTTGTACATTCACCCTGTGACAGTGTGGGCTCACTCCGAGTGTTCCAGTTTCATCCCACACTCCAAAGACAATGATTGAATGCTTCAATGATACTTCATTGTCACATGTATTTGTGCTTCGTTTCGCATACAACCCGGTAAAATCATACGGGCGACCTCACCCAGGCAGTACACAAATGTCGCCACATTTGGCACACTGACAAAGTTTAAGTTAATTGTTTTCTATAAATTATTCCTAGTGTGCATAATAGAACTAGTGTATGGGGATCGCTGGACAGCATGGACTTTGTGGGCCAATGGGCCTGTTTCCATGCTGAACCTTTAAACTATAAACTAAATTATTTTTACAGGGGTCTTAAAAACATTATTTTTTTCCATTCCTTCAACCACAGTAAAACTATAAGTGTTTAAGTATATAAAAGTATGAGAGGCATATACCGTCAGAACCATTTCCTAGGGTGGAAATGTTCGACACTAGAGGGCGTATAAAGTGAGAGAGGGAGTTTGAAGAGGATGTGCGGGGAAGATTTTTTTTACACAGAGGGTGTGGGGGCCTGGAACACGTTTCCAGGGGGGGTGGTGGTGGAGGCAGATACAATAGTAGTGTTTTAGAGGGTTTTGGATACGCATGAAGAAGTGCAGGGAATAGAGAGACATGGATCATAGAGTTATAGGGTCTTACAACATGGAACAGGACCTTCATTTCAACTTGCCCACACCAGCCAACATGTCCCATCTACACTAGTCACACCAGCATGCGTTTGGCTCTTATCCCTCTAAACTGGTCCTATTCATGTGCCTGACTAAGCGTTTCTTAAATGGATTATGTACAGGCCAATGGATTATGCACAGGTTTAATTTTAGTTTAACCCAAGTTTGAAGAAGTCACCCATTCCTACAGTCTGAAGAAGGGTGTCGACCCAAAACGTCACCCATTCCTTTAATCCAGAGATCCTGCATTTCCCGCTGAGTTACTCCAGCATTTTGTGTCTATCTTCGGTGTAAACCATATCTGCAGTTCCTTCCTGCACTTAATTCAGTTGGGTTTGGTTTTTCAAGTAGGAACCAATGGGCCCATTCCTGTGCTGTACTGTTCTATGTTCTATGTTCACAGCAAGTACTATGGATCCAAAAAGAGATGATAGGCTACAGATTGATGAGGCTGTGCAAGTTTATGGGTAAAAATACTTTTACAAAACTCTCGAGGTAAAATGCGATTAAATAATACTTCTCCTTGACTACTTAAACTGAACACGACAGCCAGGGCTGAAACATAATGTGACAAACGGCCTCTGTGTAATTAGTCGTATCCTCCAGACTAGCACAGCCATCTTAGCATTTTATTGCATATGCCAAATGATGCCTCAATTAAAATGTTGCAATTTTATAATGAAAAATAAAAGGAATATTTCACTGCACAAAATGCAAAGCAAATATTTTACAAACATTAAAGAACTGAGTAACCATTTTAGTGCTGTTATTTTTTTGACTTGCAATAGTTTATTAAAATATTACACCAATAGCATAATTTTGTTTATTTTAGTTCAGCGAAACAGCAATGAAACAGGCCCTTCGGTCCAGGCACGGAAATCACAATATGGAGGGGACCGGGGGACAGGTGGGGCCAGGATTTCTTGGGGGCCGCGCGCGCATACACACACACAAATGCACGCACGCGGCTTCGGAGGCTCAATCCAGTGCTAAATGCAGCTCAATTCTGCCTGTCTCGCTGGGTTAACCTACAGCCCTGCCTGGACTGATGGGACTTCTCTGCGCTGGCTGTAAACCTGGGCCGTATTTCCCACAAGTCCAGGCAGGGCTGTAGGTTAACCTGGCGGGACAGGCAGAGTTGAGCTGGGTTTAGCGCCGGAGAGCCGGGATCGATGAGGCGCAGGTCTCTCCTAGGCTGCCGAGGGTGTTTTGGCACGTCTCCCTACTCCAATCACCACGCTATATCCTCAGTCCCACCCCCCCCCCACTTCTGCCTCTGACTAACACCTCCCTCCTCCAATGATTGCGCTGAATCATCATGTCCTGCCCCCATTGCCTGCTGACCGACGTCTCTCTCATCCAATCGGCGCCCTCGATCAGCAGTCCCACCCCCACTGTCTCGTGGAAAGTGGAGATTTCACCGGGTTTTAAAATCCGGATTACAAAAAATGGGGGTGGGGGGGATCGTTCCCCCACTTCTCAAAACAGGGGGGTGGGGCGTGTCCCCCCTGCCCCCCCCCCCCCCCGGGATTTCCACCCCTGCTTCGGTCCACCGAGTCCATGCTGACCATCGATCACTCATCTACACTAGTTCTATATTATTCCAGTTTTGCATCCACTCCCTACACATGAGAGGCAATTTACCTAAAAATCTTTGGAATGTTAGAGGAAACTGGAGCACCCCATGGAAACTGAGGCTGTCGCAGGGAGAACATACAAACTCCACATAGTCAGCACCAGGTGTTAGGGTTGAACCCGGATCTCTGGCAAGCTGCAATATTGAGCTGTCCATTAACGTTGGATATGTTACCTTTAGATTTCTGACCAGAGATACAGCGCGGAAACAGGCAATGTGGCCCACCAAATCCGTGCCAATCAGTGATCACCCCGTATATTAATTTTACAACTTACAAAAGCAAATTAACCTACAAATCTGTACGTCTTTGCAGTGTGGAAGGAAACCGGAGCACCCGGAGAAAACCCACGCGGTCACAGGTGCACGGGACAAACTCTATACGGAAAGTAATCAGAATGAGGATTGGACCCCGGTTTCTGGCACTAAGGCAGCAACTCTACAGCTGTGCCATGTGCCACCATTATTTATTCATGCCTTTCATCTAACTGAATTCATTCAAAGGCAATTATGCTTTTAAGAGAGAAATTTGTATTTCCTAAAGCACCTTATTATTCACCACTGTGGCCCAGTCACAAGGTAAGTGCAATTAGATTATGTAAATGAAGGGTGGAGATATTTCCAATAAGATAGAAACACGCTTAGTTTTCATACAGGAGAGGAGGGCCACTAGGGGCCATAATAAAGTTAAAGAGGGAAGAGAGAGTGCAAATATAAAAAGGAATGCAGTTTTCTTTTAGTTATTGCCACTAATTAGAAGAAGAGTGTGGGATGCAGTCAAAACTACACCCATCTAAAACAAAATGTAAACATTGTTTCAAACATTTAAACTACGGCACAGTGGGACAGCGGTAGAGTCACTGCCTTAAAGCGACAAAGACCCGGGTCGATCCTGACTATGGGCGCTGTCTGTACAGAGTTTGCACATTCTCCCTGTGACCTCTTTGGTTTCCTTTGAGTTCCCTCGCACGTCCCAAAGATATGCAGGTTTGTAGGTTAATTGGCTTCTGTAAATTGTCCCTAGGGTGTAGGACAGAACTAGTGTTCGGGATGATCGCTGGTCAACGTTATCTCAAAGTAGGGAAACTGGGATAACATAGAACTAGTGTATGGGTGATCAATGGTCAGCATGGACAAGGTGGGTCGAAGGGACATTTCCACATTGTATCTCTAAACTAAACTGAACTTTGGCTTCAGTTCAAAGACAGCAGGGCAATTCTGCACTGATCAATAGCCATTTCAACAGCCGAGGTGTTGATGGCAACCCATTCCGGTATAAATATTTCTGTGGAGCCAATTGCACTTTGATTGACCTTCATTTAACAGCTACACATCACACATGAGCGTTTATCATTTCAAAAGGTCTGGTGTGTTGGTACCTTAAGAGGTGTGCAGCACACTGTCAGGTCGTGGACAGAGAAAAGCTGGAAAGGTTTGGGTTTAATGACATACATGTATCGCTCTTCAAATTCAACCATCACTGAAATTTGTCTTCTTTACACGCTTGCTGCTTAGTGGCAGGCGAGCTGTGACGTTAATCTTTGAGCCTACAACAAAACCATTCTCAGTCACCTCTAGTGTCAAACAAGACGGTGACATTGCCCTAATACTTCCCGGTCTTTGATGCCAGCAAGTTCCAACTTGCCTCCAGAAACCTTACTGTGGAAGTGGAACTCATCTTAAAGACCAACTACTGTAACTACATCCCCTTCAAGTCAAGGAGTCGTAGAGTCTTGGAGTCACACAGAGTGAAAACAGGCCCTTTGGCCCAACTTGCCCATACCAACCAACATGTTCCATTTACACGAGTCATAAGCTCATAAGTTATAGGAGCAGAATTAGGGCATTCGGCCCATCAAGTCTACTTTGCCATTCAATCATGGCTGATCTATCTTTCACTCTCAGTCACATTCCCCTGTGTTCTCCACATTACCCCCGACACCCTTATTATTCAAGAATCTGTCAAGTTGTGCCTTAAAAATACCTAATGGCCTCCACAAACGTCTGTGGCAATGAATTCCACAGATCTTTCACCCTCTGACTAAAGACATTTCTCTTTAGGCAACTAGTGGAAACATCCTCTCCACATCCACTCCATCCAGGCTTTTCACTATTTGGTAAGTTTCAATAAGGTCCCCCCTCATCTTTCTAAACTCCAGTGAGTACAGTCCCAGTCAAACACTCATCATGGTTAACCCAATCATTCCTGGGAGGCCCACAATACTGTATTTGGCTCATATCCCTCTAAACCTGTCTTATCAATGTATCTGTCAAAAAAAGGCTTAGGAAGTTTGGCATGTGTCCAACAAGCCTCACTAACCTCTACAGGTGCACCATAGAAAGCCTTTAATCAGGATGCATCACAGCATGGTTTTGGAACAACTGCATCTAAGATGGCAAAAAATTGCAGAGTTTTAGGCAGAGCCCAGACCATCACACAAACCAACCTCCCTTCCATGGACTCCATCTACGCTTCATGCTGCATGATCCACCAGCATGATCGAGGACCAGTCTCACCCCGGTTACTCCCTCTTCTCCCCTCTCCCATCAGCCAAGAGATACAAAATTGTGAAAATGCACACCTCCAGATTCAGTGGCAGTTTATTCCCTGTTGTTATCAGGCAACTGAACCATCCTGTCACCAACTAGAGAGCGGTCCTGACCTGACATCTACTGCACTGGAAACCATTGAACTATCTTTAATCGGACTTCACTGGATTTTATCTTACACTAAACACTATACCCTTTATCCTGTGTCTGTACACTGTGGAAGGGCTGGAATGTAATCATGTATAGTCTTTCCGCTGACTGGATAGTGGTCCCCGGACGTGGCGTCGAAGGATGAGAAGTCGAAGCAAAATAGCCGAATGGAAACGAAGCCGAAACGGCAACGAACCGAAAGGGCGAGAAGACTAAAAGCCAACTCACCGAAAGGCTGCATCGCCTAAAAGCCAACTCACCGAATGGTCGCTCTGCTGAAACGCCAGCTAACCGAAAGGCTGCTTTGCTCACAAGCCAGCTAACCGAATGCCGCTCTGCCGAAAAGTCAAATAACGAACCTGACGTCGCCGGGGGGGTGGGACTTGTCAGCAATTGTTCCAGACCCCCGCGTCCATCACATCACTGGCTGGAGGAGACAGGAGGGTGGGGGTCATTTTCCCATACAAGCCATTATTTGACTTGTCGGCAGAGCGGCATTCAGTTAGTTGGCTTGTAGGCGGCGCAGCCTTTCGGATAGGTGTTGTTTCGGCAGAGCGGCCATTCGGTGAGTTTGCTTTAAAGCGGCGCAGTCTTTCGGTTAGTTGGCTTTTCGGCGTCCCGCCCTTTCGGTTCGTTGGCGTTTCGGCTTCGTTTGCTTTCGGTTATTTGGTGTTTAGGCTTCGTTTCCATCGGCTATTTGGCTTTGACTTCTTTGCTTTGGCTTCTCGTCATTCGTCGCTACGTCCGCTGGATAGCACGCGATTTTAAAAAAAGCTTTTCACTGTACCTTTTACATAGAGGGTGGTGAGTGCCTGGAACGGGGTGGTGGCTGAGACGAATAAGTTAGTGGCATCTAAGGTACTTTTGGATAGGCACATGGATATGCAGGGAATGGAGGAAGGTGGGTTATGTGCTGTTTGAAAAGTTCAGCACAGATGCCAAGACCATCTGGGTCGAAGGGCCTGTTCTTATGCTGCACTGTTCCATGTTCTCTGCACAATCGTTTCCCTGAATAAATATCCAATAGTTTGCAATTTTGTATTAATTTAATTCATTATGTGTTTAATAAAATGCATTGTATATCATTTGGATCATCTCTCCATTTTTGGCTATTTGGGAAGCTGGATTTTGCACCAGCAGTAAGATTGTGGTACAGTAAACGTTGACAATTTTCCCTAGAGGATAAGATTACTGCAACCTGTATTTATTCACAATTTTGGTTTTGTTGACTTAGTTCTGTTTTCAAGCACTGTTTTTACTTTGTGAGCAGGGCTGACATCTAGTGATAGTTTACAAAAACTGGGAAGAAAACCATTGCGCATGTTAGCAATTTGTGCCCGGCCCAAGGCCAGTACACGGCTGTGCTAAGTGTTCCTGTCAGAGCAATCGGGAATCATCAGAAACCCTATCCTCTCCGTTTCAAGGAGAAATCTTCAACCCTCCAATCTGAAGGGAGATAAATTGTATTTTTGTGTGTTTTCTATTATTGCCTTTATCTTAATAAAGATAATTTCTCTTTGGCAATCATGTGAAAATGAATATCACAGGTGACTCCAAATGAAATGAGATCATGGGGAATGCTTATCTTGGTAATCTAACCATGAATTGAAACATTTGAATATAATGTTCACATGCTTCATTTAGATTTTGTTTTGTATATTTGAATGGCAAAATGAAATCTGTTTCAATCCTTTGATTTATAAAGCAGTGTTATTGCCTCTGGGGTCATTTGACTTTTTAATTCTTCTTTCAGAAATGGATCTCTGTTTTTCAAGATGGGACTAGTATCGATGGGGTATCTTGCTCAGCATGGGCAATTTGGGCTGAAGTGCCCGTTTCTGTGTTGTATGACTCTATGCTCTTAATCCGGGGTCCTATAGGTTGGTAACAAAGCAGCTAATTGTAGAAAGATCATAGTTCACTTTTGTTGATTGGTATTTTTGTTGAATACACGGTCGTAATCTGAAGAAGGGTTCTGACCTGAAATGTCACCTATCCTTTTTCTCCAGAGATGCTGACTGACCTGCTGAGTTACTCCAGTAATTTGTGTCCATCTGTTACGATAGGTAATTTGTCTAGTATTGATCAATCGCCTGCTAGATCAGAAGATGGTGGCCATTTCATTCTGTGAACCACCATAACTCGCACTGTATGCGCAACAGCTGGCTACCAACAGTCACTCATGAAGTAATAAATGCTCAATAAATGGATTTACTGCATGACATCTTCATACTGAAAATTAGTTTAGTTTAGAAATACAGCATGGAAACAAGCCTTTGGTCCACCGAGTTCACGCCGACCAGATGCTGGTTTCCACCTTGATTGACACAGCCTGTTGGATTAACTCTACGGGTTAGGCATCATCTTTGGAGAAAAGGAATAGGTGACATTTCGGATCAATAACCTTCCACAGACTGGGGTCTCAACCCGAGACGTCGCCTGTTCCTTCCCCTCCCCCCCCCCCCCCCCCCCCAAGAGATGCTGCTTGACCTGCTGAGTTACTCCAGTATTTAGTGTCAATTACCCATTCATAATAATGCTATGTTATCCCACTTTCACACCCACTCCCTACACATTTAGGGCAATATATAAGCCAGTTAACCTACAAGCCCACACGTCTTTAGGAGGTGGGAGGAAACCAGAGCACCCGCAGAAAACGCACATGGATACAGGGTGAACGTGCAAACTCCACACAGACAGCACCCAAGGTCAGGATGGAACTCAGGTCTCTGGCCCTATGAGGCAGCGGCCCTACTAACTAGACCACTGTGCCACCCTAAATTAGTGCCTACATTTCTCTTGTCCAAAAGAAGACTTGCAACTCCCCCCTCAATACCAATATTCTGAGGCAAGCACTGGTCATCTGTTCAACATAGAGTATTGCAGAGATGTAGCTTCTGGATGTGACTGTCCAGGGCAGTTCTCCGCTGATGGGGCGAATTACAGGAGATGGCTCATTGGAAAGTGCAGAGCACATTAATGTAACTCCACCATTAGAAGTTGTGAGCAGTGAGCAATTAATATCAGCAATTAATATGCAGCAGAAATGGCAGAACTAATTTAAGGATAGTATAAGCGGACAGTGGCACCCGGTAGAGTTACTGCCTCACAGCGCCAGTGACCCAGGTTCGATCCAGACCTCAGCCGCTACCTGTGTGGAGTTTGCACATTCTCCCTGTGACCATGTGGGATTTTTCCGGGTGCACCGGTTTTCTCCCACATTCCAAAGACATGCAGGTTTGCAGGTTAATAAGCTTTGGTAAAAATTGTAAATTGTCCCCAGTATGTAGTTTAGTGATAGTGTACGGGGTGATCGCTGCTCGGTGCAGACCCGGTGGACTGAAGGCCCTGTTCCCATGCTGTATCTCTAGTCTAAACTAAAATATGAAATTGTTTCCTTACTTTCAACAGGCAAAAGCAAGCTCTATGTAATGCAAAAATATTTCACAGAAGCCAAATGCAGGGGTTGGTGGCACCAGCAGGGGGAGAACTACCGACGCTCACACCAGTCGGGTTATCAGAGAGTGGTTTTGTTCTTGGTCACCAGCCCCATATCCAGACCTTGACCTAAATAGGCAGTCGGCAGCTGTGATTGCAGAGCTGCTATCTGCACTCCTAGTGCAAGAGTTCACGAGTGTATGATTCACGTGCACTTCAAGCTGCCTACATCAGCACTTCACAATGCCTCCGTCTACACTTCATGCTGCCTCAGCAAGGCCACCAGCATAATCAAGGACCAGTCTCACCCCGGTCACTCCCTCTTCTCCCCTCAGACAAGAGGAACAGAAGTGTGAAAACGCACACCTCCAGATTCAGGAACAGTTTCTTCCCAGCTGTCAACAAGCAACTGAGCCACCCTATCACCAACTAGAGAGCGGTCCTGACCTCCCATTTACCTTATTGGAGACAATTGAACTATCTTTAATTTGACTATACTGGATTTTATCTTACACTAAACACTATACCCTTTATCCTGTATCTGTACACTGTGGACGGTTTGAATGTAATCATGCATAGTCTTTCCGCTGACTGGATAGCACGCAACAACAAAAGAAGCTTTTCACTGTACCTCGGTACACGTGACAATAATAAACTAAACATCTATTTTGGATCTGTTAAGGAATCTCGTGTGCTCCAACATAACTAAGATAGTTTAAGGAACTCTCGCAGTACATGCAGTACTATCTAGCCTTGGGTATTTGATGGGAGTCCTAAGTGCAGTGATATTTATTTATTTAAACCTGTGCTGAATCAGGACTCTCCTCTGAATTTGGAGTCCATGTGCATGTTCTAAAGCTGCCCATCAAATCATGGGGGAGCAATCAGTAAACTGGTAGTAGGATTGAGAAACAAGGAGCTGCAGAAGCTGCTTTACAAAAAAGAACACTAAGTGCTGGCGAATGCTTAGCTTCTTAAACTTAACATTGCATGATTCAACCTATTAATTCATTAACCATAATTCGTTAGCTCCAAACTGCAAAGTAATTTAAACCTCCTTGATCAAGTCATAGTGGTTGAATAGTGAGTCACTAGTAGGACGAGTTATCAATCAAAGTGATTACTTCGTGGAGGTGCTCCATTTGTAAATGACAGCTGAATGTTTTCTATACTAATAATGACCCAAGTTTGAGTTCATTGGCGTGGCCAGTCAGAGTCATTGGTGGGACATCAATTGGTGTGTTTATGGTAACTGTTTCAATATAAAATACCTTTTGTATAACCAGTCTATCGACAACCTCATATAAGGCTGCAATTAACTTATTCGAGAGCTGATGGGTGTGATATCGATTGTATCCTCCATTCAGTGGGACACAGGGCTTAGCTACAGGAGCGCTGAATCATTAAATCCTTTACAGCCGAGATGTCTATTTTACTTGGATCTTTGCTTCTGGATTGAACCCACTTTACACACAACTTAACCTGGCTTTGCCTTCACTTTTCTTGATATTCAGTGACAATCAAACTTGCAACCCAAGTAATCTTTAAAAATAGAAGACGCAAAGTACTGGAGTAACTCAGTGGGTCAGGCAACATTTCTAGAGAACATAGGCAGGTGTCTTTTCAGATTGGGACCCTTGTTCAGACTCAACATGGATAGGTGATGCTTCTGAAGATGGAACCTGACCTGAAACATTACCTATCCATTTTCTCCAGGGATGCTGCCTGATCCATTGAGTTACTCCAGCACCTGGTGTCTTTTTATCTTTAAAAAATATATGAAGTGGTAAGAATACATTCTTAAAGCTGATTAATTTAGTTTAGAGATGCAGCCTGACAACAGGCCCTTTAGCCCACCGAGTCCACATTGACCAGCGATCACCCATACACTAGTCCTAACTGCACAAAGAGACAACTTACAGAAGTCAATTAACCCTCAAACCTATACGTCTTTGGAGTGTGGGAGGAAACCGGAGCACTCGGGGGCGAACCCACATGGTCTCAGAGTGAACGTACAAACTCCGTACAGACAGCACCCGTAGTCAGGATTGAACCCAGGTTTCTGGCGATGTAAGGCAGCAACTCTACCTCAGCGCCACTGTGCCGCCCAGAACAGTCTCTGGTTCAAAGCTAAATATACTGCTGCTCTTTTCTGGTTATTATGTGAATATAAAGAACCAGAACAAACATCACACAATCACTGAATAATTGAAAGATGCAAAGCTGAAAAGTGTAAAAAAAATCACCAGTTTTCTGCCAACCAGCTTTGGTGGCATGGTGACTAAAGACAAGGTAGATTCTAGGTTTAGTTCACTGCAAGATGTGCTGTGCATCTGTGTTGTGCATGTTTCGAGAAAGATCAGTTGATCTTCAGAGAGTTCAAGTGTTAAGGATTTTAAAGGTCGAGGCTCCTGCCCACCTTCCCTCCCCTCTAAAAGAGTCATACGGCATGGAAACAGGTCCTTTGACCCTACTTGTCCACCACCTGCCTAGGTTTGGCCCATTTTGACTCTATGACTAACTCTCAAGTTAGTCCATTCAAGTGGACTAAATGGCCATTACAGTTTGCTTACCAGTTGATGGACACAAAATGCTGGAGTAATTCCACGGGTCGTTTCAGGTCAAGACCCTTCTTCAGACTCGCATTTACCGGTCGCATGGGGTTGTAAAGTTCTTTCACCCAAGGAGAACCAACCTGTACATAGGACAAAGAGTCCTACTTTGTTGAAAGACCACTGGGCAAGCTTGACAAATTTCATGCCAAAAAAGAGGGTTGCGCAAGTCAACACATAAGCTGCACTTGGCAAATTCATTTTAGAAACACGTGCATCTTGCTTACTTTAAACCAAGATCAGCTTTGTTGGAAACCATATTCAAATTAGATGTCAATGTTCACGCTGGCTGATAAAATATCTGCTCACTCTAGATGCAGTTTGGTGCACTATTATTCTATTGCTATGGTTACAGTGATTGTTCAGTTATATATATTCAGAGCAAAACATCATAGCCAGTAATTTAATTCCTGAAGAACTTTCATTTGATGTTTACATGCAAATTAGGGTTACTATTGACGTACAGGAGAGAGAGAGAGGGAGGGACGGCAATCTCTAGAGAGAGGTTTGGTTTACACTATTGATGGACATCACTGGGTTGGGTACCTTTCAACCAAATTTTAAAGAGATTTATCTCTATTTTTGTTTTAACATCATTCGACATAGGATCAGAATGAGGCCATTCAGCCCATCAAGTCTGCTCCACGTGGCTGATCTATCTTTTCCTCTTAACCCCATCCTCTTGCCTTCTCCCATCACCTTTAACACCCTTACTAATCAAAGAACTATCAATCTGTTTTAAAAAATACCCAGTGACCTGGACTCCACAAACATCTGTGGCAATGAATTCCACAGATTCACCACCCTCTGGCTAGAAATTCCTCCTCATCTCCATTCTAAAGGTACATTATTTTATTCTGTGGCAGTGCCCTCTGGTTCTAGACTCTCCCTCTGGTGGAAACATCCTCTCTATATCCATTCTATCCAAGCCTTTCATTATTTGGTAGGTTTCAATGAGAATCCCCCCTCATCTTTCCTAACTCCAGAAAAAACATTTTTTTTTTTTTTTAAAGAAGGAACTGCAGATGCTGGAGAATCGAGGGTACACAAAAAGCTGGAGAAACTCAGCGGGTGCAGCAGCATCTAAGGAGCGAAGGAGTTAGGCGACGTTTCGGGTCGAGACCCTTCATCAGACTGGTCAGGGATCAGGGAAACGAGAGATATAGACGGTGATGTGGAGAGATAAGGAACAATGAGTGAAAGATATGCAAAAAAGTATCGGTGATAAAGGGAACAAGCCATTGTAAGCTGTTTGTGGTGTGAAAATGAGAAGCTAGTGCGACTGGGGTGGGGGAGGGAGATAGAGATAGAGGGAATGCCAGGGCCCGAGGGCTGAGGGAGAGGTGGGAGGGGGAGGAGACAGCAAGGGTTAACAGAATTGAGAAAATTCAATATTCAAGCCCAAAGGATGCAGACTCCCCAAGCGGAATATGAGGTGCTGTTCCTCCAGCTTGCGGTGTTGCTCACTCTGGCCGTGGCGGAGGCCCAGGACCGAGAGGTCGGATGTGGAATGGGAGGGGAGTTGAAGTGCTGAGCCACCGGGAGGTCGGGTTGGTTATTGCGGACCGAGCGGAGGTGTTCAGCGAAGCGATCGCCAAGCCTCCGCTTGGTCTCACCGATATAGATCATCTGGCATCTGGAGCAGCGGATGCAGTAGATGAGGTTGGAGGAGGTGCAGGTGAACCTCTGTCGGACCTGGAAGGACTGCTTGGGTCCCTGAAAGGAGTGGAGGGGGGAGGTGAAGGGACAAATGTTGCATTTCTTGCGGTTGCAAGGGAAAGTGCCCGGGGAAGGGGTAGAGTGGGAGGGGAGGGAAGAATTGACAAGGGAGTTGCGGAGGGAGCGGTCTTTGCGGAAGGCAGACAGGGGGGGAGATGGGAAGATGTGGCGGGTGGAGGGGTCACGTTGGAGGTGGCGAAACTGGCGGAGGACTATATGTTGTATTTGCCGGCTGGTGGGGTGAAAGGTGAGGACCGGGGGACTCTGCCCTGTTTGCGAGTGGGGGAATGGGGAGCGAGAGCAGTGTTGCGGGGTATGGAGGAGACCCTGGTGCGAGCCTCATCAATAGTGGGGGAGGGGAATCCCCGTTCTCTGAAGAATGAGGCCATTTGTGATGACCTGGTGTGGAACACCTCATCCTGGGAGCAGATGCGGCGTAGACGGAGGAATTGGGAATAGGGGATGGAGTCCTTACAGGAAGCAGGGTGGGAGGAAGAGTAGTCCAGGTAGCTGTGGGAGTCAGTAGGTTTGTAGTGGATGTCGGTCAGGAGCGTATCACCTGCAATAGAGATGGTGAGGTCAAGGAATGGTAGGGAAGTGTCGGAAATGGTCCAAGTGTATTTGAGTGCCGGATGGAAGTTGGTGGTGAAATGAATGAAGTCAGTCAGTTGTGTGTGGGTGCAGGAGGTGACACCAAAAGCAGTCGTCGATGTAACGGAGGTAGAGGTCGGGGATGGGGCCCTGGTACGCCGAGAACAAGGATTGTTCGACGTACCCAACAAAGAGGCAAGCGTAGCTGGGGCCCATGCGTGTGCCCATAGGTACGCCTTGTGTTTGGAGGAAATGGGAGGAATCAAAAGAGAAGTTATTGAGGGTGAGGACCAACTCTGCTAGGCGGAGGAGGGTGTCAGTGGACGGGTATGGGTTGCTCCTCTGGTCGAGGAAGAACCGGAGGGCTTTGAGACCGTCCTGGTGGGGGATGGAGGTGTAGAGTGACTGGACGTCCATGGTAAAGATGAGAGGATGGGGGCCTGGAGAATGGAATGCACGGAGCCGACGGAGAGTGTCTGAGGTGTCTTGAACATAGGTGGGGAGGGATTTAACAAAGGGGGATAGGATGGCGTCAAGGTATGTGGAAATGTGTTCGGTGGGGCACGAACAGGCAGAGACAATGGGTCTGCCAGGGCAGTCGGGTTTGTGGATTTTGGGGAGAAGGTAAAATCGGGCCGTGCGGGGCTGGGAAACGATGAGGTCGGAGGCTCGGGGGGGTAGGGAGCCGGAGCTGATGAAGTCGGTTTATGGTGCTCGAGATGGTGGCCTGGTGATCGCCAGTGGGGTCATGGTCAAGGGGTAAGTAGGAGGAGGTGTCCGAGAGTTGGCGCGCGGCCTCCGCTTTGTAGAGATCGACGCGCCAGACTACCACGGCACCTCCCTTGTCGGCGGGTTTGATAACCCAGTCTGGGTTGTTACGGAGTGAGTCGATGGCAGTACGTTCGGGGCTGGAGAAATTGGAGTGAGACAGGGGGGTGGAGAAGTCGAGGCGGTTGATGTCCCGACGGCAGTTCTGGATAAATAGTTCTACAGCCGGAAGGCTACGAGGGGGGGTCCAAGTGGAGGCGGTACGTGGGAGACAGGAAAAGGGATCATCAGTGGGGGGCGAGGGCTTCTTCCCGTGGAAGAACGCTGTGAGGCGGAGGCGACGGTAGAAGAGCTCCAAGTCGTGGTGGGCGCGGAACTCATTGAGGTGGGGACGGAGGGGGACAAAGGTAAGACCTCTGCTGAGGACAGACCGTTCGATGTCGGAGAGGGGGAGGTCCGGGGGGATGGTGAACACGCGGCAAGGATGGGGGTTGTGGCCGGAGGAAGGTAGGTGAGTGGACTGAGGACGAAGCGTTGTGTGGTGGGGGGGTGGAGGGTGGTCAGGGGGTGGGGGGGTATGGGGGCTGTGGTGTGGGTGGGGAAGAGCAGGGGTTACATGGTAGGGGGGGGGATGGGGAAGACCTAGTGGAATAGCCACTAAGGTTGCTGGGGCTGGGGAGACGGGCACTAGGACCCAGTGCCGTTAAAGACAGAGCGGTGGGAGGAGTTAGCAACGTGGAGGCTTCAGGCCCACTGCAGAGTCCAGTCTGCAGGTGAGGCGACGGCTGCGGGCTGCTGGAGGGCGGTGGAGTGTCGTGGGTCGGCGGACCCGAAGGTAGGAGTCCACGGGCAGTGGAGTCGGGGTCGGCGGGCGATGCGTTGGAGGTCCCGGTGGGCGGGTGGGCGGTCCGACCGGTGAGGCGGCGAGATGAGTGGGGTGCGGTGCGGCGGCCGTGTTCGGGCAGCCCCGGTCTGGCGGCGATGCTCTGTAGGCCCGGTCTGGCGGCGATGCAAGGTGAGGCGGGTGCGGCTGTGGTCTTCGGCGGGCCCAGTGCAACGGCGATGCTGGATGGGCCCGGTGCGGCGGCTGTGGTCTTCGGCGGGCCCAGTACACCGGCGATGCTGGATGGGCCCGGTGCAGCGATGGAGTTAGGTGGTCCCGGGGGACGGCGAGGTTCGGCAGTCGCGTTGCGCTGGTGATGGGCGGTGGAATCGGGGAGGGGGAGATAAACAGTTACCAGGCTTGTTCCCTTTATCACCGATACTTTTTTGCATATCTTTCACTCATTGTTCCTTATCTCTCCACATCACCGTCTATATCTCTCGTTTCCCTGATCCCTGACCAGTCTGAAGAAGGGTCTCGACCCGAAACATCGCCTATCTCCTTCGCTCCTTAGATGCTGCTGCACCCGCTGAGTTTCTCCAGCTTTTTGTGTACCCTCCAGAAAAAACATGCCCAGAGCCATTAAACACTCCTCATGATTAATCCAATCATCCCCAGGGTCATTCTCAATGTGCACAGTGAATAATTAATTACAAAAATCTTTGTTTTAATTACCCCTTTACTCCTGCTCAGCGCATCTTGGCGATATTCAAACAGCAGCACATCAGTAATATACCACCATGGAGTTCTAACCATATGTGGAACTGTGGATGGCTCGATTGTAATCACGTATTGTCTTTCCGCTGACTGGTTAGCACGCAACAAAAGCTTTTCACGATACCTCAGTATATGTTGGGAAAAATTAGTGAAGCCTTTAAAGGCTCGAAGCAATTGATGAGTTAATGAGAGTTAATAATGATCAATGTTCCAAGCAAATTAAATCCCATTTAAGAATAATGAACAGGTCATTCAATTTATAAACCTATTACACAAAACTTGTTTGCTGTAACTATTTTTAAAAGCAGCACAACTAACTCACAGGGTTTTCCAATTATTTGCAAAGGTGCTATGACAGTGTCAACAGCTCTAAGTTCTCCAACATAGACACGTGAAATATCTCTGTCACCATGGCAATCGAGACAGTAGCACAAAACCATTTATTCGCACATTGTAACAACATACTGCTCCGGCTTACAGGTCGCTGTTGATTTAGTTACATCTCAAGATCCATTCTACCAGAGTCAGGTGAATCATGTTGTTGATTTGCAAGAGCTCTTCTAGGGTAATGTGTTTGTTCCTAAAAGCTAGATACTGGTGATATTATAATTTAAAAACATTAAGTCAGAAACCGGTGGGCATGCAGTGTATTGATCACACTACAAGGATATGGATATGGTATCAATGGTCAAAGGCTCTTTCTTGTCACATGTACATACGTACTTTATACAGTTCAGTAAAGTATTGCTGTACCTAAGCACAATCCTCGATTAGTTCAAAGTGCATAGAAATAGTTCAGGGAGACCGCAAGCAAGAGTTGCCAGGTTTAGGCGCCATTTTCTAAGTCCAGTCAGATCTGAGCGCTCGGTCTCTTGGAGCGGTGTCCGATCCAGGCGAGCCCCAGGCTGCTGCAGGGCCTCCAGCCATCGCCTCCATCCAGATCTTCTAGCAAAATGCCGTCCCTCTCCTCGCCCAGCCACCTTCAGCCTTTGTGCCCCGGGGGCGTCTTCCACAGTCGTCCTTGAGGGCTCGGAAGGTAAGACCCCAGTTCACGCTCTCACCGACCCGTGTCCTTGCGTCCGACATTGCCGGCTCCCGCCTAGACCGTGGGCCGAGGTGCTTTATCGTTTCATTTTGTGATCCAAATCACGTATCTCCCTGTATTTATAACATATTGTGTAAAAATATTATAGAAATCATACCTGAAACGCGTCAAGAACAAAACCTGCACATATTTTTAAAATATGAGAAAAACTTCCAATTTGACATTGTCAGACGCCAATTGACCAACCACGCGCTTTGTTTCATGCTAGCTAGGCAGCGAGCACACCGGAATCATGGCTGCCTCCTAATAATATCACAACAATAGCAAGGTTTCGAAGGAATAAAGGTAATGCTAACTACTTGCTGATAATTTTGTTTTACAACTGTTTTATCTTTGTAAAGTTATGTCATGAACTGAAATAAAAATGATAAATAAAAATGTAGAGCTAGGGTTAGGATTATGGTTAGGGTTAGGATCAGGGTTAGGGCTAGGGCTAGGGTTAGTGTCAGGGTCAGGGTTAGGGTTAGGCATTTTCCTCTCGGTGGAAGTGGGTTCGGGTCAGGGTTCGGGTTTGGGTTAGGGTCAGGGTCAGGGTTAGGGTTAGGGTGAGGGTCAGGGTTAGGGTTAGGGTTAGGCTGTCGGCCAGCCGGTGGGTGCAGAGAGCGAGCGGACAGACTGATGGAGCCAACGCTATGGAGGTGTGGAAGGCTCCCAATAGATTAATATGAGCATTGAGCACTAGATGGCGCTGTTACTTTTTCGATCTAATTTTCTAATTAGCATAATTAATTAGTGTGCAACCTTTGGCACTGACGAGTTATGAATTCCATCTCTATTATATTTTATCTAAATTAGTGCCAAATCTCAAGTAGATACCAGACATAGATCACGAAAGTTAACTTCCTAAAACATTTTCGATGTTCGGCCCACGGCCTACTCGTCCTCCTCCTCGCTTCTCTGGTCCTCAGATGACAAAGAGGGGCTGACTCAGCAGCTCCCTCTACAGGATGTGGCCTGCCCTGCTCATTAGCAACAGGGAAATTTGTAACAAGTATGAGGAAAACTCAATAGTCAATCAATAGTCAATAGTCAATTTTATTCATCATATACACCCGAAGGTGCAGTGGAATGAATTTGCCAGCGGCGGTACAATTAAAAAAGAACACACAATACACAATAAGATTTAACACAAACATCCATTTCAACTACGCTTGAAACAAGGGGCAAAAATGTACTTTCAGTAACAAGCAGATAAGGCCAAATATGCACAAATTTACAGGACACAATAGTTTCTGTCAGGTACAAAAAGAAGGGAAAGAAATAGCAAATTCCTTGCTCAGAGTATTGTAAAACTGAAGTGGTACCTGGAGTGAAGCCCTAAAATACATTGTATAAGAAAGTGAGGAAATAAACAAATAAACTGAGATTTGCAGGAGGGACTTGCAGATGTTAGTTTTATACCAAAGATAGACACAAAATGCTGGAGAAACTCAGTCTGCATGTCTGGATAGAAGGAATGGGTGACGTTTTGGGTTGAGACCCTTCTTCAGATTGAAAGACAGGGGAGAGGGAGACACAGAGATATGGAATGGTAAGGTATGAAAACGAGAACAAGGGGGGTGAATATCAAGGAAAATGTTATCATTGTTAGCTAGGGGAAGCTGACAACGAGGCAAATAAAGATAAAATTCACTCCGGGGGACAGTCAGACTGGTCGAAGAACAATGATGCGGGAGGGACAGGGAAAGCAAGGGTTACTTGAAGTTAGAGATGTTAAGATTCATACCGCTGGGGTGTAAACTGCCCAAGTGAAATATGAGGTGCTGTTCCTTCAATTTGCGCTTGGCCTATTTGCGTTCGGTACTTTTGTAACTTTGTCGGCACCAAGACGTGGCGACACTTGTGTACTGCCTAGGTTGCAAAACAAAGCTTTCACTGTGCCCAGGTAGCCTGGGTACATGTGACAATAAAGTATCATTCATTCATAAGGCAGCAGCTCTACCGCTGCCCCACCGTGACGCCACTCTTCAACAATACAGTAACTGCCTCAAACTGATAAATGAGGACCAATTTATTCAAATAGTTCTTTGCTTAACTTAGGTTTAAGACTTCTTTAATTGTAGAATTTAGCTGACACTGCACAGGATTTCGCACAGCGAAATTCTTCACAATATCATCCTGACTGAGAACAGCTGCAACTCACTCCCTGGTCCAGAGGGAGTTGCAAAGAGAAGACAGTCCTAGGTTTCAGACGCATAGCCAGCTGGCCAAGAAAAACCTGCTGTCTGCTCCACAGTTCTACTTTGCTGAAATTGGGGACTCATTTTTAACACTCGCCATCTCTCGACACAGAAATTACCAATGAATCCATCCAGACATAAGCTTTAACGTGTACTGCATGTATTCAGCACAATAGCGCAACCTCTGACTTTGCATAATAGGCACAGTGGTGCAGCAGCAGAGTTGCTGCCTTACAGCGCCAGAGACCCGGAGTGATTCTGACTACGGGTGCTGTCTGCACGGAGTTTGTACGTTCTCCCTGCGACATGCGTGGGTTTTCTCCGGATGCTCCGGTCTCCTCCCACATTCCAAAGATTTATAGGTTTGAAGGTTAATTGGCCAACTGATAGCGTCTCTGGAGAACATGGTTAGGTTATGCTTCAGGTCAAGACCCTTCCCATGTCACTGGTCCATGTTTTCAAGAGATGCTGCCTGCCTGATCTATTGAGTTACTACAGCACTTTGAGTCCTTTTGTAAATTAACCAGCATCTGCAGTTCCTTGTTTTTACTTAGCCGATACTATCCGAGACTAATTGAAACTGGCCCTTTGGCCCAACGAGTCCCCACCGTTCAACGATCACCCGCACACTAGTTCCATGTGAACTAGTGTACTAGTGCTCATTGAATGGCATGGACCCGGTAGGCCTGAAGGGCCCTTTTCCACGCTGTATCTCCAGACTAAACTAAACTAAATTATTCCTTTCAGATACAATATAGCATTTGTACAATCCAGTTAATGAAAGGAACTCTAATATAGTATCAAGGATATCATGAATTTGGTTAACGTAATGAAAAAAGAGGCACCATTATTGTTTTGCATTTAATTTACTTAATCAGTTAACAAATTAAAGATGACTACACAATCAATTACCTTTAATATTGAAATGAATTTTGGGGTGATTCAAATTCGATGGAAATCACAGATGACATATAAGTGTTAAAGTATATTTTAAATTCCTCTCCAGTTTGCACATTTAAAAGCTTTCATTGCTAAAATGAAGTATTTGGTAAAACGTGGTTTGTAGCCCCCTTGGTCAGTGACAGCCCTCCGATTAGATATAGCACAGACATACCTGATACTCAAAAGGATACAAAAAAAGTGCCAGAGTAACACAGCGGTTCAGGCAGCATCGCTGGAGAACAAGGATAGGTGATATTTCGGGTCAGTACCCAACTTCAGACTGATCATGGTGTGTGGGGGGAAGAAAGCTGGAAGAGAGGGGGAGCAGGACGAAGCCTGGCGAGTGAGAGGCAGACAGAAGTGGGGGTAGTGGGGGGGGGGGGGTTGATAGGCAGATGGTTGGACAAAGGCCAGTGATGAAAATACGGATGGTGCGAGATACGGATGGAAGATAATTAATTGTGAAGCCAGAGGAAGGAATGTAGGTGGAAGGGGAGGGAGAGGGGAGAAATGGGTGCAAGTCCAAGTGGGGCACAGAGAAGGGGAGAGGGTGAGGGGGGGGGAGGGAGGGTGTTTGTAAGTTAGTTAGCTAAAACTGGGAGAATTCAAGGCTCACACTCCAGCACTATGGACAGCTTGACTGTAGTACATAGAAATATAAAAACTGGCACTGCTGCAGTCTTTGACTTAAAATGTTACCTCTCATTCTCTTTCCACAGTTGATGCCTGACCTAATATGCATTTCTGGAATTTTCTGTTTTTTTTAGAACAACTGTTTCCACCTATCACCCTTTTCTCAAACATAAACCTCATGATTTAACAGTAAATACATTGCATTTTCTGATGGAGGATGTTAATAAATGGGCTTCCCAAACCATTTTTGATAGGTCTATAGTATCTTTGGTGAGGATTGAATTAAACAAAAAAAACTAACTTTTCAAAACTAGGAACAAGAAACTGCAGTTGCTGGTTTACAAAATAAGACAAAAAGTGCTGGAGTAATTCAGTCTGAAAAAGGAACTCGACCTGAAATGTAAGTAAGTAAGTAAGTTTATTGGCCAAGTATTCACATACAAGGAATTTGCCTTGGTGCTCCGCCCACAAGTAACAGCATGGCATACAGTGACAGTTATGAATGACTCAGAAAACACTAAACATTAATAATAATAAAACATTAATTGATCAAGCAAGTGAACCAACAAAATACCAGATCAAAGGGAGGCTACAGATTTTTGGCTGTTGAGTAGAGCAACTACTCGTGGATATCCTGTCATCCTATCCATGTTCTCCAGAAATGCCGCCTGACCCGCTGAGCTACTCTAGCACTTTGTGTCTTTGCGTGTAAACCAGCATCTGCAGTTCCTTATTTATACAAGAAGGTAAAATCTATTTGGTGTCTTTTTAAAAGTTTTGGTCCTTTTCTTGATATTGATGCTAATGTTATGATAATGATTAATTTCTAAAAAGTGAAAAATAGAACAGATATCTAACAAAGGAATTTGAGACTCCCTAGATCCTTGTTAGCACGAACCTTAGCGAGTTAATACAGTTCTGTAATGCGAATCCTCTCTATCATATGTGCACAGGGTCAATAATGATAGCGTACAGAAAGCTGACAGATAAATGAGGTTCAACATTAAGTGTGGCCCTGCTCATTGCTGCGACCAATAGTCACAAAGCACACTTGCAAAATGCTTGGGAGACAACAGTTACCATAGCAACTGTCACTTTCTTTTTAGGCAATTCAAGCCTCAATATAATGTAAAATAAGATATTCTGGATGATCAGAAATTTTCGGAGAGCGGGGATTGCGTATCGGATATATTAGCTGATATTGAAAAATAGGCATCCTAGTCACCTTTGTTAAAATACTGGCAAAAGGTATTGCAGGCAGGCGCATACTGGAGATGAAGGAACCAGTTACACATGTGGAATGCTAATGAAGCAGATCTTAAAGCTGCTGTTAAAGTCTGCATCTCCAGGGATACCACTGTCGTCTGCAGACTGCAAAACTAAATATCTAAATATATTCACACTGCAAATATTTTGTAATCAGTAAATCGCACTAATGTGCTTCTAATGTCTGCAATTTCACTCCACACTCCAGATCACATAGATGAGTATGCAAGAACTCTAAATTATTCACGATCTCTTTCCATACAACATTGAAAGTTGTTTAGCTGACAATAACTACACCGATAGTTATTACATTTCTATTTTGTTCCATATGTTCATTATAAACATATTACTCCAAATTATAATGCAATAAAAAGGAGCAGATGCTGGTTTACACCAAGATGGACACATAACACTGGAGTAACTCAGTGAGTCAGGCAGTATTCCTGGAAAACACGGATAAGTGACATTTCGGGACTGGACCCTTCTTCAGATTGATTGTAGTAGGGAGAATGGGGGAAACAATTGGAAGCAAAGAAAAAGAAGCGAAGAGGTTGGCGGCACGATGGCATCACAATAGAGTTGCTGCCTTACAATTCTGGAGACCGGTTCGATCCTGACTACGGGTGTTGTCTGAAAGAAGTTTTTACTTGTTCCCCGTCAGTTTTCACCGGGTGCTCTGGTTTCCTCCCACACACCAAAAATGTACAGGTTTTCAGGTCAATTGGCTTCGGTAAATATTGTCCCTAGTGTGCAGGATAGTGCTAGTGTACGGGGATCGCTGGGCGGTGTGGACTCGGTGGGCCGAAAGGCATGTTTCCACGCTGCATCTCTAAACTAAAATTAAACTAAACTAAAAAACAGAACAAATTGGGGCCAGCAACAGATTACTTCAGGTAAGGAGGATCCCTGATAGGCAGATTGTTGGTTATAGAGAGGTGTGAGCCTCAGAACGATATATTGTTGAGAACTGTGGAACTAGTTTTTTAGTTTAGTGGAGGCAAGGGAGTGGGGGAGGGCGAGATAAGGAAAGGAGATGTTTTGTGGAACTTACCTAAAATTAAAGAATTCAACATTCATACCGCTGGGAGTAAGCTACCCAAGCAAAATATGAGGTAATTTGTGTGTGGCTTCAGTCTGGCAATGGAGGAGGCCCAGGACAGAAAGGCCAATGTGGGAATGGGAAGGGGAGTTAAAATGGTTTTGCAATGATCTGAAGACATTTCAGGTCTCGACCCAATACGTCACCCATTCCTTCTCTCCAGAGACGCTGCCAGTCCCACTGATTTACTCCAGCTTTTTGTGCCTATCTTTGGTTTAAACCAGCATCTACAGTTCCTTCCTACACATAAAAGAGTTAGCAACTGGGTGGTCCTGCAGGCCTTGGCAAACCGAGTTCAAGGGTTCAGCGAAATGGTTGCCGAGTCTCCACTTGGTCTTGCCGATGTACAGGACCCCACATCGGGATCACCGAATGACTCCAAATTATGTGGCTCTATCATTTTCTGCCAAATCATTTACAGCTTCAAATGATAAAGACTTCAAAACGACAAGGAAGTTCCAGCTAAACTGACAAATATTCTTCAGTGTGTAACTGATACCCGTTCACGTCAGCTGGAATTAAAAAAGACGCAAACTGCTGGAGTAACTCAATGGCTCAAGCAGCATCTCTGGAGAACATGGATAGGTGACATTTAGGGTTTTCGACAGTCTGACGAAGGGGCCGCCCCGATACATCACCTATCCCCTATGTTCTCCAGAGATGCTGCCTAACCCACTGAGTTACTCCTGCACTTTGTGTCATTTTTGTGGATCAACATCTGCAGTTCTTTGTTTCAACAGCTGGAATGGAATGTTGGAATTGTACATCAGGCCAGATGAAGTCGGTTCTCATCAAACTTTGACGATATTTTTGTCTTCTGTGTTCTGCAATTAACGTGCAAAGCTGGGTCTTTGGAGTGTGGGAAGAAACCGTAGCACCCGGAGAAAACCCACGCAGTCACAGGGAGAACGTACAAACAACAGCCATAGTCGGGATCGAACCCGGGCCTCTGGCACTGTAAGGCAGAAACTGTACCGCTGCACCACCATGCCACCCTTGTTACTCCTCTGGATATTGTCGGAAATCCGGGATGTATGGATGTAACATTGGTTCAGTGTTTGAGCTAATAGTTATCTCTCAACTAATGCAGGAAACCAAGTAAGCTGATCACAATCTCCTTTCCAAAGCTCCCCATAGATGCATGGAAACATCATGAGTCATGTCCACTCTCTCTTCCTCTCACTGTTTACTGATAGGTTTCCTGTAAATAGATTGCCGCGTTCTCTATGTGTACACGTTTTTATTTTTAGTCCTTCTACTGAATGTCTTCTGGATCCACAGACTTGTTATCATTAATCATCTTCTCTTAATGAATCTTAATGGACATGGTCCCCCCTTTACAAATCTCAAACAGCTTTCTCTAATTGGCTCACATTTGTCCAACTGTGGACAATGAGAAATTGTGATAATTTTAACCCCAAATCCTGTTGGAATTACCTACCTCAAGCAAGAACATAGGTCATTCGGCCTATGAGGTAAATGCCAGGTTCAGGCAGAGCAATCCCATCAATCCCATTACCCCTCTTGTTATATATCCCTGTTCCTGACAATATGTCCACTCCCCCTCCACCCGCTACGCCATTGAGAGGCACCAGGGTAAACTGCAATCACAGGAAGAGCATGCCAACCCTGCAAGGCCAGAATCAACCCCCATGTCTCTGGAGCTGTGATGTTACAATATGAACTGCTTCACCAATTACACCCCACACTGCCTCGGCAAAACCACCAGCATAATCAAGGACCAATCTCATCCCGGTCACTCCCTCTTCTCCCCTCTCCCATCAGGCAAGAGGCACAGAAGTGTGAAAGCGCAGACCTCCTGATTCAGGGACAGTTTCTTCCCAGCTGTTATCAGGCAACTAGAGAGTGGTCCTGACCTACCATCTAACTCATTGGAAACCCTCTGACTATCTTTAATCAGACTTCACTGGACTTTACCTTGCACTAAACATTATTCCCTTTATCCTGTTTCTATCCTTAAACTGTGGACGGCTTGATTTTAATCATGTATCAGCTTTTCGCTGGCTGGATAGCACACAACAAAAAAATGTTTCAATCGGTGCACATGCCTCACCACGCCACATCACACCGCTATCTTCGTTTATTAAATAGGCACAAAATGCTGGAGAAACTCAGCAGGACAGGAGGCATCTCTGGATAGAAGGAATGGGTGATGTTTTGGGTCGAGACCCTTCTTCAGACTGAGAGTCAGAGGAGTGGGAGACACAGAGATATGGAAGGATAAGGTGTGAAAACGAGAAGAGCTATAGGGAGAGATGTTGCATCTCCTGTGGTTGCAGGGGCAAGTACCTGGGAAGGGGGTGGTTTGGGTGGGAACGAACAAGTTAACCAGAGAGTTGTGGAGGGAACGGTCGCTACGGAAGGTGGGAAGGGGAGATGGGAAATTGTGGCTAGTGGTGCGATTCCGTTGGAGGTGGCATTGGAGGCCACCACTAGCTACATCTGCCCATCTCCACCCCTTTCAGCTTTATCCGCTGTTCCAGGCATGGACTCCTAAATATCGGTGAGGTCAAGTGCAGGCTCGGCGATCGTTTTGCCGAACACAGTTCAGTCCACCTAGACCCATATGATGTCCCGGTTACTACACATTTAAACTCCCTGTTGCATTGGAACAGTCCAATCTACTGCCTTCCGCCGCATATGGCAGCAGACCCCCCCCCCCCCCCCCCCCCCCCCCCCCCCCCCCACTCTCCCCCTCCCCCACCAGTTTCCCCTTAGTTCTCGGTGACCCCCCCCCCCATGCTGGGTCCCCCTTTGCTCTCAACAGCCTCCCACACCTCGTTCTCGGTGACACAGTTTCTATTGATGCTGGTGGCTCAGGGCTGATACTGGCACAAACCGGGCCTACCAGGCAGGATCCGCAGAGAGGCGAGTCGGGCCTGCTCGCAGGAGCATCCTGGCCTGCTACAGCTCCAGAGACCCCAGTTCGATCCTGACTACGGGTGCTGTTTGGACGGATGTTGTATGTTCTCCCTGTGACCATGTGGGCTTTCCCTGGGAGCTCCAGTTTCCTCCCACATTCCAAAGACATGCAGGATTGTAGGTTAATTGGATTTGGTAAAAAATTGTAAATTTTCCCAGGTGTGTAGGATGTTAGTGTACGGGGATCGCTAGTCGGCGCGGACTCAGTGGGCCGAAGGACCTGCTTCCGTACTGTATGTCTAAACCAAACTAAATTAAACTATAGGTTAGCATTTAATTTGCTTCTGTATTAAAATTTAAAAAATTTCATTTTCTGGTGCAGTGATATAAATATATCATAGGATATTTTTTACATGCCGGACTGATTTGTTGGATTAACAAAGATAGAACTTGCATTTTTATTACTTTCAAATTTCCGGAGATGTATAGTCCAGTTCCGAGATGCGATAAAACTATTGGGAAGTTCACAGAGGACAGGAGAGTGTTGGCAGAGTCATTCATTTTCCATTAGCCACTCTTTTATAAAATAGTTTCTATTCTGAAATGGGCTTCAGATAGAGATGTTTAAAATTGTTTATAAAAATGCACTGATCACCATTCAACACTGCTCCCTCCGTAACTCCTTGGTCAATTTGTCCCTTTCCACCCAAACCATCCCTTCCCCTGTAGGGAAAGTGTAGCTTTCCATTGCAACTGCAGGAAATGCTACACTTGTCACTTTACCTCCCCCCTCGACTCCATCCAAGGACCCAAGCAGTCTTTCCAGGTGAGGCAGAGGTTCACCTGCACCTCCTCCAACCTAATATATTGCATCTGCTGTTCTACACATCAACTGCTCAACATCGGTGAGACCAAGCGCAGGCTTGGCGATCGCTTCGCGCAACACCTCCACTCAGTTCGCATTAAGCAACCTGACCTCCCGGTGGCTCAGCACTGCAACTCCCGCTCCCATTCCAAATCCAACCTTTCCAGTCCTGGGCCTCCTCAATGGCCAGAGTGAGTCCCACCGCACTTGGAGGAGCAGCACCTCATATTTCGCTTGGGTAGTTTACACCCCAGCGATATGAACATTGACCTCCAATTTCAGGTAGTCCTTGATTTCTCCCTCCTTCCCCTCCCCTTCCCAGCTCTCCCACAGCCTACTGTCTCCGCCTCTTTCTTCTTCCTGCCCCCGCCCCACCTCATATCAGTCTAAAGAAGGGTCTCGACCTGAAACGTCACCCATTCCTTCGCTCCATTGATGTTGCCTCACCCGCTGAGTTTCTCCAGCTTTTTGTCTACGTACCATAGTTTTAATTTAGAAATGTATAGTTTAGTTTACTTTACTTTAGTTTAGTTTAGAGATATAGTGTGGAAACAGGCCTTTCAGCTCACCAAGTCCCAGCACTGTATCTCTAAAGTCTAAAGACTAAAGATTTGGCATCACTGATACAGTGAACTACAATAGGACAACAAAATGCATTTGGAAAATCAGTAAGAAAATGTAATAACGGTGAGCACAATTACAAAAATGTGTGTGTGACTGTAAATTTGTGTGTTTGCGGGTGTGGGTGTGTGTGGGTATGTGCGTGTGGGGGGGTGTGAGTGTGCGCAAGACAGAATATACAGAAATATAACCATCTTGTTTTATCATAGAGTTAATAGAAGAAGTAATTAACTTTTTTTCCCATCTGTTTGTATTTCTAAATCATGTGAACTTTTGAACTTAACTTGATAAAACAGAGCGGGGGTTTGAAGCCAAGAGATTTTGTATTGTGTTTTCTGGTAGGCTCCATGATGTTGGTGACAGGATGAATAAGGGTTTGTTGAAAGCTCTGGAGTTTAAAGTCAGTACACAGTAATTTATGTGTGGTACATATTGAGAAAATTAACAACAGCCTAAATAAAAACAAAACTGCTACGCAATGGGACACATCTCATTGACCCGCTTACAGTTTTGTAGCTGACAGCATAATCTTCACAAAGCACAACTTTTCAGAGAATCCTCTTCCATCTGCCAATCACAGTTACATTGAAGTTACACAATCAATAAATAGAATTACAAACATAAGCTTTAAATGACAGAAGGGCAGAAAAGGCAGGACATATAAGACAATTTGTATCACTAGAGGCATAGTCATACAGCGTGGAAACTGGTTCTTCGGCCCAACTTGCCCATAACTACCAACATGCCCCACCTACACAAGTTCAATCCCTTTGATGCTGACTATGGGTGCATGTGTGTACGGAGTTTGCACGTTCTCCATGTGACTGCATGGGATTTCCCCGGATGCTCCGGATTCCTCCCACATCCCACAAAGACGTGCAGGTTTGTCAGTTGATTGGCTTCTGTAAATTGTCCCTAGTGTGCAGGACAGAACCAGTGTATGGGGTGCTCGCTGGTCAGTACGGACTCAGTGGGCCAAATGGCCTGTTTCCAGGATGAGTCTCCATATATCCAACCTATCCAATCCATGTACCTGTCTGAATGATTCTTAAATGTTGCGATAGTGCCTGCCACGACTACCTCCTCTGGCAGCTCATTCCATTCACCCACCACCCTTTGCATGAAAAAGTTGCCCCTCAGGTTCCTATTATTCCCCCCCCCCCCCATCTCCACTGTGTTAGATTATATTTCTCAAGCTTTTGGGCAAGGAAGCAGCCACACCTGAGAGGCCTCACTGACGTGACCATGGGTGTGGCCAGCTACTGTGTAGAATTTTGCCCCAGGCAGGTGACACAATGTGACCCACCCCCTCTCGGAGCTGTGATCTTCGAGATGCACAGACATTAAGTTGATCTTAAACCTAAGGTGACTAAATCATGAGAGTGTTCAAATTCATGAGAGGAATAGATCAGGTAAACACACAAAAACTTTTGGCCAGAGTAAGGGAATCGAGAACCAAGGACATAAGTTTAAGGTGGGGGGGAGGGGGGAGATTAAATAGGAACCTGAGGGGTAACATTTTCTCTCAAAGGGTGGGGAGTGTATGGAACGGACAGCTGGGGGAGGTCGTTGAGGCAGTTACTAAAAAACGTTTAAGAAACATGTAGACAGGTACATGGGTAGGACAGGTTCAAAGGGAAATACGCAGGCAGGTGGGGCTAGTGTAGATGGGGCACGATGGTCGGTGCGGGCAAGTTGGGCCAAAGGGCCCTTTGTCCAGGCTGCATAATTCTATGACCATGAATTTGCAGCCTCTTCAAGGAAAGGTCGACTTCATTGCGAGCCTTTGGACAAGGAAGATAAACTAAAGATATTCTTCGGAAGATAGACACAAAATGCTGAAGTAACTCAGCGGGTCAGGCTGGAGGAAGGGCCCCAACCCGAAACGTCACCTATTCCTTTTCTCCAGAGATGCTGCCTAACCCGCTGAGTTACTCCTGCATTTTGTGTCCATCGCCCTTCCTCCACAACCCTCTGACTTCTATGAGTAAGCCAATATGTTTATAAATTTATATGTTCTAGGAGTAGAATTAGGCCATTCGCACCATCAAGTCTACTCTACCATTCAATCATGGCAGATCGACCTTTCCCTCTCAACATTAGGCCTTCTCCCCATAACCACTGGCACCCTCATTAATCAAGATTCAGTCAATCTCCACCTTAAAAATATCCTTTGACTAGACCTCCTCAGCCTTCTGTGGCAAGGAATTCCACAGATTCACCACCCTCTGATTAAAGACATTTCTCATCTCCATTCTAGAGGTACATCCTTTTACTCTGAGGCTGCGCCCTCTAGACCAGTGGAAGCATCCTTTCCACATTCACTCGATCCAGCCCATCATCTGAATCCATCTTTTCATCAAATCGCCCTGATGAAAGGTCATTACACCCATGTATGAACTCTGTTTCTCTTCCCACAGATGCTGCTGATTATTTTAAAATGTAATCAAACACTTACAGAATAATCAAACAGTGACTGGGAAATGTATTAATATGCATGCTGTTCACTGCCGTCTCCTCCATTTCCTTTGGATACGTTGAGTTGGCAGCCTATACGTACGTTGAAACTGTAACCTGCAAATTGACTCCTAGCTGCTTCATAGCCAGGTTTCTAAGTAACCAATCTGCTAAAGGTCAAGTGAGAGAAATGTTTTGGACGATTTAAGATTATTGGATAAATGCAGATTACATATACACTGTGAACTGCTGGCACTATGCCACCATCTTGAGCTTTACTCCAACATCCGGGATTGGACTGGGTTTAGTCAAAGCCATGGGGAAAAAAAGTTATTACTCAACGGAAACAAAATTCAGCCTCTGTCACATCAAGGTTTCTATCCAGTTTCAGTACTTTCCTGAACTCTGATCAATCCCTGCAAGAGACAAGAGTGTTTAGTTTTTGTTTTTAGATGCAGCGTGGAAACAAGTCTGCGCCAACCAGCGATTACCCCTACCTACACACTAGGGACAATTTACAGAAGCCAATTAACCTTCAAACCTACATGTCTTTGGAGTGTGGGGCAAAATCGGAGGACCTGGACGACACCCACGTGGTCACAGGGAGAACCTACAAGCTTCGTATACACAACAAATTGTCCCTGGTGTGTAGGATAGAACTAGTGTGAATGGATGATCGATAGTCAGCATAGTCTCGGTGAGCAGATGGGCCTATCCACACTGTATCTCTAAACTAAACTAAACTTATCTTGAGCAGTGGTCTATCTTTGCACCGGCCGTTAAAAAAACCGAATACGTAATAGTGAATCATAATGAAGGCTCATCAACAATTCTGCTTCCTTAGAAAATTGAGGAGATTCATATGTGGACAAAGAGTGAAATAGAAATCTAGTGGAAGATTGGTGTAGGCGAAAATTATTTGCTTAATTTCAGTGCCCAGACAACGATGCAAATCTTTCATTTAATAATGACTCTATCTGATAGTCCTATTCTGAATTGCAGTCTTTTTTTTTGTCATGCAGTTTTTCCACAATTTTCAAAATTCATCTTATTCACTGATCTGCTCAGCCGTGAAATGTTAAATGAAGTTTTTTCTAAATGAATGTCAACAGACATGAATATTTTTACTGCCTGCTGCAGTGTCCCTGTTGGGGTGCTGAGAGATGAGTAATGCAGGCAGGAGCTGCTGTTCCACACAGCTCCAGGTCTAACTGGATCAATGTAACTCTTGTTGTGATGTGTAAAGATGGGAACAAGAGGAGGTCTTCTGGCCTACAGCAGGGCGGGAGAGCTGCATTTTCTCAATCCAACAGGGGCAGCACCATGGTGCAGCGGTAGAACTGCTGCCTAGAGCCCCTGTCCCACTTTCACGACCTAATTGGCGACCTCAGCCGAGTTTGCCCTTGACTCATACTCACAGCATGGTCGCCTCGAGGTCGTAGGAGGTCGTATGAGGTCGTAGGAGGTCTTTGTAACTCTTCCTCATGCTCGTGAGTGGTCTCCGCGTACTCGTGACCTCAAGTAGGTCGCTGTGTTTTTTCCAGCCTGATCAAAAATGTCCACGAGTAAAAAAAAGGTCGGCCATGGAATAAATTGATTCTTTTTACTCGTAGGTAGGTCATAGGTATGTCATAGTAGGTCGTGTTGGTAGTCCTAGGTAGTCCTAGGGCGGTAACTGGCCTGAGGAAAAAAAATGCAAACATGACATAATTTTATCATGTGGTCATTTTCCACTCGTTGCTAGTTGTAGTTGGTTTTTGGTGTGGAAGACTGAGGTCAAGGGGGGTTGTAGGAGGTCATAGACATAGTCGTAGGAAGTCGTAGGAGGTCTTTTACTTCGGCGAGTCAACACGACCTTGACATTTTTTTTTCCTCTAGGGTCTTCTAAACTCGTGGATTGGCTCGTCCAAGCGGGACAGGCCCTTTCCAGCGCCAGAGATCTTGGTTAACTTAAAACAGACTTTGTCCAATATTAAAGAAGACACAAAGTACTGGGGTAACTCAATGAGTCCGGCAGCATCTCTGGAGAACATAGATTCGGGTCGAAACCCTTCTTCAGACATGAGAACTCGACCACAAACTTCACCTATCCATGTTCTCCAGGGATTCTGCCTGACCCATTGAGTTACTCCAGCACTTTGTGTCTTCTTTTGTAAACCAACATCTGAAGTTCCTTGCTCTTGCATTTGTCCAGGGAATTCTGAACGTAACTGGAACTGTGTGGCAATTCCATGTGAACATCAGGGCCATCTTAGTTACAGCATGCACTTCCATTAATCATAATGATAATATCATGATACTAACTTGAATACTTTGATGGAATTTCAAGCTAATCTTTTTACCACGTTCATGTTTCAAGTACAATAATAAATGCATCTTCCATGCTTCTCGGTCATATCAGTCTAATTAAGGGTTCCAACCTGAAATGTCATCCATCCATGTCCTCCAGAGATGTTGCCTGCCCCACTGAGTTACTCCAGCACTTTGTGTTTTCCAAAGCAGATGGTGCCTGACCTGCTGAGTTCCTCTCGTTGTAGAAACGAGGAAGAGCAGATGCAGGTTAATAAACAAAATGACACAAAGTGCTGGAGTAGCTCAGTGGCTCAGGCAGCACCTCTGGAGAACATGGATTGGTGATGTTTTGAGTGATTTTGCAAAGGGTGGGGTTGAAGGGAGCTGGAAGAGGAGAGAGGCAGGACAAATCAGGCCAGGTAATATAGGTGGACACAGGCGAGGGGTGGGGAGGGGGGGTTGATAGGCAGATATTTGGAGCAAATGCCAGTGGTAAGAGCAGAAAGTGTGAGATAGGTTTGGAGTTGCGGATTGTAAAGCTAGAGGGAAGAAAGTAGCAGAGAGGGGGTGGAAGGGGCAAAATAGGTGGAAGTCTAGAAGGAGCACAGGGGAGGAGCGGGTAAGAAAAAGGGGGAAGTGGGGTAGAAAGGAGGAGGGGTTGAGGTTATCTAAAATTAAATAATTCAATGGTTCTCCAGGAGTTTGCTTTTTATGCTCACAATTCCAGCATCTGCAGTCGCTTGTATCCGCAACATATTAATCTTGTTTAGTTTGATGTATTAAGCCTTATTGTTGCCGAGCTCATACACACTCGTCCCTAGTCGCAAATCTTCCAGCTGTACGAGCAGCAATTTGTCATGTTTAATATCTCCAAGTCTGCTGTGTCTATTGCGTGCCAGTGTTTTACATGCATCAAATGTCAGTTGGGCCAACTGCTAATATTTATTTCCCCTTTGACAGTAAAGTGGCTGTTTATAGAAGTTGCAATGTCAAAACCTATTAAGCCCACAAGCCAGAGCTGCGGTTAAAAGTCTTACTCATGCATTTTATGTTTCAGCGAACCGTGTTGTGATTTAAAGCAAATCTCTTTCATTGCACAGCTTATTCACCTTGTGAGATTCCTCAATACTCACCTTCCTGGCTAAATTAGGGAAACACTTGATATTCCCAATTTAGTTCCTTACTCTGCAGCTAATTGTAACATTCAGGTCGCTCTACTTTGAAGAAATTCTCCTCCTCTCTCCAACGAGAGTCCTCTTGTTACCCTTTCTCCCGACTCTGTCTGAAGAAGGGTCTCGACCCGAAAGGTCACCTATTCCTTTTCTCCAGAGATGTCGCCTGACCCCCTAATTTACTCCAGCTTTTTTATGTCTATCTTTGGTTTAAACCTGTATCTGCAGTTCCTTCCTGCACATTTTTTCTGCTCCTCTGCAAAATTTCCTCAAGATATGCCTGCATTGAAGAAGTTCTTCTCCTCTCTCCGACACTTGTTTCCCTCTCCCTTGACTCTCTGTCTGAAGAAGGGTCTCGATTCGAAATGTCACCTATTCTTTTTCTCCAGAGATGCTGCCTGAACTGCTCTACTCCAGCTAATTATGTCTATCATAACTCTTTCCGTGGTCAGGGAAGAAGCTGTTCAATGATCATTAGAGGATCAAAGCATCAAAATGTTCAATATCATGAGAGGAATAGATTGCGTAAACACACAGAGTATCTTGCCCAGAGTTGGTAAATCGAGAACTAGAGGACGTAGGTTTAAGGTGAGTGGGGAAAGATTTAAAAGGATTCTGAGGGGTAACATTTTCATACAAAGGGTGGTGGGGGCATGAAACGAGTTGCCGGAGGTGGTAGTTGAGGCAGGTGCTATCGCAACGTTTAGGAAACATTTAGACAAGGACTTGGATAGGACAGGTTTAGAGGGATATGAGCCCAACGCAGTCGGGTGGGACTAGTGTGGATGAGGTATGTTGGTCAGCATGGGCAAGTTGGGCCAAAGGGCCTGTTTGGATGATGTATGACTATCTCAATGGTTCCTTGGTTCTTTTATTGTCATGCTTACCAAGGGTGCAGTGAAATACATGTTTGGCATATGTTTAAGAAGGAACTGCAGATGCTGGAAAATCAAAGGTAGACAAAATGCTGGAGAAACTCTGCGGGTGAGGCAGCATCTATGAAGCGAAGGAAATAGGCAACGTTTCGGGTCGAGACCCTTCTTCAGGCATATAGATCAGTGCGATTATTGCCATACATAAAGACAACCCCCGATTCAGGACCCCATGTATGGACTGGTTGGTCCTCGGGGGCGAGTGGGAGGCGAATATCACACCCACTCCAGCGAGCTCCTTGGTTCCATGACCGGCTGCTGGTCGGCCTTTGGCAACCACCCGCAAGGTCATCTGAGACCTTCGCCCTTCACCCCCCCCCCCCCCCTCCCTTCGAAATGTGCAGATTCAGAAAGTTCAGGAAAATGTCTTTTGCAGTTCTTGTTGACAGGCAACACTTACTCGAACCAATCAGACTCCAATGGGAAGCGGTGAATTGGTTCTGCTTCCCTGTTCATTATTTTCTGTCAAACTGGTGCCTGATTTGAAATGTGTTATCGGATTTGACACACTGAATGGAATGGAACAAATAGACTATTTTAGCAATTGATTCGTAGCATTGGCTGCCCCATTACCATCCAGCTGGTTAATGGTTCGATGGTGCTTTTATTATTACCTATACAAAGTGCAAACGCACAGTGAAATTATTTTCTAACATACAGCCCAGTAAAGTGTTCCCATACCCAAGCACATCCCTGATTAGCAAGTGGACAGACATAGAAATAGTCTACTGATCCCGCGCGCAAGGGGCGCCATGTTTTGGTGCCATTTTCAGAGTCCAGTCCACGCTCTAGTTTGTTACGAATGGTAATCATGCAGATTCCTTACTGAGGTGACAGGAGCAGAGCACAATGCCGAGACTTTTTCTCATTGAGGTTCCGCTGCTTCAACAGAAAAATACGTTCCTTACACTCATTCACCCAGTCTTTCCTGTTTAATTTAGTTTTTATTGTCATGTGTACCAAGGTGCAGTGGAAAGGTTTTTTTGTTGCCTGTTTGTAGTCAGTGGAAGACTACATGATTACTACCATTTCAGGGGGTAAAATAGAACATTGAGTGGCACAGTAGCACAGCGGTAGAGTTGCTTTCTTACAGCACCAGAGACCAAGGTTCAATCCTTAGTACGGATGCTGTTTGTGTGAAGTTTGTACATTCTCCCTGTGTTTTCTCCGGGTGCCCCGGTTTCCTCCCACAGTCTAAAGACATGCAGGTTTGTAGGTTGATTGGCTTCTGTAAACTGTCCCTACCTATAGATAGAACTAGTGTACGAGAGATCGCTGGTCAGCATGGACTCGGTGGGGCAAAGGTCCTGTTTCCACACTGTATCTCCAAATTAAACTAAATGAATCCGCTTTAAGAAGGTATTCTATCCACTTAATGTAATTGTAAAGGTTCCTACTTCAGACCTGTATCTCTAAACTAAAAATAAATCACTAAATCAAACTAAACTAGAACAATACAGCACAGAAACAGGCCCTCTGGCCCACAATGTTTGTGCTGAACATGATTTTGTTAAACTGATCTCATCCGCCTGTACAGCATCCATACTGTATCTCTCTATTCCCTGCACTTCCATGTGCTTATTTAAAAGCCATTTAAACACCACTATCACATATGCCTCCTCCACCACCCCAGGCAGTGCGTTTCAGGCCCCCACCACTCTGTGTAAAAGGCTTGCCCCGCACACATCTCTATTGAACTTTCCCCCTCCCACCTTGTAACTATGCCACTTTCCCTCTCTCACTTTATAACTATGCCGTTCTTAAAGAATCCTTAAAGAAAACTTAGAAAACCACTTTGGTTTACAACGGATAACTCTGCCAATCCCGTTTGTGCACGCACGGTGTCTCCTGAAAGACGACTGTTGTGATATCACATCAGTTAGATACAGCATGACGTTCAAAAACACTTCACTTCATGTTACAGAATATGACTCTTCAATAAAATGCAATATCTTACCAGCAAATCATTCCAAAGCATTGCAAATATCAACGTGAGACCACATTTGAAAATGCTTCTCATATTTACGTGCCCATATTTGCATGTTTTTTTAAAATGTAGTTTACACACTAAATAAGCAAATCAGCACATTGTTGTAAACATTTAGTGGTAATGCAGTACTTTACGCAGTTAATATTTTAACAGCCTTACATTTTAAAATTGTTTAGTTCCTCTGCATAAATGTGTAATCATGTTTTCTGTTTCCTTGCATGAATGCTTTTTCTACTTTTGCAAGTGTCATAACAAAATGACAAGGAATGGTAAACAACGTGAATAGAAAAAGCACCATAATGCAGGCAGGTAGCGCAAAGCTCTGAGCCACCACTGGCAGTTGTACAGCTCGGCCCGGTGAGGGTAGTCAGCAGTGAGAAGGTGAAGGGGAAATGAGTGGCTCCCAGGAAGTCCAACTGCATAGGAAAAACTGGCAGGTGACTCGGAGAATATTGTAGTTAGACAAGGCGTTGGCAAGGCCGCATTGAGAGTTATGTGTTGAGTTCTGGGCACCATGTCATAGGAAATATGTCAAGCTGGAAAGGACGCAGAGAAGATCTACCAGGATGCTGCCTGAGCTAGAGAGGCTGAGCTATAGGGAGCAGTGGTGCGGGCTAGGACTTTATTGGGTGGGGGATGAGAGGAGTTCAAAATCATGAGAGGAATAGATCAGGTAGACGCACACAGTTTCCTGCGCAGGGGGAGTAGGGGAATCGAGAACTAGAGGACATACTGTAGGTTTAAGGTGAGAGGGGAAAAGGTTTAATAGGAACCTGAGCGGTAACTTTTTCACACAAAGGATGGTGGGTGTGTGGAACAAGCTGCTGGAGGAGGTGGTTGAGGTAGGTACTATCGTAACGTTTAAGAAACATTTAGACAGGTACATGGATTGGACAGGTTTAGAGGAATATGGGACAAACGCAGGCATGTGGGACTAGTGTAGATGGGGCATGTTGGGCTACATGAGCAAGTTATGTCACAGGGCCTGTTTCCACGCTGTATGACTCTATGACTACGACTCTAATATGAATCCACCCAAATGAGAGTGAAAAGGTCATGAGTGCCAGAGACCCGAGTTTGATTGTGACCTCAGGTGCTGTCTGCGTGGAATCTGTATGTTCTCTCCGTGACTGCATGGGTCAAAAAAGACACAAAATATCAGAGTAACAGTGAGTCAGGCAGTATAAGTTCATGTTATAGGAGCTGAATTAGTCCATTCGGCCCAAGAGTCTACTCCGCCATTCAAGCATAGCTGATCTATCTTAACCTCTCAACCCCATTCTCCTGCCTTCTTCCCATAACTGGGTTATGATGCAACAAAAGCCTTTCACTGTAACTAGGAACAAATGACTAAATGCATAATCCCTGACACGCATTCTGATCAAGCATTTCTGGAGGTTATGGAAAGGTGGAAAGGTGACATTTTGGGACGGGGCCCTTTTTCAGACTGAGTTACTCCTGCACTTTGTGTCTTATTTTGTAAACCAGCATCTGCAGTTTCTTGTTGCTATTTTGGGACATTTAATTTTTAGTTTATTTCAATACTCACCAAAGATAGGCCTATCAAAAATAATTTAGGGAGGCCATTTATTAACATCCTCCATCAGAAAATACTATGTATTTACTATTAATTTATGAAGTATATATGTGAGAAATGGGCAGCACAGATATGCAGCAATATAGCTGCAGAGACTCAGGGTCGATCCTGACCTCAGGTGCTGTCTACGTGGAGTTTGTATGTTCCCCTTATGACTGCGTGGGTTTCCTCCGGGTGCTCGGGTTTCCTCCCATGTTGCAAAGATGTGTAGGTTTGTAGGTTAATTGGCTAGTGTCGGATGTGAAAGTGGGATAACTTAGAACTAGTGTGAATGGGTGGTCGATGGTCAACGCGGACTCGGTGGGCTAAAGCGTGGGCCCGTTTCCACGCTTTATCTCTATGCTTCATTCTGCAGCATTTTCCATCATTGCAGCTTGTTTTACTTTTGTAAAGAAAGTAGAAATTCGGTATTGAATTAACTGTACGTACCTTGTCATGTTTTGCTTTTCTGTGTGGTAATAAATATCTTTGCAACAAAATGTAAAAACAAGGAACTGCAGATGCCGGTTTACAAGACACAAAGTGCTGGAGTAACTCAGCAGGTCAGGCGAAACCTCTGAAGAACATCGATAGGTGATATTTTGGGTTGGGATCCCATATAGACAGATTTTACCTTTTTTATCGAAACAATGAACTGCAAATTTTCAGGCAGCATTCTCCAGTCTGAAAATGGATCCTGATCGGATACTTCACCTACCCATGTTCTCTAGAGATGCTGCCTGATCTGTTGAGTTACTCCAGGATGGTGTCTAACCTTGCCGCAAATTTTAATTTGACACATTTGTATGGAAAGCCACAACCCTTTCTTCAAAAAAAAGAATGACAGGAAGGTGGGATCACATTTTGTATTTATTTGGGGTTTTTTTTACGATGTGGGCATCTTTGGCAAGGTGGGCTGTTATGCCCATATCCCATTGCCTTTTAGAGGATCATGGCGTCCCTTTATAAAAATGCTGCTCAAAGATATTAATCTGGCGGCAACTCCAGACCTACTTAAAGGCCAGAACATAAACAATGTGTTCATGTTTTTCAGCCATAACAGGGTATTGTAGACATGTATCCAACTCAACGAGCCAATCAAGTTTCCACTTCTAAAATTAAATTGAAACGAGTTCCAGAGCCCCGACTGCAGGGGACTAATTCGACCCACTCATCGGAAGTCCAGCCGTGAAAGTCCCGATGAGGTCAAGATTGGCCGCCTCACCTGGCCTAGACGCCACATTTCCTGAGGGACATCCGGTGGGGGGGGGGGGGGGGATTTTCTGTGTGTTCTCGTAATTCTGTCCGTATTAAAGGAGGGCTGGACCAGTTGCTTGAAAATCGGTAGTGAACCTGTGCTACAAATCTGGAGCACCGTTTCAAGGTATGCCTTGATCATGGAACAAACTGGATATAGAGCCAGTGTCCATATGCTGTCTTTTCGAGTTTGTTAGCTGAGTGTCTGAAGAAACTTCATCACGAGATTTTATGCCTGCTTTAAAGTCGTGTTTGAAGGTACTGGGCCTGTACTCACTGGAGTATAGAAGGATGAGGGGACACCTCACTTACTGAATAGTGAAAGGATAGAAACAAAATGCTGGAGTAACTCTGCGGGACAGGCAGCATCTCTGGATAGGAGGAATAGGTGATGTTTCAGATCGAGATCCTTCTTCAGAGCCTGGATGGAGTGTGGAGAGAGCCTAGGATCAGAGGCCATACTCTCAGAATAAAAGGACGTACCTTTAGAAAGGTGATAAGGAGAAATGTATTTAGTCAGAGAGTGGTGAATCTGTGGAATACATTGCCACAGATGGCTGTGGAGGTCGAGTGAATGGCATTTTGAAAGTGGGGACTGACAGATTAGTAAGGGTGTCAGGGGTTATGGGGCGAAGGCAGGAGAATGGGGTTGAGAGGGAAAAGATAGGTCAGCCATGATTGAATTGGGGAATAGACATGATGGGCCAAATAGCCTAATTCTGCTCCTAGAACCTATGAACATGAAATAATATTTCAATAGACAATAAACAATAGGTGCAGGAGTAGGCCATTCAGCCCTTCGAGCCAGCACCGCCATTCAATGTGATCATGGGTGATCATCCCCAATCAGTACCCCGTTCCTGCCTTCTCCCCAAATCCCCTGACTCCGCTATCTTTAAAAGTCCTATCTAGCTCTCTCTTGGAAGTATCCAGAGAACCAGCCTCCACCGCCCTCTGAGGCAGAGAAATCCACAGACTCACAACTCTCTGTGAGAACAAGTATTTTCTCATATCTGTTCTAAATGGCTAACCCCTTATTCTTAAACTGTGACCTCTGGTTCTGGACTCCCCCAACATCGGTTACATGTTTCTTGCCTTTAGTGTGTCCAAAACCTTAATAATCTTATATGTTTCAATAAGATCCCCTCTCATCATTCTAAATTCCAGAGTACACAAGCCCAGCCGCTCAATTCTCTCATCAAATGACAGTCCCGCCATTCTGGGAATTAACCTTGTAAACCTACGCTGTACTCCCTTTTTCAGTTTTTCATTTTGGTTTGAGCTATTGAGGGAAAATCTGTTAATATCTCCTTTGGTCGAATCCCTCTCAATTTAATTGCATCAACTCTATGGAGTGTTTATTATCTGTCAAGTGCAACCACACTTCTATAGACTTTTGTGTTGGTGGATTTGGGAATTATTTTCACACAGACAGTAATTTAGCATTGGTACAGATGAAAAGAGTTGAATCAATACAATCAATGTACCGTGGGCTGTCTCTGAAATAAACACAAAAGCTCAGGCTGCAGCTGATGTGAGGATTCCCTGCAGCTGAGACCTTGTTCATTGATGCGAAGAGTTACCATTATTAAACAGACAAAACCAATGTTACAAGTAGAATGCAGGAAGCCATCTCATTTGCAATGACTAGTGGAGGACTAATTCCTCTTTCAGGGCAGAGACACAAAAAGCTGGAGTAACTCAGCGGGTCAGGCAGCATCTCTGCAGAAAAGGTGGTGAGGGCCTGGAATGCATTGCCATGGGTAGTGGTGGAGGCCGGTATGATAGCGGCATTTCAGAATTTTTTTGATAGGTACAATGAAACACAGGGAATGGAGGGATACGGATCATGTACAGGCAGATGAGATCAGTTTAACTAGGCATTTTTTGTTCTGATCTGGAAGCAGGGCTGTGTTGTGTCTGACTTGTAATAGAATCTCCAATCATTTTAGTAATTTTGGCAGCTGATGCAAAAAACCAATATAAATCCAAGAGTTTATAGAATGCTTTTCACAGCCCCACAACATTCAGCCGGCAATTTATAGACAGCGAGATCCCATGAAAGCAACATGAAAATAACCAGATAATCTGTCCCTATGCTGTAGGGAATTATCGGCCAGTAGAAGAGAGGTCCCCTGCTTGACTTCAGAGTTCCATTCAATCTTTTGCGTCTCGGGCAGCACGGTGGAGCAGCGTTAGCGTTGCTGCCTTACAACGTCAGATACCCAAGTTCGATGCTGACTACGAGTGCTGCCTATACAGAGTTTTTACATTCTCCCTGTGACCGAGTGGGTGCTCCAATTTCCTCGCACACTCTAATTACAGACAGGTTTGTAGGTTAATTGGCTTTGGTGAAATTGTAAATTGTCCCTATTGTGTAGGATAGTGCGAGTGTTCAGGATAATCGCTGGTTAGCACGGACCCGGTGGGCTGAAGAGCCTGTTTCCACATTGTATCTCTGAAGTTTAAAGTCTATTTAAAGTAACATCTAAAGTCTGATCAAGGGCAACATAAATCTTCCATTTAACATTTAAACAGAAGAACAACATCACTGAGAGCAACAGTCTTATCTATGTTCTATGTTCTGTTCTTTGTTCTATGTTCTATGTTCTATGCAGCTTCTCTGGATAACATGGATAGCAGGCACGTGCCGTGAGTAATCAGCCAGGGTAGGCAGTGGCTTTTAAAAATCTTGAAAACCGCGCATGCGCAGATTATTCGCTCCCCGGTGAGCTGTCAGTCGGCTTTTTTTTAATCTTGAAACTGCGCATGCGCACATTGTTCCCTCCCCGGTAAACTGCCGGTCGGCATTTTTTTAATCTTGAAAACCGCGCATGCGCACACTGTTCCCTCACTGGTGAACTGTCATTCGGCTATTTTTAAATCGTGGAAACCGCGCATGTGCAGATTGTTCTCTCGACTTTTATCATGTAATTTGTTTTCAATAGGTCTTATCTCTTAATAAAGTATTTAAAAACATATAGCTCAAAAAAAATTACTTACCATTTTATTTGTGCACAAAATCCATTCTGCAGCAAAAATATCCATAAGGTTGCTTCGTGAAACGCTTCAGGTAATCACTATCCACTGTTGAAAAGCCCGCTAAGAAACTTGCGCATGCGCAACGCAGCACATGCACGCAGTCCGCGGTGTAAAGGCAGAGTTTCAGCTGCCTTTACGGACCGTTCCCACTGATGGTTTGAAGCAGCGTTGACGGCACGTGAGTACCTCATACTTCCGCATTTAAAACGTACTGCTGATGAAAGGCACGGTAGAATTATGCCTCCCTAAGAGATTGACTTTATTTTAATTACTATTTTATAATTTTAGTCAGGGTAGGCACTGCCTACCTTGCCTACCCTGACGGCACGTGCCTGATGGATAGATGCCATTTCCGGTTGGGACCCTTCCTCAGACTTAATTAATTAGTTCCTAAGTGACAGGAGCAGAATTAGACCGTTCGGCCCATCAAGTCTACTCTGCCATTCAATCATGGTTAATCCTTATGGGCCTGTCCCACTTACGCGATTTTTCGGCGGACTGCCGGTGACTGTCAAGGGGGGGAGGAGGAGGGGGGGGAGGAGGGAGGGGGGGGGGGAGGAGGAGGGGGGGAGGAGGAGGGGGGGGGGGGAGGAGGGGGGGGGGGGGGAGGAGGAGGGGATGGCAGGAGGGTGGGAGGAAACTTTTAAGAAACCAGACAACTTTTAATAAGTCAGAGATACACAGCTGTGAAGTTTGGCGGGCATTTAACATTACCGTTCGGTTATCCTTGGTTCTGAAAACTACTTACGTTTGTTTTATTAATTTTCTCCATTGCGACCAATTTTTGAATTATACAGATTCACCACCCTCTGGCTAAAGATATTCCTCCTCATCTCTTTTCTTAAAGGTACATCCTTATTCTAAGTTTATATGTCCTGTGGTCATGATCGTAGAGACTTGCAGGGTGGAAACAGGTCCTTCAGCCCAACTTGCCTACACTGGCCAACAAGTCCCATCTACACTAGTCCCACCTGCGTGCGTTTACCCCATATCCATCTAAACCTGTCCTATCCATGCACCTGTTTAAATGTTTCTTATATGTTGTGATAGTTCCCGTAGTCCTAGATTCTCATGGAAACATCCTCTCCATATCCATTCTATCCAGGTCTTTTTTCATTCACTACATTTCAACAAGGTCCCCACTCATCTTTCTAAACTCCAGCGCATATAGGCCCAAAGCCGTCAAATGCTCAGTATACGTTTAACCCAATTAATTCTTTGGATGTTCATTTTAAGAAAGAAGAATATTCTCAAAATTCAGGCAGTATTTCAAAATTGGGGCATAGATAGGGTAGAGAGTCAGCACCTTTTAAACATCCAACACTACAGGGCATGTCTATAAAGTGAGAGGGGGAAAGTAATGCAACAGCCTAACTTCCTGAATTACGTGCAGAGTTCTCTGGAGCCAAAGAACACACAATCATCTTGCCCAGGCACAAGAATGTTCACCAGAGTCACCACTGCAACCAAAGTTTTTTTATTAGCTGATTACAAAATCCACTTCACCAACACATGGACACCTGGGGGGCACAGTGGCACAGCTGGTCGAGCTGTTGCCTCACAGCGCCAGAGACCCAGATTCGATCCTGACCTCGGTTGTTGTCTGTGTGGAGATTGCACGTTCTCCCTGTGAACGTGTGGGTTTTCTCCGGGTCCTCCGATTTCCTCCCATATACCAAAGATGTGCGAGCAGATCTTTGTAGGTCAAATGGGCTCTTTACATTGCCCCTAGTGTGTAGGGGAAGTGGGGTAATATACTGTAGAACTAGTGTGAATGGATAATCAATGGTGGGCGTGAGCTCAGTGGGCTGAAAGGCTTGTTTCCATGCTGAATCTAAAACGAAAGCTAAATAAATTAGAGCAGTAACTTTTCAACTACTTATTGAATCTACATTACGGATGTGTAGGAAGAAACTGCAGATACTGGTTGCATCGAAGATAGACACAAAAAGCTGGAGTAACTTAGCATGTCAGGCATCATCTCTGGAGAAAAGGAATAGGTGACGTTTCAGGTCAAGACCCTTATTCAGACCGAATGGTTTGTTTAGTTTTAAGCATGGGTTAACTTTCACAACATTTTAAAGTTGTGGCTTTTCATATTGCAACAGTAACTCGATCCACTAAAACCTTTTCACACCCAGCGCGAGTGGCAATGTGATAACTCCATAAAGATTGTTATAAGCACATTAAATCGAGAATAGACGTGACCTTTTCATTAATGATTTAATCCTTTCTCACCTACTTTTGCAGCCTTTTTGCCACCCTTTCTTCTCATGAATTCTGTCTTTCTTTTAGATAATTGCCTTTGTTGCTTAGTGTCATCTCCCCATTCGTCTCACCGTCCCCACCCCCACCTTCCATATTCCCAATCCTCTCCCTTAACCCACTTTAGTAAAAATCTTGATACCCTGTTTCATTTCAAATATGTGTTGGGAAATGAGTTATTGGGGAAGTGGAGTCCCACTGAGAATTTATGTTCAATAGCATTGACAACAGCTCTTAGCACTTCAATGGTTTGCAAGTTATTAGTGATCTGATTCTCTAAAACGTCCTTTAGCTTAGTTTAGTTTAGAGATTTTCTTTAGTTTAGAGGTACAGCGCGAAAACAGGCCCTTTGGCCCACCAAGTCCACGCTGACCAGCGATCCCCACACACTGACACTATCCTACACACGAGGGACAATTCACAATTATACAAAGCCAATTAACCTACAAAACTGTACGTCTTGTACGAGGGAACTGGTGCACCCAGAAAAAAACCCACACAGTTCATGGGGAGAACGTACAAATTCTGTTCAGACAGCACCCGTAGTCAGGATCAAATCGGGGTCTATGGCACTGCAAGGCAGCAACTCTACCCCTGCACCACCCTGCCGCCCTGTTACCATTCTGTTCTCATCCTTCCTACCAGTAAACAAGGTTTCCTAAATTTGGTGGCGGCAAGAGATGTGGGTTTGGGCCCTTGGGAAGTGACGGGGTTTGTTGTAAGTAGAAACAAATAACTGCAGATGCTGGCTTACAAAACAAAGTTTAGCTTTACCAAATTTTATGTTTTATTATTGGGCAGTTAACATTAGAAATATGAATTTTTGGTTAGGAGAAATAGATAATAAACCAAATTGGTTAAAAATGGAAAGAGAAGACTGTTTTCCATTTGAAATTAGCTCTATAATATTTGCTAATACTAATGTACCTAAGAAAATTTATAGTGAAAATTTGATAATAGAAAGTGGAATACGTATTTGGAAACAAATAAAGAAAACACTAAAACTAAAATTTATACCGTTAGGTCTTACAATTGCCAACAACTTTACGTTTAAACCGTCAATGATGGATAAAGCTTTTATACAATGGAAAAATAAAGGAATTTTAAATATAGGGGATCTTTATAAGGATAATTCTTTTCTTTCATTTCAAGAATTACAACATACCTACGGGCTTCATAATAATGAATATTTCAGATATTTACAAATCAGAAACTATATCTCTGCAAATACACAAGAACTTAGAAATAGAAAGAGTGAAATTTTAGATGAATGCTTGAATAAACATCCAAATACAGAAAAAATGATATCATACATTTACAATATTTTGTTGGAAAGTGATATTCCATCATCGGAAATACATAGACAGCGCTGGGAAAATGAATTAAGTCAAATAATAAGTCCAGAAATATGGGAAGAAAGCCTACAACATATACATTACTGCTCTTTAAATGCTAAACATGCACTTATAACAGTTTAAAATCTTACATAGATTACATTATTCTAAATCTAAATACATAATATATTTCCAAAACTATCACCTATATGTGATAAATGTCAAATCATAGAAGCAACTTTGTCACACTCATTTACTAATTGTACGAAGATTTTAGAATATTGGAATGAAATATTTAAAAATCTCGAAAGTTATTAATATTACTATGATTTATGACCCAAAGTTAATCATACTTGGAATACCGGAAACGGAACAAATAATTACAAGGAATCATAGAACTTTTATCGACTATTCTTTAATAATTGGGAAAAAATTAATATTAAAATTTTGGAAAGGCCCTGTATCCCCAACAATTAAAATGTGGAATACAGAAATGACGGAGACACTTCACTTGGAGAGATTGAGACTTGTCCTTATGGACAGGTTAGATCTCTTCAAGGAGATATGGTCTCCCTATATTAAATATCTACAGGGTCACAATGGTTCGGCGCAGGGACTTGACTGAGGCCTGAATATCTGAATGGATGAAGAAATACACATAACAAATCCATGAATGGATCTCCAAGATTGGATTATTTAGTAATACTTCAATCTCCATCAAACTTTTCACATTTTCTTTTCTATTTTCTATTCTTTTTCTCTATCTTTCTATCTTTAATTAAGGAAAAAATTATAGAAACATATTATATAAATTTTTAATACGTACACACTTATTTCTGTTCGTATGAAAAGATTATAGATGTCTTAAATTTGTAATTATATAAAACTATGATTTTCAATTATACAATAATTATGAAATATAAAATTAACAATAATACAAACATTATTAATATTTTGATAACATTATGAATATCAAAAAAAACTTTGTTTAAGATTGGGTACTACGTAGTTATATTAGCGGGGATTTCTATTTGGTAATTAGAAGAATATCTATGATTTGAGAAATCTAAGTGTATTACTTATTTTAGGAATATACTACATATACTCCCAATTATATAAAATAAATAACAATGAAATGTATAATGGATAATATTACAATTAACATAAATAGTATTAATCGATAATCAATATGTTATAATTTTATATATTACATAACTCTCAATGTCGTATAAGAGTGTACTTGGTATATATTGTTTCTACAATAAAAAAAATTAAAAAAAAAAAAAAAAAAAAAAAACAAAGACACAAAGTGCTGCAGTAACTCTGCGTGTCAGGCAGCATCTCTGGATAACATGGATAGGTGACGTTTGGGTCAAGACCCTTCTCCAGTCTGCACTTTGTGTCTTTGTTTATTGGAGGAGTAGTTTGGATGGCACAGAAAGGTCCTGCTGTGTTTTTAGGATGTCGGTAGTCAATCATCCTCAAAGGCCCTATAATCTCGGTGATATTCTCATATATTTCCAGAGCCTATTATATGAATTTCCACCCCCGTTCGCTGAGGGATGGATTGGGTAGCATAAGGAAAGGTTGCAAATTGATGACGATGTATTTTTGGTCACCTCTCTGTTCAGTTGGGGGATGATATGCTACACCTGTAGCATAGAAGGAAAAGCAGACATGAAGAAAGAGGACATCAAGTGCTGGAGTATCTTAACGGGTCAGGCAACATCTCTGGAGCTCATGTATAGGTGACGTTTCAGGTCGGTACTCTTCCTCAGACTTCAATGAATCAATCAGTTGGTCTAGAGACTTGAGGTACAGTTCGGAAACAGGCCCTTCGACCCACCGAGTCCTACACACTAGGGACAATTTTCAATTTTACCAAAGTCAATTAACCTACAAACCTGTACGTCTTTGGAGTGTGGGAGGAGACCGGAGCACCCGGAGAAATCCTATGCCACCACAGGGAGTACATGTAAACTTCGTGCAGACAGCACCCATAGTCAGTATCAAAACCGGGATTCTGGCACTAAAAGGCACCACTGTGCTACTGTGCTGGCCCTTTAATTAATCAATTAATCAATTAATTGATTAATTCTTCTGAAGTTAATTTTAAGAAAGAGGAATATTCACAAAATTCAGGCATGATTTCAAAATGGAGGCATAGATAGGTTAGACAGTCAGAACCTTTTTACCAGGGTGGAAATGTCCAACACTAGAGGGCATAGTTATAAGGTGAACAAGGTAGACAAAAATGCTGGAGAAACTCAGTGGGTGAGGCAGCATCTATGGAACGAAGGAAATAGGCAACGTTTTGGGTCTAAACCCTTCCTCAGAAGAAGGTGAGTTATAAGGTGAGATGGGCAAAGTTTAATGGAGTGTGCAAGGCAGGTTTTTCACACAGAGAGTGGTGGGGGCCTGGAAAGCATTGCCAGGGGTGGTGATGGAGGCAGTTGCGATAGTGGCGTTTAAGAGGCTTTTAGACAGGAACATGGATGTGCAGGGAATGGAGGGATATGGATGATGTACAGGCAGATTAGATCAGTTTAACTGTGTTTGGCACAAACATTGTGGACCAAAGTTGCTGAGTTGTCTATGTTCAGATGCCCAGCAGACTAGCGAGTGTCTGCAAAATGAACTGGTGAACATACAACTTGGAATAATTATCTGACCACCACACAGTGTGGAAAGGTGGAAGGGAAGGGTGGTTCTGGCAATCAGCTCCACTTCCTCGATGATGGGCTAACTCAGCGGGTCAGGCTGCATCTGGCCTACACGATCTCCATCTGCCTTAGCCTACAGGATCTCCCGGGTTGCCATATATGTGAACTAACCCTTTTCATTCCCCTACTGACCTTTCTGTTTTGTTCCTCCTCCACTGCCAGAGTGGGGGAACAGTACCTCATATTTCACTTAGGCAGCTTACAACCCAGTGGTAGGAATGTTCATTTCTCGAATTTCAAGTAACACATGCATTCCCTCCAATTTCCTCCCTGCACCCTACCCCCACCCTAGTTGTCACATCCTTGTGTCCCTCTTGTTATCACACCTTCCCCATCCAATAATGGGCCATTATGGGCTCCACCCTCCCTGAGATACACCCCTGATTTGTTCTAGCCTTTACTCACCTCCAGTCCCCCTCCCCACCCACCATCACCACCACTCTTCACCTCTAATTTCAGTCAGAAGGGTCCGACCTGCAACATCACCTATTTTTTTTTTCTCCAAAGTTGGTGCTTGACCCATTGAGTTACTCCAGCAATTTGTGTTCATTTGCAATATAAGCCAGCATCTGCAGTTCCTTCCGACTCATTGCCAGCTCATTATTCCGTCCCATCTGTGAATCGGGTCTTTGTGGACCAGACCGTAAGCCAGCAGGGATGTGGGCCAATTTAACACCATCACATCCCTAAAGTGTAGCAACTGAATAAGAGTCCCAAACGGCTGCTTCATTACTGTTATATCGTTCATTCCTATGTGCAAACTCTTCCAGATTTTCTGCACCACATTTGTTCAATTTTCATACAAAAGTTATTGACAGCCGTTACGAACCCATTCTGCAGTTTAATTGCTGTCTGGTCAAAATTAATTGGTTTATTTTAAAAACATTTTGCAAAGCTTGGGATTTTCACTCACTCACTCGTTCCAAACTTACCAAATAGCCTGGATCAAGTGAATGTGGAGAGGATGTCCCCACTAGTGGGAGAGTCTAGGACCAGAGGGCACAGCCTCAGAATAAAAGGACACACCTTTAGAAAGGAGATGAGGAGGAATTTCTTTAGCTAGAGGGTGGTGAATCTGTGGAATTCATTACCACAGACGGCAGTGGTGGCCAAGTCATTGGTATTTTTCAAGCAGAGGTTGACAGGTTCTTGATTATTAAGGGTGTCATCTAGACCTATGGTGTATTTGGACTTTACTTTAGACTTTAGATACAGCACTAAAATGTTACTGAAGCCAATTAACCTGCAAACCTGTACATCTTTGGAGTGTGGGAGGAAATTGGGGTATCCGTAGAAAACCCACGCGGTCACAGGGAGAACATATAAACTCCGTACAGACAGCACCCATAATCAGAATCAAACCCGGGTCTCCGGCACTGTAAGGCAGCAACTCTACCACAACGAAACCGTGCTGCTCTTTACTTGGTCTAGGCGTGGAAACGTGTGCTAGCCTGTGGCATTATCAGCAAGTCTTGTTGTGCGCTCTCATTGTTTCCTGACCTAGTCAAATTCATTTCATAGAGTCCTAGAGTCATACAGTGTGGAAACAGGCCCTTCGGCCCGTCTTGCCCACGCCAACCACCACGCCCCATCTACACTAGTTCCATTTGCCTGCCCATAGTCAGGATCGAACTCGGTCACTGTGTGATCGTAAAGCTCCGTACCACCAGGATCTGACTCTGTAAGGGAGCAACACTACTGTGCCAAGGTGCCGCTCTATTTTCTGTTTGGTCTTTCATTTATTATACGTCTGAGGAATCTCTTCCTCCTTCCAGCATGGAATTCTGAAAGGGAAACTCAGCAAATACTGTTGCAATGTCAGGAGCATCCTAACATTTGAAACTTAGGAGCAATTTCAGATTCTGTAAAGAACAACAAACCAGACCATGGAAAATACCATCTAAATCTGTACACGTCAATCGAGAGAAGGTGAGTTTTCAATGACATTCAGTAGTACTTGATGTGGTTTGATGGCCAGGATAAATCATGTAGTATTAAACTGGAGGTGAGGACAGTAAATAGCAATGGCATCCCAGTGACTCCACCTCCACCCTAGTTCCCCAATTGAGGAGTTGGTTCAATGATGGGTGCACTGCTGCGATCAACCAAAGTGCTGGAGTAACTCAGCGGGTCAGGCAGCATCTCTGGAGAACATGGATAGGTGATGTTTCAGGATGGGATCCAAAGCGTCACTTATCCATGTTCTACAAAGATGCTGCCAGATAGGCTGAGTTACTCCTGCACTTATGTCTTTTTTTAGAAAACCAGCATCTGCAGTTCCTTGTTCCTTACATCTCACTGCTCCACTACGAAATTTCCTCAAGGTGTGCCTAGGTTGAAGAAGTTTTATCTACCTATGCACGTTCTCCAGAGATGCTGCCTGACCCACTGACTTATAGCCCTGTCCCACGGTACGAGTTCATTCCAAGAGCCCTCCAGAGTTAAAAAAAAAATCAAACTTGTGGTAAGCACGGAGAATGAACGTAGCGGGTACGTCGGAGCTCGGGGACGTCTCTTAGCGGCTCGTAACGCTCACGGGTAGACTCGCTAATGGCAGGTAAGCACAAGAAGACTCATGAAGATTTTTCAACATTTTGAAAAATGTCCACGAGAGCCCTGAGTACCAACGAGCGGCCATTACCGTAAATCTCCGAGTTCGAATCAAGGCAAACTCGGGAGAGCTCTTGGAATGAACTCGTACTGTGGGACAGGGCTTTTACTCCAGCACTTTATGTCTTTTTTTCCCCAGAGCGATATATGCTTTAACTCAACCTCCTCCCTTGTTTCTTCTTAATCTTAGTCTCTGATCTGTATCCCCCATCGATTTATCATTCATTGCCTAACGAAAGCCCGATAATTATTAATTTTAATTTCATATCTGTGCTCAAGAAAATCAGCCCTGTAAATTATTCAGAAAGAGACTTTATTAAATGTCTAAAATAACATGCTCCACAATGTTTTGTCAAATGTAAGTACTTCAGTAAATGAACCGTATGAAGTATAAAAGAGGGGCAAAATTATATACCCACTGGGTCTTTTGCTGAGCAAATCCTTTCTGTGGTGTAAGAGTTGCGTGCGGTTTTTTAATGTTTTCATTGATGTCAAGACTCGAGTATAAAATATGGTGAGTGCTGCTCTAATTTACTCTGGAGTCCCCAGTGCCTCCCTTGACTGAATGCTTGAGCTACTGACATGGCTGTAGGACTACAGTATTTACTCCATGCCTTATTTCACCTTTATCTTAGACGTCCCAGGATGTCAGAGGCTGTGAATTTAATATTGATTTGATAAAGTACTTTTACTGTAACATGTCAGTTAGGATCATGCTCAAGCTGAAGGAAGCCCGATCGGTGAGCTGGATTTGCACGCAATGTGGCTCCTCGTCTCTCCGAGACCCCTCTGCCTAAACGAATGCTTATTTATTAGAGTGACAGTCTGCTGTGGAAGCAAGGATAGTACACAGCCCGCAGCTATCTGCGTGTCTTGTCCACACAGTGCCAGTGCTCTGTGTATACATTAGGCTCGAAGATGTAAGTGGATCAAAGAGACATATCATTTGCTGGTATGTAAACAGACAGATGAGTTTATAGATCGCATTAAACCCCAGTGGCTGTAAATAGAGGAATTGGAGACATGTCTTTCTGATCCTTCACTTCCTCCCCCCTCCCCCCCCCCCTATTTTTGCCTGCATGCTGAGTTGAAAAGTCATCACGGAGTCACAGCACAAAAGACTAGACAAGGTGACTGACTTCTGCCTCCGTTACAGCACTGAGAGAATAGGGCAACATAGGTCAGGAGCAGAAACTGTGACATTGCAGCTCTACCATTAGGCACTGACTGCAGCCCTGCCTTCCACATTCCTTACACTTTACAAGATTCAAGAGTGTTTTACTATCCTATGTCCCAGACAGAAGAATGGCATTCTTAAGGGCCTGTCCCACTGCTGGGACCTAATCTGCGAGTTTAGAAGAGTTTGCGCTCGACTCAAACTCGAAGCATGGTCAACACGTGGTCCTAGGAGGTCTATGTAACTCTCCTTCATGCCTCAGTTTGGTCGAGGAGTATTTTTTAGCATGCTGAAAAGTGTCCGCGAGTAGAAATTGATCGGCATGGAAAAAATCAATATTTTTTTAACTCGTAGTTTAGCCTAAGTAGGTCGTAATAGGTTGGCATGTTATTCGTAGGTAATCTAAGGTAATCAAAGGTAATCAAAGGTAATTGAAGGTAGTCGGTAGTCGTAGATAGTGTTAGTATAGTCGAAGGTAGTCGAAGATGGTTGTCTTCACTCTCCACTATTCAGTGTCCGATTTTCCCGAAGCTAGTCGAAGTTCGTCTTCAACATAGTCGAAGGAGGTCGAAGGAGGTCTTCTACATTTTCTTAGGAGGTTCTCTGCATAGTCGAAGGAGGTGGTAGGAGGTATTCTACTTCGGCGATACAACAAGACCATGACACTTTTTAAAACTCCTAAACACATCTAAACTCGCAAATTAGGTCCCCGCAGTGGGACAGGCCCTTTACGTGTGGCAACACAACTAAATATGTAAACATAGTATGCATAGGAAAGAACTTCAGATGCTGGTTTCAACTGAAGATAGACACAAAAAGTTGGAGTAACTCTGGAGAAAGGGAATAGGTGATGTTTCGGGTCAAGACCCTTCTTCAGACTGAGAGCCAGGGGAAGGAAAGCTAGAGATGTAGATGGTGATATAGAGAGAAATAGAACAAATGAATGAAAGATATGCAAAAAAGTAATGATGTCAGTAAGACATAGTGATCGACTTCAAAAAGTGAAGCGGTTCCTATATCCCGGTTTGCATTGAAGGCACCAAAGTAGAGATGGTTAAAAGCTTCAAATTCCTAGGAGTAAATACCCTTGGCCCGTTCCCGCCCTGCCCACCCGCCTACCTGCCTGCCTGCCTGCTTGGGACAGGAATGGCTCATTTCCCCTCATCCGCCAGCACACCCTCCCCCACCTCTTCACCCTCCCTCTTCTTTCCCCTCTCTTCCTCCCCTCCCCCAATCCCTCCCTCACCTCTCCCTCCCTCTCCTTTCCCCTACCCTCAGTAACTCCCTCCCTCCCTCCCTCCCTCCATAAAAAGGGAACCAGTTTGCATTGTGAGTGTGAGTTACTCAAACTCCGCGCAAACTACTTGGCCACCCTGCAACCTGACTCCCCCTCCCTCCCGCTGCCCACTCCAGCTCAGCCGCTGCTCGACCCGTCACAGTCATGACTGACTGCCCGCTGCTGCCGCTCTGCCCATCCCCACCCTGCCCGCCTGCCCGTGGCTGCCGCTTGGCCCGTTCCCGCCCTGCCCACCCGCCTACCTGCCTGCCTGCCTGCTTGGGCCAGGCCGGGCGGTGTTCATCACAGTGGGCACCACGAGTTTCTATGTGCTGGTGGGGTGGGGGAGAGGGGTAAGTGAGTGAGGGAGAGAGAGAAGGGACCAGGGCCTGCACTGAACACCCCCCCCCCCCCACCATCACGGACATCACCGGTGGTGGGGGAGACGATAGAGAAGTTACTGTGAGGAGGGGAGAGAGGAGTTTGTGAGTGAGGCGGGAGAGGCCGCGGTGCAGGAAGGGGCGTCGCTGTCCCAACCATGGCGTTGACTGACGGGAGAGGAGACCAATCTGTGTGGCGTGACTGACAGGAATCTGTGCACACACATTTTTAAAGATTTTTATACCTTGATAACTTTTAAAATATACCTCTGATCGGAACGAAACTTGTTGCACTCACAGCACAGGAGAACGGCGAGTAGCCTGGTGAAAAATCGTAGCGCTATCGCGTACCGTTTATGCGCAAATAGAAACACCGCGTAAACTGGAAGAGCACAAGATCAGAGTTTTACTTATGTACTAGTTCAGATACCTCACGCTGCCTCGGCAAGGCCACCAGCATAATCAAGGATGAGTCACACCATGGCCACTCCCTCTTCTCCCCTCTCCCATGGGGCAAAAGTTATAGAAGTGCACATCTCCAGATTCAGGTTCTTTTTTTGTTACTTTTAGTGCGTTTAAAAAGTTTGTTTAAATGTTCTCCGGTTTGTGTTATGTCGGGGGAGGGGGAGGGTGTCGAGGGAATTTTTTTTTCAGTCTCTGACCCTGAAGGAGACCACGGCCTGCGGACTTTTCATTGAGAGCTCGCAGTCTTGGGAGAGTCCGAGTCGGGAACTCCAACAAGGCAGAGGTTCAACGCCCCGACCCGGGGTCCGATTGCCCGGCGCGGGGAGCTGACATCCTCCGATGCGGGAGCTGATTGCCCTGATGCGGAGAGCCCAAACGCCGCCGGCTACAGGAGTCAAGATCATCCCGTCAATGGAAGGCTCGAGGCCGCCGACCGCGGGAGAACAAAGAAGGGAAGTGATTGTACTTTTTTTCCGCCTTCCATCACAGTGAGCAATGTGGATGAGTCATTGTGGTAGATGTTTATGTTAAAATGTATTTTGTGTGTTCCGTTGCTTTTTATTTGTATGACGACTTGGCAAATGAAATTCCTCGTATGTTGCAAAACATACTTGGTGAATAAAGTACTATTGCTTAACATTCTGAATGTGCTCTTTATCCTTGCAGTTCGAAAGAGTCTGATTCTTTGCTGCACTCTCTGTGTACGTAATTCCCTGAATGGCTATGGAAATGAATAAGTGACCAAACAGGCAACAGAATCAGATGGCTGGAATGAGAGCTTATCCAGATTACAAGTTACCAAAGAACTTCTTCTTCTTATTGAGTCCACACACAAGATTAGAAGTTATGCAGCCAGAGCTGAACACACTTCTCGGTATCTGCACACAGTGGTGTCTGTCTTGTGCTTCTTGTGCTTCTTGTGCATGGTGCTGGAAAGATTGGTGGGAACAGGGACACGATGTGAACGCTCTTTCCTTGGCCCCACCAAAGAACTCAAAATTGCAACATTTTGGTGTATTTATCTAGAAAAATATAGAATGCATTTCGGTCAGATAGTTAAAAACTTTGTACAAAAATCAGATTGCAAATTTTTACTGTGATTAACATTAACTATCATTCACCCATTACATATTAAGTACCTTTTCTCCATTAAGTAATCTTGTACCATTACCCACTCTAGGCATAGCACGGTGGCACAACAGTAGAATTGCTGCCTTACAGCTTCAGAGACCCTGGATCGATTCTGACTACAGGTTCTGTCTTTACCGAGTTTGTATCTTTTCCCGTGACCGTGTGGTCTGTGGTTTCCTCACATACTTCAAAGAAGTACAGGTTTGTGGGTTAATTGGCTTCGGTGAAAATTGTAAATTGTAAATTGTCCCTAAGATAGTGCGAGTGTATAGAGATGGCTAGTCAGCACAGACTCGGTGGGCCGAAGGGCCTGTTATCATGCTGCATCTCTAAAATCTCTAAACGAAAGTTCACTGATTTTTAAAAAGTGAAATTGGCTAAAACTATGCATGAAATGGTGGAAGGGTGAGTCACATCCATTAAAAGAAACCGCCATTTTACTTCGGAGTCACGTGAGTGACTACGTGAATAGAAGCCCGTACAGCCGTTGGTGCGTCATGACGTCAGACGTTGGTGCAGTCGGCCGGTTGGAGCAGCAGCGCTCCTCCGAGCGGTAAGTTTAAAAACGGAGGTAAGGTTGTTGAAATTTTTACCACAGGTCATTTCTGCGACGGTTTGAAGTACTTGGAGATATGTTGCAGAAAGTAAAGAAGGTGTCGGCGAGGCGCTCCGCAGGTATAAAGGAGAGAGACCAGGAGAGTGTTGTGGAAGGAGGCCCGTCTGGTACACCTGGTCCGGTGCTGGCTACACAGCCAGTGGTTGCGGACCCACTGCCTGGGGGCAGTGAAGGCTTGCCAGTAGGGCGGAAGGCCACTGGCAAGTCTGTGAGGCCCGTAGATGAGTCGGGCATGGAGGTTATACCCTCCATAGGAGAGTCCATTTGCTCACGGCTCTCCCAAGTCGAGATTTTCTTACAAAGAATGCTCGACAGGGACCAGCTCCGTGAGGAGGAGTGGTGCCCAAGCCAGGCTGATGGAGAGCTTGTGCTAGCAGCACCTGTTCCAGGGCTGCAGAACTATCCTGCCTGTGAGGAGGATGTTCCATCAGTGCAGTTTGCTGACACTGATTCTATGCTGGGGGAGAGCAGTAAAGAAGTTCGGTTGGAGGTAATTCCGAACATTGCTGGGAAGTTTGCTGAGCCTAGAGAGGCAGGAGAGGCGATTGATGGAGAATTGGCTGAAGCCATTCAGTATATGCTCTCCCACCAGTTACAAGAGCTAGCTATGGATGAAGCAGCAAAAAACTATAAAGCTCCTGTTAATTGTGATCTCCTGAAGGTACCGGTGGTTAATCACCAAATTTGGTCACAGATGGTATACCCTGCTAGGGCCCAGGAGATGAAGTTTCAAAAAGTGCTTAAACTGTTGTCAGCAGTTATTACAGCTGTGGTGAAAGTGATTGATCCAAGCAATGTGGTTGAAGCACACCAGGACGGACTGGGATTCCTTTGTAATGCATTTTTTGAAATCAATAACATCAGGAGGGCCGCTATTAGGCCAGTGCTTAATCCAAATTTGGCAAGTTTGTGCAAACCGACCAGTGTACCACCACAAAATCTGTTGTTTGGAGGTAACCTTGCAAAAAGGGTCAAAGAATGTCATGAAGATGTTAAAACTATGGCCCTCATTAAGCCGGTTGGTAAGCAAGGCAAAAGGTTTTCTCCGTATTGGAAAGGAACTAATGTGGATGCAGGAGAAGGAACGAGTCGTTCAGGTCTTCAATTTCGGAACTGGCAGGCTGCCAGCATGAAGGGGAAGGTGCCTTTCTCCACAAGAGGTCGAAGACAACAAGGTCCGCAAGGAAAGATGCAGGTAAGGAAAACATCGACAGACGATGAATTAATTGATGTTCCTGTTCAAATTGGGGGAAGGTTAAAATTGTTTTTCAAACAATGGCAGCAGTTGACATCAGATTTGTTCATACTTAGTAGTATTGAAGGGGTGAAAATTGAATTTTACTCTAAGGACAGTCTACCTAATCAACATTTTCCTAGTCGTAAACTTATTTTTTCAGATGAAGAAAATGTGCTTATTCAAGCATAGATTCAGTCGTTACATAAGAAAGGGGTAATTGAGCCTTCTGTCTATCAAAGTCGACAATTTGTGTCAAATATATTTCCCAGATCTAAAAAGACTGGGGGGTGTAGAATTATTTTGGATTTATCGAGTTTGAACAAGTTTGTTTGTTATAGGCATTTCAAATGGAAACCTTTACCACGGCCAAACATCTAGTGTCCAAAGAGTGTTATATGGCAACTATTGATTTAAAGGATGCGTATTACTCAGAGTCTATTCATGAGGATGATAGAAGATATTTGAAATTTATTTGGATGACTCAGCTGTGGCAATTCAGGGCATTGCCGAATGGATTAACTTCAGCTCCTAGATTATTTACTAAATTGGTAAAACCTGTGTTAGCGTTACTTAGAGCTAAGGGGCATGTGGTAATGGCCTACTTAGATGATATTCTGATTGTTGGAAAGACTCATGCTGAAACTCAATCGTCAGTTTCAGTTGTTAAAATCACTTTTGAACAAATGGGATTTGTTATTCACCCAGATAAATCTAAATTATCACCAGTCCAAATTATTGATTATCTGGGATTTACCATTAATTCCAATCACATGTTGGTAACTTTGCCCAGGGATAAATTGAATCAGTTAATTGAGGACTGTGTTGAATCTCGTTGGAGAACAAAGCCTTCGATTAGACAAGTAGCCAGGTTAATTGGGAAGTTTGTGGCAGCATTTCCAGCTGTGCAGTATGGTCCTCTGCATTATCAACAATTACAACGATCAAAGGAACAGGCACTGAGAATACAAAGGGGCCATTTTGATAGGCCTATGCAGTTGTCAGCTGGGGCGATTGCTGACATACAATGGTGGATAGCAAATGTTTCAACAAGTTTTAGGAAGGTTTTGGTGGAACCACCGTCACTGATTTTACAGATTTTTAAGTGCACTAGGTTGGGGTGCAACAGATATGTCTTCTAGTTGTGGAGGCAGATGGAATGTGGATGAGACATCGCTTCTTCAACTAAGAGGGATTAATTATTTAGAGTTGTTGGGCACCTGGTATGGGCTCAAAGCTTATTGTTCTACAAGGAGGGACTTGCATGTGCAGGTTCAGATTGACAACACCACAGCAGTGGCATATGTAAACCACATGGGTGGAGTTAAGTCACAGTCTTGTGATAGACTGGCTAACCAGATTTGGAGCTGGTGTATTGACCAAAATATCTGGCTTTCAGCACTTTATTTGCCAGGAAGATTCAACACTGTAGCTGACACTAGGTCACGTCAGTTTAATGACAACATTGAATGGATGTTAAATCAGGATGTATTTAACCAAATGATTGTTCAGTATGGATTGCCAGATATTGACTTGTTTGCATCTTGATTAAATCATCAGTTACCTAGATATGTTTCATGGGAACCAGATCCTGGGGCAGTAGCAGTGGATGCGTTTTTCGCTGTATTGGGGAGGAATTTTTGTGTATGTATTTCCTCCATTCTGTCTCATCAGCAGATGTTTGCAAAAGATCAAGGAGGACTCCGCTTCAGGGGTATTGGTAGTGCCAGATTGGCCTACGCAAGCATGGTTTCCCGTTGTATTACAAATGGCTAGGGAGCCTTACATGATTATTCCCAAGAATAAAAATCTACTGGTAAATCCAGTCACTGGGGATCAACATCCTTTACATGATCGTATTGATCTGTTAATTTGCAGATTTTAAGGAGGCCATACCTGGGGAGAGGACTGTCTCATCGGACTGTGGATGTTCTCGCGTCGGCCTGCAAGGATAGTACACAGCAGCAATATCTCACCTATATAAGGGAGCAATTCTGCCTACAGCAGAATATTGTATATCACACTGCAGGGATCACGGACGTATTGGAGTTTTTGTCAACTCTTTATTTCGACCAAAAATTAAGTTAGAGTGCGATCAATTCAGCCAGAAGTGCTCTGTCTTCTTATTTACCTATGAATGCAGAATTACATACAGTAGGGACACATCCGTTAGTTTCACGATTCATGAATGGAGTTTTCAATTCTAATCCTCCTAAACCCAGGTATGCCGGGATTTGGAATGTGAGTGAGGTTCTTATGGTTCTTCGCCAGTGGGCTCCGGTTACAAGCCTATCTATAGCCAAATTAACTATTAAGGTGGTCATGCTTATGGCGTTGGTTTCAGCTCAACGTGTACAAACGTTGCAAAAGCTACGGCTAGATAGAATGCATGTGTCGGCAGATGCCATTATATTTTATGTCTATGATTTGCTTAAACATAATAGAAGAGGCATGACAGGATGTAAGATTGTGTTTTCAGCATACCCCGCAGATGATCGCTTGTGTGTAGTTTCACATTTATCTCGTTACATTGAGATTACTAAACCTCTGAGAGGAACAGAGTCGGCTTTGTTTATTAGTCACAAAAAACCACACAGTAAGGTGTCGGTGCAAACAATTTCAAGGTGGCTAAAGCAGGTCCTGGCAAGTGCTGGAATTGATACTGATAAATTCAAATCTCATTCCACCAGGGCGGCATCAACTTCCGCGGCAAGGGCGATGGACGTGCCAATAGACCATATCCTCGCGGCCGCAGGATGGTCCAGTGAGCTAACTTTTCAGAGGTTTTATCACAAGCCGATTTCAAGGCTCGGGTGTTTGCTGATTCTGTTTTGAGTGCTGTTACACTTTCCCCCTGAGTTAGAGGGGTTTGTTATGATTTGTTTGTAAATAAATTGTTATTCATTTAACAAATGTTGTTACTGATGCATGATTGATTGTTAACACTTTGAGTCAATCCAGGCAGTGTGAACGTCGGATTTGGGTCTGCGGCGTGAATTCACAGTGCTTTGAAGTCTTCACGTAGTCACTCACGTGACTCCGAAGTAAAATAGTAAGATTAAACGAGAACTTACCAGTTTGAAGTTTGATCTTTATTTTATGAGGAGTCGAGTTGAGGGACTACATGCCCTCCGCTCCCACCCTCATAGATCTCATCTGGTAGTTCTAGTTTTATCATCTTACCATTATACTTCAGTCATTGTTAGCTGTGAATTCATTCCGCTGCTTTGAAGATTGACGCACCAACGGCTGTACGGGCTTCTATTCACGTAGTCCCTCAACTCGACTCCTCATAAAATAAAGATCAAACTTCAAACTGGTAACTTCTCATTTAATCTTACTATTATTCTTGATATTGAAGGCTGTGGAGGCCAAGTCAAGGGATATTTTAAAGGTGAGGATTGACAGTTTCTTGATTAGTAAGGCTGTCAAGGGTTGTGGGGTGAAGGTAGGAGAATGGGGTTGAGAGGGAAAGATTGATCTGCCATGATTGAATGGCAGAGTAGACTTGATGGGCCAAATGGCCTAATTTTGCTCCTACAACTTATGAACTTCAGCCCAGTCTGAAGAAGGGACATGAAATGTCATCTGTTCCTTTTTCTCCAGAGATGCTGCCTGATCCGCTGAGTTGCTCCAGCCAGATTGTAATCATGTATAGTCTCTCCACTGACTGTATATCACGCAACAAAAGATTATGCTTGGACCCAAAGTGCAACGAGATCTGCCACCTAGTGTAATCTATGTGAGCAGATCAATGGGACACGATAGCACTAGTAATAATACCTGCCACCCTTCAATGATGATTGAGAGTAAACCAATTTGATTGTAATTAGCTAGATGAGATTGTTCCTGCTTGTTCTAGAATGGTGGTCTTGAGCAGTTTTCTGCATGGTTGAATACAAGCCAGTGCCACGGATGTCCAAGACAAAAGCAGGTCTAGTGAGCTGGTAAGCACTTGCTATATCTGATTCCAGCAGCAATCATTTTGCTTGGACCCAAAGTGCAATAATTTTGGGGGTTTTTTTCAATCTTCAAGCATCATTTACACAACTGGAGAGCTTTCCAGCCTCCCCAAATTATCATGCTTCTTGCCAACGAGCTTGTGTCTGGTCAGGTGTTGGATGGTAGTGTATGAACAGCTTCTTTCATTTAGTTAAAAAATTACAGAGAGGGTGACACGGTGGCATAACGGTAAAGCTACAGTTTCAGCGCCGGAGCCCCAGGTTCGATCCTGACTACGGGTGCTTGTCTGCATGGACTTTGTATGGTCTTCCCACGACCTGCATGGCTTTTCTCCGAGATCTTCAGTTTCCTCCCACACTCCAAAGACGTACAGGTTTGTAAGTTAATTGGCTTGGTATTGTGCACAAGAAGGCATGACATGACTTTTATATTATTCATGATGATCCCAGCTGTTCTTGGAGCTGCGTATGAGGAATATATTAGAGACAAACCACTTAAGTTAACTAGTACAGTTACACAAAGGAAAATAAACACTCTTAAAACTTGCACTGGCGTATGATTCAAGTCTTTTGGGGAAAACCTTCAGCTGAAGGCATCACATCAAGTTAACCCATAATCTCCTTCGCTCCTTAGATGCTGCTGCACCCTCTGAGTTTCTCCAGCCTTTTGTGTACCCTCGATTCTCCAGCATCTGCAGTTCCTTCTTTAACCCATAATTTGGTTTGATTTATTGAAACGCATTTAAAGGAAAGCACCCCCCTCTGCCTACATTATGTATGTGATGTCTTATTGTTCCCTGGAGATGAAAAATAAAAAATGAATTAAATGTGGTTTAGTTAGATGAAGCTAATTGTGGCCAATAGACTTTAGAGATACGGCGTGTAAACAGGCCCTTTGGTCCAATGAGTCCATGCTGACATGCAATCATCCCTTACATTAGCACCATCCTACACACTAGGGACAGTTTACAATTTTTACCAAAGCCAATTAATCTACAAACCTGTACATATTTGGAATGTGAGGTGGGAGATTGCAACCTTCACGTGTTTCCTGTTTCAACGAATGCAATCAACCTGGCGTGCACAATCAAATAAGATCAAATAGAACAAGTTGTCCTACAACTTTAGGCTGTGCACGCCATACACAAGAAGAAGAAGATTTGGAATGTGAGAGGAAACCGGAGAACCCGGAGAAAACCCTTGCAGTCACAGGAAGAAACTCTGAACAGACAGCACCCGTAGTCAGGGTCAAACCCAGGTCTCTGGCGCTGTAAGGCAGTAACTCTACCACTGCGCCACAGTGCCGCCCAATATACAGATAATGTTTCAAAAATGAAACAAAAGGACTTTGAATGGAAAGAAATTGGTTGTGTTATTGTACCTAAAAGAAAAACATCAAAAAACAAGAATTAAGGTTATCATTAGATAATGCATATGTTTCATGTGGTAGAGTTCAAATCTGTGAAACTGTCAGCACTTCAAAACACTGTAAAAATATTAACCATTATTGTGCTGAAATAAATAAGATTCCTTGCACATTTAGACAACAAACATCTTGATGAGTATTTAAAAGATTGATAAATCAATGTTTGTACGCTTTTTAATGCCAATACTTACGTTCATGATAACAATTTAACAATTGATAGGGTGCAATTTAAGTGGCAGAGAAACAAGACACTCAGCTTTGATGTCTGTAGCACTGATGTGGTAATCGTATTATTTAAACCTCTGCAACATGACAGGGTAGCACAGGGAAATTCTTCCACTTGGTTGAGCTATCTTCAATTAAAGAAGACATTTGAAAGCTTCACACTGTTGTGAGGTGGGTTTGACTGATGCCTTGGTCTTAAAAACCATCATTTATTTAATGATTTCATTGTGTTGATGACTTCTTAGGCTTCCTTAGCCCAGTGGCTTAACTTTGAAAACAATCAGCAAAAAAGCTTATTTAGTCTTAAGGGGAATGAAATGAATAGAATCACAGAGATATTATGGGCTTCCTCCACTGTCAGAGAGAAGCCACACGCAAATTGGAGGAACAGCACCTCATATTTTGCTTAGGCAGCTTACATCCCAGCAGCATGATATTAATTTCTCTAACTTCAAGTAACCCTTGCATCCCCTCTCTCTCTGTCCCTCCCCCACCCGTCGCTGTACTTCGTTCAAAGTCGTCTTGTTGAGTCCCTTTTGCTGTAACTCATTTTCACCTCGTCCACAGCTAACAATGACCTGTTTTCTTTATCATCGTTGCTTTTTTTCATAACTTTCATTCATTTGTTCTATATATCTCTACATCACCATCTATATTTCTTGTTTCCCTCTCCTCTGACTTATTCCGAAGAAGAGTCTCGACCCGAACGTCACCTATTCGTTTTCTCCAAAGATGCTGTCTGACCCGCCTTTTGTGTCTATCTTCGGCGTGAATATTGATTTCTCTGCATTCCCTTTCACTCTGTCCCCCCCCCCCCCATTCCCCCCCCTATTCCCCCCCCCCCCCTCCACTAATTATCTTACTAATTTCACCCTTTGCATTTCTTCGTTGTCACCTTGTCCCAAGCTAACAAAGAACTTTACCCTTCCCTTCCTGAGTCATGGATGCAGGCTATGATGTGTTCTGCATCTTCTCATGCCTCTAGTTTCCTCCTCACTGACTCTCAGTCTGATGAAGGCTCTCAAACTGAAATGTCACCTATTCGCTTTCTCCAGAGATGCTGCCTGACCCATTGAGTTTCTCCAGCATTTTGTGTCTATCGCCAGTGTAAACCAGCATCTGCAGTTCTTTCCTACACACATTATCACACTGTTTATTGTTTGTGATGGCACATTTTCATGCTCTTCACAAAGCTGCATTCATTAAGAAGTCTCAATCTACATGTGGTGTATGAAACATTTCACCAGCTTCTTTCCATTTACGTCCTCTCTCTACAGAAATATTTCTAGTGGAAACCGAAGGCCTGCAAATAATTCTATGCCATTAAAAGGTTATAAAGCCAGATAAATTTTGCAACACAAAAAGAGGTCTTTCAGCCCATTATGTCTGTGTCCAATGGAGAAGAGATGAGGAAAGGAATCAGAAATCGGATTTGCAAAGGGAGTGGGATTCCCAAAAGATTAATTTACAAGGTGAATCTGAAGTAAGGAAGGCAAATGCAATGTTGCCATTTATTGTGGTAGGTTTAAACTAGTTTAGTTTATTGTACCACCAAGTGTATTGAAGTACAGTGAAAAGCTTTTGTTGCATGTTAACCAGCTAGAATATAAAAACAGGGATGTAATGCTGCGACCACATTTGGGGTACTGTGAGCAGTTTTGGGCCCCATATCTGAGGAGGGATGTGCTGATGTTGGAGGGAATGTACCAGGATGATCCCGGGGATGATTGGGTTAATGTATGTGATGTATGTGCAAACTCCACACCGACTGCACCCGAGGTCAGGACCGAACCAAGTCTCAGGCACTTGCCTCTACAGAGGCAAGCATGAGTGCTGAGCATGATACCATGGAGGAGACAAGCTAGTCAGCTCTCTTGGCTCCAATCCATCTTCAATACTTACATGCCGTGTGGGCATTGTCAATAACAGTGCCACCCTCTCTAACTGGCATTAACCACTAATAGAGGTGGACCTCTTGCTGAGGCAGTAAGTAAGTGAACGGTGTGGCCAGCACTGGCTGTACACTGAAATTATATGATGAATGAGTAGGCAGCATGAATACCGAGGAACAGCCTTGGCTTAATCAGTCTCCCAAGTCCCATGCCCATTCTCGGGAACTTTTAATTTAGTTCCCACAATATTCCACAATCTGGTGAAATGCTTTTGAACTTTGACCAAAAAGTGGCAACAGCTCCATAATTAAATGGAACAAGGATTTCAAACCTGCAAAGCACTCCAATTTACTTTATTCAATCCCATTCCCTTCTAAATCTAATAATGTTTCTCTAGATTAAAAAGTGCAACCACCAAACTCAATTATAAACTATTTCTCATTTGTGTCAGCCCAATAGATAATTTTTGATTTGGCTCATTTAATTAATGCAGCATTTACTGCTTTTGTTATGCGTCTTATCCAAGTATTCCAAATTTTAAAACTGATTACACGTGTACTGTTTTTTGGAAAATTCCTATTTTATTTTACAAAGATAAAGATAGAGAAATCAAACTAAAAAAATAATAATTTTCAGAATGACATTCTAGCAGTGGATTAGATTTAATGATTTAAAATCTGATCTGGATTAACCATTGTGTTGTCAAATGGTTTGAACTGAATTTGCTTCCCTTACGGATCAAAGGGTGCGAAAAAACACAATTTGTCTACTTCCATCAAGCCATCTCGTGAAATGTTCAAAGCAACGGTAACACAGCAGTAGAATTGCTGCCTTACAGCACCAGAGACCTGACAATGGGTGCTGTCTGTACGGAGTTTGTATGTTCTCCCTGTGACCGCCTGGTTTTTCTCCGGATCTCCGGTTTCCTCCCACACTCCAAAGACGTACAGGTTTGTAGGTTAATTGGCATTGATAAAATTGTAATTTGTCCCTAGTGTGTAGAATAGTGTTAGTGTACAGGCTGATCACTGGTTGGCGCGGACTCGGAGTGTGGAAGGGGCAGTTTCCGCGCTGTATCTCTAAAGTCTAAAGTTCCCCTGCAGTGCATTTATCCGGTCTTTGCAGGCAGGCAGCAATTTCTGGTTCAATTACTTTGGCAGAGTACGAGACTGAAAAATCAAACTTCAAATATCATTGCCTTGGTCTTACCAACCTTAGCTACTATGCTGGCAATGTGAATCCTGTCTAATTCCTTGGGAAGAGTTTCACATGTTTGGAAGCGGTTGGTTTATTTATGTCAGTGCATTTATACTGCTGTGATAAATAAACCAAATGCTTTCAATTCCATTTTTCCAAGGACTTGGCATAGTAAATTAAGTACTTATATATATCTCCTAGTTGTCATGTTTGAGGCCGCAGCATTGGCGCAATGGTGCAGTGGTAGAGCTGCTGTCTTATAGCGCCTGAGACCCAGGTTCGATCCTAACTACAGGTGCTGTCTGTACGGAGTTTGTACGTTCTCCCTATGACTGCGTGGATTTTCTCCAGACGCTCCAGTTTCCTCCCACACTCCAAAGACGTGCATGTTTGTAGGTTAATTGGCTTCAGTAAAATCGTAAATTGTACATGGTGAGTAGGATAAAGTTAGTGTACAGGGTGATTACTGGTTGGCGTGGACTCAGTTGGCCGAAGGGCCTGTTTCCACGCTGTATCTCTACAGTCTAAAGCATTAAAATACCAGGTTGGTCATTCAAGGCATACACCAGAAAAAAATATTGCCACAAGATGGTAGTAAATTTTTGCAATTCTCATCCAAGCGGGCTGTGAAGTCTCAGTAACTGAGCATATTGAAGACAACACTTGATATTGAAAGGAATAAAGTGATAAGGGATGATTCGCAGGAATGAATGAATTAATTAATGAATGCTACCTTATGTACCTAGGGTACAGTGAAATGCTTTGTTTTGCATACAACCTACACAGTGCACAAATGTTCGCGCCGACAAAATTACGAAGGTACCGAACAGTCCTATCTCCTGCTTGCTGCTGCATGTGGCAGCAACCCCCCCCCCCCCCCCCCCATTTTTCTTCCTTCTCCCCTACCAGCCAACATCTCCCATATACACTAGTCTCACCCACCAGTGTTTGGCCCATATCTCTCTCAACCTGTCCTATCAATGTACCTGTCTAATTGTTTCTTTAACATTGTAAAAGACCCTCAGCTACCTCCTCTGGCAGCTTGTTCCATACACCCACCACCCTTTGTGTGCGAAAGTTATTCCTCAGATTCCTATTAAATCTTTCCCCCTTCACCTTAAACCTATGTCCTCTGGTTTTCGATTCCACTACAATGGGCAAAGGTCTCTGTGCGTGTACCCGATCTATTCTTCTCATGATTTTATACACCTCTGTAAGATCACTCCTCATCCTCCTGCACTCCAAGGAATAGAGTCCTAGCCTGCTCGAGCTCGCCCAATAGCTCAAGCCCTTGAGTCCTGACATCTCCGTAAATCTTCTCTAAACCCTTTCCAACGTCAACATCTTTCCTGTATCGTGGTGCCCAGAACTGAATGCAATACTCTAAATGCAGCCTCACCGAAGTCTTTTATAATTGCAACATGAGCTCCCAACTTCTACACTCAATACTCTGACTGATGACGGCTAATGTACCAAAAGCCTTTTTGACCACCTTATCTACCTGCGACTCGACCTTCGAGGAACTATGCACTTGCACTCCTAGATCCTTCTGCTCCACAACATTCTCCAGAGCCCTACCACTCACTGTGTAGTTTCTGCCCGTTAGACTTTCCAAAATGCAACACCTCACATTTCTCTGTATTAAATTCTATCAACCATTCCACAGCCCAACTGCCCAACCGATCCAGATCCTGCTGCAATTTCTGCCATTCATCTTCACTTTCTGCAAGACCACCTACTTTTGTATCATCTGCAGACTAGCTAATCTTGCCATGCATGTTCTCATCCAAATCAAGAGATAGACGACAAACAGTAACGGGCCCAGCACCAAACCCCGAGGCACACCACTAGACACAGGCCTCCAGTCCAAGAGGCTACCTTCCACTCTGATTCCTTCCATGAAGCCAATTTTCTATCCATTCAGCTATCTCTCCTTGGATCCCATGTGATCTCACCTTTAAGAACAGCCTACCATGCGGAACCTAGTCAAATGCCTTGCTGAATTCCAGGTATACAACATCTACAGCTACAGTTTCTGTTTAATTCTGTCAACTGAAAATATTAGAACTGTACCAAAGTTGCACTCGGTAGATCAGCTTTAACTGATGCGAACCAGTATTAATAAATCTCCCGTTACTCCGAACACCAACACCACGCGGTCTTTCCGTTTGCTCCTACAGAGGCAAACAAGTGGCCTAAGTAAGTAATCACATAGGGATGTTGGTAGGTGATGAGGGAGTAGGTTTGTGGTGAGGGAGCTGTATCTCACCACTATCTGAAGTCTAAAGTAAAGCTCCAGTTCACTGCCCGGCCGCCCATCTTGGCAGGCAGACGCTGACCCACCTACGACACAATCTGTGGGTCTCACATTGCCTCATGATCCACCCACACCACAGGACTGGAGAGGAAGCCAGGCATTCTCAGTCCCAAACGTGCTGACGGGAGGGCTAGCTGAAGTAATCCCTCTGAACCATAGCTCTGGTTCACTTCTTCCATAAAATTTTCCCTCTCTCGCCTTGTAGCTATGCCCTCTAGTGTTGGACATTTCTACACTGGACGAAAGATTCTGACTCTCAATCTTATCAATGTCTCTCATAATTTTATATACTTTCATCGTCTCCCCTCAACTTCGCTGTGATGGTATTTCAGTCTCAATCACAGATGCCGAAGTCAGGAAATTCTTCAGAGGGGTGAACCCTCAAAAAACGCCTGGACCTGATGGTATACCTGGTCGTGTTCTAAAAACCTGTGCGGACCAACTGGCTGGAGTTTTTACGGACATTTACAACCTCTCACTTCTGAGGTCTGAGGTTCCCACCTGCTTCAAAAGGGCATCAATTATACCAGTGCCCAAGAAGAGCAAGGTGACATGCCTCAATGACTATCGACCTGTGGCACTAACGCCTGTGGTGATGAAGTGCTTCGAGAGGTTGATCATGGCGCAAATCAACTCCTACCTCGACAAAAACCTGGACCCACTGCAGTTCGCTTACCGCCACAACAGATCAATGATGAATGTGATCTCGCTGGCTCTCCACTCCGCTCTGGACCACTTGGACAACAAAATCTCATATGTCAGGCTGTTATTCATCGATTACAGTTCGGCATATAATACTATCATCCCCTCCAAGCTGGTTACCAAACTCGCAGAACTGGGTCTCTGCGCATCCCTCTGCAATTGGATCCTCGACTTCCTCATTCACAGACCACAGTCTGTTCGTATTGGTGGAAATGTGTCAGACTCGATAACAATCAGCACGGGAGAACCTCAAGGCTGTGTGCTCAGCCCCCTGCTGTACTCACTCTATACTCATGACTGTGTAGCCGGTCACAGTGCGAACTCCATCATCAGGTTCGCTGACGACACCACTATTGTGGGACGAATCACTGATAGGGATGAGTACAGAAGAGAGATTGAGCAACTGTCCATATGGTGCCAGCACAATAACCTGGCCCTCAACACCAGTAAAACCAAGGAACTGATTGTGGACTTTGGACGGAGTAGGATGGGGACCCACGGTCCCGTTTATACCAACGGGTCGATGGTTGAAAGGGTCAAGAGCTTCAAATTCCTGGGCGTACACATCTCTGAAGATCTGTCCTGGTCCGAGAACACTGATGCAATTATCAAGAAAGCACATCAGCGCCTCTACTTACTGAGAAGATTACAGAGAGTTGGTCTGTCAAGGAGGACTCTCTCTCTAACTTCTACAGGTGCACAGTAGAGAGCTTGCTGACCGGTTGCATCGTGGCTTGGTTCGGCAACTTGAGCACCCTGGAGAGGAAAAGACTACAAAAAGTAGTAAGCACTGCCCAGTCCATCATCGGCTCTGACCTTCCTTCCATCGAGGGGATTTATCGCAGTCGCTGCCTCAAAAAGGCTGGCAGCATCATCAAGGACCCACACTACCCTGGCCACACAATCATCTCCCTGCTACCTTCAGGTAGAAGGTACAGGAGCCTGAGGATTGCAACGACCAGGTTCAGGAATAGCTACTTCCCCACAGCCATCAGGCTATTAAACCTGGCTCGGACAAAACTCTGAACATTAATAACCCATTATCTGTTATTTGCACTTTATCAGTTTATTTATTCATGTGTGTATATATTTATATAATGGTATGTGGACACACTGATCTGTTTTGTAGTCAATGCCTACTATGTTCTGTTGTGCTGAAGCAAAGCAAGAATTTCATTGTCCTATCAGGGACACATGACAATAAACTCACTTGAACTTGAACTTGAACTTCTGACTTTCCAGAGAAAAAATCCAAGTCTATCCAACCTCTCCTTGTAGCTGAAGCCCTCCAATCCAGGCAGTATTCTGGTAAACCTCATCTGCATCTTCTCCAAAGCCGCCACATCTTTCCTGTAATGGGGCGACCAGAACGGATCCGCTGAGTTACTCCAGCACTTTGTGTCTTTTTTTTGTAAAGCAGCATCTGCAGTATCTGATAAACATGGATAGGTGATCTTTCGGGTTGGGATCCTTCCCTCACAATGATTGTAAGGGGGGGAAGAAAGCTGGAAGAGAGGAGATGTAGGAAGGAACTGCAGATGCTGGTTTAAACCGAAGATAGACACAAGATGCTGGAGTGACTCAGTGGGACAGGCAGCATCTCTGGATAGAAGGAATGGGTGACGTTTTGGGGTCAAGACCCTTCTTCAATCTTCTTCAGTCTATCCCACTGAGATACTCCAGCATTTTGTTTCTATCTTTGGAAGAGAGGTGGGGCAGGACAACGCCTGGCAGATAATTGGTGGATACAGTTGAGGAGGATTCTGATAGGTAAATGGGTAGATTAACGCCAGAGATGAAAAGACAAGGAGTGAGGCAAAAGGATTGAAGAGTTGTGAATTGTGAAGCTAGAGGAAGGAATCTGGGTGGAGGGGAGGGGGATGAGAGAAATATGTGTGAGTACTGGTGGGGCTCAGGGGAGGGGGGAGAGGGGGGAAGAAGGGGGAGTTGTATGGGGGAGAGGGGTAGGGTTATGTACCTTGCGACCATACCTTTTCTCAAAATTGCTAATACATTTCACAATTTTTTTTATTTTGGAATAACTAAAGATAAAATCAAGCTTTAAATATAAGAGCATGAATCTGAATCTGTATTCCTGTTGTCACGAATGCCAAACAAAATTGTTCACAGATTGTGCCACCATTCCTAAATGGTTTTTTTTTGTTAAGGAGCAAACCTCTATCATTCATTGATTTAAAATAGCAGGCATTTTTATTTTGTCATTGCAGGCAGCAACATAAAAGCATAAAGCAGAAGTAATTACAATCGTTGCTGTAGGCAGCGGCAGCTGGGCTCAGTTCAATACTAGATCTAACACTGCAGCGTAATATGCAGTCTGACTATTACACTGAGACAATTATGATACTGCTGGAAATCATACACACAGCCTGAAAGTGGATCAACATTGCTGGTACTAGCCAGAGGGTTTCTGTAACAGACCCAATGCTCTTCCATTAATATTTTCTAAAACAAAGATCACAAAAAATTTGACCGACTGGACAGATTTCAGATGGCCTTTTGGAATCATTTAGAGCATTGTCATATTCTGTAGACATTTCTAGACCACAACGGTTCAATGGTTCTTTTATTGTCACAGTGAAATACATTTTTTGCATATAGCTCAGTGAGATCATTGTCATACGTAAAGACAATCCCCGATTTAAGTACCCCGTACATGGAGTGTAGCGTATGTTGCTTTAAAGTGCCCCCCCATGAGTCTCCTTGTTCGGCCAACCATTTATCCCCCAGAGGGCAGCTGTGCCTCTGAATGGCCATGCCTGATTCTTTTCTTGAAGTCACAGAGTCATACAGCACGGAAACAGGCCCTTCGACCCGACTTGCTCACGCCGACCAACGTGCCCCTTCTCCACTAGTCCTACCTGTCTGCGTTTGGCCCATATCCCCCTAAACTTTTCCTATCCATGTGCCTCTCTAAATGTCTTTTAAATGTTATTATAGTACCTGCCACACCTACCTCCTCTGGCAGCTCATTCCATAAATCCACCATCCTCTGTGTGGAAAAAGTTGTCCCTCAGATTCCTGATAAATCTTTCCTCTGTCACCTTAAAACTATGTCCCCTGGTTCTTGATTCCCAGACTCTGGATAAAAAACTATGTGCATTTACCTTATCTATTCCCCTCATGATCTTATACATCTCAATAACATCATCCCTCAGCCACTTGCGCTCCAAGGAATAGACACCTAGCCTGCCCAACCTCTCCATTTTTCTCAGGCCCTCAAATCCTGGCAACATCCTCGTAAACCTACTCTGCACTCTTTTCAGCTGAACTATATTCTTCCTCTGGCAGGGAAGATATTATAAGATGGCGGGCGATGGAATGAGCTGTCAGCCAAGTGGTAAATACCCATTGCAAGGGAAAGTCATTAATCCCTTGTATTCAATAAGCGTTCTCTGACTGATCATGGTTTCTGGCTGTGAACGAAGAGAAATAAAAAAAGAGCCTAAATTAATTTAAAATATAAACTGCAAGAACTGTTAAAGAAGGAACTGCAGATGCTGGAGAATCGAGGGTACACAAAAGGCTGGAGAAACTCAGCGGGTGCAGCAGCATCTAAGGAGCGAAGGAGATAGGCGACGTTTCGGGTCGAGACCCTTCCTTCATAAGAAGCACCCGCTGCGTTTCTCCAGCCTTTTGTGTAACTGCAAGAACTGCTTTTGTTCAGTTTCAGAAGTGGAATACAAGACATCTTAATCAAACGAGACAAGCTATTGATGTGGAAAGTGCAGCATGTTCATTATTTATTACAAAATACAATTATTTTGCACTATTATGTAAATACATGTGGTAGCTAAAGACTTAAGTGAGCCCAATTTAAAAAAGCTGTTTTATATGATGTACTCATTGTGAAATAAGCACTCCAATGTTTTACATCTGACTTCACCTTTGTGGGTAGCTAGAGAATAGATTGGAGGGGCACAAACGGCAAAATGCTAAATCTATGGTTATTTGGTTCACATCATTGATATTATTAAGAAAAGACGGCATCTGAAGACCAGAAATGCCACCTTTCCATGTTCTCCAGGGATGCTGCCTGGCCCACTGAGTTACTACATCACTTAGTGTTTCTTTCCTTGGTAAACTGGCATCTGCAGTTCCTTGTACCTGCACTGATATTATTAATCCTGTTTATACTGTCCGTGCAAGTAGTTAGCAGGCTGTGTGATGCCCTGCTGGCAGGCGAGGAACATGGATTTAACTACCAGAGCCACAACCCAAGAAACCAGCGATGGCATACTTGAATTTGTAAATGTGCAAATCACATATTATTTTAGATTTTTTTCATTTAGCTTAGTGATACAACGTGGAAATAGGTCTTTCGGCCCACCAGGTCCTCGCCGACCAGCAATTCCTTTATGCTAGCACTATTCTACGCACTAGGGACAATTTACAATCTTTACCGAGGCCAATTAACCTACAAGCCAGTACGTCTTTGGAGTGCGGGGGGAAACCGGAGCACCCAGAGAAAAACCACATGGTCACTGAAAGAACGTACAAACTCCATTACGACAGCACCCATAGTCAGGATCGAACCCGGATCTCTAGCGCTGTGAGGTAGCAACTCTACATCTGCGCCACTGTGCCACCCCTAAAAAGGAGACCATGCAGACATATAGTATACCAGATAAATTTGATAATGTCTTGTATGGAGCAGCAGGCTCAATGTTCTGCTTTGTTCTGTGAGTGGCACTGCATTTTGCAACATTATTAATTATTTGGAAGTTTATTTATTGCTGCTAATGGATCTTGCTATAAATGTCATCATACCCAAAAACAATAAGCGAGCTTGGTATTCAGAAAAATGCAAGGAATCATGGGATATGTCAAAGGTCACTGGCAATAAACATTCTCGGCGACTGTGCTGCTGCATGTATACAGACCTGCGTTTCATCCGTAGTCAGGATCGAACCCGGGTCTTCGGCGCTGCAAGCACCGTTGAATTGCTACTGGACCATCGCCGTCTCCTCCCGAGTGTCCCATCCCTGTCCGGGAGCGGCCGGAGATATCCGGGGTGATCCTGGACTGATGGAACACTAGTCCGTTGCAGTGGCGGCCCAGGCTTACAGCCAGTGCGGAGAAAAAGCACTATCTCCACTGCACCGGGCCGGTGTCCCATCAGCCCAGGGTCACCGCGGACATCTCCAGTCGCCCCCGGACAGAGATGGGACACTCGGGAGGGTCGGGGATGGTCCAGTAGCAATTCAACAGCGCCGGAGACCCTGGTTCGAACCTAACTACGGATGAAACGCAGGTCTGTATTCATGCAACAGCTCAGCTGCCGAGAATGTTTATCGCGAGTGATTGATGACCTGGGCATTCGCAGTCAGAATACCTAACTCAATTATTGTCCCTGTACTTCATAGCCATTCAATGGGAGCCTGTGTTGCTCACCTTGGCCTGAATGTATAATTTCCATTACATCTGAATAAATGTCACACTGTCTTTTTATTCAGAGTGCAACCACACAATGTTGCATTGCACAGAACCAGGAGTTTGTAATTCCATCTGCCTCCATTCCCTGATTAGTGGATGAGTGTATGTTTAAAACCACATTTTGTGCTGACAAGTCATCAGACTTAATTGTTTAAGCGATTCACTACACTGTAAGCAGAATGTTAATTTTGTTCTTTTTTTGCACATAATTGCTGTTTTCCTTCTAACAACTAAGCTAGTAGTGTTGGTACACTGCTGTGACAGTAAAGTTTCTGCAATGCATGAAGTATCCAAGACAATAATTAAGGCTGTGACAACTTTGTTCCTACTTCATTTGCACCTTCAGCTTGTTGCCTTCCACGAGCCATGATCGTGTCAAGGAATTTGAAGCAGAATCTGTTTCGGAGTCAGAAGCCCCCATGTTCGTGCTCTTGCAGTTGAAATACACTGTCAAACACTTTCCAGTGACAATCAGCTCAAGACGTTCTCCCCAGCGGCACATGTCTTCAGCTGTGATCCCCCGCCTATTGCTGCATCCAGAAATAATGACGCTCTTCCATGTAAACTGGGGTTATTTGTGCTTAAGTGTGTTCAATATTGATGACGGTTAGTTGCTGTTGATATTCCTGGCACTCCACAGCTTTACATTGTTGACAGAATGATGCTTTTGACAATAGATCATCAATGAGATACTAACTATAGCCAGAGGGGCTCTTATTCAGCTAACACTTACTGAGAAATTCTGATGACCCACTTTTAAACTCATTTTCAGGCAATACCTGGATTAGTTTAGTTTAGAGATACAGTGTGGAAACCATCCACTCAGCCCACTGAGTCTGCGCCGACCACAATCAATTATACACCGTCCACACATACGCACGCACGCACACACGCGCACGCGCACGCACACACACGCACACGCACACACACACACACACACACACACGCGCACGCACACGCACGCACACACACGCACACATACACCCACGACAATTTACAATTTTTACCGAAGCCAATTCACCTCCAAACCTATACATCTTTGGTATGTGGGAGGAAACCAGAGCATCCGGAGAAAACCCACGTGGTCACAGGGAGAATGTACAAACTCCGTACAGACAGCACCCGTGGTCAGGATCGAACCCAAGTCTCTGGTGCTGTAAGTCAGCAACTCTACCGCTGTGCCACCATGCCACCCCAAATTTTCATAACTTGTTATTTCCATAAATTTGTATATTATTGTCCTGAGTACCTATCTGATTCTTTTTCCAGCAATGATTAAATCCTAACCAAATCTGCTTTGCACTTGAACTTTGAAGATTATTAATTGCAATACTTCCACAGCCTCAATTGTCACAAATCAATTTGACAAGATTCCAAATTATCATGCCAATACCAATCCACCTGATTCTTCCGGTGTCAGAATTACGGAATGGAAATATCACATCTAAGAGATGCCCACAATTTATTCCCACATTAAGATTGCTGTATTCTTAACCCTGCAGAGAAAAATAACAATTTTAGCAGTTTTCATACTGGGTTTCTTCAACACTGAAGCAGTTGCGTTCTCAATCACGCTCCTTGGAATTTCTGCAACCTTCCCAACCAACTGCCTCTAACTGCCCAACAATTAGTCTTAGTTTTAGAGATACAGCCTGGAAACAGGCCCTTCGGCCCATTGACTCCGCACCGACCAGTAATCACCCCGTACACTAGCGCTATTTTACACACAAGGGACAATTTACAATTTTTTTTTACCAATTAACCTGCAATCCTGTACGTCTTTGAAGTGTGGGAGAAAACTGGAGCAGCCAGAGAAAACCCACGTGATCACGGGGAGAATGTACAAGTTCTGTACGGACAACACAAAATCCGGGACTCTGGTGCTGTAAGGCAGCAACTCTACCACTGTGCCGCCCACTTGTGTTAAACAAATTCAAAAAGAACTGAACTTAGAAACAAGACACCCAAAACCCATGACAAATGACTTGAGGCACCATTTTGTCCGGTTTCATATTTAGAGTAGAAATAAATGAACAATAATCTTTCATTAAAGGACACAAAATGCTGGAGTAACTTAACAGGTCAGGCAGCATCTCTGGAGAACATGGATTGGATCCTATGCACGGATAGACCATGGGTAGGAGAATGAATCCGATCCATGTTCTCCTGAGATGCTGCCTGAAATGCTGAGTTTTAGAGATACTGCGTGGAAACGGACCCATTGGCCCTTGGCGTCAGCGCTGACCAGCGATCACCCTGTACAGCTAGTTCTACCATACACACTAGGGACAATTAGGGATGGAATCTAATTAACCTACAAACCTGTACGTCTTTAGAGTTTGGGAGGAAACCAGAGCAACCGGAGAAGACTCACGCAGTCACAGGGAGAATGTACAAACTTCATATGGTCAGCACCCATAATCAGGATTGAATCCGGGTCTCTGGCGCTGTAAGGCAGCAACTCCACCGCTGGTCACCGAGCAACATGTTGTACCCTTTTGTATAAACCAGCATCTGCTGTTCCTTGATTCTGCAATAATCTTTCATTATTTACCCAAAATAATTTTAAAAGTATGTTGTTTTTAAAAAGACACAAGTAAATGGTAATAGTCATAGTCATAGAGCATAGAAACATGCTCTTCAGCCAAACCTATCCGTGCGATTCAAGATGGCCCATCTAAGTTAGTCCCATTTGCCCGCATTTGACCCATACACCTCTAATCCTTTCCTATCCATGTACCTATACTGTGTGCAATGTATCTGGTAATATTTTTTTTTAAAGCAAATGATTGATTATTAAGAAGGCTTGAAGTTACCACTAAATTTAGAATTGTAATTTACAGTATGAACGGTACTCAGTTATTTTTTTTTCTCATCAATTTTCTCCCTTCTTCCAAAGATAACAGGCATACGTGTTCACCATGATCTGAAGCACCTACACCATGAAGTCATTATCAAGGCTATTCATTTACATGGAAGGAATAAGTGGAACTTAATGTTTCTGATGGAATACTTTCCAAGGGGCTGTGCTTCTGCAACTTTTGACTGGAATCATAATTCTGCTGAATCTGTGGCATCATAGAAATTGGCCTGTATTTATGGAACAGTGTGACAATAGACAATAGACAATAGGTGCAGGAGTAGGCCATACGGCCTTTCAAGCCAGCACCGCCAATCAATGTGATCATGGCTGATCATCCACAATCAGTACCCCCGTTCCTGCCTTTTCCCCATATCCCCTGACTCCGTTATCTTCAGGAGCCCTATCTAGCTCCCTCTTGAAAGTTTCCAGAGAACCGACCGACACCGCCCTTTGAGGCAGAGAATTCCACACACTCACAACTCTCTGTGTGAAAAAGTGCTTACTCATCTCCGTTCTAAACAGCTTATCCCTTATTCTTAAACTGTGGCCCCTGGTTCTGGACTCAAATCAGGAGGGGATTTGATTGGTATCATTACATGGGCCAATAAGCTGGAGCGGGGGAGAGGGGGCTTACTGTAATGTTCCCAGCACACTGAACAGCTCTGCCCAAGACCCCCAAAAATTGCTGGGACATGTCGATTAGAAACCTAGAAGAGGGGCAAGACAGGGCAAGGCAGATAATCGGTAGCCAGAGGATGGTGGGGTTTCTGATAGGCAGATGGTTGGAAAAAAAGCCAGAGATAAAAGCCGAAGGTGTGAGTGAAAGTGGTTTGGTGATATTTCAAGTTGGGACCCTTCAAAAAAGCACAGCATTTACAAAAGCTTAGATGGCAAGAATGGTGATTTTGAAAAGGTTTCTAAGTTCTAAAGGACATCCTTGAAAGGGGGGAGTAAATTCACAAATTACAGGAGGAGAATTAGGCCATTCTGTTTATCACGTCTACTCCGCCATTCAATCATGGCTGATCTATTCCATTCTGCTGCATTCTCCCCATGGCCACTAGGGGCGCCGCATGATGGCATCCTCTGCCCACAGTCTGTCTGTTTTTTCCATCCTTTTTTAATTTTTAGTATGTTTAAAAAGTATGTGTTGGAGCATTTTTTAGTATTTTTATGTGGGGAGGTGGGTAGGGTAAGGTAAGGGGGAAACTGTCTCCCAGTCACTTCCTGGCGAGGATATGACTATTCTTCGAAGCGCATCTTCACCCCCCCCCCCCCCCCGCGGCCTACCAGCTGGATTGGTGCAGCCTTTCCTGCCGGAGACCGACCAGAGCTTCAGAAGCGGCGCAGCACTGGATTCATCACGGGGCGGGCAATCCTTACCTGGGATCGCCGTTTGAAGCTCCGTAGTGTTGGGCCTGCTGCTTCAACATTGTGGAGCTGTGGTTTGTGGAGCTCCCAGCCGCGGGTGGCGCTGACTTCAACATTGTGGAGTCCTGGGATCCCTTTGCCGAGGGCCGCCAGTGTGAATCTCCACCCAGCTCGGCCTGTGGACTTCGGGAGCCACAGTCTCCGGTAGGAGGTGGCTGATTCTGAGGTCCAAGCCACTGAGGACGTTCTCCCGTTCTGACATCAGAGTTCCATCATCCCGGCGAGAGGGCCTGAGTATCGGGCCGCCCGTAGCGGTGACTGCGGGGGGCTCGGGAGGCCACGACCACGAGTGAACACAAAGAGAAGGATGACTGAACTTTGGTGCCTTCCCTCACAGTAGGAAACTTTGATTCTGCTGTGTGGGGATGTTTATGTTAAAGTTTATCATATGTTGTGTTCTTTTTTATTCGTATGGCTGTATGGTGACCCCAAATTTCACTGTACCAATTGGTGCATGTGACATTAAACGTCTCTTGAATCTCTTGAACCTTGATAACCCGTGACGCCCATGCTAACAAGAATCTGTCAATCTCGGCCTTGAAAATATCCATTGACCTGGCCTCCACAGATTCCACAGATGAAAAAATCCATTGACTTGGCCGCCACAGATTCCACAAATGAAAATATCCATTAACTTGGCCTACACAGATTCACCAATCTCTGACTAAATAAATTCCTCCTCATCACCTTTTTAAAGGTATGTCGTTTTATACTGAGGCTAGGGCCTCTGGTCCTGGACTCTCCCACTCGTGGAAACATTCTCTCCACGTTCACTATCTATGCCTTTCACTATCCACAAGGTATTGCTGATGGCAAATTCTGGATGTCTATGTTTAGTTATACATACAAGTACTCCAGAACTTGCTGTCACTTTCATAGTGCAACAACGACAGGCTCAAGCAGCTTGCCATCATTACAGCTGTAATATCCAAGCCAACATGTTTAAATCTGTTTCAAAGATGCATTGATGGTGGTAAATTTCCTCTGAGAAACTAGAGTCAGAGGTGACTATTAGTTTCAGCATCAGACTGCCAGAAGCATGTATTATTAACAGTTGCTGTTTTTTGATTTACAGCATGGAAAATTCATATTTATTTTTGAAATCAATTTCATGTTAATCTATACAGTGTTAGCCTCACCAGTGTTCTCAAGTGTTACCCTATCTGGGCACTTGTCTGCTAATCCAAGGCTTGATTTACATCTTTTTACATCTTTATTTCCCTGATATGTACTGAAGCAAATCTACAATTTGTTTCAAATTTTACTCTGCATAAATTGCTGTTCGTGAGGACACAACTACTGCATAATGGAAGGAAGGAAGGTAATTACATTTATTGGACTCAGTCCAGTAAATTTGCACATGTTAAGACATATCCACAATTATCCCGGGAGTGAAAGAAATGTCTTCACCTCATCAATATACAGATTAATTCTGCTACAGAATCAACATTTCCAAACTATAAATAAAAAGTGAGATGACATTTTGTCCTGTTTCTTCTTCAATTCCCTTAACTTAGAATTAGATAAACAGATCCTTGGGCTTAACTTACAATGGGCAACTAATATAATGTGTGTTGCATTAAAATGACAGATATTAACATGAACGAGATTTACTGGTTAAAATTGAATCATGAATTTGTAAGTTAAAGGAGCAGTTAGGCATTTCAACCCATCAAATCTACGCCGCCATTCAATCATGGCGGATCTATCTTTCCCTCAACCCCATTCTCCTGCCTTCGCCCCATAATCCCTGACACCCATACTAATCAAGAATCTATCAATCTCTGCCTTAAAAATATCCAATAATTTGGCTTCCACAACCTGAAATGGATTAAAATACATCTCTTCTTAACACATCATTGTGTAGCGGCACCTAATGGTGGGTGGAGAGGGCAGAACCCTCCTCATTGGTCGGTGCAGCCATGTGACCGCAGGGTGTTGGTTTTCGCGGGCTTTTGGGGTGTGTCAAGTAGTCAGTCAGCGCTCCTCCCAGCGACAGAAGCTTATTATTGTTAGTGCAGTCAGACTCGCGAACTTCACGGGTTTTCTTTGTTCATTTTTATTAAAAATAAAAACCTTTTCGTTCAACCTGTCTGGTCTCAATACATTTTGTGACCCCGATGATCTGAACATTTTTCGGATTTCTTCTCGCCATGTACGCCAACGAGAACTTCGACGACTCGCCCGCTCAGCAGTACGCGGTCGCACTTAAACTGCCCGTGTTCTGGGCGACGCAGCCTCATGTGTGGTTCGCACACATCGAGGCCCAGTTTTTGAGCTCCGCCAGATCGTTATGGATGTGACCCGCTACCTCTACGTGGTGGGTGCTCTCACCCAGGAGACGGCATCGCGGCTGCTGCCATTCCTGCAGTATCCGCCAGCTGTTGGCAAGTACGAGGCCGTGAAGGTGTTGCTGCTACGCACCTTCGGGCTCAGCCGCCGCGATCGCACGGCTCGGCTGCTACATATGGATGGTCTGGGTGATCATCAGCCGTCGGTTCTCGTGAGTGAGATGTTAGCGCTCATGGGTGAGCATCAGCCTTGCCTGCTGTCCGAGCAGGCGTTTTTGGAGCAGATGCCCGATGACATCCGCCTGCTTCTTGCTGCGTCTGATTTCACCGGCCCCCTGCAGCTCGCTGAACGGGCGGATGAGCTATGGCTTTCCAAGCAGCAAGATGGTGGTTCCATCAGCCGGGTGTCCGCGCTGTCGTCACAGCGGCCTCGCCGGGCTGTTCCTCCTCGGGATGACTTCGCTGGCTCGCAGTCCACCACCGTGGTTTGCATTAAGCACCAGTGGTGTTATTATCACTGGGGTGCGGAGGCCCGCCAATGCTGCGCCTCCTGCTCGTTTTCAGGAAATGCCTCGGCCAATCGCTAGTAAAGGCTATTGCAGTCGGCCAGAAACATTGCCTCCACGTCAGGGATTTCCATTCCGGGCTTCGTTTCCTCATGGACTCTGGGGCTGAGATCAGCATCATACCTGCGACTGGCCTCAATACCCCCGTGCTGGTAAGCATGGCTCCGCCCTGACCGCCGTTAATGGCAGCCCATTCGCTCCTACGGGATTCAGACTGTTTCGTTTGTCCTCGATTCTCATCGTTATTCGTGGTCCTTCACTGTCACCAACGTCTCTCAGCCGTTGCTCAGGGCCGATTTTCTGTGGGCTTATTCCCTCATGGTGGATGTCCGGGGCCAGCGCCTCATTCCACCAGGATGTATCGGGCCTGGCGGAGGTCCCGGAGATCCTGACCCCACGATTCCATTCGGCGGCATCTAGGCATGGGGTGGTGCATTACATACTCACTGCTGGCCCTCCACTGCATGCTCGGACGCGCTGCCCGACAAGTTACGTTTAGCGCGTGAGGAGTTCCAGCGCATGGAGCACAGGGGGAACGTGCGGCATTCCGACAGCCCTTGGGCTTCCCCACTTCACATGGTTCCTAAGTCATCCGAAGGATGGCGGCCCTGTGGGGATTATCGACGCCTGAATAACATCACGACCGCCGATCGTTACCCGGTCCCGCATATCCAGGCTCATCTGGATGGTGCTACCTTATTTTGAAGGTCGATCTGGTGCGGGGCAACCATCAGATTCCTGTCCACCCCAATGATGTGCCCAAGACTGCTATCATCACTCCGTTTGGCCTGTTTGAGTGGCTGTGGATGCCTTTTGGACTTAAAAGCACCGCGTAGGCTTTTCAACGCCTGATGGACATGGCTGCATGTGGTTTGAACTTTGTTTTTGTTTACCTCGATGACATTCTGGTCACCAGCCGTTCTCATCGCGAACACTGTTACCACCTGCGCATGCTGTTCCAGCGGCTCTGGGATCATGGCTTGGTCATTAACACGGCCAAGTGCCAGTTCGGTCTCAGCTCCATCTCCTTCCTGGGGCATCCCGTTACCCCACAGGGCGCTACGCCTCTTCCCTGCAAGGTTGGGGTGTTTCGAAGGTTTCCTTGGCCGCTTACTGTCAAGGGTCTGCAGGAGTTCGTGGGAATGGTGAACTTTTACCATCGTTTCGTGCTGTGGCCTTTGTTCCTGTGCCTCGGTGAGCCACGGGATTTCGTGTGGCCTGCCGAGTCTGATGTCGCTTTCGAGGGTGCCAAGGAGGCGCTAGCTGCGGCCACCCTGCTGGTGCACCCACGGGCCGTGGCCCACACCGCCCTTACCATGGATGCTTCTGATGCTGTTGTCGGAGGGATCGTCGAATAGCTCATCCGTGGTCGTTGGTAACTGCTCGCTTTCTTCAGCAGGCACCTACGCCCTCCTGAGCGCTATTACAGTGCGTTCGACCGCGAGCTATTGGCTCTTCATTTGGCGGTCCTACATTTCCGATATTTCCTGGGGGGCAGGACACTTACCACATTTGCGGACCACAAACCTCTCACGTTTGCCTTTGCAAAGGTGTCTGATCCCTGGTCTGCTCGGCAGCAGCGGCACCTGGCTTTCGTTTCTGAGTTTACAACTGATGTTCAACACGTGGCCAGCAAGCTGAATCAAGTGGCCGATGCTTTGAACCGTCCTGCTATCCACGCTGTGCTTTCCGTCGCCCTGGGGTTGGACTATGCTGGGCTTGCTGCTGCTCCGCGCGTGGGTGACGAGATGCAAGGATATCGTACTGCTGCATCGGGGTTGGTGTTGGCCGACGTGCTGTTCGGTCCAGCAGGGGTGACCGTCCTGTGCGATACTTCCACCGGCCAGAGACAACCTGTCGGTCCAGTTGCTTGGCAGAGGAGAGTTTTCGACTCTATTCATGGACTGGCTCATCCTTCTACCTGGGCGACTTTTGCATTGGTGACGGCCAAGTTTGTGTGGCATGGGCTTCGTGAGCAGGTTGCGGCGTGGGCCAGGGCCTGCATTCCTTGCCAGACATCTAAGGTCCAGCGGCATGTTCGTGCGCCGCTTCAGGATTTTGTGGTTCCTTCTCACCGGATTGCGCACAGTCATGTGGATCTGGTGGGTCCTTTGCCGTCGTCTCGTGGTGCCACTCACCTGCTCATGGTTGTGGATCATTTCACACGGTGGCCTGAAGCTATACCACTGTCCGACACCTCCGCTGCGAATTGTGCCCAGGCTCTCGCGGCCCACAGGGTGGCCCGTTTTGGCATGCCCGCTTTGGATCGTGGTGCCCAGTTCACCTCTGCCTTGTGTTCGGCCATGGCTCAGCTGTATGGTGCGGAGCTGCATCATACCACCACTTATCACCCTCAGGCCAACGGGTTGGTCGAACGGTCCCACAGACATATGTAATCGGCATTGAAGGCACGCCTCACTGGCCCGGATTGGGTGGACCAATTGCCTTGTGTGTTGCTGAGGATCCGCACGGCTCCTAAGGCGGATTTGGACACATCGTCCACGGAGCTGGTGTACGGTGCGCTGCAGCGGGTGCCTGGGGATTTCCTTCCTGCAGCTCGGGGGTCGCCGGAGCCCGCCTCGTCTGTGCTGGCGCGTAGGCGTGAGAAAGTGGGGATCCTGGCTCCCATTCCCACCTCCCGCCATGGGGTCGTTCCGGTGTATGTTCCGCCGCTGCTTAAGGACTGCTCTTTTGTCTTTGTTCACAGAGGCCTTATGAGGGGCCTTTCCGGGTGTTGCGACCTGGGGTCGCGACTTTTGTATTGGAGGTCGGGGGTCGTGAGGAGATGATGTCAGTGGCCCGCCTCATGCCTGCTCATTTAGATATTGGCAGCCTGGTGGTGGTGGCCCAACCCCAGCTTAGGGGTCGTCCGACGGCCGCGCCCTGTTCCCCGGTTGCACCTGTTGCGCCTGTTTCTCCTTTTCCACTTGTTTGTCCTGTTCCGCCCGTGGCACCGGTTGTGCCAGTCCCTTCTGTCTCCCCTCGGTCAGGGTGGATTGTTTGGACGCCCGCTCGTTTCCTCTCCTCGGGTTCTGGGGGGGATCCTGTAGCGGCACCTAGTGGTGGGTGGAGAGGGCAAAACCCTCCTCATTGGTCGGTGCGGTCATGTGACCACAGGTTGTATGTTTTCCAAGGCTTTTGGGGTGTGTCAAATAGTTAGTCAGCGCTCCTCCCAACGACAGGAGCTTATTATTGTTATGCAGGCAGACTTGTGAACTTCAGGGGTTTTCTTTGTTCATTTTGATTTAAAATAAAAACCTTTTCGCTCAACCTGTCTGGTCTCACTAAAGTTGCAGTATTTCTGCAGGAGTGATGTCACTCTTGGCTATTTTAGAGTTCTCACCATGTTATTGCTTCCAATTGCAATGCGTTTCTTGTCTGGTGGCTAATTAAGACCCTACTGCTGAGGGCAGTAGTTGCATTCTTCCCAAAACAAATTAATTAATTGCAAACCTCCTTTTCCCGCCATAATTTTTTTCTGATGTCTTGTTTAAATTATTTTGTTCTTTGTGTTTTCATGCTTTATTTTCTAATTATAATGTATCTCCAAGTAAACTTTGAACTGCCTTGATTGTAACAGGGACTTCGGGCTTCGTTTTTGTTTTTGCACTATATTGCATTTATTTATTTATTTTGAACTTTGTTGTTTATTATGGGATCTACTGAATACTATGTTTACATACCTATTATACTGCTACAAGCAAAAAATTAATTTGAAGGACACAAAGAGGTGGAGTGGGCAGCATCTGTGGAGAAGATGGATAGATGACATTTTGGGTTGAGACCCTTGTTCAGACTGATTGTGAGGGTGGGGGAGGGCAAATAAAGCTGAAAGTGAGGAGAGACAAAGCATGGCAGGTAATAGGTGGACGCAGGCGAAAGGGGGGTTTTAATAGGCAGATGGTTAGAACAAAGACCAGAGAACTATTGTGTGAACGGATGATCGATGATTGGCGTAGAATCAGCGGGACAAAGGACTTGTTTCCACGCTGCATCCCTGAACTGAGCTAAACATCAGGGAAACAGGGCAACAATGCAGATTAACTTACCGTAAGTTCTGGGTAAAATGTGATAAAATTTGTCAGGTTTAGGGGTGACAAAAATTGTGACAGGTTTTCAATGCTGAAAGAAGCTAGCTGTCATGGAAGTGGGTGAGTGATGTGTGATGTGGAATTTAAATGTCAGTATATGTTCTAGCAGGTTGGTACGATTCTGAAAGTCTGGGAAAATGCTGGAGAATGGATTGAGTCAGTGTAGAGGCTGCACCAAAGTTTAGAACGTAGTACTAAGGAACTGCAGATGCTGGTTTACAATAAAAGAACAGCAAGTGCTGGAGTAACTCAGCAGATCAAACAGTATCTCCGTAGAACATGGATAGGTGATGTTGCAGGTCAGGATCCTTTTTCAGAGCAAAGTTATTGGCTTTAACTCTCTGTTTTCAAGAGAGAGTTAGATTTAGCTTTTAGGGCTAATGGAATCAAGGGATATGGGGGGAAAGGCAGGGATGGGGAACTGCTTTTGGATGATCAACCATGATCATATTGAATGGCGGTGCTGGCTTGTAGGGGCGAATGCTCTACTCCTGCACCTATATTCTATGTTTTCTATGTTTAGCCTTCAGGCTGTTGAATTTCTAGATTTATATTCAGTTAACTTTCAGCCTACGTCAATTTTTTTTCTCTCTCTCTGAAATTCCAATCCAACCTAAACACTTTCCATTTTGCATTATCCATTTAGCCCTGATTCCACATCACAAAAGAGATTGCGCCTGAAGGGAAATCCATTGTTTGTAAAGTACTCTGAAATGTCATGAATTTGGGAAAGTGCCATTTAATTAGAAGTTATCTTTTTCTATAATATTATGTTCATTAGTTACAGAAGCAGAATTAGGACATTCAGCCCATCAAGTTTACTCCCCATTTAATCATGGCCAATCTATCTTTCCTTTTCAACCCCAATCTCTTGCCTTCTCCCCATAACCCCTGACCAAGTGGAAAATAGTAGAAACAAGGAACTGCAGTTGCTGGTTTACATAAAAGGACACAAAGTGCTGGAGTAACTGAGCAGGTTGGGCAGCAGCTCTGGATAACATGGATGGGAAAGGTCTCGACCCATATTACCACCTATCCATATTCTCCAGAAATGCTGTCTAACCTGCTGAGTTACTCCAGCACCTTGTGTCCTTACGTAGAAAACAGCGCTGATTTTCTTTCAGATACTTCTGCCACCTCATGGATTTTTATTTCAGTTGAGTTGCATAGAGACCATCAGGGGTGCTGGGGTGATGGCTGCCCTGCTGGCAGTCTATTTGTATTTTCTTTCTTTTTGTTATTTTTTTAGTTTGTTAAATGTTTGCTGTAATGCTTTTCGGTTTGTTTTAAGTGGCGGGGGGGAGGGGATCGGAGGAAACTTTTTTTCAAGATGTGATCAATTTTCGGATCACATTCTCCGGCCTCTGGCCTACCATCGATGGAGCCGGAAGCCTCCTCGGACTGTCGTGAGCCCCACCGCGGGGCACGGACTTAACATCGGTGCTGATCCCTTGCCTGGGATCACTCCCACCGCGGACTTTAACATCAAGAGCTCGCAGTCAGGAGAGGCTAGTCGGGAAGCTCCAACGTCGCGGAAGGATCGGCCAGCCCCGACGCGAGGTTCGATCGCCCGGCGCGGGGGTACTGACATCCCCCCGATGCGGGATCGGATCACCTCGACGTGGAAGGCCCGAATGCCACCGGCTACGGGAGTCAAGATCATCCCGTCAACAGGGGTTTGAGGCCCACAACTGAGGAAGAACTAAGGGAAGAGACTTGAACTTTATTTCGCCTTCCATCACAGTGAGGAATGTGTAGGAGTCACTGCGGTGGATGTTCATGTTAAAATGTGTTTTTTTTTAGTGATCTGTTGCTTTTAATTGTACGACTGACCTGGCCAGTGAAGTTTCTCGTATGTACAAACATACTTGCCGAATAAAGTGCAATTCTGAATTAGTATTTTCCCCAAATCTAAAAGGAAATAAATGTTTTCCAGCAATAGTCCAAACCAAACAAACACGGACAGTACTGAGAAAAGAAAAAATCAAAAAATACCTAATACTAACAAATCTACATGAGCAATCATGAATTGGTATGTGCTTCACTTAATAGTATTACAGGCTTTAAAGGCATTTGATGTAAAGGGATTTCAATGGAAATTGTGTTGTTTCTGTTCTCATAAAAAGGTAAAAGTCTTTCATCACAGGCTCTCTTATCCATAAACGTACTTTACACGAAACCTCATCTGCCCGTCTCAAAGTGTGAGTCTCCAGATCTGCAAGCATTATTTTAACAGATTAATGCACATATCTCTCACACTACGGCAATTAATTCCACAGATTCACCACCATCTGACTCTAGAAATTCCTCCTCAGCTCCTTTCTAAGGGTATGTCCTTTTTTTCTGTGGCTGTGCCCTCTGGCCTAGACTCTCCCTCTAGTGGAAACATCCTCTCCACATCCACTCAATCCAGGCATTTCACTATTCATTTAGTTTTAATGAGGTCCCCCCTCATTCTTCTAAACTCTAGCGAGAACAGGCCCAACACTGTCAAATGCTCATCATATGTTAATGCAGTCATCCCAAGGATCATTCTCATAAACATCATCTAGATCCTCTCCAATGCCAGCACAACGCACCTCAGATATGGAGCCTAAATTGCTCACAATACTCAAAATGCAGTCTGACCAATGCCTTAGATCTTAGATCATACAATGACCAATAGATAAACACCTTTCCATCCAAGACTTTCCACGATTAGCAATTGCAGCCGAGCTGCAGTGGGAATTCTCAACTGAGGTACGTTGGCTTAGAAATGATCTGGGATGCTTGGGGAGGTGCAGTAATTCACTGAGGTGTGACAGACTAACAAACGCTTCCTCTGTTGCCTGAAGCTGCAAAATACTGAGGTGTCTGAGATACTAGGCTTTGGATGCATGGGGTAAGGAAGTGAGTGGCAGGTAAAATGTTCCCAATGTTGGGCTAGTCCAGAACCAGTGTTCACAGTCTTAGAATAAAGGGGGGGCTTTTTAAGACTGAGGTGAGCAAAACCTTTTTCACCCAGAGAGTTGTGAATTTATGGAATTCCCTGCCACAGAGGGCTGTGGAGGCCAAATCACTGGATGGATTTAAGAGAGAGTTAGATAGAGCTCTAGGGGCTAGTGGAGTCAAGGGATAGGGGGAGAAAGCAGGCACGGGTTATTGATTGGGGATGATCAACCATGATCACAATGAATGGCGGTGCTGGCTCGTAGGGCCGAATGGCCTCCTCCTGCACCTCCTCCTGCACCTATTTACTATGTTTCTATGTTTCTAATCGATAGAAACAAAGAACTGCATATGCTGGTAGACACCAAAGATAGACACAAAGTGCTGGAGTAACTCAGCGGGCCAGGCAGCATCTCTGGTTAGATGCTCAGATTACAGACATGACACTTTCAGTAAATGATGCAAGTAAGTCAGTCTTGCAGAAAAGCTTTGGTTGAAGAGCTCATCCAAATAATGATTCTAAAGCAGGACACAAAGTGCTGCAGTAACTCAGTAGGTCAGGCAGCATCTCTGGAGAACATCTCTGGAGCATGTTCTCAGCATCTGCAGCATCTCTGGAGAATGGATAGATGACATTTCAGTTCAGACTGTAAATAGGGGGTGGGTGGGAGAAGAACTGGAGGTTAGAAATAAACAGGACAAATCAGGGCCGGCAACAAACGACCTCAGGCAGGGAGGTGCCCTGGTTGGCCAATTGTGGGCTAGGGAAGGTGTGATCTCAAGAGGTATACAATGTGATGAACTGTGGTTGTTTAAGAAGGAACTGCAGATGCTGGAAAATCGAAGGTAGACAAAAATACTGGAGAAACTCAGCGGGTGAGGCAGCATCTATGGAGCGAAGGAAATAGGCAACGTTTCGGGTCAAAACGCTTCTTCAGACTGAGGTGAACTGTGGAACTGGTTAAACGGTGAGGTTGGAGGAAGGGGGCAAGGGGGAAGAGGGGAGGGGAAGGAAAGGGAAGTCACAAGTCCAGATTGTGACTGCAGAGGGAGGGGTCTGGAGGGGGGTGGTCCTGGGGGAGAGAGATGGTGTTAGTCTGGGAAGGATTAGAAGCAAAAGGGTCAGCTCAGATTACCAGGAAGTTGCAATTGGCTGCTGTCGGTCAGGGATGCACAGTGGCACATCTGGTAGAGCCACTGCCGCACATCCCCAGAGACCAGGGTTCGATCCTGACCTCGGGTTGTGCCTGAGTGGAGTTACGGGTCAAGACCCTTCTTCAGACTCTAGGTGATGTAGATCCAGCATTGACTTGATTTAAATCACTTCTCTAAGTTTCATTGATTAATTTATGAGAAATGTGTTATTATGAGTTTGATGTTTCCCAGTAGTTAACTCTGTTTATGCCTTCACGTCTGGTCCTCTTGTACCTCCTGTTTCTTTAAAAGTTTGTCATTCCCTTGTCTCCTTTGAATTTCTTCTCTACGTAAAATTCTGATGTGCGTGAACAGCATTTGCATGTTGCAAGTTCTGCCCAGAAGTGAAAGACATTAATAGAACTTGAACGCCATTAAATGTCATCATTATCAATGGAGCAGTTGCTTTGTTAGCCTCTGCTTGAAGCTACGGGCAATTGACAGCTCTGTTCTTCCTTATTATATTCCTCAAGGTAACACTGTGTCCCATTAGCACACTGGCTATTGTTTAGAGAGCTGCATCCACTGACCTGTATTAAAACCGACTTGCTGTACTGTAGAGTGTAGAGGAAAACTCTGAATGTATTTGCAAACCATAATGTGATTTTTTTTTCTCCCCTCTCCTTTACTCACAAAGGCTCATTATTTATATTTTTCAGCCAATTACAGATCACATTTTTTCCTCTATTTTTTTCTGTGCCAAAACAATGCAAATCTCGTCCGTATAGCGTATGAGATAAAGGCAATGTCGTGATTCGTAAGTTGTAAGACACCGTGGGGAAATAAATGGTGCAGTGAAATGGCGATAAGGATGTGAAGCTTTGGAATGGAAGAGGATTTGAAGGGGATAAGAGAAGATTATTAATGGGTAGACGTTATTCATCCAGTTCTTCCAAATGAATGGACCTGCCACAATTTCTTCTTGATAATTTGTAGGATATGCTCTCCCTCACACCATCTTTGTGTCCCTGTTTCTTGTACTCCTTGCTCTGTTTATTTATATTTATTTCTGTGCACTGTTTTGTCACACTACCTTGCTTTATCTCTTTTTTGTAATCCTGTATTCTCTATTTCTATTGTTCTGACCAGAGGCCATAGATTTAAAGTGAGCGGAACAACATTTAAAAGAGATGCCCGGGGCAACTCTTTTACACGGAGGACGGTGGAACATGATACCAGGGGTGGTGCTGGAGGCAGATATGGTAGTGATCATCAATTAAGATTACAGAATCATCTTATATATATAAAAGATTAAGAATATTTAAGAGGATTTTGTATAGGCGCATGGATATGCAAGGAATGGAGAGATATGGATCATGTGCAGGCAGAGGAATTATAGTCATACAGACCCTTCAGCCCAACTTACCCATGCCAAGCAACATGCCCCTTCTACACTAGTCCCACCTGCCTGCTTTTGACCCTAAACCTATCCTATCCATGTACTTGTCTAAATGTTTCTTAAATATTGTGATAGTACATGCCTCCACTAACTCCTCAGGCAGCTTGTTCCACACACCCACCGCCCTTTGTGTAAAAAGGAAACCCCACAGGTTACCATTAAAAGTAATCACATAACCCTCCCCCTTTCCCTGTGCCCTCTAGTCAAAATAATGGTGATCGGCAGATGGTTGGACAAAGGCCAGAGATGAAAAAGACAGAAGGTGTGAGACAGAAGGATAGAAGATTTGAGAATTGTGAAGCTCGAGGAAGGAATGTAGATGGAAGGGGAGGGGGAGGAGAGGAATGGGTGCAGGCCCACGTGCGGCACAGGAGAGAGGGGAGAGGGGGGAAGAAAGAGGGGTGGGTTATGTAGTTACCTGAAATTGGAGAATTCAACCCTCATGCCATTGGGTTGCTAACACAAGTGGAATATGTGTGGAACAATGCTTATGCTTGCGAACGAATGGTGCCAGTATTGGGCCAAAGAACCCTCTTTAAAAATAGTTCAATTAGCATTCAGATCGAAGTTTGCTAGTACATAAGTACGTAAATCGAAGTACGTAAATCACCACGCACCAAATATAGCTTTCATGCTGAACGTTGAGACTAGTGCGTGTACAACGTGGATGTGTTATATTGATGGTTATCAAGTACCCTTTTGTCACTTCCCAAAAATTAATTTTCTTTTACTGAAACATTGTGTGAAAAAGACCAAAAGTCATAATTGTGGAATGTGATTGAATAGAGCAGGTTTAATAATTAGCGAATATGCTTTTCAGCCAGTCCTGAGGGCTAGAGGGAAGAATGTGTCTCGTTTTGCTGGCAGTCATTTCCTTGGGCTAATGGAGGTGAATAACCTCAAGCTGTTCCAAAAACAAGAAGAAACGCCAAGCACTGGTCCAAGTCAGAGAGAGACATTTGTTTTGAAAGTAGCTTCTAACGGAACATAATTTGGTTCTTGTGAAAAGCTGCAAGTTTCCTAAGATGTAGCAGGTCTCATCACAAACCAGTCGCTACCCATTAACAGATGCGATGTGTGAACTAAATTACAAGAAGAGAATAGAGATATTAACTTATAGTGGTGGAAACTGTGTAATAAAAGTCCTTTGAAGATAAAACATGGAAATTGAAATGGCTCTCAGACATAATAATAGTCATGATAGACACAAAATGCTGGAGTAACACAGTGCGTCAAGCAGCATCTCTGGAGAGAAGGAATAGGTGATGTTTCCGATAGAAACCCTTCTTCAGATTATTAACCAGTATCTGCAGTTTTCAAGAGAGAGTCAGATTTAGCTCTAAGGGCTAAGGGAATCAAGGGATATGGGGAAAAAGCCGGAATGGGATACTGATTTTGGATGATCAGCCATGATCATATTGAATAACGGTGTTCGATCAGTGGGGCGAATGGCCTACTCCTGCACCTATGTTTCTAAGTTCTACCCATAATAATAGTCATTATTAATCATCATTTTCATCATTGGAAAATATAAAATTAGCTTGAAGAACATAAGAGAAGTACTACAGTATGTTTACATATTCTGTTGTGCTGCTGCAAGTAAGAATTTTATTGTTCTGTTTTGGGACATATAATAATAAATCTTTGACTCTTGAAGATGAAGAAACATGGAACTGCAGAAGCTGGTTTGCAAAAAATGAAATAAAGTGCTAGAGTAACTCAGCGGGTCAGGCAGCATCTCTGGACAACACAGATAGATTACGTTTCTGGCTGCTTAAATAATTTGAAATGCTCTGTTGCCCCAAACATTTTGTGGATTCAAAAACCAAAGCAAGCTTTCCTCTAGGGAGAAGTGTTTGGAATTGGGCTCCGTGGAAGAACTGAGCAGTCCTTCCACACCTGGAAACCTCTTGGGTGGCACGTTGGCATAATGGTAGAGCTACAGCCTTACAGCACCAGAGGCCCTGTTCGATCCTGACTGCAGGTGCTTGTCTGTACGGATTTTGTATGTTCTCCCCATGACCTGTGTGGGTTTTCTCCGAGATCTTCGGTTTCCTCCCACACTCCAAAGCCGTACAGGTTTGTAGGGTAATTGGCTTGGTATAAATATAGAAATTGTCCATAGTGTGTGTAGGATACTGTTAATAAGCAGGGTACTCGGTGGGTCAAAGGGCCTATTTCTGTGCTGTATCTCTAAACTCAACAAAATTGATAAATGACTTAATAAAGCTCTGCCCTTAGGATATTGTCCTGCAGTGGCTTTAGATTAGGAGCAAGAAGCTGTTCTCACAAGCAACGCTACACAAATACCTCATTTTGCATCCATTAACTAAATTGATTGACCCAAACACTCAGAGAATTAGTCCTACTTTCGTTAAAACTATGACTTCGATTTGAACACAACCTAGGTTGACTGGATGAAAGTCTTAGCTATCTATTGGCGGTAACTGCATAATGCGGATGAAATCTAGCCAATTCCAGTACGTGCGTAATTAAGGCTCTCTCTACAATAAAACATCACCTACCCATTCCCTCCATGTAAGACCATAAGACCATTAAACATAGGAGCAAGTTAGGATATTCGGCCCATTGAGTCTGTTCTGTCGTTTGATCATTGCTGATCTATTTTTTTCTCACAATGCCATTCTCCTGCATTCGCCCTACGAACTTTGACGCCCTTACTAATCAAGAACCTATCAATCTCTGCTTTAAAAATGCCCAATTACTTGGCCTCCACAGTTGTCTGTGGCATTGAATTCCACAGATTCACCCACCTCTGGCTAAAGAAATTCTTCCTCGTTTTCATTCTGCCTGACCCTCTGAGTTTCTCAAGCACTTTGTGTTTTACTCCATCTACAATAAAATTGTATTAGGGCGGCTCAGTGGCGCAGCGGTAGAGTTGCTGCCTTACAGCGCCAGAGACCCGGGTTTGATCCTGACCTCGGGTGCTGTCTGTGTGGAGTTTGCACGTTCTGCCTGTGACTGCGTAGGTTTTCTCCAAGTGCACCGGTCTACTCCCACATTCCAAAGACGTGCGGGTTTGCAGGTTAATTGGCCCTCTTTAAATTGCCCCCAAGTGTGTAAGGAGTGTAAGAAAGTGAGATAGCATTAAACAAGTGTGAAGGGATGATTGGCGTTGAGTTTATGGGACAAAGGGCCTGTTTCCACACTAAACTAAACTGAATGTCAGGCAAACAGGGCAACAATGCAGATTAACTTAAGTCATGAGTGAACAGTAAGATGCGATAAAATTTGTCAGGTTAAGGGGTGACAAATATTGTGACAGGGTTTCATTGCTGAAAGAACCAAGCTGTCGTGGAAGTGGAACATTGTTTTGGGGTCGGATGTGGAATTTAAATGCCATTGTATCATTGGTCAGCATCGGCTGAGGGACCTGTTTCCATGCTGTATCTCTAAAGCTAAAAATCAAATCAAAGATGTGCACTCACTGGGAGCAGTCAGAGAATTAAGGTGAACCAGTCTGAAGAAGGGTTCCGACCCAACACATCATCTGTTCTTTTTCTGCCGAGATGCTGCCGGGGAGCCGTTGGTGCGAGAGGGTGCAGTTACCTGCGCTGTGAGTATATATCTAGCGAGGGGAGACGTTGCTTTTCACAGAGGCCTGGGGAGCCGTTGGTGCGAGAGGGTGCAGTTACCTGCGCTGTGAGTATATATCTAGCGAGGGGAGACGTTGCTTTTCGCTGTGAGACCGAAATCTGCAACGCTTCATCTTCCAGAGAAGGAATCTGGTGGAAGCCTCTGATTGGTTGAAGAGGACCAGGGGAAGCAGCTGATTGGGTGCAACCCGGGGATGTAACTAGTAGCATGGATAAGGGTGAACCAGTGGATGTGGTGTATCTGGACTTCCAGAAGGCTTTCGACAAGGTCCCACATAAGAGATTAGCATACAAACTTAAAGCGTACGGCATTGGGGGTTCAGTATTGATGTGGATAGAGAACTGGCTGGCAAACGGGAAGCAAAGAGTAGGAGTAAACGGGTCCTTTTCACAATGGCAGGCAGTGACTAGTGGGGTACCGCAAGGCTCAGTGCTGGGACCCCAGTTATTTACAATATATATTAATGATCTGGATGAGGGAATTGAAGGCAATATCTCCAAGTTTGCGGATGACATTAAGCAGGGGGGCAGTGTTAGCTGTGAGGAGGATGCTAGGAGGCTGCAAGGTGACTTGGATAGGCTGGGTGAGTGGGAAAATGTTTGGCAGATGCAGTATAATGTGGATAAATGTGAGGTTATCCACTTTGGTGGGTAACCCAGGAAAGCAGACTATTATCTAAATGATGGCCGATTAGGAAAAGGGGAGATGCAGCGAGACCTGGGTGTCATGGTACACAATCATTGAAAGTAGGCATGCAGGTGCAGCAGGCAGTGAAGAAAGCGAATGGTATGTTAGCTTTCATAGCAAAATGATTTGAGTATAGGAGCAGGGAGGTTCTACTTCAGTTGTATAGGGTCTTGGTGAGACCACACCTGGAGTATTGCGTACAGTTCTGGTCTCCAAATCTGAGGAAGGACATTATTGCCATAGAGGGAGTGCAGAGAAGGTTCGCCAGACTGATTCCTGGGATGTCAGGACTGTCTTATGAAGAAAGACTGGATAGACTCGGTTTATACTCTCTAGAATATAGGAGATTGAGAGGGGATCTTATAGAAACTTACAAAATTCTTAAGGGGTTTGACAGGCTAAATGCAGGAAGATTGTTCCCGATGTTGGGGAAGTCCAGGACAAGGGGTCACGGCTTAAGGATAAGGGGGAAATCCTTTAAGACCGAGATGAGAAAGACTTTTTTCACACAGAGTGGTGAATGTGTGGAATTCTCTGCCACAGAGGGTAGTTGAGGCCAGTTCATTGGCTATATTTAAGAGGGAGTTAGATGTGGCCTTTGTGGCTAAGGGGATCAGGGAATGGAGAGAAGGCAGGTACGGGATACTGAGTTGGATGATCAGCCATGATCATATTGAAGGGCTGAATGCCCTACTCCTGCACCTAATTTCTATGATTCAATGTTTCTATGACCTGCTGAGTTGCTCCAGCACTTTGTGCCTATCTTTGGTATAAACCAGCATCTGCAGTTCCTTCCTACAAACCAAGGTGACCATGTTGTTGTCCCATGTGCAACTTATCGTCCGATTAAACCTCATGAGCCTTTGCAAAAAATAGGCATGCCTTCAGTTGGATTAGTCCCAAACTCATGAATTTGTTCCCTAAACCACTATCCCCATGTTTTATTTATTTGAGACTCTTCTTAAATGTAACTCCGTGACCAAACTTTTAACGAAATGTCCTATTGCCTCCTTCCATAGCTCGGTGTTCACAGACAATGCTCTTGTAAAGTACTTTGGGATGTTTCACCATAGTAAACATGTTTTGTGAACACAAGTTACACATCAATGTATGAATAGGAAGCAGTAAGAAGCCACTCGGCCCTCACACCTGCTCTGTCATTAAATAAGATTATGGTTGATCTGCCTACTGGCTGGAATTTTTCACCTCCATGGTTTCCCATGATCTCTTGGGTGAAAATAGGCCCTTCAGCCCAACTTGCCCACACTAACCAACATATCCCATCTACACTAGTCCCACCTGCCTGTGTTTGACCCATATCCCTCTAAACCTGTCCTATCCATGTACCTGTCCACATGCCTCTTAAACAGTGATAATCTCTGCCTCAACTGCCTCCTCCAGCTGCTCGTTCCATGCACCCACACCATCTGTGTGAAAAAGTTCAGTTTCCTATTAAATCTATCCCCCCTCACCTTATACCTCTTCTGTAAAAATATTTTAACACTTTGTTTCCACCCCCTCCGAAAATGCTCCAAAGTCTTAGGGGGCTCACTTATTCTAAATGACAAACCCATATGTGGAAGTAAGCATGTAATGCTGAGGCTTATAAGGCAATGGTCATCTCACAGATGGAGTATTGTGAGCAGTTTTGAGCCCAATATCTGATGAGGGATATGCTGGTGTTGGAGAGGGTCTAGCGGAGGTTTCCAAGAATGATACCTGTGATGATTGGGTTAACGTGCGAGGGGCATTTGATGGCTCTGGGACTGTTCTCGCTGGAGTTTAGAAGGATGTGGGGGGAACTCATTGAAACTTACCCAATAAAGATGGAGTAGCTACAGAGAGAACATTTCAACTGGTAGGAGAGTTTAGGATCAGAGGGCACAGCCTCAGAATAAAAGGATGTACTTTTGCAATGGAGATGAGCAGTCTCCATCCTGGGATAAATAAAGTTATTATTGTTTTGTATCGTATCGTGTCGTAGGAGGAATTTCTTTAGACAGAGGATGGTGAAACTGTGGAATTCATTGCCACGGATGGCTGTTGAGGCCAAATCATTCGATATTTTTAAGTTAGTGATTGATAGGTTCTTGATAAGTAAGGGTGTCAAAGGTTATTCGTTAAAGGCAAGAAAATGAGGTTGAGAGGGAAAATAGATCAGCCATGATCGAGTGGTGGAGTAGAGACAATAGTCCAAATAGGCCTAATTCAGTTTCTATGTTTAGTTTAATTTAGTTTAGTTTATTGTCACATGTATCAAGGTACAGTGGAAAGCTTTTGTTGCATACTAACCAGTCAGCGGAAAAACTATACATGATTACAATCGAGCCATCCACAGTGTACAGATAAAGGATATAATGTTTAGTGCAAAAGATAAATTACAGTAAAGTCTGATTAAACATAGTCCAAGGGTCCCCAATGAGGTAGATAGGTCAACACCACAGGATCCTATCCTAGTTGGTGATAGGATGGTTCAGTTGTCTGAAAACGGCTGGGAAGAAACTATCCCTGAATCTGGAGGTGTGCGTCTTCATACTTCTGTATCTCTTGCCTGATGGGAGAGAGGAGAAGAGGGAGGGACCGGGTTGAGACTGGTCCTTGAATATGCTGATGGCTTTGCCGAGGCAGCATGAAGTATAGATGGTTGGTGTGTGTGATGGTCTGAGTTTCTAGGTTCACCAACAAGGGAGAACATATTCTCCACATGGATCCTGCCACCACTATCCAGTGCTCTCAACTTTTACCTGTGGATTGAATCAAATTGGCTGTCAAATGGGTTCTGTGATGATGGCCATCTTGTGAGAAAGCTGGGACGGAATCGTCCACCATGGACTTCTGCATGAACTCTGCAGGTTATGTTTAAAATTGATAGGCTGCACTCACCATTGTTAAAGTGGGGGACCGCCTCAGAAAGTCACATGTCTTCCTGATAGCCATTACATCGGCCATTGCCACTGACCAGATGTGGCAAGACTGCTGCAGAGATGTGTGTGTGCGTGTGCATCTGTGTGCGTGTGCGCATGTGTGTGTGTGTGTGTGTGTGTGTGCGTGCGTGTGGCTTTTTGTTTATTATGGGTTTTACAGAGTACCATATTTACATCTCTGTTGTTCTGCTGCAAGTAAGAATGTCATTGTTCCATTTCGGGACGTAAGGCAATAAAACAGTTGAAAATGCACACTTATTGCAAGGAGGTCCATGAATGCAACCCTGATGATTGATACATGGAACACAATTTTATGCTTAATTCTTGGCTGAGCAGGATTTCTTTTAAGCTGAGCATACCAAAATTGCAGTCATGTTTCACACAATAACCTGATTTAATCAGAGCATACTGCTACCTTTTACAATATAATGTTCTTTCTGGTGTTTTCCTACCATAACACCTCTGACTGCTGCCTGGCTGGGGCTGCGATATTGCTCAAGAGCAACTGTTCTGCAACTTAATGGACTGAGTCAGAGAAAAATACAAATTAAAACCTAGGTGCCTACATACAAAGCATCTGAAAACCTGAATGCACACATGTGGAGCTATTCACCTTGCCTTTCTTCACCATTGACAGCCGTTCTAATTAGCACCATGGAAGTGCGGACTAATCACAATGTTACTATATCCTCTACCTCTCTGCGGATAAGTATTTATTGAAGGAAATGCAGTCAATATCTTGCAGCTTATTTCTTTTTCTTTCTTTCTTGCCTTGCGTATTCCTACCTTTCGTTTCTAATTGGTTGTTCTTCAAACAGAAGCTATTTTGGGAAGAAATTAATTTGTACAAGCATGCGCTGGCAAAACCTTCCGAGTTTTTATCTTCAGAATATAAATTCAAGACAAACCATAATGTTTATCGGATTCTTTAGATAAAAATAATGTTATTTGGGTGGCACAGTGTCGCAGTGGTAGAGTTCCCGCCTCACAGCACCAGAGATTTGGGTTCGATCCTGACTACGAGTGTTGTTTGTACAGAATCTGTACGTTTTCCCCGTGACCGTGTAGGTTTAATCCGAGTGATCTGGTTTCCTCCCACATTCCAAAGACATGCAAGTTTGTAAGTTAATTGGGTTCGGTAAATTTCCCTTTGTGTGTAGGATGTGAGACTGGGATAACATAGAACTAGTGTACTGGTGATCGTTGATCAGCATGGATGCAGTGGGCTGAAGGGCCTGTTTCCATGCTGTATCTCTAAACCAAACTAAACTAAACTAAAAGAAGACACGGTACAGCAGACAAAAGAAATTAGAAATGTCCTGTGAATTTGATTTGGGTCTGTGGATGGCTTGATTGTAATAATGCATTGTGTTTTATTTTTGGATAGCAAGCAACAAAAGCTTTTCACTGTACCTTGGTACACATGACAATAATAAGCTAAACTAAATTAAACCTAGGGATGAAGGTGAGAAGGAAAGTGAGGCAAGTGAAGGCACATGAGAAATTGGAGGGATATAAGGGTGGCACAGTGGCGCAGCAGTAGAGTTGCTGCCTTACAGTGCCAGAGACCCGGTTCAATCCCGACTGAGGGGTACTGTCTGTATGGAGTTTGTATGTTCTCCCTGAGACCACCTGAATTTGCTCTGGGTGCTCCGGTTTCCTCCCACACAGGTTGCGGGATACAATATAAATATTCATTTTCAACAAATTCCATTCAGTTATAAATTGTTACACAGTGGAGGCCATTTATCATCATTCATCTTTTTCTATTGACTTAACTATTATCATAGAATTTTTCACATCGCACTCTTTCAGCTTGCTCTTTGTCGCAATAGAAGCTTATTTATCTCACCATTTTTTCTCAGCTCCACTGCCTCTTCAAATCAGGCCCGTGTGTTATTGTTTTTAACTGCTTCCTGATTCTACAGTATATGACATGTTTTATTCATGTTCCTTCTTCTCTGCTCCCGATGCGGTAGCATTGTGTTTATTGCTATTAGCTAATGGAAAACATACTCCTGGGTGAAAAAGCTACCTTTTCGACCCAGTGTTGTTTAGCTCCTGTTTTAAATTTCAGTCCTAGACAACATTTGATTCCAAATCACTGCCGGGATGTTATACCTCCCTTTGAGTTTATATACATTGCATTAAAATAAAATCAGAGATCTACATTGTAATCCAAAGTATTGTGTGACCTTCAATATCTGCAACATGATTTACTAATGAAAGAGATGATGTGCTGGAGTAACTCAGCAGGTCAGGCAGCATCCCCGGAGAACATGGGCAGCACAGTTGCACGCGGCAGAGTTGCTGCCTGACAGCGCCAGAGACCCCAGTTTGATCCTGTCCATGGGTGCTGTCAGAATGGAGTTTGCACATTCTCCATGGGTTTTCTCCGAGTGATCTGGTTTCCTCACACATTCCAAAGACATACATGTTTGTAGGTTAATTGGCTTCTGTAAGTTGTAAATTGTCCCGAGTGCGTAGAATGGTGCTAGTGATCGCTGATCAGTGTGGACTAAGTGGGCCGAAAGGCCTGTTTCCACACTGTATCTCTAAAGCTTTAAACTCGAAACATGGAGAGATTAAATATTAATACCACCACTCCTGTCCTTAGCAAATAAAATTAGCCCCAGGAATATTTTGTATTTTGATTTCTCTGTTCATGATTGGATTGATAGGCTTTTTTACTGACTGTGCCTTTGGCTGAAAAGGAAACGGGAGAAAAAAATTGTCATTAGTGTTTATTTACCTAATGTTTCCTCTCTTGCCTGAAGCCAATGGGTCAGGCCAGGACACAGTTCCAGTCAATTGTCACTGTCTAATGTATTTCTGAAGATCTCAGAACTGCTTTACCTACAAGGGAGGTCATAAGACCATAAGTCATAGGAACAGAATTAGGCCATGTGGTCTGTCGAGTCTGCTCCACCATTCAATCATTGGCTGATCTATTTTTTCCTCTCAACCCCATTCTCCTGTCTTCTACCCATAACCTTTGATATCCTTCCTAATCAAGAACCTGCCAATCATGCATTAAAAATACCCAATGACATTGCCTTCACAGCCATCTTTGGCAATACATTCCACAGATTCACCACCCACTGGCTAAAGAAATTCCTCCTCGTCTTCCTAAAGGTATGTCCTTTTATTCTGATGATGTGCCCTTTGTTTCTAGACTCTTCATCTACTGGAAACATCCTCTCCACATCAACTCTATTAAGGGCTTTCACTATTCAGTTCGGTTCAATGAGGTTCCCCCTCATCCTTCTAAACCAGTGAGTACGGGCCATCAAACGCTTCTCATACGTTTTTGTCGTAAACCTCCACTAGCATATCCTTCCTCAGATAGGGGGCCCAAAATTGCTCACAGTATTCCAAATGCGGTCTGATCAGTGCCTTCTAAAGCCTCAACATCACATCCCTGACAGAGTTCCCTGTCCTCATCCCTAACCCGCAGGTTTAGACCGAAGATAAACACAAACTGCTGGAGTAATTCAGTGGGACAGGCAGCATCTCTGGGTAGAAGGAATGGGTGATGTTTCGGGTCGAGACCCTTCTTTGTACTCGACCCGAAACATCACCAATTCCTTCTATCCAGAGATGCTGTCTGTCCTGCTGAGTTACTTCAGCATTTTCAGTGTAAACCTGTATCTGCAGTTCCTCTTCCCACTGGTTTAGGTTGGTTTAGAGTTACAATGCAGAAATAATTATTTTATCCCGCCGTGCCCCCGCCGACCAGCATATCCCTGTATAATAACGCTATCCTACATGCTAGTGACAATTTAACATTTTTACTGAAGCCAATTAACCTATAAACCTGTACATCTTTGGAGTGTGGGATGCAACCGGAACACACGGACAAAACCGGAGCACCAGAACGAGGTCACAGAGAGAACGTACCAACTCCATCCTGACAGCACCCAAAGTCAAGGTTGAGCCTGGGTCTCACCGCTGTGAGGCAGCAACTCTATCGCTGTGCCGCGTGCAGCCCGATAACTGCTGCTAGCCTTCCCCTGTGCCACTCTGTTTGTTCTCAGTCCAGCATGCGGTGGTTGTGGTCCAATAGAGCACAGGGAGTATCCCATTACTGTACTCACAGCACGTCCTTCACAGACAGTGAGGCCACACACCTTGCCCCCGAGCTGTCAGAGATGTCAGCATCAGTGATTGTTTCTGAATCCTTTTGCCATTCAGTCAGCCACACTTACAAGCTATTAAAATGTTTTTTAAATATGTTGCTAATTTTTTTAAATATTTTGTTCCAAATTTAAAATACTAGAATCTGAAAATCATTTGTGGACATTGAAGCTGTGTTAAATAAATAATTAACGTACTTACCATTTTCCTAACAGCCCATTTTTCTCATTCATTTGAATGTAGAATGCTGATGTTCATAAGAGGCGGTACGGTGATGCAGCGGTAGAGTTGCTGCTGTACTGCACCAGAGACCTGGGTTCGATCCTGACTATGGGTGCTGTCTGTACAGAGTTTGCACATTCTCACAGTTTACCAACATGGGTTTTCTTCAGGTGCTCCAGTTTTCACCTGCACTCCAAAGATGTACAGGTTTGTAGGCTAATTGGCTTGGCAAAATTGTAAATTGTCGCTGGTGTGTAGGATAGTGTTAAAGTGTATGGAGATCGCTGGTCGGCACAGACACGTTGGCCATGGGGCCTGTTCCAACGCTGTTTCTCAAAACTAAACTAAACTCAATAAGGAGCAGTATTAGGCTGTTCGGCCCATCAAGTCTACTCCTCCATTCAGTGATGGCTGATCTATCTTTCCCTCTCAACCCTTCTCCTGCCTTCTGATTTTTTGTAGAAAGGAACTGCAGATGCTGGTTATACCAAAGATTGACACAAAATGCTCAGCGGATTATATGCTGTATGCGACGGCTGATGGGGTGGAAGGTGAGGATAAGGGGGGCTCTGCCCTTGTTATGAATGGGAGGAGGGGGAGCAGGAGAGGAGTTGCGGGATATCGAGGAGACCCTAGTGAGAGCCTCATCTATAATGGAAGAGGGGAATCCCTGTTTCCTAAAGAATGATGACATCTCCAATGACCTGGTATGGAACACCTCATCCTGGGCGCAGATGCGGGGTAGACAGAGGAATTGGGAGTAGGGTATAGAATCTTTACAGGAAGCAGGGTGGGAAGAAGTGTAGCCAAGATAGCTGTGGGAGTCAGTGGGTGTGTAGTAGATGTCGGTCAATAGTCTGTCTCGTGTGATGGAGTCAATTTTTAAAAGTTTCTTTCTCGACCACAGAACCAGGCAATTTCCAATGATCTCACTGTCTTCATGTCCCCCTTGTCCTCACCTTCTACCCCATAAGCCGTTGGATACAACATATAATCCTCCAACATTTTCGCCACCTCGAAAGGGATCCCACTACTAGCCACATCTTCCCATCTCCACCCCTTTCTGCTTTCCGCAGAAACTGTTCCCTCCGCAACTCCCTGGTCAACTCGTCCCTTCCCACCCAAACCACAGGTACTCCGCAGGTACTTACCCCTGCAACTGCAGGAGATGCAACAACTGTCCTTTTACCTCCCCCCTCGACTCCATCCAAGAACCCCGACAGTCATTCCAGGTGAGGCAGAGGTTCACTTGCACCTCCTCCAACCTCATCTACTGTATCCGCTGTTCCAGGTGTCAACTCCTGTACATCGGCGAGACCAAGCGCAGGCTCGGCGATCATTTCGCTGAACACCTCCACTCAGTCCATCTTTACCAAGCTGATCTCCCGGTGGCCCAGCACTTCAACTCCCCCTCCCATTTCCAATCTGACCTTTCTGTCCTGGGCCTCCTCCATTGTCAGAGTGAGGCTCAGCGCAAATTGGAGGAACAGCACCTCATATTTCGCTTGTGGACAGCGGTATGAACATTGACTTCTCTAATTTCAAATAGCCCTTGCTTTCCTTCTCTCTCCATCCCCTCCCCCTTCCCAGTTCTCCCACCAGTCTTACTATCTCCGACTACATTTTATCTCTGTCTCGCCCACACCTGACATTAGTCTGAAGAAGGGTCTTGACCCGAAACGTCACCCATTTCTTCTCTCCAGAGATGCTGCCTGTCCCACTGCAGCATTTTGTGTCTACCTTTGATTTAAACCAGCATCTGCAGTTCTTTCCTACAGGTTTGTAGGTTAATTGGCTTCTGTAAACTGTCCCAAGTATGGAGGATAGAACTAGTGTACGGGTGATCGTTGATCGGCATGGACTTAGTGGGCAGAAGGACCTGTTTCCACGCTGTACCTCTACACTAAACTTGACAAATGCAGGCCTTTATTGATATCCTCAGAATATTATGTGTTTTTTGCTTGAACACTATTTCAAACACAAACTCTACCATAGGACTATTTATTCGCCAAACTACTAGATGGAAGGACACGCCAGACAGAAATTCTGCATCAGATAATAAAACAACGTGACATGGGCTGACTCATTCCATTTGCACTGTGCTAAGGCTTGATCAATGTTGATGGCACACTTTCTTGAATGCTGGTGTAGGGTCTTTTTTACTATCTGGTTAGTACTTTCTGTTCAATGGTACTTTACTGTCACATGTACCGAGGTACAGTGAAATTCATTTTTTGTATACAGTTAAGAACAGGTATCACAATACATAAGCACTTAGATACATCTCAGATAAGCATCTCAGCTAAAGAACAAGTGTATAGCAATAGTACATTGAGACAGTATACTGAGTTGCCAGGCTTGGTTCAATTTTCAAGTCCCTGGTGTTGTAAGTGCATGGCCTGACGATGAAGGCCCGTTGTCCTGGCGGCATTGCAGGGTCGGCCTGGCCAAGTGTAGCTGTGGTGTCCTCCGCCGCTGCTCTGTAACTGCAGGCTGCGTCCCGTCCACGTGCTTGGCCTCATGTAGTGGCGCCCTGTCTTGCTGAACCCCAGGCTGCTGCAGGGCCTCCAGTGGCCCACTTCACCATCGAGCCACTGCACTCCTTCCGCCGGTCAGATTGGTGACTCAAGTGTCTTAAATTGATTTATCTTAATTATCCCAATCTATCCCACTTCCCAATTAGGTTTCACCTTATCATCCTTCCCAAAACCAGTTTGAAATAGGAAAATAGAGTGAAAATAGTAAGGTGAAAGTATTCTATGTGAGGTTTCAATAACCGACTGTAGAATTTGCAGAATTATTTTAACTACATTGTTGCTTGCGATCCTCTAATAAAATGGCAGCATCGTGGGCATTACCATTACCTTGTTTACAAGTAATTTCATTTGTGGATTAACATTTGGTCGCCGTTTACAATCTGTTTTTTCTTCAAATAATTGTTCAGAAAGAATTCATTATCTTGCCTAGCTGTGAATGTCATCACAAGATTCTTTTGCTAGTCTATCAAAATAAGAATTGTGTTTGAGTGATTACACAGTGACACGGGGATGATGCTCAGCAGGGAAGTAACAGAGATGGAGAATGTTGAAGAAATACATGTTTTTTGCAATGGGATGAGGTACACCACAACACAATCTGAACATGGTGGTAGAAGCATTGAAATCCAGTCCAATTTAAATATTAAGTCATACAGTTAACAAAATAAATCCACCCAATTGCAATATTCAAATTCATTATTTTTAATCTCCACGGGTCAGAGATCATTTATTCCTGGATATAGTCATTGAGGTTTAGGCATAATAAAAAGAATGCAAATGTTAAATAATTAATTGAATATTAGCATTATGCTGTAAAACGTTCCTGTGAAATTATTTCCGTTCTGCTGTAGCATGAAGCTGTCTCTTTCTAGTGACAGCCTTTCTTTTTTTCTTTTATTCAAATGCTAAACATATTGTAATAAAGGCAAATTGAATACCTGCTGGGACTGTGCTGTGTATTTCATTATGCAAAACAAAATGTAACATTTGTTCAACAAAGGATAATGGCGGTTTGAGACTTATGGCAATCACAAAAGCGAACTGGGGGGAAAAAATACTGTTTATACAGGTACAGGTACACCTGACTTCTCTATCAGCGTTACTATGGAAACCCAAGTTTCCAAGCACATTGCCAGAACCCTTTGTCTGCACCTTCTGCACCTAGCTTTTCAATCCGATATGGCTTTCACGTAGCACATTGTCTGCAACTGGAAATAGACTCAATTGAATCTGACTGGATTATTCGTTGTCCTCATAACAATAGCAATCGGTTTGTATGTAACATTTTATCCAGAACAATGACATGAGCAAACATTAACTTTCCATCCTATTCAATCACTTTAGCGGTTGTAGATTTTCAACACGATGTCAGCTTGTACAGCAGTGCCATCATCTGGAGGCAAGCCTAATTATCAGGCTTTATGAAAAATTACAGAAGGCTGTAGAGGCTAAGGCAATGGATATTTTTAAGGAGAAGATTGATAGATTCGTGATTAGCACGGGTGTCATGGGTTATGGGGAGAAGGCAGGAGAATGGGGTTGAGAGGGAAAGAGAGATCAGCATGATTGAATGGTGGAGTAGATGATGGGTCAAATGTCCTAATTCTATGCCTTTAACTTATGAACTTATCCCAAAAGATAAGTTCTTTCCTGAAAATGTTAATGCTAAAATACAGCAGTGTAAAACAAATCATTAAGGGAGAGAAAATTATATCCATGAACATACAAGCAACATAGTGGTGCAGCGGTAGATTTGCTGCCTTACAGCGCAAGAGACCCAAGTTCGATCCTGACTATACGGAGTTTGTACCTTCTCCCTGTGACCACATGGGTTTTCTCTGGGTGCTCCGGTTTCTCCCAGACACCAAAGACGTGCAGGTTTGTAGGTTAATTGGCTTATGTAAATTGTCCCTAGTTTGTAGGATAAAACTATTGAACGGGGTGATCGATGGTCGGTGTGGACTCGGTGGGCTGAGTCCACCCTGGGTTTCCACCCTGTATCTCTAAATTAAACATTTGCTTACCTCTCAGATCCTGGCCAACAGGCATTGGCAACACGCCTGAAATCACCACCCACTCTTTTGAAGTTGACTTGGTCATATGTGAAGACTTATCAAAAGATGAATCATAGAAAACAATAGATTTGGATTTACAAATGAAGCAAATGGAAAACTATGCAAGCAGAGTGTAATGTTTGTATTTGCTCAAGATGCATAAATACATTTGATCAATAAGGCTTTTGCTGTCAAAATACAATAATTGTGTAACATGCCACATATTAGGAGTTACATAGAAATGCAGGTGCTAGTTTACCAAAAAAAAAACATAACATGCTGGAGTAACCAAACAGGCCAGAGAGCATCTCTGGAGAGTGATGTTTTGGGTCAGGACCCTTCTTAAAACTGAAGATGGATCCCGACCTAAAAGGTCACCTATCTAATTACTCCAGAAATGCTGTCTGACCCACTGGGTTACTCCAGCACTTTGGCCATAGAAGACCATAAATCATAGGTGCATAATGAGGCCATTTGGTCCATCGAGTCTGCTCTGCCAATTTATCATGGCTGATCATCAAGTTTCCCTCTCAACCCTCATTATATTATCTGGAAAAGTATTGATTTAAAAACTGAACGGTTCTGTGTTGTGGCAAATAATACATTTCAATTTTGGTAGTTCAGGCCATATGCGATGGAGGACAGTTGCTTATGTTGGCCTGATAAACACAATATTTTAATTTTTTCTATTTTGATCTAAATTAATCAAGTAAATGAAATGAACAAAGTCTTTTACGTAGTCACTCAATAATTGAGTGCTACAAATAAACATATGTGTTCTCTGCTTCTTTTGCAGTGCCATCCTGGGAGTAGTATGTACACGGTTATGTTTTCTTCAGCTCTAATTTTATTATCTCCAGGACATATGGTACATATTCAACTTTAAATTTTAGACTTTAGAGATACAGTGTGGAAACAGGCTCTTCGTCGACCAGTGATAACCCTGTACAATAACATTATCGTGCACACTAGAGACAATTTATAATTTTACCAAAGTGAATTAACCTACAAACCTGCACGTCTTTGGAGTGTGGGAGTACACCTGAGCACCCGGGGAAAACCCATGCAGTCACAGTAAGAACGTGCAAACTCTGTAGAGACAGCATAAGTAGTCAGGATCGAACCTGGTTCTCTGGCAACGTAACGCAGCAGTTGTACTGCTGTGCCACTGTGCCACCCTTCCTATGCCACTGTGCTTCCTGCTGCTACAATATCTGTGCCAATGCCAGCAGACCAGGGGCACCACTGCACATTGACAAGGAGTGTAGACTCAAGACTACTCTGCATACAGAGGCAGAGTGGAATTGTCAAGAGTCAAGAGTATTTTATTGTCATATGTACCGAAAAGGGAACAATTAAATTCTTACTTGCAGCAGCACAACAAGTTTGTAAAAACAGTACTCAGTAGATACGATAATAAACAAACCAAAAGAAAGTTCAATCAATTTAATGAAAACAATTTAGTGCAAAACAAGACAAAACCCCAAAGTCCCTAGTGCAACCAAGGCAGTTCGTAGTTTGGAGTTTAGTTGGAGTTCGTAATATTCAATAGCCTGATGGTTGTTGGGAAGAAATTGTACTTGAGCCTGGACATTATGGTTTTCAGACTCATATACCTTCTTCCCAATGGCAGGAGTGAAATAAGAGTGTGGCCAAGGTGGTGTGGTTGCCTTTTTGATATATTTTGTTATAAAAGCATCTGCCTGTCGATCCCTTCAATGGTGAAACTGTAATTGTCTTTGGGTCGCGTGATGAGAGCTATCATTTCCAAATCAAGGGGTGCTGACAATCTCTTGAATTACGTGACTGCAAATTAACCCCTTGATACTGAACTAGATTCACAGGGATTTTGAAATCATTTTGAAGTCAGAAACGGGTGAATTGATCATGGGGAACAAGGACATGGCAGACCAATTGAATAACTACTTTGGTTCTGTCTTCACTAAGGAAGACATAAATAATTTGCAGGGGAAATAGCAGGGGATCACGGGTCAAATGAGATGGAGGAAATGAGTGAAATCCAGGTTAGCCGGAAAGTGGTGTTGGGTAAATTGAATGGATTAAAGGCCGATAAATCCCCAGGGCCAGATAGGCTGCATCCCAGGGTACTTAAGGAAGTAGCCCCAGAAATAGCAGATGCCTCAGTGATAATTTTTCAAAACTCTTTAGATTCTGGAGTAGTTCCTGAGGATTGGAGGGTAGCTAATGTAACCCCACTTTTTAAAAAGGGAGGGTGAGAGAAAACGGGGAATTACAGACCCGTTAGTCTAACATCGGTAGTGGGGGAAACTGCTAGAGGGCAATTATTAAAGATGGGATAACAGCGCATTTGGAAAGTGGTGAAATCATTGGACAAAGTCAGCATGGATTTACGAAGGGTAAATCATGTCTGACGAATCTTATTGAATTTTTTGAGGATGTAACTAGTAGAGTGGATAAGGGAGAAGCAGTGGATGTGTTGTATCTGGACTTTCAGAAGGCGTTCGACAAGGTCCCACACAAGAGATTGGTATACAAACTTAAAGCACACGGTATTGGTGGTTCAGTATTGATATGGATAGAGAACTGGCTGGCAGACAGGAAGCAAAGAGTAGGAGTGAACGGGTCCTTTTCAGGATGGCAGACAGTGACTAGTGGGGTGCCGCAAGGCTCAGTACTGGGACCCCAGCTATTTACAATATACATTTAATGATTTGGACGAGGGAATTAAATGCAACATCTCGAAGTTTGCGGATGACACGAAGCTGGGGGGCAGTGTTAGCTGTGAGGAGGATGCTAGGAGGCTGAAGGATGGCTTGGATAGACTGGGTGAGTGGGCAAATGCATGGCAGATGCAGTATAATGTGGATAAATGTGAGGTTATCCACTGGTGGCAAAAACAGGAAGGTAGACTATTATTTGAATGGTGACCGATTAGGAAAAGGGGAGATGCAGCGAGACCTGGGTGTCATGGTATACCAGTCATTGAAAGTAGGCATGCAGGTGCAGCAGGCTGTGAAGATAGTGAATGGTATGTTGGCATTCATAGCAAAAGGATTTGAGTACAAGAGCAGGGAGGTTCTACTGCAGTTGTACAGGGTCTTGGTGAGGCCACACCTGGAGTATTGCCATAGAGGGAGTACAGAGAAGGTTCACCAGACTGATTCCTGGGATGGCACGACTTCCATATGAAGAAAGACTGGATAGACTTGGCTTGTACTCGCTGGAATTTAGAAGATTGAGGGGTGATCTCATAGAGACTTACAAAATTCTTAAGGGGTTGGACAGGCTAGATGCAGGAAGATTGTTCCCGATGTTGGGGAAGTCCAGGACAAGGGGTCACAGTTTAAGGATAAGGGGGAAGTCTTTTAGGACCGAGATGAGAAAATCGTTTTTCACACAGAGAGTGGTGAATCTGTGGAATTCTATGCCACAGAAGGTAGTTGAGGCCAGTTCGTTGGCCATATTTAAGAGGGAGTTGGATGTGGCCCTTGTGGCTGAAGGGATCAGGAGGTATGGAGAGAAGGCAGGTACAAGATACTGAGTTGGATGATCAGCCATGATCATATTGAATGGCGGTGCAGGCTCGAAGGGCCGAATGGCCTGCTCCTGCACCTAATTTCTATGTTTCTATGTTTCTATTATCAGATGCCTGTGTAGAAAACTGAGACAAGAGAGAATGCAGATGCTGGAATTTTGAGCAAAAAAAAACAATCTGCTGGTGGAACTCAACAGGCCAGGCAGCATCTGTGGAGGGAAATGGCCAGGTTATGTTTTGCGTTGGGACCCTTCTTCAAGACTGGAGAGGGGAGATAGCTGGTGGAAGGATGAGAGGAGAAGGGGTGGGCAAGTGAGAGATGGGTCGAGGTAAGGAGGGTTCCAGTGGGGGAGAAAATAAACTGTACGTGTCCAAATTATTTATCTTTGCGCCCTTTAAAACAAAATAGTCACAGTATCTTTTCTGCCCAATCTACATGCTTTCCATTTGCACAATTGTGTGACAGCCATAAGATTATCCACGAATTACATTATGTTCGATTGATAATATTGAAAGAAAATCTCGCTCTAAAATTTGAGAATTATTATTTAATTTTACACTTCACTCGATAGTCGTCGCCAATATTTACTGCCGAATCATGACTAAAACTGATTATGTGGTCATTGTTATTTTGCTAAATGTGTACTAGCTTGCTGTGTGCAAGCACAGTGGTGTAGCGGTAGTGTTGCTGCCTCACAACGCCAGAGACCCAGGTTTGGTCCTGACAACGGGTGCTGTCTGTACAGACTTTGTATGTTCTCCCTGTGACCGCGTGGGTTTTCTTCCACATTCCAAACATGCAGGTTTGTAGAATTCGAACTTGGCTTTTGTAAAAAAAAACAAATAAAATTGCCTTCAGTAAAAATTGTCCCTAGCGTGTTGGATAGAACTATTGCTTGGTAATCGTTGGTCGGTGCAGACTCATTGGGCCGAAGTGCCAGGTTCCATGTTGTATCTCTAAGCTAAACTAAAATTGGCTGCCATTATAACCAACAATGACATTTACTGACATTTTAACATTAGAACATCATTGTATTTTAAGCATATAACAATGTCCTTTAAATAAAAATAAAAAGGTCCAGCATTATGCAAATATTGCTTTTTTATTAACCTACAATAGAAGGTGATCCCTTTAACAGAATTCACATTGCTCATTTCATATAAAGTATTTTCCTCATACATATCTCACTCTTAGATATTTGTGTTCAGTATATTTTGTTGCAGATTTTTATTTTAGATGTACGCTTCCGATTACGTCTGCTGTTGTCCGCTTAACATAAACTAATACATGGAAATTGAACTAGTGAGAAGAAATGAGTGTAATTATGTTCTGCATTTGCAAGGTTCAGGGGAATGTGAGTGCCGATGAGAAGTTGGCATGCATTCAGGGTAGAGTCTTCTGACCCGATGCCAGATGTACGAATGCATAAGCTAATGAAGTCATGTGAATGGGAGCTGGCACCGTGCCCTGTTAGGGAAGGGTGACATCTTGTCTGGTTTACTGTCTACGATCATGACAGTATGGTGGCTGTAGCTGTAGGCTATCCTTGCATATGGTGTGTGGGTGGTGCTGCCGGTGTAACAGTGTCACTCTCTCAGTCTGGTCTCATCATTGCAAGGAGGGAGCGGTCACATTTATTTTGAGTTTTGCTCCAACGCTAACTTCCGTAAAATTATGTGCATCAGTCCTACATTATTCCTATTTCCCTCACTTCAGGAACTTTGCGTCTGATTTTATAAAAAGCTGCTCTTGAACTGTATCTTAATTTGGCAAAGCTTGCGGGGTACAGCAATCTGTTCATTTAGTCTTCTATTTGTAAGAAATAATTGGTAGGATGGTAAGTTTGGGAAGGCGGTTTCCTTTGTGATTTAAGAAATACTGCCCTTCGAAAGAAAACATTGAAAGAAATTACAATTTTCCCATGAATAATTAGCAATATACATTTAGAAGGTCTAATGCATCAGCTTGCACATTGCTTCAATTTACACCTCAGTTAGGTTGAATGCAGACAATGTCAGTTTTTTCTCAGAGTTTTACGAGACAAATATGATTAGTGTAAATATTCTTGAGGGCCAGCATGGGCATAGTGGGCCAAATGGCTCTTTGAAACAGATCTGGAAATGTTATTACTTCACACAACTTTCTTTGTACCAATGTTTTTTCATTGAAAATAATGTTTTCAATGAAAAAACAATATTTCTGAAATTTCAGGACTTGCTGCAATGTCTTGTTCTACTACAGGGAAGGTTGGCCAGGCTTGGACTTTATTCCTTGGAGAGCAAGTGGATGAGAGGCGATCTTATAGGGATGTATAAGATCATGAAGGGAATAGATAGGGTAAATGTTCAAAGTTACCCAGATTAGGGGAATCAAGATCCAGAGGACACAAGTTTAAGATGAGAGAGAAAAGATTTAATATGAACCTGAGGGGCAACACAGAGAGTGGAGGGTACATGGAACAACATTCCAGAGGAGGTAGTTGAGACAGGTACTATATCAACATTTAAAAGACATTTGGACAGTGACATGGATAGGAAATGTTTGGAATGATATGGGCCAAACTAATATCAAGCAGGTGGGATGTAGATGGGACATCTTGGTCAGTGTGGGCAAGTTATACCAAAAGGCCTGTTTCTGTGCTATTTGACTATTACTATGCTGCAACTCATGGTGAGAGAGTGCAAGGCCTATACTATAAATTTACTCAGGAATGTTGATTCAGTGTTTGCCTTTTCATTCATCATTGCAGTAAACAGAGAATCAGAAATCAAATAAGATAGGAACTGGGATGGAATGGGAATATGTAATTGTTTATTGGAAGTTCCATTTGATAAGTTGGTCGCTGACCCAGCCAGAAATCAGATCTCTGCGTTGTGTTGTCTTCTCCTTTCCTGATTTTGCTTCCCCACTTCCACATCCTCTGGGACCTCCACATCCTAGATCCTGTTTGGATGGTGGCAAGGGATGAGACTGCTTGACAGGGTTTCTCCCATGTGGTTTGAGCACAGTGGTGCAGAGTTGCTGCTTCACAGTGCTGGAGACCTGGGTTTGATCCTGACTATGGGTGCTGTCCGTACGGAGTTTGTACATTCTACCTGTGACCTCATGGGTTTTCTCCGGGTGCTCCAGTTTCTTCCCATACTCCAAATACAGGTTTGTAGGTTAATTGGCTTTGGTTAAAAAAAAAGTAAATTGTCCCTAGTATGTGGGATAGTGTTAATAATGTATGGGGTGATCTGCACATTGTTGGACTCCAGTTTATGAGTGCCCGATTGATGCAAGATCTACCCAGTTTTTACACTGCCAAAGTGGCACCCGGTTTGACTGATGCCATAATGAACCCATGTGCTTTGCACTCCAAATCAAAAGTGAGTCGGCACCCAGCACACCCGAACAATGCTGTGTGTGTTTGCTGCCCAGGTGTTGCTGGAAAAGCTCAAAATACAGAAGTCTAAATATTGACAAAGTGGATATTGTGCTGAGGAAGCAGAAGTGTGGTAATTATCACCTTTACTTGTTAACTGCATCGAGATCTTAAAAACCACAAATGTATCAATGTAGTTAAATTCACCTCCTTCAATATCGGTGTCATTGTCAATTTAGTAATGTGTATTTAACTGAATTTTTGCTTCACTGCCTTTGTTGCTGTGATGTGAAAAAAAAAATTGCTGCTGTGGAAAACAGTGTAAGGATCAGATTAAAGAGCTTCACAAAGCCTTTAAAAACCACGTAATCAGAGAGAGCTAAAGAAAAATGTACTTCCACTGTCATTTATTTCAATCAATTTTGTTTTCCCTTTACACCTATTCTAAAAAGGAATGGTGCGTGGGGGGGAGTATGTGTGAGTATGAGTCTATGTGTGAGTGGCAGTGTGTGTCTGTGTGTGTATATGACTAGTGTGTGTTTGTGTGCGTGCATGAATATGTGTACTTAAGAGCATGTGTGCGTGTGATTGTGAGTGTGTGTGTATGTGTGGGTGCATGTGTATGTGTGAGTGCATAGATGGGTGTATATGTGTGTGTTAGTGCGTGTGAATGTGTGAGTATCTGTGTGTGTATACGCGACTCTTCCCCCTCAGCAGCAAAAAGTCAGAAGAAGTAAGTTCTACGTGCAAGAACAGGCTGGAACAAAGGATCTGCTAGACTGTCCTCATTGTGGACGTTAAGGTTGAGGTAGAGGTTCGCTGTGAGGCTTGGAGTTGTGGAGGGAGTGGGATCCCAGACCGTCTGGGGGCAATGCCCAATGCTCAGAGGGAAGAGCTGGTTTGCCAGAACACAACACGATCACTCTTGTCAGTGGATTGTCACCTTGTCGTGGTGGAGAAGCTTGTGTGGATCTGAGATCCTGAGAGCGATGCCATCTGGAGCTATGCTCCTGGTAGGGTCACCCATGGCGGTAAGGTCGAGGGGGAGGTCTCTGACAAAGAGCAATCCAACCAAGACCTCAACGGTGGAACTGGCGGAGGATGACGGCTGACTTTAGTGTAGCGTTACAACGGCTGGGAAGGCGGATGAAGGCTGCAGCAGAAAAGGGTCCCCGGCCGTCTTGGACTCCATCCCACTGGATTCAGACCCAGATCTGTCAAGGACCATGTGGTGGCTGTCTGTGCACCAGTTTCCCCACGTTAAACAAAGTCACGCACAGGCGGCCTCCATGAGAGGACAGTCCTACTCGTTTTGAGTGACTGCCAATGATGATGATATATGTGTGTGTGCATATGCGTGTGTATCTGTGAATGAGGGGATGTTTATACCTGTGTGTGTGAGGGGGGTGTTTTGGGTGTTTGTACCTTTATGGCTGCTCTTTAAACTATGTGTCAGCTCTTGGTGAGTCATCTTATCATAGATCTGATCACACACAGGCTGCCACAAGAATTTGCTATGCGGTGAGAGTACAGATCATTGCTCATATTACTAACTCACATTTCAATCATCAGTTTCCATTATTAAAATAAGACATAGGCAAACCCAGAAGAGGGAGAGAGTGAGAATAGAGGTCACCACTGTGATGGAACTGTGAGGAGGTGAATCCTCTCTTGGACCAAACAAAATATGCCCAGAAAGGAATCAAGCTCCACAGTTCATATCATCCAGGGCAAGGGAAGCTGCATTATGGCCAAATGGCAAAAAGCTTTAGTTTTAAGTTAGTATAGGGATACAGTGTAGAAAGAGGCCCTTTGGTGCACTGAGTCCACATTGACCAGTGAGTAGGGGAATCAAGAACCAGAGGTGAGGGGAAGGAGGGAAGACTTAATAGGAACCTGAGGGACAACTTTTTTCTTTACACCTTAAACCTATATCATCTGGTTCTTGTTTTCCCTACTCTGGGTAAGAGACTTTGTACATTTACCCCATCTATTCTTCTCGTGATCGTATACTCCTCTATGGCAGAAAAATGGGCAAACACAATACCAATGTTTTGAATAAACCTGAATGAAGTTTTAGCTGAGGAATTTTTTTGAGAAATTGATACCAAAGATCTTCATTATTCCAATTATCTTTTGGCTGTGTTTATTTAGATATCATTTAATGGGCTACCTGCATCTAACTTGCACAAGAATAGTCAAACTTACGGTAATTATTAGAGTGGATGCGGTGTTGATAGTTCAGGGAAATTCAGTGGTGTGATTAGATGTTGAACCAACCTATGTTGACTACCGAAGCTAGACACAAAATGCTGGGGTAACTCAGCGGGACAGGCAGCATCTCTGGATAGAAGGGATGGGTGACATTTCAGGTCAAGACCCTTCTTCAGACTGAGGGGAGAGGGAGATATCTGCCTGTCTCGCTGAGTTACACCAGCATTTTGTGTCTATCTTTGGTGTATACCAGCATCTGCTGTTCCTTCCTATGTTGACTAGCCTTTACTTTCAGGCTATCAACCTGAAATGATGGAGCAACTCAGCAGGTCAGGCAGCATATCTGCAGGACATGACAGGCGATGTTTCAGCACGGGACCAGAAATGTCACCTATCCATGCCCTCCAGAGACTTACTGAGTTCTCCACAAGATTCCAGTATCTGCAGTTCCCCATGTCTCCATCAACCTAAAGTGTTGCCTCTAATTCTAATTCTTTCAACATGGATGCTGCCTGACCTGCTCAGTATTTTCAGCACAAGGGTTAGAGAGTATAGTTGTGCTATTCTGAAACACACACCCAAGCACACAGTTACATACCCATTCATGCACAGCTTCCAATTGAATGCTGTTGTTTAAACTTATTATTTGGCTTTCTCTGAGGTCCTGTGTTATAATCCAAGTTTATTAGGGGCAGCACAGTTGTGCAGCAGTAGAACTGCTATCTGACAGCACCAGAGACCCGGGTTTGATCCTGACCTCGGGTGCTATCTGTACAGAGTTTATACGTTCTCCCCATGACCAAGTTGGTTTCCTCCGGGCTCTGGTTTCCTGCCACATTCCAAAAACGTGCAGATTTATAGATTAACTAGACTAAGTGGGACCCGTTGGGTCCCATGTTCACACGGGAGGCTCAGTCACTCAAGCCTGATGTGCTGGCAGCTCACTCACGGCTCGTGGGCTTGCAGTCGACTCATGGCTATTCCTTGAAATTCCATTTCAAGCAGGGTGCAAGGCCACCAAATTCAAATGCAGTTTCCTACCATTTCAAGCAGGGTGCAAGGCCACCAAATTCAAGTGCAGTTTCATACCACTTCAACCAGGGTGCAGGGCCACCAAACTCAAATGCAGTTTCATGCCACTCAAGCAGGGTGCAAGGCCGCCAAATGCTAGTGCTGTTTAATGCCATTTCAAGCAGTGTGCAAGGCCACCAATTCAAGTGCAGTTTCATACCACTTCAAGCAGGTGCAAGACAACCAAATTGAAGTGCAGTTTCATACCATTTCAAGCAGGGTGCAAGGCCACCAATTTCAAGTGCAGTTTCAAACCATTTCATGCAAGGTGCAAGGCCACCAAATTCAAATGCAGTTTAATACAATTTCATGCTGGGTGCAAGGCCCACCACATTCAAATCCAGTTTCATACCATTTCAAGCTGGGTTAAACCACCATAGAACCACCAAAAAAACACAAAAAACACCACATAAACACCACGCTCACAGTTCAGTAGACATTCAGTGTGTTCAGTTGATTCAGACAGAGTCGTGACCTCTCCCTCCACCAATCTTGCAGAGACTAAGCCACACCCACACTTCCGGGTTTTATAATCCCTCCCCCCTCCCACCGGAAGGGGCGTGGCCTTCATGGCGTGATTCACAGGAGAGAGATTCTCAACATTTTTTAAACACTAATAACACTTTTATTTTTCATTGATGGGAAGAATCCTCTGCACCTGATGAGCAGAGGGGGACTGAGTAAGATGGCCAAAAATCACAGCTGTAAGTGGTAGCATTTTATCCATAATCAATATACAGTGCAAACAGGAAGTTGTCAAGTTACCACCACCAACAACCATTTGCAGTGCAGCATTTCAAAGCAGTCACCACCACCAACAACCATTTGCAGTGCAGCATTTCAAAGCAGTCACCGCCACCAACAACCATTCGCAGTACAGCATTTCAAAGCAGTCACCGCCACCAACAACCATTGCAAGTACAGCATTTCAAAGCAGTCACCACCACCAACAACCATTTGCATTGCAGCATTTCAAAGCAGTTACCACCTCCAACAACCATTTGCAGAGCAGCATTTCAAAACAGTGACCACCACCAACAACCATTTGCAGTGCAGCATTTCAAAGCAGTCACCACCACCAACAACCATGTGCAGTGCAGTATTTCAAAGCAGTCACCACCACCAACAACCATTTGCTGTGCAGCATTTCAAAGCAGTCACCACCACCAACAACCATTTGCAGTGCAGCATTTCAAAACAGTCACCACCAACAACAACCATTTGCAGTGCAGCATTTCAAAGCAGTCACCACCACCACCAACAACCATTTGCAGTGCAGCATTTTAAAGCAGTCACCACCACCACCAACAACCATTTGCAGTGCAGCATTTCAAAGCAGTCACCACCACCACCAACAACCATTTGCAGCGCAGCATTTCAAACCAGTCACCACCACCAAAAACCATTTGCAATGTAGCATTTCAAAGCAGTCACCACCACCAACAACCATTTGCAGTGCAGCATTTCAAACCAGTCACTAGCACCAACAACCATTTGGAGTGCAGCATTTCAAACCACTCACCAACACCAACACCATTTGCAGTGCAGCATTTCAAAGCAGTCACCACCACCAACAACCATTCGCAGTGAAGCATTTCAAAGCTGTCACCACCACCAACAACCATTTGCAGTGCAGCATTTCAAAGCAGTCACCACCAACAACAACCATTTGCAGTGCAGCATTTCAGGGCAGTTGCCACCACCACCAACAACCATTTGCAGTGCAGCATTTCAAAGCAACCACATTTTCATTTTCAAACCACATTAAGGGCTCTCACAGTTGAGTAGACATATGTTCAGTGTTATTCACAGCTCAGAGAGACGTGACCCTCTCGCTTCCTCCATCTCGCAGAGACTGAGTGAGGCACAATACTTTCGGGTTTTATAGTCCCTCTCCCCTCCCACCAGCAGGGGCAGCAGAGAGAATGTCAACATGTTTTAAACATTAATAACTCTTTTATTTTTCATCGATGGGAAAAATTCTCTTGTCCTGCGCAGCGGAGGGGGACTCTGAGTAAGATGGCCAAAAATCACAGCCTTAAGTGGCAGCATTTTTTCAAAAATCATGAAACAGAAAAACAGGAAGTGGTCAAGATCTTACTTTTAGTAATATAGATTAGCCCTATGTAAATTGCCTCTAGTGTGTAGGGATTGGATGAAAAATTGGGATAATGTGGAACCAGAGTGAACAGGTGATTGATGGTCGATATGGACTCGGTGGGCCAAAGACCCCGTTTCCTTTTGCGCCAGAGATGCTGCCTGACCCACTGAGTTACTCCAGCACTTTGTGTCTATCTTTGGTATAAACCAGCATCTGCAGTTCCTTTCTATACAATAGACAATAGGTGCAGGAGTAGGCCATTTGGCCCTTCGAGCCAGCACCGCCATTCAATGTAATCATGGCTGATCATCCCCAATCAGTACCCCGCTCCTGCCTTCTCCCCATATCCCCTGACTCCACTATCTTTAAGAGCCCTATCTAGCTCTCTCTTGAAAGTATCCAGAGAACCGGCCTCCACCGCCCTCGGAGACGGAGAATTCCACAGACTCACAACTCTGTGTGAAAAAGTGTTTCCTCATCTCCGTTCTAAATGGCTTACCCCTTACTCTTGTACACATGTCGTTCTTCAATAGTCACTTTCCAAGCTACACAGATGATCTATCCAACTATATAATGCAAATATCCCTTTGACAATCAATGTCAATGCTATCTGCTCTACATTAACTGGCAACGATGCATCACAAATTATACCATCCGTCAACTGACTAATGTGGGTCCAAAACTATCCAAATGAACCTTTTCCGTTATGTTCCTGTTGTTAGTTTGCCCGCAGAGCTGCTTATTATCCTTTTTTTTTAAATACCAAACCGTCAAAGCTGACTGATGGGTGGGTGGGCGGATTTGGGGGTGGGGGCTGTGGGTGGAAGGGTGGATTTTTATACCACTCACTCCGCAGCGGAAATGGGTCAACTGAGCCATTAGAATGCTCTTGGTTACTAATATTCATCCTGTCATTTAAACATGTTCTTGTAAACTTCTGGCAAGGTCTTTTGTTAAATATGGTAATCAGAGCACGAAGATACTAATCAGTCCCTTATAGCTCTTTAACTCAGTGCTGCATTCACCGCTAGCCAGAACCAAGTCAGATGTGGTTGTGAAGGGACCCGAAAGGTAGGAATTCTTACTTTTCTTTATTTCACCTTGTTAGTTTAGTTTAGTTTAGTTTATTGACACATGTACGAGATACAGTGAAAATCTTTTTGTTGCGTGCCAACCAGTTAGCAGAAAGACAATACATATTTACAATTGAGCTGTCTACAGTGTACAGATACATCGTAAAGGGAATAACATTTAGTGCAAAATAAAGTCCATTCAAGACCAATTAAAAATAGTCTGAGGGTCCCCATTGACGTCGATCGTAGCTCCGGACTGCTCTCTGGTTGTTGGTAGGATGGTTCAGTTGCCTGAACACAGCTGGGAAGAAATTGTCCCTGAATCTGGTGGGATGCATTTTCACACTTCTGTACCTCTTGCCTGATGGGAGAGGGGACAAGAGGGAATGACCAGGGTGTGACTCGTCCTTGATTATGCTGGTGGCCCTGCCAAGGCTGTGTGGATTGTAGATGGAGTCAATATACGGGAGGTTGGTTTGTGTGATGGTCTGGGCTACTTCCACAATTCACGTCTTTATTGTGACTCTAAACCAAAACTTTAAGGAATAGTCTTCTCACGACAGCTTTTTTTTATTAACTGGTTGCTGCATTTCGTAGTGTCGCCTCAATGTTTATCGCTATTTCTAAGGATTCCCTCACTACTGGTTCTGCTTCTATAACTGATACCTGCTGAGGAATGAAAAAGAACAATATCCTCAGATTCAGATTCAATTTATTGTCATTGCACTTTTCAGTACAACAAAATGGTTTAGCCTGCAGTCATACATAGAATAAATAACAAGACACACACTCAACACAGTTTTACATCCACCACAGTGAGTCCACCAGGTACCTCCTCACTGTGATGGAAGGCAAACGTCCCAAAGTCCATGTCTCTTCCCTCCTTACTCTCCCTCTGCACTGAGGTGATCCAGGCCTCTGATGTTGTGACCCAGCCGGCTGATGGTAAGTCCAGCGACCGCATCCGAGCTCCGTGAACGGGCCGGTGCAAACACCGCGGCCCGGTGCGGTCGAAGCTGCTGAAGCTGCCGCCCCCCAGTCCAGCGGACGCAGCTGTTGTTGCGGGAGTTCCGGAAAAACAGGTCACCGACCTGTGACCTGCGAGCTCCCGACGCTGCCGTCCACTGGCCCACGGCCGAGACAACTGGGCCCGCGGCCGAGTCTCCGAGTCTCCGAAGTCCGGTCGGAAGTCGGGTCGCAACGCCACCACAGCCCCGAAGTCGGCCAGCCTCGCGTTGGTAAGTCCTGGCTCTGCCTCCGGAGCCTCGAGGTCGGTCCCTGTTGGAGGCCGTCAGTTCCGCGATAAGCCTCAGCGCAGACGGAGACGGGGGATACGGCAAGAAAGGTCGCATCGCCCCGAAGGAAGAGTCAAAAAACATACACAAACATACCCCCCAAACATACACAACTAAGATAAACGAAATAAACTGTAACAGTGGGACAAAATGAAACAAAAAAAAGAAAAGACAAACGGACTGCAGCAGAGCTGCATCTGCAAGGCAGCGCCGCCACTTCCGGTGCAATATAGTGTATATATAATGGTTACTGTTTTTTCTTAATGAATTGAGTACTAGATGAAGTGCTTTGTTTATATCTATGAATAGAGTCCTGTGCTATATTCATATCTTATCAGTCTTATGAATATATGTGTGCATAAGTGCGGTGGACTTGTGTGAAAAAATAAAGACCCACACATGCAACTGGTTGACTGAAACTAATGTCAGTTTCTGCCTGCATGCCACCGCCATAATATCTTACAAACAAAATATATATTTATAAAGTGCCTTTCAAATTCCTCCTGAGGTATGTTCAAAACACCGTATAACTGATTAGGACATCGAAACATCGTCACTATTGAAATGGAGTAAAACGGCAGTCATTTTGCACACTGCAAGCTCCAAAAACTGGCAAGGTGATAATTATTAGATAATCTGTATTAGCAATGCTGAGATGGGTGAATACTGGTCATGACACCAGAGATATCTTCAAAACAGTGTCCTGTGAACTTAGGGGTCTGGATTTCCATAAGTGAAGCTCTCCCAGGGATTGCATTAAAGTGCCAGTGAAAGTTTTTGCACTCCTTTCTCTGGAATGGGACGACAAGCATTATTTGAGCTGAAAAGTAGGTGCAAATAACTAAGCCATGGTTTGTATTGAAGCTCCATCTGGACCAGTGCTCCTCCAGGGCCCCGGTTAAGAGTCATAGTGAGAGTCAGAATCATACAGTGTGGAAACAGACCCTTCTGTCCAACTTCCCCATGCCGACCAACATGCCCCATTTACATTAGTCCCATCTGCCTGGGTTTGGTTCAAATCCCACTCGACATTCTATCCATGTACCCATCTAAATGTTTCTTAAACATTGTGATAGTACCTGCCTCAATTATTTCTCCCAGCAGCTTGTTCCATAAACCCACCATCCTTTGTGTAAAAAAAGTTATCCCTCAGATTCCTATTAAATCTACCCGCCCCCACCCCCTTAATAATTAAATCACTATTTTCCACATGGATAATGGATTCAGTTCTTTGATTATCAGAAACATCACAACTGAACACGATCCAGCCCTCTGATTGCCATGAACAGGCTTCACCAGATGTTAAGTTTATTTCTGTTTAGAGGTACAACGCAGAAACAGACCCGTTGGCCACCGAATTCCCGCCGACCAGCAATCACCCCGTACACTAGCGTTATCCCACACACTAGGGACCATTTGCAATTCTTACCGAAGCCAATTAACCTACAAACCTGCATGTCTTTGGAATGTGGGAGGAAACCAGAACACCCAGTGAAAACCCACACGGTCACAGGGAGAACATACAAATTTCTTACAAACAGCACCAGGTAGTCAGGATCGTGCCTGAGTCTCTGGCACTGTAAGCCTGCAGTGAAACCGCTGCGCCACTCTGCCACCCAGTGTTTGCCAGATATCAATAGTCATAACTCATGCTAATTTTCCATTCCCTGAAAGCATGTAACTTGAACCCTTTGGCTACTCACAAACCAATACAAGCTAATTCAACACAGATCTGTGAAAACAAAGGGTAATGTCTAAACTATTCCACGTGTTACTCTTGCTGGACTGATTTCTCAAAAGATATGATAAAATTCAAATAGAGGACAGAAGGATGATTGGAATACACAAAACAGATCAGACTTGGCCATGGGAAAGTAGAAACCATGGTTATAAAAAGTCAATTTTTTATAATCCACATAATCCACTTTAAATGTTACCTGCTTAACTTTGTAGAAACAATGAGCAAAAGCTGTTCAATGTACCTTGGTACTTGTGACAATAAACTAAACTCAAAATAAACTAAAATCAACTGCAGATGCTGGTTTACAAATAAAAAGACACAATGTGCTGGAGTAACTCAGCAAGTCAGGCATCATCTTTGGAGACGTTTCGGGTTGGGATCCTTCTTACAAAAAAAGGATTCATGAATTTAATTTTCAAAGCATAAAAGTTGGTACGTGCACTAAAGTTCTGCCCACTCCAATCTATGGTTCAGATTGCAGTGCTATATTTCATGCTGTAGAAACAAGGAAGTGCAGATGCTGGTTTAGGAAAAGAAGGCACAAAGTGCTGGAGTAACTGAGCAGGTCAGGCAGTATCGCCATAGAACATAGATAAATGACGTTACGAATCTGAATAAGGGTTCCGAAGCAAATCACCTAACCATGTTCTCCAGAGATGCTGCCTGACCCACTAAGATCCTCCTACTCTTTATGTCTTTTTTTAAACCTAATACTTTATCTATTTGAGTGTTTTTGTAGTTATAAATTCATATTACAGCTTTTTACCTCGTGGCTGATTATTCAGACCAGCGAGAGAATAGCATAGCCAGTTGTGATTAGGATTTTCTGATTACTGTGAACCTTTGGTACTTCAGTGGTCAATCATATGAACAAAATACTAGCTCTAAATGGAAAACATATTCCACATATGTCATACATTGTGGTTGAAGGAAGTCAAGAACAGAAAGCAATAGAAAGTCAAGTGAAACTAACATGATGTGACCCATGTACTTCGATTAGAGGGTGTTAGCTGCAGGGAGAGGTTGGACAGACTTGAATTGTTCCCTCTGGAACTTCGGAGGTTCGGAGACCTGATAGAAGTTTGGCTGTACTAGATAATAGAGGGAATAGCTTTAAGGTGAGAGATGCACAGTTTAAAGGAAATGTGTGGGGCAACTTTTTGTTTTAACCCACAGAGGGCGGTGAGTGCCTGGAACATGCTGCCTTGGTTGGTGGTTGAGGCAGATATGATAGTGACATTTAAGAGGCTTGTGAATGCACACATGGATATGCAGGGAATGGAGGGATGTGGGTTATGTGCAGGTAGATAAGCGATGGTCTTGGCATCATGTTCGGTACAGTCATTGTGAACTGAATGGCCTGGTCTTGTGCTGTACTGTTAATGTGCTGTACTGTAATGTTTTAAGTCCAAAAAAACAAAGAATTGCAAAACTGCGTAGTGCAATTTTCTTAGGTACAAGCATCTGAAAGACGGGCAGGATGCACTTGCCACAAAATAAAACTGCTGGAAGAACTCAGCGGGTCAGGCAGCATCTGTGGAGGGAAATGGAGAATCGATGTTTCGGGTCGGGACCCTTCTTCAGACTGGTCCTGGTCAATGGACTTGCCAGCTGCCGCGGGGCTGCAGGTATCTTCTGCAGTCTGGGAACTGTTTGCAGCTGCCAATCGGGTTACGAACAGGTCACAGAAAAGGAATCCTGCCATAACGCAGAGGATGACCTGGATTAAACAGTAAAACTGCAGTACACTTGCACGCAGGGGGCTCATGGTGCTGTATTGGTACATTTGCCAGTCCGTTGTATTAATACTCCAAGGCACGTTTCATTCACTACTTTTATCACAAAATATTCACACAAAATTATTTTACCAGAGAACCCAGCAAGTTTAAAGAAAATGTGGAAACAGTGCACCAATGGGTTTGACGGGAGTACGAGAAAGAGACACGGGTGGGATTCACCCGAGTGGAGGGACAGAAGCCCGAGTGATGTGCAGGAGAGGCACAAGGGATTGCAGATGCTGGAGCAAACTGTGAAAGCATCTCAGGGTGGGGAGGAAGGATTTATCACAGTCATAGAACATAGAAACAGGCTCCTCAGCCCAACTTGCCTATTCCAACCAAGATTTAGACTTTAAGCTTTGCTATAGACTTTTGAGTTTCGACATACAGTGAGGAAACAGGCTCTTCAGCCCGCCGACACACACAGATACACACAGACAGACAGAGAGACACACACACACAAATACACACAGATACACACAAACACACACACACATAGTGGTCTAAGGAAGGGCCTCGACCCAATACATCATCATTCCTTCTCTCCGGAGATGCCGCATGTCCCGCTGAGTTACTCCAGAATTGTGTGTGTGTGAGTTACTCCAGCATTGTTCGTGTGTGTGTGCGAGTTACTCCAGCATTGTGTGTATGTGTGTGTGTGTGTTACTCCAACATTGTGTGAGTGTGTGTGTGTTACTCCAGCATTGTTCGTGTGTGTGTGTGTGTGTTACTCCAGCATTGTGTGTGTGTGTGTGTGTGTGTGTTACCCCAGCATTGTGTGTGTGTGAATCATGAATTGCAAAGACACAAGGCACTGTAGATACAAATAATGTCATACACAAGAAAGGGCAGATGCTAGTTGAAAAAAGTGAACACATGGGGCTGGAGAAATTTGGAAATGTCATCCCGTCACCCATTCCTTCTCTCCAGAGATGCTGCCTGCCCGCTGAGTTAAGAGTTCCCACGGTAGACTCACGAATCACTTAAGGTAAACACACGGGCCACCACGTTATAAACGAGTTTAAAATGTTTCAATTTTTAACTTGAACTGTAAATTTGACTCGTGGAAAAAATCAAACATGTTTGATATTTTTCACGAGTTACCAAGTTTCACGGGTACCTGCCGTTAACGCCACGAGTCGCTCGCAAGAGTTCCGACGTTCCCGCTACGTTTAGTGTACGTGATTACCGCGAGTGACAACTCTGGGTCACTCGTGGGTCAACTCGCACCGTGAGACAGGGGTTTAAGGGCCAAACGGGCAGGTTGGACTAGCGTAGACGGAGCATATGGGTCAGCATGGGCAAGTTGTACAGGTCTGGTTTCCGTGCTGTATGACTCTATGACTTTACGGCTCTAACCTTCATCCTTATTGCAAATGATTTACTTATATTGGACAGCTAGAGACACGGATGCATTTTAATACTGCCTGCATTTGGCTAGTATCCCACTAAAGTTTTCCTGTTGAGTAATTGTCAACATAATCATGCCTTTTAAACTCCATCCTCTCGCATGGCATCCACCACCCTCAGTGTCAGACCCGCTAGTGGTGGCACTTGTCTTGAAAGCAACGGAGACACCCAATAGACAATGTCACTGCGCAGTGCACACGTGGCAATAAAGAGCAACGGAACCACCTTTGCCACTGCCACTGGGCCCGCAGCGTTGCGGACTGATGGAGCGGGCGCTGCTCGGCGCAGGGATCACAGATCAATCACAGAGCGCTCGGCCATCTTTGGCTGCCAGGCCGGCACCGTCACCCGCCGGCGGGTCAGGACGTTGGAGATCAGTTCCGGGGCGGTGGAGGAGTGCGCCGGAAGCTGGGAATTTGAATCTGAGCGCCATTAAGAGCAACAAAGAAGCGCGCGCGCGCGGGGCGGTGGCGGTGGCGGTGGCGGCGCCGCGGACCGGACCGGACCGGAGCGGAGACCGACCGACAGACAGACAGAGGCCATGTCGCCGCGACGGTGAGTGGCCTCCCGCCCCGTCCTCTCCCACCCCACGGGGCCGAGGCCCGAGTGTGGAGGGGAGAGCTTGCTCACCGCCTAATGTCGCCGGCAGGCCCCGGGCGTCGGGATGTGGGGGGAGAGGAGGGAGAGCGAAGTGGAGGGACAGAGAGCGAATGATGTAGGGGTGGGGAGAGAGGGGAAAGGAGGTGGAGGAACAGAGAGAGAGAGAGAGGGAGAGGAAATGGAGAGAGGGAGAAGTTGGGAGGAAGAGAGTGAGGAAGCGAGAGAACAAGAGGGAGCTTGCAGATAGGGAGGGAGGAAGAGGTGGAAAGGGAGGGAGAAAGTGTGAGATGGAGTGAGCGAGGAAAGAGGTAGGGGGAGAGATCCCAATGCACCGAGTGATTGTAGGTATCTTGTGCAGAAGGCACACTCCGCGCCTCTATTATTGTTAAGTCCAGGTGATTGATTGCACTTTGACATTTGAAGATCCGATGACGATTGCTTTGGTTGGTTTCAAAAACCTAAGTGAGGAACTGAGGCCTACCTTCTGTTCTAATAACTGGTGATATTTCTTACACTATTTAAAAGGAATATTTTTCCAAGTTTGGGAATCTTAATTACTTGGTAATAGTTGACATTTCAATCACCAGGCCTCCACCTGAATAAATAATCTGTACTTAAAAAAAAAAGCATTCTCTGAATCTGTCATTGCAGTTCAGGGTGACTTTTTTTCTATATCAGACGACCCTCCCCCCCCCCCCCCCCCCCCCCCCCCCAACTATTCATTATTCCTTAAACCATCACATCTTTTAATCTGTAGCCACTTCTAAAATCCTCTAGTATCTTATTTTTATGTACAGAAGTTTTTGCAAAACAAATTCGCTATTCCTTTTCTTCAACTTTTGTCCAAGTTCTTGAATTTCCTGGAAAAGATTATTGTCAATGTATTAAGCATATCACAATTTACTTATTTGCTTTAAGTTCATTGCTAGGTTTGTCACAAAGTTCTTTTTTTTAGTACATTTAATATTGCATGAAGCTGGTCACCTTAGAGTCATTACATTCAATTGCTCAGAAACGGGTTGGTTTTTATATTCACCCCTCAATGTCCTATACTCCAGGGACACATTTCAGCCTATCCATCCTCCTTATAACTCGGCCCTCACGTCTCGGTAAAATTCCTTGTAAATCCTTTCTGAATCCTCTCCAGATTAATGACATCCTTCATATAATTAGGTAACCAGAACTGCACACAATACTTGTGAATGGTCTCACCAATGTTTTGTCCAGTTATAGCGTGACATTTCAAATTTTGTACTCAGTGCCTTGATCGATGAAGGCATGTGTACAAAACGCCATCTTGGTCATCCTGTCTGTATGTTATAATTTTCTGGGAGCCATGTACTTGTTCCTTGAGGTTCAACAAAGCTCTCTGGGTCTAACCATTTCCTGTGAAAGTCCTGTACTGCTTCAACTTGCCAAATGCAACAACTAACACTTGACTGATTTAAAATCCACCTGTCATTCTTTGGCTCAATTTCCCAGTTGATTTAGACCCTGTTGTAATCTTGGATAACCGTCTTCGCTGTCAACAGGCTTGGATACAGTGGATGTGGAGAGGATTTTCTACTAGCGAGTCTAGGATTAGAGATCATATCCTCAGAATTAAAGGACGTTCTTGTGGAAGTTTACATTAACTGAGGTTTTTTTTAATGTAAATGAGATACCTTGTGATGTAATTGTGGGGTGGAACACTGATGACGGGCAGTTTATGTAAATTGGATCTCATTGTGATGTCATACGCTGCAAACTGCCAGTATAGATGGAATAGATTTTTGTCAAATTGGTTTTTGTAAAGTTTAAGATGTGAATAACTTATAAAATTTACCACCAATCTGAACAAAACTTGATACACCACACCATAGGACAATGGTGAGTAAGGTGGGCCAAATTGTGCCGCTATCATGTACCGTTTTGGAGAATATATAGATGACAAACAGCAGTGGACAACTCTGATCCCTGTGGCACTCTGCAGATCACAAGCTTCCAATCTCAATAACATCTCTCACTGCTTACTACCTTCTGCGTATTGCCAGCAAGCCAATTCTGCATCCAATTGGCTGACTCACCATGGATCCCATATGATCTAACCTAGACCAGCCTTACCGTACAGGATCTTGTGAAAGGTCCTGTACAGTGGCTTTACTGTTTGATTTTCATGGGTTTTCATCTGCTGCTCCAGCTGTGATTTGGATTTTCTTAATATTCTCCGTGTGCTCCAAAAGTAACAGCTATTTCAGTTGGTGTCAATGGTTTCATGTCAAAGCTTACACCACTGGCATTCCTGGCAGTCTCTTAAAAACAAAAAAAAGGTTTAAATTACATAAAAGGTTCACATGACTGAAAACACCATGAATATTTTGCATCTAGATTTGTTTACTGAAAGTTCAGAACAGCATATATCAAACTCTTGGATAGTTCCATTATTATAAAAAGATGTCTTCGATCACGTCCGGGGCTGCTTCTTGTCAGTTGCCAGATCTGTCTTGCATTAAATGTAAAATCTTTTGCATCCTAAAATGATAGTATTCTGATGAAATGTTGGCTCTGGTGTGTTCATACATGTGTACAAAGGATCTTTCCCAAGGACAAATTAATTTCTTCGTTTTATGGATTCCACTTAAGATTTCAGATTTCCCTTTGAGATATGAAGGGTATGAAGTTTTGCTTCTATAGCTTGCGGTGGGGGGGGAGGTTGTGGTGAGGGGAGGGAAGGGAGACCGCTGGGTCCTGGTCCCTCAACGTGGGGAGGGGGAGAGAGAAGGGGGAGGAGGCGGCTAGAGAGGAGGGGGAGTGGGGGAAAGAAAGGAGGGGGGGGAGAAGGGGTTGGGGGGGGAGGGGAGAAGGGGTTGGGGGGAGGAGGGAGGGGAGGGGAGAGGGGGTTGGGGGGAGGGGAGAGGGGGTTGGGGGGAGGGGAGAGGGGGTTGGAGGGAGGGGAGAGGGGGGATGAGGGGAGAGGAGGTTAGATGAGGGGGGGTGAGAGGGGCATTGGTGAGTGGTAGAGGGGTTGAAGGAGGGTGGGGGAGGAGAGATGGGTGGGGTGGAGGTGGAGAGGGGTGGGGAGGAGAGAGGGGGGAGGGAGGAAGGAGGAGATGGGGAGAGGGTGAGGAGAGGGGGAGATGGAGAGAGGTGTAAGGAGAGGGGAGGAGGAAGGGTGGAGATTGGGGAGGAGGGGCGAGAGGGATGGTGAGAGTGGTGGGGGAGGGATGGAGAGGGATGAGGAAGGGAAAGGGGGGAGGGGGAGAGATGGGTGGGGAGGTGGGAGGGAGTGGAGCGGGGAGAGAGATGGGTGGGGTGGTGGAAGGGTAGAGGGTGAGGAGAATAGGGGAGGGGGAGATGGGAGGGGAGGGGGGGAGAGGGGGATGAGGATGGGGCGGGGAGGAGAGCGGGAGGGTGAAGTGTGTGAGATGGGTAGGGGGAAGGAGAGAGGGGAAGAAGGGGAGAGGGAGATTAGAAGAGGTGGAGGGGAGAGAAGAGGTGGGGGGGGAGAGAAAAGGTGGGGTGGAGAGAAAAGGAGGGGGGAGGAGAATAAGAGGTAGAGGGTGAAGGGGAGTGGAAGGGAGGCGAGAGGGTGGTAGAGGTAGAGGGGAGGGGAAAATACAATTTAGTTCATAGAAAATAAATAAAACAATGCAGATCAGTAAGGATTGAAATGAATTATTTTAAAAATAACACTTGCCTTCTTCAGGACAAAATGTGAATCTGGGAAAGTACAACATGGCAAGGCTTTGTTTTTTTATTTCACTCCATCTAGAGTTTTCTGTCATTGTTGAGTGATAGATGCAGCAACAATTGTCAGTCGGTAAATCCCAAACTTGTAGCAGGACCAAATGATATTTGGCATAATTTTGTGGGAATGCTAGCAGTTCCTTTTTGATTCACCAGCTTCACCTCTTGTATTGGATCCCTCTCCAATATTAAATGGACCTTATTTGTTAAGAAAGTGTTCTATTTCTTTTATCAAACATTGTTATATTCAAATATTTTAAGCCATGGTAAAGCCAAGACTGGATTATTCCTCTTGTGTCTATCTAATATGACTCATTCCTCTCAGAACAAAAAAAATGAATTGAAATCCCAAGCCTTCTGCTTCAGTTTTGATTCTTGCACATTGAACCAGCTGTTTGTGATTATGTTCTGATATATTGTATAAACCTTTTGAATTTCACTTCATGTCTTATCAATAATGCTGCCAACCATGATGTTAATTTTCTTGATGCATTGTGTATTGTTAGATGAATTGTCAAAGTCAAATTTATTCGTCACATGCACCAACGAAGGTACAGTGAATGAATTTGCCATGCGATACAATTCAAAAAAGAACACAGGTTTATGCAATATATCAGTACATAATCACAAACGCCTGGTTCAATGTGCAAGAATCAAAACTGAAGCTGAAGGCTTGGGATTTCAATAGATTTTTTTGTTCCGAGAGGAATGAGTCATGTTAGATGGAAGGTTCTAATTTTAACACCAACTTTAATGGAGTTTTGATGTGTTTGTGATGATTTTTTTGTTAACTATAAAACTAATTTATTTTAATAGAATTCACAATTTTCTGCTCATTGTCTTGTTGATTTCCTTTGGTATTACAAATGGAAAATTTGAATCACGTGTGATAGTGAGAAAGGATTGGTGCAGATTGTTAATAATTAGGTCAAAGTGCAGAGATCATTTCATTACATTTGAATAGCTTCTGTCCATATGTTACTTTAATTTTTATTGGAGTTAAGTAGCACAACCCATTTAGTTTTGGAAACATGATGATTTGAGTTGATTGATTACTCTGAGGTACAGGTTGAAAAGGTACGTAGCTAAAGGACTGCATTGAAATCAATGGCATGAGAGCATGCATTCAGCACGTTAGATAACATTGCCAGTGTCAACCTTTACCTATGGAACCTAGAGGTGGCATTGCGAAGTGTGAAAAATAAACATGGCAGCAAAACTTTGCTTGCAAGAAGTGTTGGGAAGTAAAGGTACTTGAATTGAAACTGTTCAATGAACAACTTGGATCTTGGATTTGTAGTACATTTGAATGATGTGCAGTTTTTCATTTACATTGAATTATTTGAAGTACAGAATGAATAATCTGTTCCGGTGATGTATTTAGAAACTAGATATAGATATTTTTGGTACATTAGATTAATATTGGTCTATAATCCCAGCAAAATACATTAAAATTGACTCTCCAATAATTGATAGGTTCTGTCTTTAGAAAGTGATCTTATAAGAAATACCAATACTCTCTCAAGTTAAGCTGCACATGTTTGAAGCTATGCGTCCTTAAACAAGGCACAAATTGGATCTTTGAAATTATACTATTTATTCTGCAATGGAATTTTCTTCCCCTTTTGATATTTCTATTTTCTTTTCTCATCTACCTGGGTGAGAGCTATAGAAATAGTAAATGTTTTTTTGTGTGCTGGATATCTTGTGTATGGGCAAAGGTTGGATTTTAACTTCTATGGGAAGGGAATAGAAACCAGCCCATTACATCAAAGCAGCATTTTGGTCATATGTGGTGTTAATGTGCTTCAAAGTGAAACTCTCCAGTGGTTTGAGCCATATCTCACCCAAGGGGAAATGGATGTGGTTTTCAGAGAACAATCATTTTAGCCACAGAATATCACTGCAGGATTTCTTTGGGAGAGGTTTTGTCCATGACTGAAACCCTATTTCCCCCCAGGACCTTCCATTATAAGGTCAATAGTGGGAATGTTGATGTTACTGTCTCAGTGCAATATACCATTCTGACACTTGTACTTAAGTATGATGTTGCCTTTGTATAATAGGATTTATAACTGAACTATATGTGTATTTTTACAATACTGGAGAGATTTTGAGGAACATGATTACTATTCAGATTTTTACACCCAATACATTGTTCTTAACAAAAATCTACTCATCATCTGAAACCTTATAAATAACATATAAATTAGATAGCTTCAAGACCGAAAGTCAAAAACTTTTTTTCATGACAGACAAATTTTCATTGTTTTAACACATTTTTAACACCAAAAATGTGACGTAAAAACACCGCCACATTTAATCATGAATATTTAATTCATAAATAAACCTCATATGGCCCCTCATACATATATGTTTTGATAATGATCTAGGGAAATATCTTCAACAATACCAGGAGAAAAATACAGTAACATGTCTAGTATTCTGCCTAGCAAAGATCCCGTAACGGTCGTTGTGTTTGGTGTCCATTGTCACAATGACCGTTATTGGGGTCGGTACCTCCGTAAGTTAAACCATGGAGGCTCCAAACTGCTTTTCACATAGCCCTAGTGAGGTAACCTATGGTAGTAGTGATTTTTGGGTGAGTTAATCATTTTTTCTCGTATTCAAGATTTAAAATATTTTTAAAGCCAATAAAAACATTTTTGGGGGGGCAAAAATTGGTCATCAAAACTAAGAAACTGAGCCAATCTTCAATTTGACAACATACTGTCTGTTGTTTGCCTTTCGTATGGACCAAGTCGCTAACTTCATTGCTTCGTGTCAATTTCCGGAAGCTCCACAACGACTGCCAGAGACATTTTACTTGCTAAAAAATCATCCCAAATCAAACCTTCTGACGAATCATCGACCATCGATATAGTTCAAATCCATAAGGTAATGTGCTGCTTTTTCTATCTATGAATATATGTCACTGTGAAATGCTCGATTTTCCTCTCAAACTGATATTGAGATGAAGGACCGCATTTGTGTTTGTGTACGTGTCAACCGCAACGTCTGTTACATAGAAAAGCATTTCTTTACTTCGTCCGATAAATTATAGACCATTTAACTTTTTGGTTACGGTTAATATCATCAAGGAGGTATCAGTGAATAAGTCTGCAATTATTTAGTTTTGTATAAGATCACATTGGTGAAAATGTTTGGTTTTCACTAATAATGTTACGTTCGTTTTCTGGGACACAAAACCTTTGAGAGTCCACCGCAACGTACGTTTGTGTGCATGATCGTGACAATCGATTTTCATTTTTATTAATTCCTTAACTATTATAATTTTCTAGACAGGAAGTGAGCGAGTTTCTCTCTAAATTATTCTTGGGATGCTGTAGTTTTATGTTCACTGTGTGTTTTATTTTTCTATAAATTTGATGCGTAAAACGTTCGTTGCTTGGACCCGATTATATTTATGTCCTCGGTACAAACGTTGCGTGTTCCAGTTGGACATAAGAATAGACACGACTCTTGACTAAAGGGTGCATTTTCTATATTTCATAGTCTTCATTTCTTTTAAGGTTTTTTTTAAATTAGATGTATGTATCAAATACGACTTGGTAATTTATTTATGTGATCACTGGACTTATCACAAATATCACATGAAAAGCTACGTGGGACCATATCTGTAATCCCATGTACTTATTTTAGTGTTAGAAATCTTATTAGGTTTTTGGGGGGGGGGGGGGGGGGGGGGGGGGGGGGTTTGGCAGAGGTCCAGGCCTACCCCATTTCAAATACTCTAATTCATTTTCCTAGTTCTTCTTAATTCTGCAATTTTTAGGGGGTGGGGGGGGGATTTTTTTATGGGAGAATTTTTGTCTCTTTCATTTTCTTGCCATTATTAAAGATTTTCTTATCATATTCCTTTATTTTAGCGATGGTTGATTATAGAAATTGAAACGGTGTCCATGATAAATTTATGCTATCTGAGGAATAAATGATAGAAACCCATAGATTCTAATTCCAAGGTTTTTTCTTGTTTTGTTATTATACAGAGTGGATCTTCGTAAGCATAGAACGGCGAGCACCAAACCCCCTAGATGTGCTAGCTGTTCCAGGAGATTCAGAGCAGAACAAAAAAAACACAGAAGATGACGGCAGCTGAAAGGCAGAGAGCATATAGACACAGTGAAAAAAAATCCAGAAAAATACAAGCAGCCGAAAGAAGGAAACCGGTTGCATTGTTAGCTATAGAGAATGAACAGAAAACCTTTGAGGGACAACAGTGACTTTGCAACCTCCGCAATTCACTGTTGCACTGAACACCACAGTCCCACCCGGCTCGGACCTGCCTCGCAAAGAGTGGGTCGACCTGAACCAGCTCTGTACAGGGATCGGCTGGTTCAATGCCAACATGCATCGATGGGGGCTGCGTTCATCAGCAGCCTGCGTGTGTGGAGCAGACCAGCAAACAGCGCAGAACGTCATTTTCGACTGTGCTGTCCTCCACCCCCCCTGGTGGAGGGATAGACCTCAACAGCACATTGAACTGGCTACAGTGCCTGGAGGGCATTACATAATTTCTGCTGCCCCAAATGCAAGAAGAAGAAGAACAAGAACAGAGAGACAGAGACTTATGTAAGCAACGATCAGTTGCGTTCAGAGGAAGACTGAAAGCCTCTGGTACCAAGCCTGCTCCAAAACAAACAAGGAAGGCAACACTTGCACAGGCTGAAAAGTGGAGAGAATACAAGAGGAAAGAAAGCAGCAATGCCAGCACATAAAAGACAACGAGTAAACGAAAGACATAGAGCACTGTATGCCCTGAAGGAAGCGGAGAAGAAGGCGGAGGAGGATAAAGCATCTCGAAACTTGGAAAAAACGCCCTTGCCTTTCACAAGTAAAAATGCAAGATGGAAAGCTATAGGTCATTGCGAATTCTACCATGATCACCTGATAAATTTGCTGCGATACTGTCTTCTGTCGTTGGAAAGAGCACACCAAGGAGAAAGTCAGCACTGAGAAAGAAATGCATCCTTAGCCGAAGCTCGAAGAAGAAACTTGCGTTCTCCCGCAAACACTTGTTGAAAAATGTGCTAAAGCAAATTAGGGACAAGAGATCCAAGAGGTACCTACAACTCCAAAGACTTTTACACCAAGCCACAGTCGTAAAGAATAAACTTAGAAAAAAGGCCACATGCAAACAACTTGAGCTGGAAATTCCTATCCAGTACATCTAACCACACACCAGAAACAAAGATCTGACACCCAGGATGATAGCACCAAGGTTCGAGTGCGGTCTTTCTATCTAAGAGTTGATGTTTCAAGAGAATTAAACCCCTGTCTCACAGTGCGAGTTGGCCCACGAGTGACCCCGAGTTTTCACTCGTGGTGGTCACGTACGATGAACGTAGCGGCAACGTCAGAACTCGCGCGTTCAACTTGTCCACTCGTGGCGCTAACGGCAGGTACTCGGGAAACTTGTTAACTCGTGAAAAAAATCAAACATGTTTGATTTTTTCCACGAGTCAAATTAACTGTTCAAGTTAAAAATGGAAACATTTAAACTCGTTGCAGTAACGTAATGGCCCGTGCGTTTACCTTAGTGTCTCGTGAGTCTATCGTGGGAACTTTTTTATAATCTGAAAGGGACTGAACCAAAGTAGTATAATATGTATATACATATTATATATATTTCAATTCCAACCCCGAAGCAATTGAGAGGCGATTTCTTGGGGCCGTGTAATTTAACGTGTGTCTTTGCTTTTAAAAGTGAAGCTGTTTAATTGTTTACGCTGCGCTGTGTTTCATGTTGGGGGAGAGTGCTGCTGTTACAATGCTTTCGATTTTATACTGCCCTCCCCCTTCCACAGAAAAAAATGCCTAAATTTTTCTTTGTGCCCGCTCTCCTGGGAGCAATCCAAACCAGGGGAACAATGAACCCTCAGAGGGCTTCGCGTTCCTTGCTCCTATATATGGACCTCGCTCGCTCGCAACTGTATGAGCGCTCGATCAACCAGACATCGGCCAACACGGAGGCCTGATTACTGAAAACAAAGTCAACTTGTACCAGACCTCATCATCTTCCTTCCGACAACCCGTAACCACGGCACCACACTTTCAACAGAAAACTTAATATTTAAAGAATATATTATGGGACATTGGATTGTCTGAAGAAGGGTCCCGAGCAGAGACGCCACATATGTGTGTGTGTGTGTCTGTGTGTGTGTCTGCTGTCGGGTCCCGGCGGCCGCTCAAATTTAGTCACCCGAGCTGCTTCCTTCCTCTGAAGTGGCGGCCAGTCCTGCTGTCTCTGTGTGTGTGTGTGTGTGTGTGTGTGTGTGTGTGTGTGTGTGTGTGCCTCTGTCTGTCTGTGTGTATCGGTGTGTGTGTGTGTGTGTCTGCTGTCGGGTCCCGGCGGCCGCTCAAAGTCACCCGAGCTGCTTCCTTCCTCTGAAGTGGTGGCCAGCTGCTGTCTGTGTGTATCTCTCTCTCTCTCTCTCTCTCTCTCTCTCTCTCTGTGTATGTGTGTGTGTGTGTGTCTCTCTCTCTCCCTCTCTGTCTATCTGTGTGTGTGTCTGTTGTCGGGTCCCGGCGGCCGCTCAAAGTCACCCGAGCTGCTTCCTTCCTCTGAAGTGGTGGCCAGCTGCTGTCTGTGTGTATCTCTCTCTCTATGTGTGTGTGTGTGTGTGTGTGTGTGTGTGTGTGTGTGTGTGTGTGTGTGTCTCTCTCTCTCCCTCTCTGTCTATCTGTGTGTATCTGTGTGTGTGTCCTGCTGTCGGGTCCGGCGGCCGCTCAAAGTCACCCGAGCTGCTTACTTCCTCTGAAGTGGCGGCCAGTCCTGCTGTCTGTGTGTATCTCTCTCTCTCTGTGTGTGTGTGTGTGTGTGTGTGTGTGTGTGTGTGTGTCTGCTGTCGGGTCCCGGCGGCCGCTCAATGTCAGTCACCCGAGCTGCTTCCTTCCTCGGAAGTGGCGGCCAGTCCTGCTGTCTGTGTGTATCTGTGTGTGTGTGTGTCTGCTGTCGGGTCCCGGCGGCCGCTCAATGTCAGTCACCCGAGCTGCTTCCTTTTTTAAAATTATTTAAAATAGAGATCCATTGCAAAAAAGTATTTAAAAACATAAAACAACAAGAAATGCACTTACCACGTTATTGGTTACTGGAGGATGCGCATTTTCCCTTTGTAGGTCATATCAATGGATGCCGCCGCGCTGAAATAACTCAAAGCCACAGGATGGAGATGTATTTTAACATTGTTGCTTTATTAAAACATACCTTCATTCACGGTTGGCTCAAGAGTAACGGGAGAGGAACATGGTAACTCGGGAGAGGAAGTTGGAGCATCGCAGCAATGACATACCCGTGGGAACTCGGTTACACACTTGATCATAAACTTGAAGTCTCGTGCACAACCACGAGTCTGTCACTCGGGGTACCTCGTGGGTCAACTCGCACCGTGAGACAGGGCCAGTACCTTGCAGGGCAGCAGCAGATACTTTCAAGAGAGTCATGGAGTGTTTGCTGAAAAAAGCATACTCTTTGTTCTGTGAAGAAACTCCATCTTCGATGATCAGCTTCAGTGCTTTCTACAAGCTTAAACCAAAAAACATCAGACCCATGTCAGCTACAAAGCTGTACCAGTGTGTGAATACTGTTTTTCTTACGTAACACACGTCGCGGTGTCCACTCAGATGGATGCAGTATTCTCTTACATGATCAGGTGAATGAAGTGAAAACGGTGCTTCCAATTTTATTGTTCCATGTGGTATTAATTAACATGGAAAGGAATAAGAAATACATGCACTTACTGTGCCAACCAGATCACTGATGGACATCACACGACAACCGTTACACAAAATGTATTTGTGTATACTGATGCCATTTTCGGAAACTTGCCATCAATATGCTATCTTTTCTTATATTTTTTGTTGATACTATGTTAGTCATGAACCCAATAAAGTATTTGTCAACTTTTTTGAAGGAATTTGAAATTTGACCCCCTTTGTCACATTATTGTGTGCCAGTATTGTAAAAAGACACGTAAACAAAATAGAATTTCACTGTATCTAGGTACTTGTGACAATAAGGTACCATTGAACCATTGATTGATTCAGAATTCAATTAGCCTTTTCTCTGCAAATAAAATAACCTAGACAATATTATGACATGGAATGATAAGCGAGTTGCGCATGCCCAGGTCAGAGGTCACTATGCATAAACATTTCTGGAAAGTAGTTGAGCTGTGTACAAAGAGACCTTCATTTCTTCCGTTTTTTTCCCGCTTTGATTCTTCTAGGTAAGAAAATACTGCTTTCAAACTGAATTAGTTGTATTTATTGTTCTTTTGTTAAAAGATAAGATTATTTTGTCGTTGTTATTGCTTTACTAGACCAAGGGGTGGCCTGTTGGGTCACATGCGTGGTTGCGGGGGGGCAGAACTAATCACCAATCACACAGGGTGGGGAGGGGGGGGTGTGAGTGTGGGAGACAGAGAGGGAACACCACATTAAAGAGAGGGGGGGGAAAACAATAAAAGCAGAGAGGGGAAAAAAAAGGGACAAAAAATAAAAGAGAGGCCAAACTAAAAATAAAGAGAGGAAAAAAAAAAAAACACACTAAAAGAGCAGGAAAAAAATTCCAAAAAGAGAGGAAAAAACAAAAAAAAAAATAAACGAGAGGAAAAAATAAAAGAGAGGAAAAAAAATAAAAGAGCGAGAAAAAAAAAAAGGCCAAAAAACCAAAGAGAGGAAAAAAATAAAAGAGAGGAAAAATTAACAGAGAGGCACAACAAATAACAAAGCACCCCTCTCTTCCCCCCACCCCTCTCCCCCCCACCCCTCTCTTCCCCCCCACCCCTCTCTTCCCCCCCACCCCTCTCTTCCCCCCCCACCCCCCCCCACCCCTCTCTTCCCCCCCACCCCTCTCTTCCCCCCCCCCCACCCCTCTCTTCCCCCCCCACCCCTCTCTTCCCCCCCCACCCCTCTTCCCCCCCCACCCCTCTCTTCCCCCCCCCCACCCCTCTCTTCCCCCCCCCCACCCCTCTCTTCCCCCCCACCCCTCTCTTCCCCCCCCCACCCCTCTCTTCCCCCCCCCCACCCCCCCCCACCCCTCTCTTTCCCCCCCCCACCCCTCTCTTCCCCCCCCCCCCTCCCCCCCCCCACCCCTCTCTTCTCTCCCCCCCACCCTCTTCTCCCCCCCCTCCACCCTCTCTTCCCTCTCCCCCCCCCCCCCCTTCTCCTTTCCCCTCCTCGCGGGGAGGTGGCCGGGAACCGTCAGCTGCGCCTCTCTCCTTGTCCAATGGCTGTCAGTTGGCCCCCTCGGTGCCGGTGTGGGCCGAGCGCCGGTTATTGGCGGGGATGCACACTGGGTGCTGCGGTGGCTTGGCAGGACAGGCTGGGCTGCTGAGTTGAGCTGGGGTTGGCGCTTCTTCTCTGTGCTGGCTGTCGGCCTGGGGCCGCTGGTGTCGTCCGTCTGCGGCTGTCGATTGGCCCGGCGGGACAGACATAGTTGAGCTGGGGTTGGCGCTTCTCTGCGCTGGCTGTGGGCTTGGTGCCGCTAGTGTCGGTTCGGGGTCGCCCCAGACTGCCGGGTGGGTGGGGGCGGTCCAGTGGCGGTTCGGCATTGCTTGCAGCGACGGGGACCCGGGTTCGATCCTGGCTGAGTGTGAGTTGCGGGTCTGTGTGCGCGCTCTCCCCCGTCTCCCACTCGCATCTGCCCCCTCTCTCTCGCTGTTACACCACGCTCTCCTGCTACCTGGTCCTTTGGGGGGGATGAGGAGTTGACCATTTATGGGAGTCTCTCTGGATTCTAGAATTTCATTGCTCATTTGTATTCATCGATGAGGCTGAAGAATTCTATTTTGAAATGGGCAGAATAGTGAAAATCGACCCAGAAACTATCATCGTTGTGTTCCAGTCTGGAATACATGAATTTTCCTATAATGTGACCACACAGCACAGCAGTTCCTCAAATTAAATATATTTTTACACATAAATTATGAATAAAGATAAGAATTTATACACGGTTTCTTCAGCCAGCGCTTCGTTCGCTTTTTCTTTAAGGTGAATGACCTATGACAAATCCCATGATTCCTTGCATTTTTCGGAATACCGAACTTTCTTATTAATGGCAAACGATATCCATGCTCCGAAATTAAAGTCAGCGATGTTCCCCAAGAAGAGAGCTTACCCACCACACTTAGACAGCTGTATACCTGTCATTACACACTGTACATCACCTTCTACCTGCAGTGCAGGGGCTATTTTTATCCAGGTAATGTACAGTTTGTGTTTGTTTATCCCTCAATATTTATATCTGTTTTACCTAGGAGGTTTACGAAGTCCAACGCTAAAATTAACGATGCCACAAAGGAAAAACAGCAGCTGCAACTGAATCAAAATCCTTGTGAGTATTGCTGATGTGTATCTGCTGTCTTCATTTTCATAGTGGAGAAAGCACAGTCGGGTAATTTTAGATCTCATGCATTCATTGTTTGTGATGTACTCTTATATGGTTGGACCATATAAGCTTAGAGGATGTTGAGCCTCTGCATGGCTTTTACAGAGAGGGAGTTTATCACAAGCATCTTCCCAATGATTATGTATATCAGAATGTATTGAAATAATTAATTTACTGATAATGCAAAAGTAAGAGGGAATTTAAGGGGCCATGTCGCAGCAGTCGAGTTGCTGCCTTACAGCACTAGAGATCCAGGTTTGATCCTGACTTCTGGTGCTGTCTGTACAGAGTTGGTACGTTCTCCCTGTGACTGTGTTTTCTCCAGGTGCTCCAGTTTCCTCCCACACTCCAAAGATGCATAGGTTTGTAGATTAATTGGCTTTGGTAACAATAGTAAATTGCCCCTCGTGTGTAGGATGGTGCTAATGTGTGGGGTGATCGCTGGTCGGCACGGACTCGGTGGGCCAAAGGGTCTGTCTCCCTGCTGTGGCTCTATGTCCCAAGTCTAAAGGTGTGAGGATATCAAGAGCGACTAAGCTGAGTGAGTGGACAAAGATCTAGCAGGTGGAGCATGATGTGGAATGTTTTTGTTTTATGATTGTGGAGAAAAATAAAGCACATAATCTAAATGACAAGGGGGTACAAAGTTCTTAAGGTACAGATGGATTAGATGTGCTATTGCTTGATTTACAAAAGGCTATCATGCAGGTATAGCAAGTGATTAGGAAATTCATAATTATTTTGCTTATTACTTGTGGAAGTACACGTTGGAAGGTTGTCCTCAAATTATAAGGGATAATAATGAAATCACAATATAATATTGGTCTTCACTTTAAGAAAGAATGGTTAGGGGTAGAAGCAGTTCAGAGAAGGTTTACTAGACACAACTGGGGTAGGTAGGTTGTCTCATGAATGAAATCTAAATGGGCTAGGATTGTATTTACTGGATTTAAGAATGTCGGAATTTGATTGAAGCATTAACTTTTGGGATGTTAACAAGGCAAATGTGGTATAATCTAGTAAAAGGGTGATTTTATTTTGAAGTCACAAGAGTAAGAAAGATGGAATTATACTTTCTTAGTCTTTTGCATCTGCCTTGGTCTTTTAAGGCAAATTCTTGATAAACAAGGGGGTCGGTTAACGTGGATAGACTGGAATGTAGAGGTTAAGGTGACGGGGAGATCAGCCATGATCTGATTAATTGACGAAACAGGTTTGGAAGGATAAGAATCCAATTTATACTCATAATAATCTGAAGTTAGTCATTGGGTTCACTTCATAGATTCAAAGAGATCCATAAGAGTTTGGCCCAACTTGTCTGTGCTGACGCTAATTCCATTTGCCTGTTTTTGCCCCACATTCCTCCAAACTTTTCCTATCCACATACCTGCACAAATGTCTTTTAAACATTGTAATTGTATATCCTGTGTTACTTTTTCTGGCAGCTCCATGCATATACTCATCCATCAGTAAGGAAAATCTGACCCTTTCGATAAACTCTAGATCTTTCCCCTGTCATTTTAAGGCTAGTTTTTGACTCCCCTATGCTTGGAAAAAGACTATGGCTGTCTACCCTATCTATGTCCCGCATGGTTTTATATACCTCCATCAGATCACCCCATGAACCAGGAAAATGGCCCCAGCCTATCTAGAATCCACCTACTGTAAGAATCTGAGACCTGCAGGAATCTTGGACCCATTGAATGAATGGAAAGCTATAGCTCTTCCTGCTCTATCTTCTGAATCCTCATTCACAGTTGCACTCTATTCTCCACACCAACTGATTAAGTCCTTAATATGATGCATGCTTGGGACTTTAGGTGCCAGCCAGGTTTTCCACACTTTCAGGTGTTATTTCATTAATGTTCCCAATGCACTTCCAGTGGACCAGTTAAGTTCGAAAGCAGAGTGGGAACTGTGATCCGAGTGTGTTGGAAGGGAGCGTGGCAAATATGCTATCTCCACCTGCTTCCTATATTCACAATATACTGCTTGCCTTGTATTTTCAATGGCAATTAAAGTTTCTAACTGCTAGTTATAATGTTAATTACTATTGAGTCTTGTTGCTTTGGTTTTAAACTGATGAATTTAGTTATCCTTTGTGCACGTGGTTATAATTGTTTGTGACTCATGCAATACACCTGTCAGCTATCCTCAGCTATACTTTGATTATTTTCACATTTCCCAAATTTTAGATTTGAGGTATCACTTCATTTCTACATTGAAGTGCTACAATATTTATATTTTCTTCAATTATTGATAACTTTTTTATTTTATCTAAGGAAAAAAATTAACTTTTAATATACCTTGAACTTGTCAGTAGAAAAAAATACAAATATACATAGTTTATAGTTTGTTTTCTTTCTTGTAGCATTATCACATCAAAATTGAAAGCAATTATGCCTATCTTCAATCATGAGGGTCGCTGTAAAATGCAGCAATTTTGATATTGCACTATAGAAAACTAGATGGCTATAGATGCACCATATTTTGAGTAAATAAAACCATGTGTATAATATCTTCCACTTTCTGCAGTTTAAGGGCTGCTTGTAATACCACTTTTCCATACGCTCCCCTCATCGAAAGTGAAGCTCCCAAAAATTATAGTGATTTGAGGCAGGTTGGCAGAAGAATTGCTGCTCACAAGAGATGGCTAGGAAAACAAAGCTGGAATGAGACTAATCTTCCGAAGTGTTTTTGTTGTTGCAATTGCAACGGATTCAAAGTGTTTTCAGGCGATGGGTTAGACTGTTTTAATTTGAGATAATTGCTGTGTATTTGATTTATTTTCTTGTAGCCTGTGCATTTTGTCGACGGAATGATGACTGCCCTGAAAAATATGGCGAAAAGATGACCTACGGTGGGATAACACTGCATTACTACTGTTTAGTAAGTTGAAGTAATTATTTAACTTATTTTCCTTGTTTTTGGTTAAATGGTTTACTAAATAGTGAAATACCTGGAGGGCGTGGATGTGGAGGTACTCCTAGGTGGTTTGATTGATAAATACACCAAAAGTGCAGATAAAATAAAGTGCAGTGCAGCAACGAGATAGGTTGGAAGATCGGGAATTTGTCCTTCGTGAGTGAGAGGTCTATTCCAGAATCTGATAACAGCGGGGAAGAAACTTTTCTTGAATCTAATGATACCTGCTTTCGTATCTTCTGCTGGATGGGAGAGGGAAGATAAAAGGTTGACCAGGATGTGGGTGGCCCCTGATCATGTTGACTGCTTTTCTAATGCAGTATGAAGTACAGATGATATCGATGGGGATGAGGGGGAAATGGGTGGAGCCTTGTTTAAGTAATGGACTGGATGGTGTTCACAAGTCTCTGCAATTTCTTGCAGTCCAGGGCAGAACAAATGCCATTTGAAGCTGTGATGCATACAATAGGATGCTTTCTATGGTGCCTCTCTAGAAATTAAACAGTCATTGGAGCCACATCAAATTTCCTGAGCCTTCTGAGGAAGTAGAGGTATCAGTGTGCTTTCTTGACTAATGTCATTATGGTTGGGCCAGGACAAATTATTAGCGATATTGAAACCAAGGAACTTGAAGCTCTCAACCATCTCCACTGCAACACCATTTATAAAGACTAGGGCATGTACAAAGCTTGTTTTCTTAACACCATGCAACAGAGCTCTCTAACTCCTTCCTGTACCCTGTCTCATCACTATTTGAAATCCAGCCCATTATGGTGGCATCATCCACAGCTTAATCCACAAATTTGTAAATGGAGGTGGAGCAGAATTTGGCCACACAGTTGTGAGTATTAGGCTGTGGGCCGAGGAGCTTTCTCGTTCAAGTTCGTGACCCAACTCACGGAACTACCTGAATTTTTAACATATTGTGTAAAAATATATAAAACATACATGAAACTCGTCAAGACCAAAACCTGCACATTTTTTTGAAATATGGGAAAAACTTCCAATTTTCCGAGTAGTAATTGTCCAATCAATGCACGTTTGACATTGAGGTCGGACGCAAATTGACCAATCCCGCGCTTTTTTTTATGGTCGCTAGGCAGCGAGGACCCTGGGATCATGGCTGCCTCCTCATTACATCAAATCAATAACAAGGTTTCCAAGGAATAAAGGTAATGCTGACCTTGCTGATGATTTTGTTTTTCAATTGATTTATCTTTATAAAGTTATAATATGAACTATTAAATAAAAATGATAAATAACAAATGTAGAGCTAGGATTAGGGTTAGTCTGTCGGTCAGGCTTGTCCGTAGGCCGATGGATGCTGTGGAGGATCGGTCGGGCTGTCGGCCCGCCGGTGGATGGTGAGAGTGGCCGGGCCGCCAATGAATGGTGAGAGTAGTCGGATGGCCGGTGGGGGCTGCGAGTGGTCGGACGGCCGGTGGATGCTGCGAGTGGTCGGACGGTCGGTGAATGCAGCGAGGGGTAAGTCGGGCTGTCGGTAGGCCAGTGAATGCTGCGAAGGGACGGTCAGGCAGTTGGTAGGCCGGTGAGTGCTGCAAGGAGTCGGTCGGGCTGTCGGCCGGCCGGTGTTGCAGCGAGCGTGTGGGCGGACTAACGGAGCCGGCGCTATGGGGATTCTGAAGGCGGCCCGGGCGGCGTGCAGGGCAGTGCTGCTCCTCATCATCATCACCACGACGATCCAGAAGGGCATGCTGGCCGAAATGGACTCGCTGAGCGGCCACACGTACGGAGCCCACAGCCGGTCCCAAAGCGGCTCCAGCTCAAGTCGTGGGCAGCTCTGGAAGGGGGGCGAGTTAGGGTTAGTATAAGGTTGGGCATTTTCCTATCAGTGGAAGATGCCGTAGTCTGCCCCTGTCCCACTATGGCCCTGACCCCCACTCTGCAACCTGGCATTCAGTGGGGTTCAGTAAACGGGGGAACCCAGAAGAACTGCCCTCACCCATTAATTAGGCTGGTTCAGGAGCCGGACCTCTGCGACAGTCTCATGGAAAATACACACTCACAATTATATTAATTATTATTTTTATATAATATAATTATATATGATTACAGTCATATTCGCAAGTCATATATATATATATATATATATATATATATATATATATATATATATATATATATATATATATATATATACGTGGTCTCATATATGTGTGTGTGTGTATGTATGTGCTCTGGTGTGTGTATATATATATATTTATATATATATTTATATATATATATATATATATATATATATATATATATATATATATATATATATATGTATATATATATATATATGTGTATATGTGTGTGTGTGTGTGGTTTAAATAGACAGCAACACGGAAATAGGCTCCCCATGATGTAATATGGGCATTGGACTCTAGATGCCGCTTTTTTAAATCTCATTTTCTAATTAGTTTAATTAATTAATGTGCAACTTTTGGCACTGACGAGTTATGACTTCTCTGTTATATTTTATCAAAATCTGCAAAATTTCATGTAGTTCTGCGACATGTCAGTCAGTCAATTTTATTTGTGTAACACATTTAAAAACAACTCGCGTTGACCAAAGTGCTGTACATCAGTGCAGGTACTAATGAGGGTGTAGAAATAGGTTTTGAGTCTGGACTTAAAGGATTCGATGGAGGCTGATGCTGTTCCACAATCTAGGTGCTGCAACCCCAAAAGCGCGGTCACCCCTGAGCTTAAACCTAGGCCGCGGGATAGTCAGTAGCCCCAAGGCGGCTGACCTGAGGGACCTGGAGGTAGAATGGTGGGTTAGAAGATTTTTGATATTTGGGAGGGGGGGGGGGGGGGGGGGGGGGGGGCAAGCCCGTTAAGGACTTTGTCACGTATAAGAGGAGCTTGAAGTTGATTCTGTACCGTACTGGGACATGGGTCACGAAAGTTGATTTCTAGACACATTTTTGATGCTCGGCTCAGCCTATGTATAGGGAATATAATTGGGGACTAATAATGCAGCTTAGCGGGGCACCAATGTTGTGAACAGTCATGAAGACTGCTTTGTCCCTTATTCTTGCCGATTGCGGTCTGTGGGTCAGGAAGTCAAAGATCCACGTGCGGAGGGGATGTTTGGTCCTGAGCCCAGGAGTTTCAATTATGGTGCTGAAGGCGAGTTATAGTCAATAATCTATTCTCTTATGTATGTCCAATAACATTACAGATAATTTAAGTGGCTAACAATCAGTGCATCCTCCTTCTGTTCAGCAATTTCCTAGAAAACCTTAAGATGCATGATGGAGATTAAGACATTTCCAGGTATAACCATTTTTCAATAAGCAAATTGAAGTAGGATGATTTATTTTGGTGATTTAATTTCTTCAATGTTCAGATGCAACTGAGTCTGGATCATAAAGCAGATAAACACGCCCCGGGGTTTTCTAAGGCACAGTGGCGTGCGGTAGAGTTCCCGCCTTGCAGTGGCAGAGACCTAGGTTTCATTCTGACCACGGGATCTGTCTGTATGGAGTTTATATCTTCTCCCTGGTTGATTTTCTCTGGGTTCTCCAGTTACATTCCACATGGTGCGTGGGACATAGAACTAGTGTACGGGGTGATCAATAGTCAGCAGCGTGGACTCAGTAGGCCGAAGGGCCTATTTCCATGCTATATCTCTTTAAAAAGTCTACAAAAATCTCTTCAAAAACTCTTTAAAAAGCCTGCACCAAAGATAAGTGATTACCTGCAGCAACGTCAATAGTTTAAAATTAACTTTTGAAAGATACAAGTTGTATTGAATTTTATTTTTATTGCGGTCACATAATCAGAATAACTATGTACTTTGATACCTCATGTAGATTATGTCAAGTGGCTTATATCAGCGTGGGGAAGAGAATGAAGGAATTTATGGATTTCTGGCTGATGATATCAAAAAGGAAATTTATAGAGCCTCAAGGATGGTAGGTATAATTCTCAATTGTATTAAACTTTTTCCTCATTGCTCCATTTCAATGGAAATGTTGTAATTGCTGAGGGCAACAACTGAATAGGGATAGAGGCTTTGTAGGAGCAATGTCATTGCGTGACTTGGCCATGAAGGGTGGTGGCTGGCTCTTGAGGGTTTTGAATAGAAACAAAGTACATTACTAGGATAGAAACAAAATACATTTGGGGGAGGTACAATTTGAATAGAAATCAGCTGAAGTGCGATATAGTGATGAGAGGCCACACTGCCACTGGCACTTTGAACAAGGCAGATGGCATAAGCAACATAAGGAAAATTTACTTAAATAGCAGTGTCACCAGCAAGTGATGGTACAAGCAGTAATTACATTCTCATTGGGAGTTTTCAGCGATTTAATAAGGCACTTTTAATCTTGATTATGTAGGATAGGATTTTAGCACCCATTTTGTAGACGGTGGGTGGTTCAGTCAACTTTGAGTTGAAAACTGAATGCAGGCACCGCATTTTATAGGGGGTTACGGTCCTGAAAAATAGCGCAATATTCAAAAACATGTGAATTAAACAAACATTTAATTCGGCGTAAATTTTTTCGATCGTGTTATTTTTAAAAATTGCAGCATGTAAATCAGTTTTTGGTAATAATGTAACAACGCGTTATTTCCAAAACGTAAATCAAACGTTCATAAAATGTGAGGTGCCTCTATTGGCAAACTTGCTGTTCGCCTTCTTGATCTTCAACTGACTCCAACCCATATCTTACATGACTGAGCACACCTCAGCCTTCCATCAACCATGATCTGAATTTCTGAGCTAAAGCAGTAAACACCAATTTCCAGTTAATGCCATGCTTTATTCTGCTCCTACATTATCTTTGCAACTGAAGCTCTTTAATTCCCTCATGCTGAAATGACTTGCCCCTTGGACATCCACAAACCTAATCTCACCAAGGGCTTTGTTAATCTAATTTTAGCAAAGTCAATGTTGTACTTTATCATTGCTTATCGTTTGAATTTAGTTCATCACATCTCATTCTTTCATTTGATTCCTTTAATGCTCTCAAAATCTCACTCCCCACAAATCAAAATAGGACATACATGGCAAATGGTAGGGAATTGAGGAATGCTGTGGAACAGAGAGATCTAGGAATAACTGTGCATAGTTCCCTGAAGGTGGAATCGCATGTAGGTGGGGTGGTAAAGAAAGCCTTTGGTATGCTGGCCTTTATAAATCAGAGCATTGAATATAGGAGTAGGGAAGTAATGTTAAAATTGTACAAGGCATTGGTAAGACCAATTCTGGAGTATGGTGTACAATTTTGGTCTCCTAATTATAGGAAGGATGTCAACAAAATAGAGAGAGTACAGAAATTTACTAGAATGTTGCCTGGGTTCCAGCAACTATGTTACAGAGAAAGGTTGAACAAGTTGGGTCTTTATTCTTTTGGAGCGCAGAAAGTTAAGGGGGGACTTGATTGAGGTCTTTAAAATGATGGATAGACAGAGTTGACGTGGATAAGCTTTTCCCATTGAGGGTAGGGAAGATTCAAACAAGAGGGCATGACATGCGAATTAAGGGACGGAAGTTTAGGGGTAACATGAGGGGGAACCTCTTTACTCAGAGGGTGGTGGCTGTGTGGAATGAGCTTCCAGCAGAAGTCGTGGAGGCAGGATCGATTTTAACATTTAAAAGTAAAGTGGATAGGTATATGGACGGGAAGGGAATGGAGGGGTATAGTCTGAGTGCAGGTAGATGGGACTAGGGGAAAACAAATGATCGGCACGGACTGGAAGGGCCGAGAGGGCCTGTTTCCGTGCTGTAATTGTTATATGGTTAATATATTCTTCGCTTCCCAACATTGTTAACTTTAATCAGCCTCCAGAAATAAGACATTTCTACATAAAAACGTGCAATCAAAAATTAATTTATTGTTAAATACAAAAATATAGTGGATTTTATCAGACTTTCCTTGGGACCTTCGAAATGTCAAAATGATAGGACATAAGTTGCCTTCCCTTTGCTGCTTATAAGATTAATTACAGTCTACCCACATTATTACAAACTGTATTATAAAGGATTTTGGTTCTAGTGGACAGAGCATCCCCACAGTAATCAGACACCACTATCTCTTTAAGAACACAGGCTGTGGGTTACACTGAGGGAGGCCATTGAAATTGATAAGCCATTAGTTTGATCGACACTTGTGCAATCATAAAGGACACAAAGTCGTGGAGTAAGTCAGCGGGTCAGGCAGCATCTCTGGAGTGCATGGATCAGTGGCGTTTTAGGTCGAGACTTACCTCTGCATCATGCTGTGTACCTGATCGCTCCCCACCTCACTGTGGTTCATTATATAATGAGGTTTTAAAATGTAAAACCACTGTTTATTGCAGTAGTTGGTTAATTAGTGATTTAATTGCTATTTGTTTGCTTTGACAACTATAAATGTACATTTATACTAAAAGAATTCTGATATTGTGAAGAAGCTATTCATTTCTTATTTTGTAATTTGTAGTTAATCACATCACCCCTTCACCACCATCCCCCACTGTCCTGTTGTGTCATATAGCAGGTTTGTCCGCTGTGACCGTTCGACCACTTATATTTTCTAAACGTACTGGATTTTATTTAAAAGTTTTCGAATGGGATTAAGTGACTCATATCATTTCCAATTTATTCTTGTAGAAATGTTGGGTGTGCAAGATAAAGGGAGCCTCCATAGGCTGTGCCATTAGGAGATGTCAGAAGAGCTTTCATTTTCCTTGTGGTGTGGAGAATCAATGTATTTTCCAGTTTACTGGACAGTTTGAGTAAGTTTTCTTTTAACTTTTTCGAAAAGAGTAGATACAATTTAATTGTAATCTTATGCATTTATTCTCGTTTTTCTCACTTACTCTTTTCTCAAAGTTATCTCCATCAAACTGCAGAGTACCTAACCTATTTTCTGCCATCTGTATTAGGTAATTTGTATTTTCTGCCATCTGTATTGCTAATTTATCTCCTTGGACATTTTTTTCAAATACTTCCACATCCCTTTTCAAACATGCTGTCAGAATTTTTCTTAGGGAAAAAACAAGTCTTCCCTTTGTTTCTCTGGTAAGTGTCACCATAACCACTCCTCTCAGTATTTTAATGATTCTCTGCTCTACAAACCAATAATTCTGTTTACTATAGTACAATTTGAATCCCATGTTTCATTACGTGTGTTGGGTTATGGGGAGAAGGCAGGACATTGGGGTTAGGAGAGATAGATCAGCCATGATTGAATTGTGGAGTAGACTTGATGGGCCGAATGGCCTAATTCTGCTCCTATCATTTATGATTACTAAAGAAGCCCGTGTCACAGTCGCAAGCACCATCAGATATGGTGCTAATTTTGGAAAACTGTTCTCTGGTCAATGTCTGCACTCATTGTAGTGAATCACATCACTCCCCATTACCCCCACCACCCTCCAAACCCGCCCCCACAGCTTGCTTTGCTGTCATATGGCAGGCTCATACATCCTTTTCATGATTTAATCTTAACAAAATTGGGTCATTGGCGCACCGGTAGAGCTGCTGCCTTACAGCGCCAGCGATCCGGGTTCGATCCTGACTGCCTGCACTGAATTTGTACATTCTCCCTGTGACTGTGTGGGGTTTCGCCGGGTGCTCTGGTTTCCTCCCACACTCCAATGACGTGCAGGTTTGTAGGTTAATTGGCTTCTGTTATTTGGAAAATTGACCCTAGTGATCACTGGTCGGTGTGGGCTGAAGGGCCTGTTTCTGTCCAGTATCTCTAACATCTAACGTCTCAATAACCAGTCAGATCCCACATTGACTTATCTTCCATTCCCATAATAATATTCTGGAATCTCCCAATATTGGGACACTTATTATTTCTTGTCAATATACTGCCTTTTAATAACATCTGAAAATATGTCAAATTTCACATTTGCGGACGATGCCTGCCACATTTATTCTCTCCCATGGTCTCTGATGTGCCAGACTGGCATTTGTTCTGGATGAGCAGAAATTTATTTCATGAGCTCTGGGAAGAATGATGACATAGACACATGTCATAATATCTCTATCCGTTGTCTATTTCTGTTCACAAAACTCTGTAAAATGTTGAAGATATTATGTTTGAATGTTATTGTTGAATTAGATATCCAAACGATTAAACTAAACAGTAAAACAATGTGTCTTTTGCAGTGTAATTGTGCTTCTACAGTAAGTCACTGTAACTTGCCTTGGGGTTAAGACTGTTAATATTAAAGTGATGTTTTTTGTTCTGTGTCATTGGGTGACTCTAGAATAATCACATTTACTGCCATTTCTCCAGAATATTTCTTGATATTGCTTTGGTTTCTTCCTTGATCACCATTTTGGTCTCCCTTAAAAATTGCAACGCAGACCTGTGAATATTTTCCTCAGAATTTAAATATTGTTTTCCCACAACCTGTAGACGAATTGCGCTTTTAGCATGCTAGTGAATACAGTAATTCATATCTTCCAAATAAGGATTAGTTGTGAATAGTTGATTTAAGGGAACAGTATCAGCGACAATTAATTTTAGCTAGTGCGGTGGAGTGACACATAACTCAGAATCAATTCAATTTAATGGAAGAACAGTTTATTTAAAGGGCAAAGAGCATTGTATTTTAAAAGACAGAAAATAATGTAAAGGAGGGTATGGGTAAGTGGAGGATAGTTGCACACAAATGATACACACAGAATCAAGTGTCAGTGGTAGTTACCTATTTTAATAGACAAAGGATTCAGTAATGATTGGATTACTGGATTGCCAGCCAGAGTAAAGGGTAACTGGCAAACTTCAATTTAAATAATTCAATACTGTCTCAGTAGCCACAAAACCGTAGTTTCCCATCTGGTTCAAAAATGTTGCTTTATGTGACTCGGGGATGGATAATAAATGCAGGCATTAGCCATGATGACTCCATCTTGCAAACAAATAAATTAAGCAAAAATAATCATAGAACATAGGAGAATGAGAAGGCTTTTCTCATTCTCAGTATGTATCACCTCCCAGTATGGTCACTGCTAATCATCTACCTCAGTGCCATTTTAACATTGTTTGCACACATCCCTTTATATCTTTTGCATTTGGAAAGAGAAAATAGGAACAGACCACTTTGACCTTTTAAGATTGTTCTGCCATTTTGATTTTGGACAGCTATGAGATTGTCATTATGCAAACCTTTAAAGATCAGTTAACTATCAGGCATGAATCTGCCATTAATTCATCCATCCATGATAATGGCTTAGAGTTTCGGGAAAAATTGTCGCTGAAAATCATATTCATTACCTGAGCATGTAAAATTGAATTATGTTGAATGTTTTTTCTGGTTGAGAGAATAGATACTCTTACTTTTGGTACTGATGCATCAGTATTCAGTGACAGATTAAAATTACACCATCTCGGTAGACAAAATATTTAATAAATAAATATAAATCGTAAATATAATTTTTTTCATCCATTAAACTAAAAAAACTGCGGGGCGGTAGAGTGGCGTAGTGGTAGAGTTGCTTCATAGCGCCAGAGACTCTGGTTTGCTCCTGACTACGGGTGCTGTCTTTATGGACTTGATACGTTCTCCCTGTAACTGTGTGGGTTTATTACAGGTGCTCCAGTTACCTCCCACAGTCCGAAGATCTGCAGGTTTCTAGGTTATTTGGCTTCAGTAGAATTGTAAATTGTCCCTAGTATATAGGTGTATAGCTTGAGTGTACGGACGGGGTGATCACAGGTCAACGGGGACTCTGTGGGCTGAAGGGCTTGTTTCTGTGCTGTATCTCTAAAGTTTAAAGATGTTTGAAATCTGATAACAGAAAATGATGGAAACACTCAGCAGATTAGGAAGTGACTGGAAGGATAAGCAACTAAGATTTAAGGTTAAAGACTACTTGTCAGAACAGAGAAAGAGTGATTAAAATAAAACACAGTTGCAAAGAACGTGACGAGAGAGATGGAAAGGGCATATCTCTGGGTTGCAGCCAGATCATCCAAGTCATTTGCAGCAGTTAGTAGAGGATGCTTAAGCTGTTAGGAGAAGGACAGTGGGATATGTTGAGTGGGACATGCTGTACTAAAGAAGAGTGTAAAATCTGAACCAATATCATGTCCAGGTGATTTATTGGAGAAATGACTAATTCTGATGCAGGCAGAAAGAGTTATCTAACATTGGACAATTTGATTTGGGTCCAGAAAGTTGCAATGTGCTCATTCGAAAGAAGAGTTGCTGTTACTCAAGCTTGTGTTGGGCCACCAAGCAGTGCAGGAGACCACGAGTCAAGAATGTTTTATTGAAACTGAACAACGAAATTCATACTTGCAGCAGCACCACAGTTATGTAAATGTAGTACTCTGTAAACACAATTATAAACAGCAAAAAAGTTAATATACACATATACACCCCCAAGTCTGTGTAGTTTGAAGCTTATTTGGAGGTTGTAGTGTTTAATAGCATGATGGTTGTAGGGAAGAAGCTGCTCCTGAACCTGGACTTTACAGTTTTCAAGCTTGTACCTTTTTCCCAATGACAGGAATGAAATTAGAGCGTGGCCAGGGTGGTATGGGTCTCTGATGATGCTGGGTTTCTTTTTTGGGGCAGCGACTCCTGTAGATCTTCCTGCAGTCTACTTCGTTCCTCGGCGTTCAATTTACCGAACTAAGCCGTGATGCGAACAGTCAGTGCTCTCCACTGTACACCTGGAGAAGTAGTGGATCAGAGTAAAAGTGGAGTGGGGAATTAAAATGGCAAGTAATAGGAAGCTTTATGTTGCTCCTGCAAAGCAGAGACTCAATCTTTCTCCAGTATAGAGAACACCCCATAGTTCAGATTGAATGCAGTATGGCTAGAATGGAACAGGAGCAAGTGAATCATTGCTTCACCTGCAAAGATTGTTTGGGTCTCCAGATGGTGGGAAAGGTGAAAGCTCAGCTGTGGTTACATTGGGGAAAAGTCAATTTTGCAAATTTTGCTAATTGTGTTAATAATATTCTTATCCCTTTAACCTTCCAGGTCTTACTGTTGGCAACATAAACCTGTGCAAAATGTACCCCGTGCCTCCAGATGGTCAGGAGGTTCCTACACATGTGCTGTCTGTTTGGATTCTATTGACCCATGTCCTTCTTACGATGTCTTGAAAAGTCCTTGTTGTAAAAATACGTGGTTTCACAGACAATGTTTGCAGGTGAGTGAAAGGTCAAAAATGAAAATCAGACTCGCTTTTGGGTATTATTTTCAAAAATCAAAGTACTTTGGATGCTGGAAATCTGAAGTAAAAGCAGGAAACTGGGAATACCGAGCAGATCAGAAACGTGGAGACAAAAATTGAGTTATCGATACTGGTTGGCCATCTTTCCCCAACATCCCTAACAGGGTTGAAACCAATATACTGACACACATCAAGGTGCCAACTGAGAGAGGGTGGTGAAGGATTGTTAAACCAGTTTGTTAACTGGGGGAGAGTTGAATTTAAAAAAATGCAGATGGTACACAGAGTTACCCGTTTTATAGAAGTGTTCAATGAAGTTGATATTGTAACCTTTAAATAATATATTATTTGTTAATAAATGTGATTGCTTTTTTTTCATAGCATCAAGCACTGAGTGCTGGAATGTTCTTCTTCAGGTGTACTATCTGTAATAATAAGGATGAATTCCAAAAGGAAATGTTGCGACTGGGGATCCATATACCAGAGAGGTGTGTATGCATTTATCAATTAACATTTTTGCTGCTTTTATAGCATTTATTAATATGTAACAGGAATAATTATTTACGTATGATAATTAATTATTTTACTACTGTGAAGAAAATTTGAGGGGAGTTGATAGGCTTGATTGCGTGTCATTCATTTAAGGTTAATTTGAGATAATCCTACCCCATTTACAGTTAATTACGGGGCGGCACAGTGGCGCAGAGGAAGATTGCTGCCTGACAGCTCCAGAGACCAGGGTTCGATCCTGATCTTGTGTGCTTTCTGTACAGAGTTTGTACATTCTTCCTGTGACTGCGCGGACTTTCTCCGGGTGATCTGGTTTCCTCCCGCTCTCAAATGATTTGTAGGTTAATTGGCCTCTGTAAATTGTCTGTAGTGTGTAGGATAGAACTAATGGGTGATCGATGGTCAGCATGGACAAGGTCATGTGATAGAATAATTAGGCCATTCAGGCCATAAATTCTACTCTGCCATTCAATCATGGCAGATCTCCATCTCCCTCTTACCCCCATTCTCCTGCCTTTTCCCCATAACCCCTGACACCCGTACTAATCAAAGTTTGGTGGGCCGAATGGCCTGTTTCCACACTATATTTCTGAACTAAACTAAGTTACTTGAGTAGCGTTGTATCATTTCCCTCCCTTTGCAGCAACAATTTGTTTCGCCCATTTTCCCAGCTGCTTCTCCCACCAGGAGAAATAAAGCTTTTTGATTTTTCGCTTTTAAAAACATGAGGCGACGGAAACACAAAATACTTTTGAAACCAGATAGTGTTATTTTATAATGTTTTACCTACTCCCAATTGCTCGTTGCAGAGAGCCTGTCCCCATTTCCACTCCTGTATGCAGTAATACCTGTTGTTCCGTTACCTTATGCTTTATGTCATTGCCTGCAGAGATGCCTCCTGGGAACTTGAAGAAAATGCATTTCAGGAACTATTGCAGCGTCATCACCGATGTGATGCAAGAAGATGTTTCTGTAAGGATGGACGAGAATATGCAGAAACTGAAGGGTATATTACACTGAAAATGAACATTCTGTTAACCAAGCACAATTGTTCATAAATCACAACACACTGAATTCTTTAAAACCAAACAAATTAAGGTTTTGAGTAGCAATTGGGTGATGATTGCTATTTTCTGAAAAGATCTGTATTCATTGCTGTATCTGCAGTTGCAAACCATGTGAAAACTTGCTGTAGGTATTTTGTTGAAGTGTTTAATTTAATTTGTGTCTATAACTCCTTAGTCCAGAGGTTTACTATAATGATTCTGTGTTTGACTTGCTGGAGTTTGGAAGGATGAGGGGGTACTTCATTGAAACTTATCAAATAGTGAAAGGCTTGGATGGAGTGGATATGGAGAGCTATAGACACAATAATACAACAGACAATAGGTGCCAGTACGGAGTAGGCCATTTGGCCCTTCGAGCCAGCACCGCCATTCAATGTGATCATGGCTGATCATCCAGAGTTTGTTTCCTCTAGTGGAAGAGTCTAGGACCAGAGGGCACAGCCTCAGAATAAAAGGACATACCTTTAGAAAGGAGACAAGGAGGAATTTCTTTACTCAGAGGGTGTTGAATCTGAAATTCATTGCCACATACGGCAGTGGAGGCTAAGTCATTGGGTATTTTTAAAGTGGAGATTGACATATTCTTACTTAATAAAGGTGTCAAAGATTAGGGGAGAAAGCAGGAGAGTAGGGTTGAGAGGTATAGATAAATCAGCCGTGATTGAATTGTAGAGTAGACTCTATGGGCTGAATGGGCTAATACTGCTCTTATGAATATCCACATGGCTTATCACAATTTGCGTGCGACTGCATTTCATCATTGAACTTCTTATGGAGTCCATTAGGAGGCGGTGCTAATGCAGAGATTTCCCTGTCAGTGTGCCAAACCTGGAACAGGATAACTTGGCAGAAGTTATTTTAATACTTGGCATTCATCTTCATGGGGGGGGAATGGGTGCAGAGAGAAAAGCAATTGCCGGGCAATTTAAGGTAGACACAAAATGCTGGGGTAACTCAGCGGGTCAGGCAGCATCTCTGGAGAGAAGGAATGGGTGATGTTTTGCGTCGAGACCCTTCATATTTATCTCTCTTACTTTTAATTATTTCTTAAGAGTCTTTATTTTTTATTTTTAGATTTATTAGTATTTTCAGTGATTTCAATATATTGATGAAATTTCGGGCTGGGACCCATCTTCAGACTGATTTTGACTCGAAATGTCACCTATCTATATTTTGTGATGCTGCCTGACCCGCTGAGTTACTCCAACACTGTTTCTTCTTGAAGGCATATGTTGCACTGTTATTCATTGTTTTCAGTTGAGCCAACTTCATGTAGTGGAGATGATTAGTTCATAATTTCTGAATGAAATGTTTCCCCATACTAACTAAAAATTCTGAAGATAATTATTAGATTTTCTTTGTCAGCGCAAAAATAGTTAATGTAATGAAAAATACTTTTGTAAAAAAGTTGATGATAATTCTTTTATTTCAGGAAATGGACCATTGTCCTTTGTAAGTACTGTGGTTCCAGTGGGACTCATCTGGCCTGTTCATTGATGATAAGCAGTTTGGAAGACTGGGAATGTCTTGAATGCAGAGAGATTGTATACAAATCAGGTAATTTTTTGGGAAATAACAGCATTTCTATTTAAAGTATTAAGTGGTTCAGAAATGTTCTTTTGACAATTCCAGTTTAATGCATTATGACTGTTTAGTTTAAAGAGACAGTTGTAGCATGGGAATAGGCCCTTCGGCCCACCTCGTCCATGCTAACCGTTCACACTAGTTCTATGTTGTCTGCTTTTCGCATCCACTTCCTACACACTCAGGCCAATTAACCTACAAACCCTCACATCTTAAGGATTTGGGAGAAAACCAAGATCACCCAGAGGAAATCCATGTGGTCACAGGGAGAACATGCAAACTCCACACAAATAGCACCCAAGGTCAGGATCAAGTCCGGGTCTGGCCAGAAGCGCTACCAGACATGCCAAGGTGCCAGTCACAATATTTTAATCTTTCACATTATTCAATACAGGGATTTGAGGTTCTTTCAAAGAACTTATTAAAATCTAAGTCAGATCTATTCACTAGCTAGGCCTGCTATGATTTTGCTAAGTAGCACAGCAGGTGGAAAAGATTGCATGGACTATTCTTTCTGCTTATATTATCTGCAGGAAAAACACTTTTTAATCTAACTAACGAAGATTGTGACAACAGTATTTCTGTTTATATTATGCTGTGGTCTTTTCCGTTCCTGAAGATGTGAATAATATTTCAGTGAAAGCCAAATAAAAAGTCTAATGGAATTTGTAAAATTGCCGGATATAACATTAATGACTTTTTAAAACTTTTTTTTCCCCATAGAGAAATTAAGAAAAAGAACCCTAAGTTCAGAGATAAAACCCACAAAACGTAAATTTAAAGACAGTCCGGATTCACGCCATCCACCTTCTAAGTGTCCAAGGTTATCAGGTGAAACTCAGAAAGAACACAAAAATAGGTTAGTACTGTGGAGGGTGGGGGGAAGGAAATCATCGTGATGGAATCATGAAACAAAATCATACAACTTTATTAAATAACGAAGATATTATGTCCTAAAATTTGAATTCTGCAACTCATGAATATTTGTCTAATGCTTCTTCTATCCATCACTATTCACATCTCACTATTTGCATCTATCTCTGTGTCTATCTTTACATGACTTGCTTTGCTTATCTTGGCTGATGCTTGTGATCTACAAAATCTTCACTATCTTTCACCCTCATCGTCTTCTGGTACAGCCCAATTTTCATTTAAAGGAACAAGACTGCCAGTATTTAATCTTTTAAATTACAAAAAGGGAATGATTTGAACACATGTTCAAGACTTAGTTAACGAAGCAAGGGTGGGACTTTGCTTGCTGTGAATACTTTTTTTGGGGGGCTACTCTGGAAACAAGACTTATTCAATCAAAATGCATTTCCATTGTCCCAATCCAATGATAGAAAGAATTAGGAGACTTACATAGAGAAGTACTCTATGTAATAATAACTAAAGGAAAGAATTGTTTTTACATCATAAAAACAAAAAAATACATACAGGGTGTTAAACATTTTCAAACAAAGAAAGCCACATAAAAATATTAGAAGATATTTGATTGACTAACCAAAAGTGTTGTTGAGGAAATTTTCAAGGAGCTTTTTAAAGAAGGTAAGAGACGGCAAGAGGATTTTGAGGAGTGAATTCAGCCGCTCAGAGCATTAAGCAGAAGGATGTTTGTTTGCCAGTAGTGCAGTGATTAAATGGGCATGAACAAAAAGTCAAAATTGGATCAACTCTGAAGGTTATTGCGCTGGAAGGAATTTCATGGGTAAAGAGCAGGACCATAGAAAGTTAAAAATAAGTTGGAGAACTTTTAAATCAAGGCAATAAATGCTGCAAGCTGAGGGATAATTAGTTAATGTATATTACTAAATGAAGATGTGGAATTCTCTGCCACAGAATGTAGTTGAGGCCAGTTAATTGGCTATATTTAAGAGGGAGTTAGATGTGGCCAAAGGAATCAGGGGGTATGGAGAGAAGGCAGGTACAGGATACTGAGTTGGATGATCAGCCATGATCATATTGAATGGCGGTGCAGGCTCGAAGGGCCGAATGGCCTACACCTGCACCTATTTTCTATGATTCTAAGATGCACTTTTCGGTGGCTTTGTGAATATATTGAATAGGAGAGAGAACTGGAATATATATATTATTTTTTTAACTTTACACTGAGCAGGTTAGGCAAGTTTATGTCTTTGGAAGGAGAAACAGAGTTGATAATTAAGGTCAATGTCCTTCACCCTGATTATCAACTCTGTATCGGTGGGTAGTTAGTCGTGGAAATCGCACCGAGAGTGGACAGGTTTCCTCACCACGGAGCCCCAGACATCTCATTTTGCTCTCAGTCTCTGAATTCGGAAATCAGCAGCAGGGGCCGTTTTTGCCGTTCCCCAACTGTGCTGGAAAAGGAGGTGCCGGGCGGCCTTGGGCCACTGCGTTTGTGTGGTGAGGGTGGTCCCACTGGGCTCTCAGTGACAGTGCTCCAGGACTCTGACCCAATGCCCAGACAGTGATGTCAAAGGGACAAACCGTTACTCAGTTATAGCAGACAATCGGTAACAACGGCCACCATTGCCCTCCCTATGGTCCGTTAAAAAGAGGGTTTCTGAATATTACATTCTGATACTATCACATTAGAAAGATGGATTTGTACTGAAAATTTTGGACAGATTATGAATTTATGGAGCATAAAGTCTAAATGTTTCCTACCTACCTGCAATTATGTAATCTTGCAAAGGCAAGCACTGGTTGAAGGTGGGGAAAACTCTTCCGTTAAGTTCACAAGGATTTATGTCCTGATGGTCTTCCTTTAATTCATCAATTAGTATTGGGTTGCAAAATTCTGGTGGGTTTATTTTGTTTGTTTCTTGCCTTGTAGAGTAAATTTTTGATCTTATTTGTTCTGAAGGCTATGAATCATCGGGAAATCTTCCACTTTTGATATCATCTTAAATTGTGAAATGTTTCAAAGACTTCTTGAAGTTGCAGATTATTCTGCGGAATAAAATGTAACCTTACACAGTTCATTAATTTAAAACTTTAAATATTTTTTCAACAGACAGATTTTTTCAACAAGACCACTTACAAGCATTTTGAAAGAATTAAGGTCACAAATCAAATTGAATGTCATCTCAAGAATCAAGGTTGACAGAACAAATGTATGGGAAGGAGCTCTGAAAGAGATGAAAGGGAAAGTATTCAGTGCTACTAACACACTTTGCATTCAATATTCAGATAAGGCTGGCAAGCCTCAAGAAGTTGCTCATGTGACAAATCCCCTTTATGATTTTTTTAATTTGCTCATGCATCATCTTCAGAATTCAACGCTATTTGAAGGTCTGGCTACCTCAAAGAATCTAACTCTTAATTATCAAGGTTAGACATTTTTACATATTACGCTTTATGATCATGTAGTCTAAATCAATTTTTTTTGTAATATTTGATTTATACGTAGTACAAGAAAGGGTACAGGACGAGTGTTTGGTGGCTTTGATTTAACTTTTGCTTGGATGCATTTTTCAATTTGTGCTTGGTTCAAAATCAGGCACATAAAATAGCAAGTGTATATACAATTCACTGTTAAATTTGCTATTAAGTTGCATTCATCGTGGGATTAAACAAGCATATCCTTTATGATGTTTGTGTCTATTTGAATATTTTTTTAAATTCCCACGATCTCAGTTATTGCATGTTCAGTTTATCAACTAATACGGATATAGATTTAAGATTACTTTATTGTTATATACACCAGGGTGCAATGAAATTCCTTATTTGCATGAAGCTCATAAACAGTAGATGGTGAAGGTAGATACAACAATAGCTGCAACAACAAATGCAAAACAACAGAATGGTGCAAAGATTGTAGCCCAATATGAAGTAGCCAAGTACAATAATGGAATTACCAAATGAGGTAGAGTTATGATTAAGAATACATGGCAGCTGTTTCGTGAATGGGGTGTGAAAGAGGTGATTGCTTCAGTGGTCTGATAGCCATAGGTTATTGGTAAAATGCACTAAAATGCATTGTCATGTAAGAAATTTGGAACCTATTAGGAGGAAATATTTGCATTCTAATAATGTATGAGAATAAGAGCGTTGAAATTAACTACTGATTTTGCATTTTTATATAATTTTAGTTTTCAGAATTGTCCTTCCACTAACTAATGGAAGAATACAAACACTAAACTAAAATGGAAGGACTTGCCTCAGATTTTATTGATGGTTAACTATAATATGTTTTGCATCTCTTACAGCTTTGCTTCCTAAAGGAACTTACCAATACTTTTTTTAAGACAATAGACAATAGGTACAGGAGTAGGCCATTCGAGCAAGCACCGCCATTCAATGTGATCATGGCTGATCATCCCCAATCAGTACCCCGTTCTTGCCTTCTCCCCATATCCCCTGACTCCGCTATTTTTAAGAGCCCTATCTAGCTCTCTCTTGAAAGCACCCAGTGAACCTGTCTCCACCACCCTCTGAGGCAGAATTCCACAGACTCGCCACTCTCTGTGAGAAAAAGTGTTTCCTCGTCTCCGTTCTAAATGGCTTACTCCTTATTCTTAAACTGTGGCCTCTGGTTCTGGACTCCCCCAACATCGGGAACATGTTTCCTGCCTCTAGCGTGTCCAAACCCTTAACAATTTTTGCAGACCAAAAGGTGCTGGTATGCATATTGTTCCTTGCCAATGGTGTCCGGGTTATCCTATTAGTTGCTTAAGGTTTTTAAGGGCCTGGCCACATTATTTAATTAATAAATTGTACTTCTTATACTTTAGTAATCTTTTTGTAATATTAAAAATTCGAAACATTAGAAAATCTAGTTTATTATCTTTTTGAAGGTTACTGTTTGGGGGTGTACCATCACAAAAAAAGCACTGGGATTCATACTTTTGTATTTTGTCGATAAATCTACATAGTGTAAAGTTTGTACATGACCTTACACTTGCTAGATTTCATGGTTTATTGCTGTTGGCCTAGAGAACATTAGTTGGTTGGATATTCACGGTTGAAGATAGTTTGAGAGTTATATCTAATAACCAAGGTTCAAGGTATTTTATTGTCACGTGTACCAATGAAGACACAGTGATATACCAGTGTTATTTCTTCCTATTTCTGCCCAGTGCAAATTGGAGAAACAACACCTCATATTTCGCTTGGATAGCTTACTCCCCCAGCGGTATGAACATTGACCTCTAACTTCAAGTAGCCCTTGCATTCCCTCTCTCTCCAGCCCTTTCCAGTTCCCCCACCAGTCTTATTGTCTCCAACTACATTCTATCTGTCCCGCCCACTCCCCTGACATCAGTCGGAAGAAGGGTCTCAACCCGAAAACGTCACCCATTCCTTTTCTCCAGAGATGCTGCCTGTCCCGCTAAGTTACTACAGCAATTTGCGTCTACCTTTTATTTCTTCCTTTGATCACTGGCAGCAATATGGAGGCACATAATTTAACATGTGGTGCTGCAGACAATTCGCAATAAAGCTTGTTTTGAGGTAGTACAAGGCAATTTGCCTAGCAGAGGAAAGTAAATCAATTATGTGGAAGCTTGCAAAATCCTACTGTGGATGCATTAGAAAATTTTAATCCATGTATTTCTGTTTACTTCTTTTTGTAGCTCTTAGGTTGGACTGGTATTATGAGGCTGGACGAATGATTGCACTATCCTTAGTCCATGGTGGTCCATGGCCAAACTTCTTATCCAAAACACTATTTAACTGTCTGGCTTATGGACCAGATATAACTGAACCTGCTATGGAAGATGTGGCTTCATTTGAGGTGGCACAAAAAGTCATGAAGGTAAAGCTTTGAACCTCTTTTTAAAATGCTGTTTTAAAGGGCACTCTCCTGGCACACCTCTTTTGCCAAAAGGAAATTAATACAAATCCAGAAGTATTTGACCTTGGAATATAAACTTTGCCTTTCCAATTCCCTAAAATTCAATACTATTTTTTGGGAATTGGGCAGGTTATATGACTGACATGTCAGTGGAAGAGATCTTTTGGGACCAGCAACCACCTGGAAACTAGGCTAATAACCACTATTAGAATTGAAATGGTCATGGACACTTAAGGACAGGGCAGGTCCACAAGTTAACATTCTAAACGTGGGCCAAGGCCAATGTTGATGGTATTAGAATGTAACGGTTTAGTTTAGAGATACACTCGACCCACCGAGTCACCCCGTACACTAGCCCTATCCTACTAACTAGGGAACATTTACAATTTTTTACCGGTCAATTAATCAACAGACCTGTACGTCTTTGAAGTGTGGGAGGAATCCGGAGCCACATGGTTATGCAGACAACACCTGCAGTTGGCATCGAACCTGGGTCTCTGGCACTGTAAGGCGGTAACTCTACCGCTGCACCACCATGTCACCCTCATGCAGGAATCATGCAAAATGAAGAATAAGTTCAATAAAATTCCTAACAGACTTAAGAGCATAGCGCAAAATTACCAGTTTGATAAAATTACCAGTTTGATAAACCTGATCCCCCCGCTGCTTTTCACTGTCCTCAGATCGGGCCCCCCGCGAGCTGACCAGCTTCCCTGTCCCTGCTGAAGAAAAGCATCCCCACAGCATGATGCTGCCACCACCATGTTTCACAGTGGGGATGGTGTGTTCAGGGTGATGTGCAGTGTTAGTTTTCAGCCACACATAGCGTTTTGCATTTAGGCCAAAAACTTCATTTTTGGTCTCATCAGACCAGAGCACCTTCCTCCACATGTTTGCTGTGTCCCCCGCATGGCTTGTGGCAAACTGCAAACAGGACTTCTTATGGCTTTGTTTGAACAATGGCTTTCTTCTTGCCACTCTTCCATAAAGGCCCGATTTGTGGAGTGCACGACTAATAGTTGCCCTGCGGACAGATTCTCCCACCTGAGCTGTGGATCTCTGCAGCTCCTCCAGAGTTACCATGGGCCTCTTGGCTGCTTCTCTGATCAATGCTCTCCTTGCCCGGCCTGTCAGTTTAGGTGGACGGCCATGTCTTGGTAGGTTTTCAGTTGCGCCATACTCTTTCCATTTTCGGATGATGGATTGAACAGTGCTCCGTGAGATGTTCACATTTTTTTATAACCTAACCCTGCTTTAAACTTCTCCACAACTTTATCCCTGACCTGTCTGGTGTGTTCCTTGGGCTTCATTATGCTGTTTGTTCACTAATGTTCTCAAACAAACCTCTGAGGCCTTCACAGAACAGCTGCATTTATACTGAGATTAGATTACACACAAGTGGACTCTATTTACTAATTAGGTGACTTCTGAAGGCAATTGGTTGCACTGGATTTTATTTAGGGGCATCAGAATAAAGGGGGCTGAATACTTTTGCAGGCCACACTTTTCAGTTTTTTATTTGTAAAAAAATTTGAAAACCATGTATCATTTTCCTTCCACTTCACAATTATGCGCCACTTTGTGTTGGTCTATCACATAAAATCCCAATAAAATACATTTACGTTTGTGGTTGTAACGTGACAAAAGTGGAAAAGTTCAAGGGGTATGAAAACTTTTGCAAGTCACTGTACGTGTGAGTGTGTATATGTATATATGTGTGTGTGTATATATATATATATATATATATATATATATATACACACACACACATGCACATGCATATATATAATGTATTTATTTGTGTGTGTACTTATATATATGCATGTGTGTGTATATGCATGTGTGTGTATATATATACGTGTGTGTATATATATGCATGTATGTATATGTGTGTGTATATATGTGTGTGTATGTACATATATCATACCTGCCAACTATTCCGATTTGGGCGGAATTCTTCCGATTTTTCCATCCCAATTCCGAATTCCGATTTTTTCCTCAATATTCCGAAAAAAAATTGGAATTCGGAATTGGGATGGAAGCGTGCATGCGATCCATGGCGGCGGCGGCGAGGAGACAGCGAGAGAGCGCACCGCGCCTGCGCCGCTTATGGGGACACGCACGGGTGTACGTCAGCACGCAGCCGCATGACCCCGCCCCGCCACGGTGGCGTTCGGCGTCACTTGCCCCCCCCCCCCCCCCGCACTGAGGTCACTTTGTTAACGAAGAAACTGCAGATGCTGGAGAATGGAGGGTTACACAAAATGCTGGAGAAACTCAGCGGGTGCAGCAGCATCTAAGGAGCGAAGGAGATACACAAAATGCTGGAGAAACTCAGCGGGTGCAGCAGAAAGTCTGAAGAAGGGTCTCGACCCGAAACGTCACCTATCTCCTTCGCTCCTTAGATGCTGCTGCACCCGCTGAGTTTCTCCAGCCTTTTGTGTATCTCCTTCGCTCTTTAGATGCTGCTGCACCCGCTGAGTTTCTCCAGCCTTTTGTGTATCTCCTTCGCTCCTTAGATGCTGCTGCACCCGCTGAGTTTCTCCAGCTTTTTGTGTAACCCCCCTGAGGTCACTTTCCCGCCCTCACTGACGTCACGTACCCCGCCCCTTACTGACGTCACTTGCCCCGCCCCTTACTGACGTCACGTGCCCCGCCCTCACTGACGTCAGACTAATAGGATTCCGATTTTTCAATCTCACAAGTTGGCAGGTATGATATATATGTGTGTGTGTGTGTGTATATATATATATATATATATATATATATATATATATATATATATATATATATATATATATATATATATATATACACACATATACATATATATACACACACACACATATATATATATATATGTACATACACACACATATATACATACATATATACACACATATACATACATATAGAGATACATACATATACACACACGCATATATATACACACACACATGCATACACACACACACATGCATATATACACACACATGCATATATATATCTATAAATACACACACAAATAAATAAGTATACATATATAAATAAATTATATATGTGTGTGTGTGTGTGTGTATATATATACACACACACATACACATATATACATATACACTCACGTACAGTGCATATATATACATGTGTGTGTATATATATATATATATGTATATGTGTGTATATACGTGTGTGTGTGTGTGTGTATATATATATATATATATATATATATATATATATATATATGTGTGTGTATGATGTGAATAAGACTGTAATCATATATAATTATATAAAAATAATATAATTGTATGTGTTTTTTGAATGAGACTGCTGCAGAGGTCCGGCACCTGAACCAGCCTAATTAATGGGTGAGGGCAGTTCCTGTGGGTTCCCCCGTTTACTGAACTAACGGTCAGTGTGCAGAGTGGGGGTCACGGCCATAATGGGACTGGGGCAGTACCAGGCTGGGGGAAGGATATGGCATCTTCCACTCACATGAAAATGCGTAACCCTAACCATCCCCCCTTCCAGAGCTGCCCACGGCTTGTGCTTGTGCCATTTTGGGACCGGCTGTGGGCTCCGTACGAGTGGCCCCGCATCCTCGGCCAGCATGCCCATCTCGATCATCGTGGTGATGATGGTGGGGACCAGCACTGCCCTGCACGTTGACTGGGCCGCCTTCAGCACCACAATAACGCCGGCTCTGTCAGGCCGCGCACTCGCTCGCTGCAACACCGGCCTACCGACAGCCCGACCGACCCCTCGCAGCACCCACCGGCCAGCCGACCACTCGCAGCACCCACCGGCCAGCCGACCACTCGCAGCACCCACCGGCCAGCCGACCACTCGCAGCACCCACCGGCCAGCCGACCACTCGCAGCACCCACCAGTGTACCGACCACTCTCCATCATCCACCGGCGGCCCGGCCACTCTCACGACCTACCAGCAGACCAACCAGCCTCACCATCCACCCGCTGGCCGGCCACTCTCATAACTCACCGACGGACTGACCACTCACCATCCACTCTCACCCGGCCCGGCCCGGCCCGGCTGACCACTCTCACAACCCACCGGCGGCCAGACCAATCTCATCACCCACCAATGGCCCGACCGATCCTCCATAGCATCCATCGACCTACCGACAAGCCCGACCGATTGACCGACTAACCCTACATTTGTTATTTATCATTTTTATTTAACAGTTCACATCTTAACTTTATAAAGATAAATCAATTGAAAAACAAAATGATCCGCAAGGTTAGCATTACCTTGGAAACCTTGTTATTGTTTTGATGTAATGAGGAGGCAGCCATGATCCCAGGGGCCTCACTGCCTAGCGACCATAAAACAAAGCGCAGGATTGGTCAATTTGCGTCCGACCTCAATGTCAAATGTGCATTGATTGGACAATTACTACTCGGAAAATTGGACGTTTTTGTCATTTTTTAAAAAATGTGCATGTTTTGGTCTTGACGAGTTTCAGGTATGATTTATATAATATTTCTACACAATATGTTAAAAATTCAGATAGTTCCATGAGTTGGGTCACGAACATGAAAAAAAAAGCTCCTCGGCCCACAGCCTACAGGATTTGTATTAGGTGAGGAAGGTGAATGGCAGATCAGTCCTCGTGTAAGAGGTTAAGGGAGAATGATGATTCAAAGGAATGCTGCTCTATCTGCAGATTATGCTTTTGAATGAGAAGCTAAACCAAAGCCCTTTCTCTACCTGGGGTCAGGATGAATAGGCAGGAGATGCATGAGGGGGCTCTCCATTATATTGGAAGAGAACCATACTTATGTCTGAACCATTGTCATTGAAAATAATCATTTGATCATGAAAGGCACAAATTGCCGGAGTATCTCTCAAAGGATAAAATATGTTATGGCCCTGGTGGTGGGTGGGGAAGGTGTAGTTCAAACTGATGCTTAAATGCTCAAATGTATTTCTTAATTATATTTTACCTTTCAGATAAAAGAATCGTCAACGTTGGAGGAGTTGAAACAATTTGTAAATGAGAATGCTGAGTACCTTTCAATTGCTGGGTGTTTAAGACCAGTATGGTCACTGGATGACAAGGAATTACTGTTGAAAGATGTGCTGATCTTCCACGTAATAAATCGCGTTTGCTCACCGTTAGAAAGGTTTGCTTTTGCATTCTGTACTTTCATTAGCTGTGTGAGTGTTCAAAGTTGTGTCCTTCAAAATTTTAAGCCTTAGCTAGACCAAATGTGGACCTGTTGGGTCTGGTTCCCCCAACGCAATATTCCACCACTCACCCATAGCCCCCAACTGCGCAGATGCGGCTGACGTTTTTAAAGTTTAAAATGACAATAACTTGTAAAATATAAGATCAATGTGAACGCATCTCACTGTCCCTCTTCAGTCCCCTATTCTCCATCTCCATTATCCTCCCTCCACCAATTTTCAGTCATCTTAAAATCCGTACGGATACCCTAGTCCCTCCCTCCATAACCCATCTCCCCTCCCTACCCCTCTCCTATCCCCGGCTCCCCACTCCTCACCTCCCCCTATCCCACCACCCACAATGAAAATCTCGATGTTTTAATTTTTGTGGAATTATCAATGAAAATTGTGTTTTTTCTTTAAAAACCCTAAACAGAATGTTCTAAATGAAAACAGAAGAATTTGATTAAAACAATTTTTTTTTTTAATTGTGAATTTTTATGTAAATGAGATTCGGGATCCCATTGTGACGTCATTGTGATGTGGCAAATGGGCAGGGCAAGTGGAAAAGTGTTAAAAAGTGGCTGTTGTAAAGTTTAAAATGTTAATAACTTGTAAAATATAACATCAATCCGAATGAAACTTATCCCTTTTACATCCCAGGACAATGGTGTGTAAGGTGGGCCAAAAAATGGAGCGCTATCGTATACCGTTTCGGCAGAGTTTTGAATCGTCACCCACTCACACGCATACATACAAACAAACAGAGAGTTTTAGTAATATATAATATACTAGACAATGTGGGACCCGTTGGGTCCTCGTCACACGGGAGGGTTGGCATCCGAACGCGATTTTCTACCACCAACCCATTAACTCTGGCGTTTTTAAAGTGTAACATGGCGTAATAAGATCAATGTGAACGCATCTCACTCTCCGTCTTCAGTCCCCTATTCCCCATCTCCATTATCCTCCCTCTCCCCACCCTCCACCAGCACTCTAGCGCTATTGTGTGCCGTTTTTGCGCAAATAGAGGTACAACACAACCCTGCAAACAAACAAGATGAGAGTTTTAATAATGCATTCTAGACTAAGTGGGACTCATTCTCACACGGGAGGGCTGGTCCCCCAACGCAATATTCCATCTCTTCACCAATTCCAATATTCCACCACTCACACATAACCCCCAACAGCGCAGGCGCGGCTGACAGGTTCCCGTTGTGACGCTCCTGATCCCACAGCCTCCCCACACGCCCTCCCCGCCCCCACGCACTCACTCCATCCCCAAACACCACCCCCCTCCGCCCCTTGCCCTCCATCCTCTCTTAGCGGCTCTCCGGCGGCGCAACCATTCCCTTCCATTGGGTTCACATTGTGACATAGAACACGCAGGTATTACAGCGCAGGTGCAGCTGACGGGCAGGGCAAGTGGAAAAGGGATTTATTAAAGCTTAAAATGTGATTAGCTCTTAAAATGTAACAACAATTTAAATGTTAAAGAGGAGATTTATTCAGTCCATTCTTTTTTGACTGAGGCCACACCTGGAGTATCGTGTGCAGTTTTGGTCCCCTAATTTGAGGAAGGACATTCTTGCTATTGAGGGAGTGCAGCAAGGTTAATTCCATGGATGGCGGGACTGTCGTATGCTGAGAGAATGGAGCAGCTGGACTTGTACACTCTGGAGTTTAGAAGGATGAGAGGGGATCTCCTTGAAACATATAAGATTGTTAAGGGCTTGGACACTCTAGAGGCAGGAAACATGTTCCCGATGTTGGGGGAGTCCAGAACCAGGGGCCACAGTTTGAGAATAAGGAGTAGGCCATTTAGAACTGAGACGAGGAAACACTTTTTCTCACAGAGAGTGGTGAGTCTGTGGAATTCTCTGCCTCAGAGGGCGGTGGAGGCAGGTTCTCTGGGTGCTTTCAAGAGAGAGCTTGATGGGGCTCTTAAAGATAGCGGAGTCAGGGGATATGGGGAGAAGGCAGGAACGGGGTACTGATTGGGGATGATCAGCCATGATCACATTGAATGGCGGTGCTGGCTCGAAAAGGCCTACTGCACCTATTGTCTATTGTCTTGTTGAGTCTCGTTGCGTTCTACAGCCGGGGGAAGGGGTCGGCTTCAGGTGGGGGCTGTCGTGGGGCCAGTGGAGGGAGCTTCATGCAGTCTGAGGAGGGGCACAGCTTCAGGCAGGGCTGTTGGGGGCCGGTGGGGGAGGGGGGAGCATCCTGCAGCGTGGGGAGGGGGACGGCTTCAGGCGGTGGCCAGTGGGGGGGGCTTTCTGGAGGGCTAGTATGGGTGTTGTGGGCTGAAGAGACTGGTTTCCAGAGGGCTAGTATGGACATTGTGGACCAAATGGATTCTTGGGCTTGTCCTGCAGCTGGGGACGGGGAGGCTTCAGGAGGAGGCCGGCGCGAGCATTATGTAGCCCAGGGAGGGGGACGGCTTCAGGCCGGGGCCGGTGGGGGGGGAGGAACGCTGCCGTGGCTTGCCGTTGCCTGCCGCTGGGTGGGGGGGGGGGCGGTGGTGTGCGAGGGGAGGGGGATGCGTGGGCGAGGGTGGTGAGCCTTCTGGATTCACAGTTCATTCACGGCTTGCGGACTCGCAGTTCACTCAGCCACGGCTTGCGGACCCACAGTTCACTCAACCACGGCTTGCGGACTCGCAGTTCAGTCACTCACGGCTTGCTCACAGTGGGGGAGGGGGTGTTAGGCTCAGTGGGTCCCGGCCCCGGATCCGACCGCACTCACTGGCTCCAGACTCACTCACCGGCTCTTGTCCCCATGCCCACTTCAGATTTATTCTCCCCTCCGGACAGCAGGTGCCGGAAGGGGCGTTACCTTCACGGTGAATGACAGGCGAGAAGACCAATCTGCTCATCTCACGATTTCTTAAACCTTAATAACTTTTGTAATATACCACCGATCGGCATAAAACTTAGTGCACTCGGAGCAGAGGAGAACGGTGTGTAAGGTGGCGAAAATAGCGATATAGGGTACCGTTTTGCGCAAATTAAATACAACGCAGACTCACCCATAGCCCCGATAGGAGGCCTAGTCCCCCAACGCAACCCATTCCCCAACGTAAGATTCCACCACTAACCTGCCTCCCTAGCAATGGAGTTTTTTAAAAAAATCCAATTTTTTGACATCCCATTGTGATGCCATACGCTGCTAGTCAATGCTTTTTGTGAAGTTTAAGATTTGAATAACTTGTAAAATACACCATCAATCTGAACAAAACTTAATACAACACACCACAGGACAATGGTGAGTAAGCTGGGCAAAACATAGTGGCGCTATCGTGTGCCGTTTTGGCATAATTTCAGGACATCAGACAGACAGACATAGAAACAAACAAGATGAGAGTTTTAGTAATATAATATACTAGACCAAGTGGGACCCATTGGGCCCCGTTCCCCAACGCAGCCCGTTTCCACCACTCACCCGATTCCCCCAACGCAATATTCCGCCGTTCACCCATAGCCCACAACTGCGCTGATGCAGCTCATTTCTCCTCATCCATCAACACTCCCTCCCCCTCCTCTTCACCATCTCTCTTCTCTCCCCTCTCACTCCTCCACTCCCTCACCTCTTCCTCCCCTTTCCCCTACCCTCAGTCACTCCCTCCCTCCATAACCGCTCTCTCCTCCCTACCCCCCTCTACATCAATCTCCCTGCACTGCCACTCCTCACCTCACCCCTATCTCACTCCCTCACTGAACACAATGTTTAAATAACATATCTCCTCCTCCCCTTCCCCACTCCATCCCTCACCTCTCCGTCCCTCTCCTTTCCCCTATCCTCAATCGGCACTCCCCAGAGCCAATCAATCAGCCCCACGTGGGGGGGGAGGGGGGCGGCGGCGGTGCTCCCTGGACACAATCAATCAACCCCATTTTGGGGCGTCATCGGAGCCCCCGGAGCCAATCAATCGTCCCCACATAGGGGAGGGAGGGCGGCGTCGGCGCTCACCTCCCCATCCCACCCCCTCCTCCTCCCACGAGGAAAGTTCTTTTGAAAATGAAACCTCTCCCCTATTCTAGGAATGTTACAAAATTTTGAGATTTTAAAAATCAAGTCTAATTAATCATCAGAAAAAGCATTTAAAAAAAACCTTTTACTATTTAACCAATTCACTTTCATATCTTGAGTATGAGATGGTCATTTTCATACTGGGAAATTAGCATCTTGTCCCTATTACATAGAAACATAGAAATTAGGTGCAGGAGTAGGCCATTCAGCCCTTCGAGCCTGCACCGCCATTCAATATGATCATGGCTGATCATCCAACTCAGTATCCCGTACCTGCCTTCTCTCCATACCCTCTGATCCCCTTAGCCACAAGGGCCACATCCAACTCACTCTTAAATATAGCCAATGAACTGGCCTCAACTACCCTCTGTGGCAGAGAGTTCCAGAGACTCACCACTCTCTGTGTGAAAAAAGTCTTTCTCATCTCGGTCTTAAAGGATTTCCCCCTTATCCTTAAGCTGTGACCCCTTGTCCTGGACTTCCCCAACATCGGGAACAATCTTCCTGCATCTAGCCTGTCCAACCCCTTAAGAATTTTGTAAGTTTCTATAAGATCCCCTCTCAATCTCCTCAAAATTCCAGGGAGTATAAACCGAGTCTATCCAGTCTTTCTTCATAAGACAGTCCTGACATCCCAGGAATCAGTCTGGTGAACCTTCTCTGCACTCCCTCTATGGCAATAATGTCCTTCCTCAGATTTGGAGACCAAAACTGTACGCAATACTCCAGGTGTGGTCTCACCAAGACCCTGTACAACTGAAGTAGAACCTCCCTGCTCCTGTACTCAAATCCTTTTGCTATGAAAGCTAACATACCATTCGCTTTTTTCACTGCCTGCTGCACCTGCATGCCTACTTTCAATGACTGGTGTACCATGACACCCAGGTCTCGCTGCATCTCCCCTTTTCCTAATCGGCCACCATTTAAATAATAGTCTGCTTTCCTGTTTTTGCCACCAAAGTGGATAACCTCACATTTATCCACATTATACTGCATCTGCCAAACATTTGCCCACTCACCCAGCCTATCCAAGTCACCTTGCAGTCTCCTAGCATCCTCCTCACAGCGAACACTGCCCCCAAGCTTCGTGTCATCCGCAAACTTGGAGATATTGCCTTCAATTCCCTCATCCAGATCATTAATATATATTGTAAATAGCTGGGGTCCCAGCACTGAGCCCTGCGGTACCCCACTAGTTACTGCCTGCCATTGTGAAAAGGACCCGTTTACTCCTACTCTTTGCTTCCTGTTTGCCAGCCAGTTCTCTATCCACATCAATACTGAACCCCTAATACCGTATGCTTTAAGTTTGTATACTAATCTCTTATGTGGGACCTTGTCGAAAGCCTTCTGGAAGTCCAGATATACCACATCCACTGGTTCTCCCTTATCCGGGAGTCTATTGTTTTGTAGTGACTTAACTCAAAAGCTGTGATCGTGGACAAGCCTTGTCACAAGGGCCGTTTTACACAGACACACATACAGATCAACATGGCGGCGGCCGCAATCTGATCCGTATGTACAGTGAATGTTTTTAGTCAGATATTTAGCATGAAAATAGTGATCACGGATAGACAATTACACAATACAGATAATGATCATGTTGCCGATATCGGGGCCTAATTAACTTATTTTTCATCATCAGATTAAAAAAAACTAGATAAGATGTTAAATAAACGTCCTGTTTTAGCATGAACTTGCAATTTGAGCCCCGACTTTCAAATCCAGCGATTCAATAGATCAGCAACATGATGAGAACAAAAGGGAACGGATGACAGAACGGGATTTCCTCTACATCAGCCTGCAGTTTACTCACCCCACCCCTAAAGCAGAGATGCCAAGTGTCCCGGATTCGCCCTATTTTATCCCGGCGAAATAAACTTTTTACGGTGTTCCGGCAGCCAAACATGCTGTTACGGAACACCGCCGCGCCGGTGTTCCTCCCGTGGTGAACACCGGCGCCATGTGTCCCCGGTTTGCCGGCCCGCGCGATCAGCGGCACTTTGCCGGGCCCTAGTGTCCGCGCCTGCGCAGTGGGGGAGGGTTGCCGGGCCCCAGTGGCCGCGCGTGTGCAGTGGGGGAGGGTTGCCGGGCCCCAGTGGCCGCGCGTGCGCAGTGGGGGAGGGTTGCCGGGCCCCCAGTGGCCGCGCGTGCGCAGTGGGGGAGGGTTGCCGGGCCTGGCGCCATTTCGAGCCACGCCACGCCCGGCCCAGAGCCCCGGGCGGCGCCGGCCCGCGCGATCAGCGGCACTTTCTTGCCGCCAGCCGGCCGCTCGCGGCAGCCCCATCACCGGGCCTCCCCCCCCACCCCCACCCAGTGCGCAGGCGCAGACCCGCCGGCAAACTTGCCAAGTGCGCATGTGCCGCACCCGCCCGCCGGCAGCCCGCTGATCTGCACCAGTGCGCAGGCGCATAGCCGCCGGCAACAACCCCAGGTGAGTACGGAGAGAAATGCATTTAACCCCATTTGTTACGGACAAATGGGTTAAATGTTACTGTGAACTAAATTTAGGGTTGGCATCACCCCTAAAGCCTCTTGAGACCTGCGCACAGCAGTCGGCAGATCTGGAGCACCTCTGATGGCCGGGATTATAACAACGCTACCTATTCCAGCCCCCTCCCCCACACACAAAATGAAAACCGCTTTTTTTTTGTAAATTAAACTGACCCAAGAATTTGATTAAAACTGAATTTGATTTTTTTTAATCTCCCTCCCTCCCTACCCCACTTGCGCTGGAAGCTGCTGATCCCATTATGATGTCATTGTGGGCTGGAGGACTGTTCAGGAGCAGGTTACGTAAATTAGATCACATTGTGATGTCATAGCTGCAACTGCCACAGCTGATTCTTTCTCAAACTGAATTTTGTAAAGTTAAAAATGTGAATAACTTGTAAAATATAACATCAATCTGAACGAAACTTCTGATAAAACACACCACAAGACAATTGTGATTAGGGTGGTCCAAAAATTGTAGCGCTATCATGTACATTCTCTTCTTGCGTATGGCGTGCACAGCCTAAAGTTGTAGGACAACTTGTTCTATTTGATCTTATTTGATTGTGCCCTCCAGGTTGATTGCATTCGTCGAAACAGAACAGACCACGTGAAGGTTGCAATCACCCACCTCATCGTGTATAATTTTGACGCAATTCAGGACATCACAGACACGCACCCACGCAGACCAGATGAGAGTTTTAGTCATCTATATACTAGACCAAGTGGGACCCCTTGGGCCTCGTCCCCCCCCCAGCGATGCATGTTGGCGTTAAATCGGCCGACCCTTGTACAGAGTGCCGGTTCAAGGCGACCCACTCTTTGCGGGGCAGGTCTAAGCCGGGTGGGGCTGTGGTGTTCGGTGCAACAGTGAATTGCAGAGGTCGTGAAATCTGTTCCCAGCTAGTTCTCCATGCTCCTAGTGTGTTGAAACTGGAGCCACAGAGGGTTGCTGCGTGAAGGGAGAAGGGGCGATGAGATGACAGACGTGAGGTCCCAGTTGCTGTGAGTCCTAGGTGAGGTGGTGCAAAGGATGTTTAGCGTCCGATGGGGCCTTGTACACCAGCCTGTGAGTGAAGTACTCTGTGAAGCTTGGCGGGTGCGATACCTGCAGAAGATCCGTCGGAGTAGGGCGTAGGCAGCCGGTGATGATCCGCATGGTGTTGTTGAGGATGGCGTCTAGCTTGCTAGTATGAACGCTGCGGCACCATGCTGGTGCGGTGTACTCCACAGCGCTGTACACTGATTCCTATTAAATATTTTCCCTTCTCCTTGAACCTATGTCTTCAGGTCCTCGATTCCCCTACTCTTGGCAAGGGACTGCATCTATCCGATCTAGTCCTCTCATGCATTTTTGTACACCTCTATAAGATCCCCCTCATCCTCCTGCACTCAATGGAATACCTAGCCTACTCAACCTCTCCCTATAGCTCACACCCTCAAGTCCTGGCAACATCCTTGTAAATCTTTTCTGAACCCTTTCAAGCTTAACAATATGTTTCCTATAACATGGTGCTCTGAACAGAACACAATATTCTAAATGCGGTCTCACCAATGTCTTATTCAACTGCACCGTTTCATTAAGTTGATTTAATTCAACAACACTGATCATCTAATTTATTTCTATTGTGTTTTTGCCCATTTCATGTTGACCCTTGAAGCTGGTTTGACTGATCTTTATTCTAATCAATATTTTTGCTCCTTATCTTCTTAAGGTTTTGTGAAGGATTGAAATTTCTTGGTGTGTTGGAGACCATTCGAATGTATCCAGAAACATTCTCTGAACGGTTGTGTTACAAACCACAGAAATTGTCTGCTGAGATAGTTGGGAACCTTTTCTTAATCAACTTCTCAGCACGTAGAAAGAGCAGGATAATTCCAGAATCTAAAGTGGTTGGCTTCTGGAGGGATTATTTGACAGATGTTGAAGGTATGAGAACTTTACATTATGTATTTACAACACTACATAATTACCAGCAGCATTTATGCAGTTGAACTTGTCTGGTAGAGGGAATTGAAACAGCAATGATGCTGCAACCAAAGCAAGACGATATCTGTTCAAGAGCAGTATAATTATGACTATTACAACAAGAACGTTTTGCAAATCTATTGATCACCAAGAGAAATTATGCTGTAGATATATTGGTGATTATTCGTTATTTTTGTCTGGTGATTATTCGTTATTTTTGATTCTTTACTTCGGCGGAACAGTGGCACAGCGGTAGAGTTGCTGCCTTACACCACCAGAGACCCGGGTTCGATCCTGATTACAGTCGCTGTCTGTACGGAGTTTATACTTGTGGTTTCCTCCCACACTCCAAAGATGTACAGGTTTATAGGTTAATTGGCTTCTGTTCATTATTTAAAAAATTCTCTAGTGCATATGATAGTGCTAGTGTGTGGGGGTGATCGCTGGTTGGCGCGGACATGGTGAGCCATAGGGTCAGTTTCTGCGATGTATCTAAAGTTACCATCTTTGGAAAACTTTTTGACCATTTGAAAATTTGTTTGCTCAATGTTTACGCAAAAAAAATTCCGCATTCCACCTTTCACACACGGCAAGTGAGATTGCGGTAACATTGTGGTCACGTTACTGGCACAGCACCCTGAGGTCTGGACTAAGACAAATTCAAGTGTGGTAAAACACTGATGATCTGCTGTTCCATTGTTTCTGCATCTGGCTCGCGAGAGTACCATTCCTGCTTCCCATATAATCTCACTGGGGTCCCATCCCTATGCTCCTTATAAATTCATCAGGGCCCTGTTCCCGTCTTCCTTAAACTCACTGGGTTTAATTTCTCATGCTTAAAGTCATAGAGTTCTACAGCACAGAAACACTCCCTCTACCATGCCTACCTGGGCTTGTCCTATTTGCTTGTGTGTGGTCCATTTACTTCTAAATCTTTTTAATTTACTGGGACTATTCAAGCTCCTTTTAAACTTGCCAGGGCCATGTTCCCCAGACTTCCTGTTTCCAGTGCTCTCTTCACGTTCACTAGGTGGTTTCTCACGCCCTCTTTAAAACTCACTAGTTCGCTGAAATATTTATACCATTGTTTCATCGTGAAATAAAAAGTTAATCAAGTATTATTAGAAATTATTGCTTGTCAATTTCTATGGCAACTCATGGATAAAGTACCAGCTGTGTTCTTAAAAGACAATGGTTAGGTATGTGATATAATTGGCATATGTGATGTCTTGTGGAAGGACGCATGCGCAGGGAGACTGAAGGTGGCGTCCTGGAATAAAGAAGCTTGTTAGTGTACTCCCGTGTCCGAGTGTTATTTTAAGTCTGTTCCAAGCACCCAAACACACAACAATTGGCGACGAGGATAAAAGAACAGAAAATAAAAGAACAAGGACATCCAAGAAAAACGAAAACATGTTAAAATAGTGGTTGTATTTGGAAACAAAGTGGAACAGCGCCAAGCAAAAGGATTTGGCGCCAAATGGTTTTGAATTGGCGCCAAAGAGAAAAAAAAGGTCGGAACGGGAGGCAAGAGCATAGGGAAGCAAGAGCGCAAGGAAGGCAAGCGGGGCAGTAAGGGTCACTGAGTGCAGCTGGAAGCTAGGAGCGACAGTGTCAACTTACCTGGGATGTTTTCCAGGGCCGTGCAACCCACAGCCAGGCCCAAGCAGCAGCCACAGATGTCGGGTGAGGGCCTAGTACTGTGTAGGCCACGGACAGGTCCGGAGAAGCCACCGAGGAAAGCCGAGCCTTCAGTCCGGCCGGGAGCAGTCAGCCCGGTGATGGTGATGGTGGTGATGGTGGTGGGGGGGAAGAAAGAAAGCGGAGAAGGCCGGCCTCGCGAGAAACGGACGAGAGCCGAGAAAGCCCGATCGCAAGAGACGGCCAAGAGCGGGGAACGTCCACCCCGAGCGACGAGTAGGTCCACACGAGAGAAGAGGGACACAGCACTCAAGCACACAGCACTTGGGCCGAGTGAGAAAGCCGGCCACGCAAGAGTAGTGGACCCGGCCGAGTGAGATCCGACCACGAAAGAGAAGCGGACCCGGCCTAGTGCACAGTGCTTAGCCAGCCTCCGACGGCGGGGCACAGTCCCGACGAGCCAAGTAGCAAGGCGGGCCGTGGAGCCAGAGAAGCAGAGACGAGCCGTGGAGCCAGCGACGAGCCGAGCAGCGGGGCCCAGCAGAGTGAGGCCGCCCTGTGGAGCCTCGACAGGCAGAGCAGCGGGGAGCCAGAGACTTGCCTTCCGCAGGCAAGTCAGCGGAGCAGCGGGAGTCGACTTGGCAGGCAAGTTATTGAGACAGCGGAGGAAACAGCAACGGATGAGCCAGCGGTAGTAGCGGAGATCCGGAGTGGCCAGCAGCAACAGTGTCCATGGGAGAAGCTCTGGAGAATCCGAGGTCGAGGATGCACCGGAGTCCATAGGCCGACAAGCTGAACCGGTGAAATCCTTCACAATAAAAGCACTGTTTGAAAGTTAGGCATTATTCACTATTCCTTCACAGTAAAAACAGGACTGTTTAGATGTAATGCATTGGTCACTGTTATTAATAGTAAATCTGTGTGCATAGCAGGAATATGGTTTAAAATATTCTAGTTGGCTATTAACCTGAAATGTTGGTTATTAGTATAAATCTATTATTATAAGATTAAGTAGTAGTCAGTGGGCTGGATAATCTCTTAGAATGTAAAATGATTAAGTCCAGGGCAGAAAACACAGTGAGAGAACAGAATATGGTGCACCTGAATAGCAACAGGTAGCATGGCTATTCATATGATAGGAAAGTTACCCCAGTTAGATTCTGGGTGTAATTTTGGGAAATGGACTGAAGTCTTGGAGGCTTTGTTCATTTCCAATGATATCACTGCAGAGAAGAAGAGAGCATGGTTCATATTAGGCGTAGGAAGAGAGGGTTATCACACCTTGCGTACGTTACTGCGGCCAGCAAAGCCCACGGATAAAACATACGAGGAGTGTAAGGAGGCATTAATGGCTCATTTCTCGTCAAAACTTCTAAAGGCATCCAGAGGCAAGGAGCCTGAACTAAAGAGGGCAGGGAGTCCCTCAAAGGAAAAAAAGTTAAGTGCCAAGTGACAAAGGTCAAGTGCTCAAGGTCAAAGGCAATGACAAAAGGCAAATGCAAAGGGACATTGCCATCCAGTGGGCAACCCTAACTATTCAAGCTGCATTCAAGGGTATGAAGGTACGGAGTGAGATCCGGAACAAACAGAAGGCAGCAACGGTAATACAAGCAGCATTTGGAATGCACAGAGTATACCATCCATACAGGGCAATGAGATTAGCAGCTATAATAGTACAAACCCATTATAGGGCACACCTTCAAATGGAAAGTGATCGCAAGACTTACATGAAGTATTTCAAGAAACTACGCTGGTCTGCCATTGCGGTACAGCAATGATACAGAGCTTGCCAGATAAGAGATGTCCAAGTGAGACATTATAATAGTTTGAGAAAAGCAGTGGTTTGTATTGAAGCCTTCTACCGCAGGATTAAAGCCAGAGAGTTGGTTGAGAAAATCAAGGCAGCACACCATATTAAGTTATTCATAATGAAGTGCAGTACAAGAAAACATTTCTTGATGCAAAAGGCGGCTGTCGTCACTCTGCAAGCTGCATACCGAGGGTACAGAGCTATGCGACAAGCAGTCATTTCGATCCAGAGATGGTACAAAGCATGCAAAATAGGGCATTCCCTGTATGTGCAATATCAGTCAATGAGGTATGCAACTATTACCATCAGGCTGCCTACAACTTAGGTGGTTAGGCAGTGGGTTAAGCAAAAGAGGGCTACTGTAAAAAGTCAGTCAGTACTCCGAATGAGTTGGTATAGGAAAGACTTAAGAAGACAAATAGATGCACAACAGAAAAGGTTTAAACGATATAGGAAAGACTTCCTCAAACTGAATTATACAGCCGTTATAGTGCAGTCTCACTACCGTGCTTATAAAGCAGGAAAAATGTTCCCAATGTGGGGCGAGTCCAGAACCACGGGCCACAGTCTTAGAATTTTGTAAGGGGAGGTCATTTAAGACTGAGGTGAGAAAAAACTTTTTCAGCCAGAGAGTTTTGAATTTATGGAATTCCCTGCCACAAAGGGCAGTGGAGGCCAAGTCACTGGATGGATTTAAGAGAGCGTTAGATAGAGCTCTAGGGGCTAGTGGAGTCGAGGGATATGGGGAGAAGGCAGGCACGGGTTATTGATAGGGGACGATCAGCCATGATCACAATGAATGGCGGTGCTGGCTCAAAGGGCCGAATGGCCTCCTGCATCTATTTTCTATGTTTCTAAAACTATACAGAGCACAAATCAAAGCCACTGTTGTATTGCAAAGACATTATAGATCTTACTTCTTGATGAAGAACCAGAGATGTGACTTAAGTGGACAAATAGATGAACAACAGAAAAGGCTTAAACGATACAAAAGGTGTAAACGATATAGGAAAGACTTCCTCAAACTGAAATATACAGCAATTGTAGTGCAGTCTCACTACCTTGCTTATGAAGCAAGAAAACTATACAGAGCACAAATCAAAGCCACTGTTGTATTGCAAAGACAATATAGATTCTACTTCTTGATGAAGAACCAGAAAGGTGACTTAAGAAGAAAAATTGATGAACAACAGAAAAGGCTTAAATGATACAAAGAACGGTTAAATAAATATGTGACAATGAGTAAAAATCTGCTAATAGAAAAGTCTAAAGAAGAGAGGCTTGTCGGTCGAGACAAAAGTATGCAGCAACGATTGTGATTGGGACACTTCACTATAGTCCAGCATGGAGCCTCCTTCACTGAGCAATGGACAAATGGTTATGCATTGCAGAATCTCATTAAACAATAAGAGCAGATAAATACGCAGCTAATGGAAATTGAAGAACAGAGGAAGCTGCTACAAAACGAAAACTTACAGCCATGGATCGCACCTACAAAGAGGAAAACAAAGCAAATACATGAATCAGAAAATGAAATGCAGAATATCAGGAATAGGAAGAAATTTGCAAATTAGATTAGGACATTTAAAAGGGAAGAAGCAGAGATACAGGCAGAGCTAGCGCGATTAGAAAGTGTTCGCAATTTACACATAAAGGAACGGAAAATGATAACACATAAAGCAAGGGGTAATGTATTTGGTTTAAGGAAGATTGGTGGATTGAAAAAATATGTGCTGGTTTAGATAGGATTATTACAGTTATGAGGATGTATTGTGAGATTACTTAATACAATTGTGCAACAGTGTATTAATCAATGATATGTTAGGTAAAGAGCATATACTGTGCAGGTGAAATTGACTTAAAAGGGGAAAAGTGCGGTGTATGTAATAGAAATGGTATTACCTGCCTCCAAGTTAAAGGGGGAGGACTGCGGTGTATGTAATAGAAATGGTGTTACCTGCCTCCAAGTTAAAGGGGGAGGAGTGTTAGGTATGTAATAGAAATAGTGTTACCTGCCTCCAAGTTAAAGGGGAGGAGTGTTAGGTATGTGATATAATTAGCATATGTGATGTCTTGTGGAAGGAAGCATGTGCAGGGAGACTGAAGGTGGCGTCCTGGAATAAAGAAGCTTGTTGGTGTACTCCCGTGTCCGAGTGTTATTTTAAGTCTGTTCCAAGCACCCAAATCCACAACATGTGTGATTACTACAATGTGATTACTTGAAAACGGGTTTAATATCCCCTGTACTGTTTAAATCTAAGGCAGACTTTTTATTTTTGTCAATTTCCAAAATAACTTCCAAAGGGGTTTTCTTGTTCCCGATCAAAATCGCATTATAACCATTCAGCCGCATAATGCAAATAGTGTTTCCAAGTTCAGCTCTTACGCTGTATCCAATTGGTGTAATAGAAAAATATGTTACAGCAGAACTACCTGCAATAAGAGGTTCCAGGTAATCACATGGATAGATGTTGCCAAATCTCAGCAATATCCTGCACTCATTGTGTTGGCCAAGGTACAACCCTAATCCCCTCACTTCTGTAGCTATGTTGCTTGCCCAGCCTGCCCAACAGTGAGTATCTACTTTTGAATTAGTTTAATATAATCATGTTCTAATGCATACCATATTTGTGAATTAATCTTGTTTTTTTCTTTTCAGGTGGAGCAACTAAAGCTTCTTTTGAAGGAATCTTGACTTTTGCAACTGGCACAAATTATATTCCACCCATCAGTTTTCTTCCCAGTCCATTAATTAAATTCATGCATAAAACAGACATAATACAGAACAGATTTCCAGCAGGACAAATGTCCCACAATTGTTTGAAGCTACCAATGTCAAAAACATATGAGGAATTTAAAGAAAGCATGGATTTTGCCATTTGTAACACACCAGGATTAAAAAGAAAGTAATGCTGTAAATACTATTGTCATATTACATTTGTACATTAGTTTGTAGTAATTTTCTTTGTTAGAAAATCAGTTACAAACTCTGATTTTAATTTCCATTTATTTAGCAAGGTCTTGCAGAAATCTTTTGAAATAATAAGTTTACAAGATGTAAAGGATAATCATTTCTTTGAGGTTTTTAGGGGTAAGTATTTAATGCACAGAATACTGTGGGGGAAGTAAAAATGTAATTGGAAAAGCTTTTGTCAAACGGCCTCTCTGCTAACATATGATGTGTCGGTATGCTTTGCGGTGGATGTGGTGTGCGTTAGTTTCTGATCTCGCACGAATCACAGTGAAAATTATGAAAGGAACTTGAACAGTTTCTCAGCTTGAGCACCTGTAAATTCTGGAGCCCTCATAGCAGTTTGGTTCCCCTCTGGAAGAGGTGAAGGGACAAAAGATTTAAATAACATGGAGATTCAGATATTAATTTCTAAAATATTCAGAATATTATTCATGCGATTTTTATTGTTTATATTTTTTCTGATAAAATTTACTTAATTAGCTGGTTTGAAGTTTCTTTTACAAATTTTGCATAAGGCCCTCACATATAAACTGATTAGGTTTATAATGAACTATATATGGAGAGTCTGTACTGAACTAAAGCTGCATTGGACCCCGTTTCCAGTCATCTTTTCTTTTTGGAGAACTATATTGAAATATAATTTGAATGTTCTAAAGTGCAGTCATTTGCCAAAGTAATAATTTGAATGACTTGAAATACTGTATGTCTGGTTTGTTCTGTGTTTGCTTTAAAAATGAGAATTTTCAGGGTTTGTTTTGTATGTACACTTTTTGTAGCTTTGCTAGTAACAAATCTAAATTTTGTATTTTATTTCTGACTTGATGATGGATTACACTTGTAACGTAAATAGAATTACTTTATACTGGTAAAACATTTAGTTTCCTATATTAAAAAAAATCTGTAACTATTTAGAATTGTTGAAAATATATTTAAAGTCATTTCCAACAAAAATGAAACTCTCGAACAGTATTATTAATAGTTTGATTTTGGCAAGAAAAGGATGGGTTCATTCGATGCTGATATTGTAAAATGTATGTTCTTGTTTGATGCATTGCTGTGAAAGATGATGTGTTACAATTTGTACAGTCTTCCGTGAACTGAATTGGCTTTGCTGTCTTCTGGTCTTAAGCAGTGGGTGAGGCACAAAAACATAATAGATGCAGGAGTAGGCCATTCGCCCCTTCGAGCCAGCACCGCCATTCAATATGATCATGGCTGATTGTCCAAAATCTGTACCCCGTTCCGGCTTTTTCCCCATATCCCTTGATTCCCTTAGCCCTAGGAAACAAAGTCTAACCGTCTTAAAAACCATTCTTGAAAACTAAACTTGAAAAGGATTCAGTGTAACAAATGTATATTTATATTTGAACAAAATCCACATAGCATGCCATCAGTTAAATTCATGGTTTCCTTTTGCAAACTTGTATGTTAATCCCCTAACATTTCACATTGACAAAAGATTCAGTGGGTAAATTTCTCCAAAGTAAAGGTATTTTCCTGCACATTTAAACAGGAAAAGATGGTACATAAAATTAGTTCAACATTTAAATATCATTTCTGAAGAACATATTGGAGTAATAAAAAAAGGTGAGATTTAAGGCAAAAGCATTTCGTACACAGACTAACATTAGTTAAGTAAATATGATGTAGAAAAACAGTATCTGAACATGTATAAATCAAACGTTATGTGAATGTGTAATTTTTTGAATAAAATAAACTTGTATTTAGCTAGGTATCTATCCTAAGTAATTTATCCATGTAGAATTACTGCATCATTTCAATAATCACTGCATAATTGTTGAGTTTGACTTACTCGCTGTTCTCAATGCATGTAACATTTGACTGATGCATAAAAAGTAGAAAGTATAACCAATTGAGATACTAAAATATGGTTGCCAATTAAAATGTTAGTTTAAAAAAATATAATTAAATGTAATTAATCTCATTGGGGGAAAAAAATATGATTGGCATTAATCTGGCAAGAAATTATCAACAGCTAACTGGATAACCCTTCAATAAAATACCCGCTTTTTATTGTTCAGATTGTGAAGGCGTTTGTAATTTGTGATGTAAAATTATTTTAGTTATAGGTGGATGGCGACTATTTACATAAGCTTGTTTCTGTATGTTTGCATAAATAATAAATGTAAAGAAGTTACTTTTTTTCCAAATGCATTTTTTTTTTCCTTAGCTCACTTTCATTCTATATTTTGGATACCTCTGTCCATAAGAAGATTTCCCCATACAGCACTAGAGCTCTATCTGATACATTAGGTCATAATGATTATAGTAAGGAAAGTGCTGATTTGACCTGTTACATTTATATTGACCCTTTTTTGTCCTCATCTGCCTTCTCCAAATACACCTGCAAATACTTAAATTTTAGATATTTACAAAGCTGGCTTTTAATTACTGCAATTGACACAGCCTCCAATTCTACTCTGAATTGGTCTATTCGCTTTCCAGACCCCAATCTCATGTTGTGTCTTTTTTTTTAAACAGTTTTCTCTGGTATTACAAAATAACTCGTAAGTGCTGGAGTAACTCAATGGGTCAGGCAGCATCGTAGGAGAACTTGGATATAGGCTGTGGGCCGAGCACGTGTTTAGAATTTAACTTTTGTGACCCATGTCTCGGAACTACATGAAATTTTGCACAAATTTAGATAAAATATAATTGAGACGGAAGTCATAACTTGTCAGTGCCAAATGTTGCACATTAATTAATTAAACTAATTGGAAAATAAGATCGAAAAAGTAAGCGCCATCTAGTGGCCAATGTCCATATTACACCATGAGGAGCCTAATTCCGTGCTGCGGTCTATTTAAACCATATATTATACCATATATATATATATGACATGAATATGACTGTAATCATATATAACAATTAAACTTCCGGTGGCACTATGGTGGCTTAGTGCCTGCACTATTCACCTCCGCACCGTCTAAAGCCAAAAACCTATTTAAAATTTAAACCGGACATATCTAAAAATATTCACCGGCAGACGTTCAGCAGTCGCGTAAGTGACGTCATCAGAACGCGACCCTGGTACTTTTAATATGCCCGTTAGGCATCTGCCTAAATGCCAGAAACATCAAGCAGAAGTTACTGAAGGCCATGAAGAAGCCTCAACCTCGATTATGGCACACCCCCCAGAGAAAGCAGCAAGGAAAACTCCGGGTTTGGTGGAGGAGATCCGTTCAGCACTGCGTCATGAACGTTAGGCTGTGAAGGCAGAAATCTGTGGGAAGATTGACAAGATTGATGCCCATATAGAGGAGGTGAATTCAGACCTGAAAGGGGTAATCGACAGGCTTGAAACCGACATCAGCCGTAAGTTGGAACTTATTCTTGCTACTTCACAAAAACAAAGCGAGGCTATTCGGGAATTGAAAACTATTGCGGCTTTAAATGCAGACAACACACAGGCTGACGGCTGAGGTGGAACGTATCTCTGGGTTACTAGCTAAAGTAACAGAAAAATGTCTAGATTAGGAAAGGGCGCTCTAAACGTCAGAACCTAAGGATTGTTGGAGTGAAAGAAGGCAAAGAACTTGATCAAAATCTTCGAGATTTTACGGCTCAACTACTTCAAGATGTATTCGCTTTGGATGAAAAACCTAAACTTGACCGGGCTCACAGAGCTCTGATAGCCTGGTCAGACAGCACAGCCCCACCAAGACACTTGATCCTGAGGGTGCACCACTGCCATACCTGCCAACTTGTGAGATTGGACATTCTGCAGAATGTTGCCAACAACAGAAACCTAACTTTCCAAGGTGAAAACATACGAATCTTCAGAGACTTTCCTGCCAAAGTCGTTAAGAAAAGAGCATTCTTCTCCAAGTCAAGAGCTATTCTGAGGGACATATCTGACCTCCGATTTGACCTCTTATATCCTGCCAAATTGTGAGTTATTCATAAAGGGACTGAATACTCCTTTACTGATCCTGATAAAGCATTCAAGTTTGCCCAGGACACTGGGATCTGTCAAGGGATAAGTAATACTCTACAGAGTTTATACTGTGATGATAATCAATAAGTTTATACTGTGTTTATAATCAATGTTGTAATAAATTTACTGACTTGGAGTCGGTTAATATGTCAAAACAGTATTAATAGAAAGTTAAGTAATAAGTGCCATATGTTAATTAAACTTCTCAATATTCAACTAGATCCCACCAAGATACTTAACTTCTTGGGAATGTTGATTCCCTGACGGATTTAAATATTTTTAAGGTTTGTTCTGTTTAGTTTTCATTAACTCCATACGGTGCGGAGTTATCTAATATTATCTATCTTACGGAAGCTTTCACTAACTTAACCACCGTTGGGTGGTATTCACAAGCAGCATTCTTATGTGCTGTAATTTCTGTGTGTCCTTTGCACTTTCTAATTTCTTTATTAAATATCTTATCTATCTTTACTAATGCACATTTTTCTTGGAGATATCTCTGGGGGATAGGGGAAAAGGGGATAGGACTCACCCACCCAGCATTTAAAGGAAATATTTCAAATAATGTGTTGGACCATTTAAATCAAAAGAGACCATGTAAGCTTTAAAATGCAAGATGATGTAGCTAGGAAAATAGGAGGAATCACATTTTGTAGTTGGAATGTTAGGGGCGTTAATGAGCCAATTAAAAGCGGTAAAGTATTAGCCCATTTAAATCTATTAATACTGATATAATATTTCTTCAAGAGACGCATCTCAAAAATGGAGCTCACAACAGGCTGAAGGGTAGGTGGAATGGACAATTATATCACTCTACGTTTTCTTCCAAAGCAAGAGGAACAGCAATTCTAATTCGTAAAGGTATACCATTCAAACATAAATCCACTATAGCTGATAAGGAAGGCAGGTACATTATAATATCCGGGGAATTGTATTCAACTCCATTGACCATGGTGAATATTTATGCTCCTAATTTTGATAGTCGCTAATTTTTAAATAAAATATTTAATACAATTTCAGACTCAGGTCAGCATAATTTGATAATTGGGGGAGATTTAAATTGTGTATTAGATCAATACTTGGATAAATCATCACTTCAAAGGAAAAGTACATCAAAATCGAGTGACCTTTTAAACACCTAAATAAACAATACAAACATAAGAGACATATGGAGGATTACCAATCCGTCTGGAAGAGAATACTCTTTTTATTCAGGTGTTCATAAAGTTTATACACGAATTGACTATGTCTTGGTTGACGCCAAACTTATCCCTTTTACCTACAACCCAAAATATAACAGCATTATTATTTTGGATCACTGTCCTCTCACTTTTTCAGTAAAATTGGAAGAAATGTATAATAAACAACTGTTTGAGATTTAATCCACAAATTCTAGCTAAGGCAAGTTGTTGTGACTATCTGAAGCTACAGATGAAAACATTTTTTGAGACAAACAACACCCCCGGTATTTCTCTATCTTTGCTGTAGGAAACTTTTAAAGCCTATGTCAGAGGCTGTATTATCGCATACCAAGCTTTTCAAAACAAGAAAAATAAGACTGAACAACAGTTAGACCTAGAAAACGCAGCTGACCCAACCATTGCAAAACATAATAAGATTAAAATTAAAATTAAACCAGATTATCTGCAAAAATTATTAGGTATTTCAATATACTAAACAAAAAAAAAATTGAATTTGGTGATAAACCACACAAGCTACTAGCACGCCAACTCCGCAAATTAGGGAATGACCGTACAATACGCTAAATTAGATCAGAAAAATGAGATTTGCTTACATTGCCTAAAGATATTCATGAAAGATTCTTACAATTCCACCAAACACTATACTCATCAAAAACAACAGTCGATCCTGCAAAGATGAAAAGCTTTCTTGAGAATTGCAATCTCCCATTTCTTAATGAGGGGGAACGGGATGAATTAGGCGCAGAGATAACAAAAGATATCGTAGAGACTATTAAAACATTGAAAAGTGGAAAAACCCCTGGCCCGGATGGGTTTAGTAACAAATTTTATAAAAAGTTTAATGATTTAATTTCTCCACGCTTACAAGCTCTTTATATTCAAGCATTTAAAGAACAGACTTTACAACAAACTTGCTGAATCAACTATTACATCAATTCCAAAAAAAGATAAAAGCTCGAGGAACCTAGATCCTATAGGGCAATAGCCCTTCTAAATATGGATCAGAAGATACTACCTAAGATTTTGGCTTGTAGATTAAGCCTAGTTATCGGTAAACTAATACATCCAGATCAAACTGGGTTTATACCTAAACGACTCATTTTATAATTTGAGACTTTTGTTTAACATAATATATTCGCAGAGAATGCCAAATGAAGATCTAACAATTATTTCTCTAGATGCAGAAAAAGCTTTCGACCAAGTGGAATGGTCTTATCTTTTCACAGTGTTGGAAAAATTCCAACTGGGAGAAAACTTTACTTTATGGGTGAAGCTCTTATACACTAATCCGACAGCTAGAATACTGACAAATCAAATGCTTTCACCTAAATTTTATTTATCCAGGGCTAACAGACAAGGATGTGCTCTTTCTCCAATGTTATTTGCTTTAGCCTTGCCGAGAGTATTAGGTCCCATTCAGGCATTTATGGATATAATACCAAATATACCTCCAATAAAATTTTGTTATATGCAGATGATGAACTTTTATACATTACTAATCCCCAAGTTAGTATTCCAAATGTTCTATACATTATAGAACAATTTGGTTATTTTTCTGGATATAGAATAAATTGGAACAAAGGTGAAATCATGCCAATAAAAGAACAAGACCCTTCTCAACTCCCAACGATTTCCTTTCAGAATCGTTACTGAAAAGTTCAGATATCTTGGAATTTACGTGACTAGAAAGTATTCCTCTTTGTTTAAAATAAACATACCACCATCAATCACTAAATTGTATGCCTACATCCAATTTTGGAAAACACTTCCTATCTCCCTTATTGGTAGATTAAATGCCATAAACATGATCTTCCTTTCGCAGCTTTTATATTTATTTCAATCAATACCGATATTTCTCCCTAAAAAGCTTTTTTTTTAAGAAATTGACTCTATTGTCACTAACTTTATTTGGGACTACAAAACCCACACAATACACAAAAGACATTTGTGCAAATCCAAATAAAATGGAGGAATAGCTCTACCTAATTTTCTTTTTTACCAATGGGCAACTAATATTAAAAAATATAACTTTCTGGTTGGACGATACATGTCAACATGTAAATTGGTTAAAAATGGAGAGGGAAGATTGTTGGCCTTTTTGTATAGGCTTGATCCTCCTATCTCCAATGCATTTGAATAAGTCAACGTATGAGCAAAATCCGATAATACATAGTACTATCCGTATCTGGAAACAGATGAAATTCTGTCTTAAATTGAGAAATATGTCTCTCCTTCCTATTGCAAATAATCCCTCGTTTAAACCGTTTACTTTAGATGTGTTTGTTCAATGGAAGAACCTGGGAATCAATACTGTGGGAGACCTCTATAAGAAGGGGACTCTCTCTTCTTTTCAAGAACTACAGGAGAAATATCACTTGAATGCCAATAATTCTTTTAGATACCTTCAAATCCGAGATTACATGAAAACATATACACAAGACTTTCCTCTTATGGGTCCAGATATATTAGACGATTGTTTGAATACACATGCCAATACAAGTAAGTTGATATCTTACATTTATAACACTTCTAAATATTGACACCCCACCCTCTGAGATTTATAGGCGAGCATGGGAGGACGAGCTGGGTTTACCCATTTCGAAGGATTTATGGGAGGAAAGCCTACAATACATACACTACTGTTCTTGAAATGCCAGGCATTGCCTGATACAATTTAAAGTATTGCACAGGTTATACTACTCAAAGACCAAATTGAACAAGATCTTCCCAACTGTCTCTCCTCTCTGTGATAAATGTCACTTTCAAGAAGCCACCCCAACTCATTTTTTTGTATCCTGTATAAAAATACAAAACTTAAGGATGGAAATATTCAATATCATTTCTAAAACACTTAAAATTCAATTGGAGCCAGATTCAAAACTAATAATATTAGGAATGTCAGAGGGCTGCCCTAATCTAACGACACTTCCTTGACTGGTTTAATAACTACGAAAAAATGTATACTTAAATTCTGGAAAAAGATAACAGTCCCGATAGTGAAGATGTGGATCACAGAAATGACCGAGACACAACATTTACAAAAAATAAGGCTTGTCTTGACTGACAAACCAAATCAATTTTTCAAAATATGGTCTCCTTTCATTGAATTTCTTCAACAACATAATGGTTGAACACAAAACCGATGCTAGGGTCGGGTGAGCGGGTGTAGGGAAGGGTAGTGGGATATATCTCCGCTTCTTTCACTTCTATAGTTCTGGGGGTTTTCTCTCCCCCTCCCTCTCTCCCCCTTTCCCTCTCTCTCCCCTCCCTCTCCCCCTCCCTCCTCCTCTCTCTCCCTCCCTCCTCCTCTCTCTCCCTCCCTTTCTCTACCCCACTCCTCTCTATGTCTTCTCTCCCTCTCCCCATTCCTTTCCCCCTCCCTCTCCCCATCCTCTCTCTCCCATCCTCTCTCCCCTCCTCTCTCTCTATCACTCTCCCCCTACCCCTCTCTCCCCCTACCCCCCTCTCTTCCTCCTCCACCCTCCTCCCCCACCTCCAACCCCCCTCTCCCCATCTCCACCCCCTCTACCCCCCACCAACCCCTCTACCCCCCACCAACCCTCCTCCCCATCTCCAACCCCCCCCTCCTCCAACCCCCTCTCCCCTCCAGCCCCCTCCCTTCCCCCCCCCCTTTCTTTCCCCTCCTCTCTCTCCCCTCCTTTCTCCGCCTCCTCTCTCCCATCTACTCTCTTCCCCCTCCTCCCCCTCCCCTCTCTCTCTCTCTTCCCTCTCTCTCCCCCCTCCTCTCTCTCTCTCCCCCCTCCCTGCACCCCATCTCCCCCTATCCCCCCCCACCCCTGTGTGTGTGTGTAGGGAGTGGTTTGTGTGCGTGTGAAGCCGCAGCACACCCCCCCTCCCCCCCCCCCCCCCCCCCCACCCACACTAACCGTGCTATTTTACAAATTTCCTCCTCCACCTTTGCTGTTTTGAAAATTATAACCATCAAACATCATTTAAAATCAAACGCATCTAGTTAAGTGAAATTTTGTCTCCCCTTTCAAGTCTCTATAAGGTCCCCCCTCAATCTCCTAAATTCCAGCGAGTACAAGCTGAGTCTATCCAGCCTTTCTTCTTATGGAAGTCCTGCCATCCCAGGAATCAGTCTGGTGAACCTTCTCTGTACTCCCTCTATGGCAAAAATGTCTTTCCTAAGATTAAGAGACCAAAACTACGCAATACTCCAGGTGTGGCCTCACCAAGACCCTGTACAACTGCAGTAGAACCTCCCTGCTCTTGTACTCAAATCCTTTTGCCATGAATGCCAACATACCACTCGCTTTCTACACAGCCTGCTGCACCTGCATGCCTACTTTCAATGACTGGTGTACCATGACACCCAGGTCTCGTTGCATTTCCCCTTTTCCTAATCGGCCACCATTCAGATAATAGTCTACCCTCCTGTTTTTGCCGCCAATTACCTCACATTTATGCACATTATACTGCATCTGCCATGCATTTGTCCATTCACCCAACCTATCCAAATCACCTTGCAGCCTCCTAGCATCCTCCTCACTGCCCCCCCAGCTTCGTGTCATCCGCAAACTTGGAGATGTTGCATTCAATTCCCTCATCCAGATCATTAATATATAGTGTAAATAGCTGGGATCCCAGCACTGAGCCTTGCGGTACCCCACTAGTCACTGCCTGCCATTCTGAAAATGACCCGTTTACTCCTACTCTTTGCTTCCTGTCTGCCAGCTAGTTCTCTATCCACATCAATACTGAACCCCCAATACTGTGTGCTTTAAGTTTGTATGCTAATCTCTTATGTGGGACCTTGTCGAAAGCCTTCTGAAAGTCCAGATATATACACATCCACAGGTTCTCCCTTATCCACTCTACTAGTTACATCCTCGAAAAATTCTATACGATTCGTCAGACATGATTTACCTTTCATAAATCCATGCTGACTTTGTCCAATGATTTCACCACTTTCCAAATGTGCGGTTATCCCATCTTTAATAACTGACTCTAGCATTTTCCCCACTACCGATGTTAGACTAACTGGTCTGTAATTCCCCGTTTTCTCTCTCCCTCCCTTTTTAAAAAGTGGGGTTACATTAGCTACCCTCCAATCGTCAGGAACTACTCCAGAATATAAAGAGTTTTGAAAAATTATCACTAATGCATCCACTATTTATTGTATTGTATTGTATTGTATTGTATATCTTTATTATCATTTTTCCTGAGTACTTACATACCAAGAGGAAACGAAAAAATGTTGCTTAACCAGTGTCCATTCACTGTGCGGTAAAAAATAAATAGAAATAAAAATAAAAATACATATATCATGAGTTCCAATCGGCAACGGCACGACAATGGCTCTGCTTCAGTGTGTCCAGGTTGGTGTTTGGTGCGCGATACTTTGGCAGGGGTCAAAGTCCGTTTATCAGTCTTATAGCCTGCGGGAAGAAGCTGAGGAGCATCCTGCTGGTTTTGCAGCTGATGCTCCTGTACCTCTTCCCAGATGGCAGGATGGAGAATATGTGATGCGATGGGTGGTAGGGGTCTTTGATGATGGAGATGGTAATGCTGATACATCTCTTCCTGTATATGTCCAGCAGGAAAGGGAGTGGAGCACCAATAATCCTGCTGGCGGTCTTCACAATCCTGTCCAGTTGGTGCCGTTCGTACGCCTTGCAGCTCCCGAACCAGGAAATGATGCCGTAGGTTAATGTGCTCTCGATTGTCCCCCTATAAAAAGTTCGTAGGTGTGCAGTGGGGAGACCTGCTTTCCGTAGTCTACGGATAGGGTGTAGTCGCTGCTGGGCTCTCTTGACCAGTGCTGTGGTGTTGGTCGTGGACGTCAGGTCATCTGACAGGTGGACTCCTAGGAACTTCACACTGCTGACCCTTTCCACATCAGCTCCATCGATGTGCAGAGGTGTATGGCGTTGTTTTCCCGCCCTCCTGAAGTCAACCACCATCTCCTTCGTTTTTCCCACGTTGAGAATGAGGTTGTGGGATTTGCACCATCCTGTGAGCAGCTCCACCTCCATCCTGTACGCTGACTCATCATTGTCACTGATGAGACCCACCACTGTTGTGCCGTCAGCGAACTTGTTGATGAAGTTGTTGTTGAGTCTAGCAGTACAGTCGTGTGTAAGCAGACTAAACAGCAGGGGCTTAGGACACAGCCTTGGGGCGAGCCAGTGCTAACAGCTATGGTTTTTGATGTCCTACTACCCACCCTGACTGTCTGCTGCCGTTGCGATAGAAAGTTCAGGACCCAGTTACATGTGCCAGCATCAACCTCCAATAACTCCAACTTCTCCACCAGCTGCTGCAGAATGATTATGTTAAAAGCAGAGCTAATGTCTATGAAGAGGATCCTGGCATAAGTATTTTTCCGATCAAGGTGTGGCAGTACGAGGTTCAGTGTTGTTGAGATTGCGTCCTCTGTGGATTGGTTGGCTGTAGGTGAACTGCAGTGGGTCTAGGTCGGCAGATAGGCTATTTTTGATATGCTGCATAACCAGTCGCTCAAAACACTTCATTACTATGGGTGTTAGAGCCACTGGTCGAAAGTCATTATGGCAGGCTGGGTTTGGTTTCTTCGGGACAGGAACGATGGTGGCACTCTTAAGACAGTTGGGCACTACTGCCAGGCTGAGCGAGGTGTTAAAAATGTCTGTGAAGACATCTTTCAGTTGCTCAGCGCAGTCTCTTAGAACGCATCCAGGAATGTTGTCCGGCCCTGTGGCTTTGTGTGGGTTGATGCTGGCAAAGGCCTTTTTAACTCCGGCTGCGGATAGTCTGAGCGACTGGTCACTGGGAGATGGCAGTAGTGCACATGTCTGGGTGCTGTTTTTAACCTCAAACCGTGCGTAGAACTCGTTCAGTTCATCTGGTAGAGAGGGGTCGTTTTGGCATATCTGCAGTGGGTGGGGGCTTGTAGTCAGTGATGGTATGAAATCCCTGCCACAAGCGACGCATGTCCTTGTCCTTGTTCCCCATGATTAATTCACCAGTTTCTGACAGCAAGGGACCTATATTTGTTTTAACTAACCTTTTTCTGTTCACATATCTATAAAAACTTTTGCAGTCCGTTTTTAAGTTCCCTGCCAGTTTTCTTTCATAATCTATTTTCCCTTTCCTAATTAAGCACTTTGTCTGGGGCTACTTCCTTAAGTGCAGCCTATCTGGCCCTGAGGATTTATCGGCCTTTAATCCATTCAATTTACCTAACACCACTTCCCGGCTAACCTGGATTTCACTCAGCTCCTCCATCTCATTTGACCCCCGGTCCCCTGCTATTTCCGGCAGATTATTTTTGTCTTCCTTAGTGAAGACAGAACCAAAGTAGTTATTCAATTGGTCTGCCATGTCCTTGTTCCCCATGATCAATTCACCAGTTTCTGACTGCAAGGGACCTACATTTGTTTTAACTAACCTTTTTCTGTTCACAACTCTATGAAAACTTTTGCAGTCCGTTTTTATCTTCCCTGCCAGTTTTCTTTCATAATCTATTTTCCCTTTCCTAATTAAGCACTTTGTCCTCCTCTGCTGAACTCTGAATTTCTCCCAGTCCTCTGGTAGGCTGCTTTTTCTGGCTAATTTGTATGCTTTATCTTTAGTTTTGTTACTATCCCTGATTTCCCTTGTTATCCACGGATGCACTACCTTCCCTGATCTATTCTTTTGCCAAACTGGGATGAACAATTGTCGTAGTTCATCCGTGCAGTCTTTAAATGCCTTCCATTGCAAATCCACCGTCAACCCGTTAAGAGTCACTTGCCAGTCTATCTTGGCCAATTCACGTCTCATACCCTCAAAGTTACCTTTCTTTAAGTTCAGAACCCTAGTTTCTGAATTAACAATGCCACTCTCCATCCTAATGAAGAACTCAACCATATTATCGTCACTCTTGCCCAAGGGGCCACGCACAACAAGACTGCTAACTAACCCTTCCTCATTACTCAGTACCCAGTCTCCTCCATCTCCCCCTCTCTCTAAAAGGAGGGGGTAAAAGGAGCCAATGAATGCGGGTTGAATGGATGGGACCCTTTCCCCCTCTACCCCCATTCCCCCTCCCCCTCCCCTCTCTCCCCTCCTTCAACCTCCCTCCGCTCCCCCGTCTCCCCCTCACACCTCTCCCTCACCCCTCCTCCCCTCCTCACCCCTCTCTCCTCACCCCTCTCTCCTCCTGTCTCTAAAATGAGAGGGGGTAAAAGGAGCCAATGAATGCGCTTTGAATGGATGGGACCCTCTCCCCCACTTCCCCCATTCCCCCTCCCCTCCTCCACCCTCCTTCCTCCTCCAACCTCCCTCTCCCCTCCTCTACCCCCACCAACCCTCCTCTCCCCTCCTTCTTCAACCCCCCGCTCCCCTCCTCCAACCCCCTCTCCCAATCCCCTCTCCCAACCCCCTCTCTTTCCCCCCCTCTCCCTTTCTCTCCCCACCTCCTTTCTCCCCACCTACTCTCTTCCCCCCTCCCCCTCTCTCCCTCCCTCCCCCCTCCTCTCCCTTTCCCCCTCCCCCCCCCCCATGTGTGTGGGAGGTGGTTAGTGTGCGTGTGAAGCCGCAGCCCCCCCCCCCGCAACCGCACGTTGAGGGGACGGAGAACACAGCGGTCTCCCCTCTCCCCACCCCGTCTCCCCCTACCCCCCTCTCACCTCTCCCCCACAATGTGTGTGTGGGGCTGTTAGTGTACATGTGAAGCCGCAGCAACCCCCCCCCCCCCCCCTCCAGCGGGTCTGCACATGGTCTAGTATTAGATAAAAATAATATAAGGAATATAATTGTGAGTGTGTAATTTGAATGAGACTGCCGCAGAGGTCCGGCTCCTGAACCAGCCTAATGGGTGAGGGAAGTTCCTGTGGGTCCCCGTTTACTGAACCCCACCGACTGCCAGTGTGCAGAGTGGTGGTCACAGCCATAGTATAGGTATGTTACAATACTTACCTTGAGCAGCACTGCAGTTCTGCCACTACCCGTGTGCGCGTCTTTGGCGCCTTTGAGAGGGGGGCGGGTTTAAAATGCCGTTTTTTTCCAGACCATTCAAATCGATTAATCTCAGGGGATTCAGTTGCTGAAGAGAAATTGCTCCGACATTTGTTTTATGAAGTTATTTTTAAACTAGGCTGAATAGTGTATTAGCATGAGTAATGTAAAAATCATCTTCTAAAGCCGTGAACGCGGATAACGGGACGGATCTTACGTAGGGGACAAAAGAAGGTACACAGTTTATTTTTACATAAAAACGTGCTTCTTAGGATGCCTTTAATCAAAATTTCATGTTGCGAAAAGGTGACTTAAAAAATATACGAACTGCCAGTATTTTTCCTGCCGTTATGGGGGTTACATTCACTGCAAACCGCAACGTTCCAATCAATCGCGTTCCACAAAAACCCACTCGCAAGCTGATTTAAATGCCCATTAATTTACCGGAATTAAACATTAAATTCCTTCAATTTGGCCTAGAAATTCATGACAATTAGATTTAAAAATCATGTTATATTGTGAATTCTTGCGTGAATGTTATTTGGACGCTTTGTTTTTAAAAAAATGTTAACCTTTTCTTAAGAAATTGTTAGATGTTTAGATCTAGTAATTGAATTTTGTAATTAGCTACAATTAGGTAACTAACTAATTATATGCTTTCATTTCAGGTCATCCAAGTAAGATTGTTTCATATTTGTTTCAGAATGCTTCAATCTATAATAACTGAACATTTCATTCAGTTCTCTTAATTTTTAAGAAAGTTATGGGCTTTTGACTGTCCTTGGTCACAGCTTTTGTGTTTATTCAATGGAAAAGCAATGGGGAACAAGATACTAATTTCTGAATATGAAAATGGCCATAACCTTTTTAATACTGAAGAGATGAAAGTGAAATAGGTGTCAAAGTAAACTTCATTTTATGCTTTATCTGATGGGATAAATTGCAGACTTGATTTATTAAATCTCAACATTTTGTAACATTGCTACATAGTGGAATTGGGGCAGTGCCAGGCTGGGGGAAGGAAAAAGCCTAACTCTCACCCTAACTCGCCCCCTTTCCAGAGCTGCCCACGGCTGGAGCTGGAGTCGCTTTGGGACCGGCTGCGGGCTCCGTACATGTGGCCCCGCAGCGCGTCCACGTCGGCCAGCATGCCCTTCTGGATCATTGTGGTGATGATGGTGCGGAGCAGCACTGCCCTGCACGCCGCCCGGGCTGCCTTCAGCACCCCCATAGTGCCGGCTCCGTCAGTCCGCCCGCATAGTGTAGGCTCATTCGCTGCAACATTAGCCTACCGACAGCCCGACTGAACACTCTCAGCACCCACCGGCCGTCCGACCACTCGCAGCGCCCACCGGCCATCCGACCACTCGCAGCGCCCACCGGCCATCCGACCACTCGCAGCACCCACCGGCGGCCCGGCCCGACCACTACTCTCAGCACCCACCGGCGGCCCGACCCGACCGACCACTACTCTCAGCACCCACCGGCGGCCCGACCCGACCGACCACTACTCTCAGCACCCACCGGCAGCCCGACCCGACCGACCACTACTCTCAGCACCCACCGGCGGCCCGACAGCCCGACCGATCCTCAATAGCATCCATCGGCCTACCGACATGCCCGACGACAGACTAACCAACAGACTAACTGACCGACCGACTGACTGACTGACCCTAACCCGAGTTGTACATTTGTTACTTATCATTTTTATTTAACTGTTCATGTCATAACTTTATAAAGATAAATCAATTCAAAAACAAAGTTATCAGCAAGGTTAGCATTACCTTTATTCCTTGGAAACCTTGTTATTGTTTTGACTTAATTAGGAGGCAGCCATGATCCCAGGGTCCTCGATGCCTAGCAAATTGACCAAAGTCAAACGTGCATTGATTGGACAATTACTATTCGGAGAATTGGAGGTTTTTCACATCTTTTTTAAAAATGTGCAGGTTTTGGTCTTGACGAGTATCAGGTATGATTTCTATAATATTTTTACACAATATGTTAAAAATTCAGGTAGTTCTGTGAGTTGGGTCACGAACTTGAACGAAAAAGCTCCTCAGCCCACAGCCTATTAGTTGACATTTCAGGTTGGGACCCTTCTTCAAACTAATTGTTGGTGGTGGGAGGGGGAGACTGGAGGTGCCCAGGTTCAGGAATAGCTTATTCTCAACAACCATCTAGACACTGGACACCAACTAAACTACAAAGTATCTTTGTTGCATTTGGGCTTTGGCACTGTAAGGCAGCAGCTCTATCACTGCATCACTATTTGATTTTTTTTCCACATCCTAGTTGAAATGTTTTGACCCTGTCTATGCCTTTCATAATTTAATATACTTCTATCAGCTCTCCCCTCAATGTTTAAATAGGATTGAAGACAGCTGTGCTGGCAACCTCAGCAGACGCAGCACTTTGTGTTTTATCTAATAATCCTTTTCTCCTATGAGAAGCAATCAAGTCGTCAGAATCAACTAGGCAGATTACAATACAAAACGGTTTTATTCGTCACATTGCACATAAAGTTCAAGTGAAATGAATTTGCCAGCAGCAGTACAATGATAAAGAAAACACGATACACAAATTTTTTTTAACACAAACATCCACCACAGCATTCATCGCTGTGGTGGAAGGCACAAAATTTGGCCAGTCCTCCTCCATTTTCCCCCGTGGTCGGGACCTCAACCCTCCGCAGCCGTCGGTGCGGGCGTCCAGATGTGCAGACAGGTAAAAGTCCAGGTATGTCCAGAGTCGGCTCTTCCCCACCGGAGACCGTGGCTTTAGGTTGGTGTAGGCCGCAGGCCAGCAGTCGAGGATTTAAAGTTCCCGCCGCGCCGCAGCCAGAAGCACCGCAGATCGCAGGGCTGGCGGTCAAAGCTCCCCTCCAGGGGTGATGGTAAGTCCACGCAGGGCCCGCGGTAGAAGTAGGCCGCGGTCCGGCAGTGGTGGCCAATCTTGCTTAGTGAAGAAGCAAAATACTGCCGATATTTGGCATGAGAGTAGAACATTTGTATAAAGCCCCCCCCCCCCCCCCCTCCCAATTCTTAATTACTTGTGTGACAAAAAAGATGAAAAATTGTGGAATACATCTCTTCTAATTCTGAAAGCATTACAGGTATATTGTTTAGTACTATGTATATTTCATATATTGTTCAGTTTATCAAGTGATTTTTTTAAAATGTTATTGCTGACAATGTTTGTTAGGGTCAGGTAAAATATGACTGGCACGTGACATCACACGGAAGCATTATACAAACTCTTAATTTTAAAAAGCTAGAATGTTCAGATCTTTAGCAGACATACATTATAGTTCTGTAGGTAGGAAAGTAACACTGAATAAGATTAATCTCTTCAAGGATTTTTTTATCTATTAAACCCCTGTCCCACGGTACTCCCGAGTTTGCCCTGATTCGAACTCGGAGATTTACGGTAATGGCCACTCGGCGCTCTCGTGGACATTTTTCAACATGTTGAAAAATCTTCACGAGTCTTCCCGTGCTTACCTGCCGTTGGCGAGTCTTCCCGAGTACCTGCCACGCGGAGAGACGTCCCCGAGCTCCGACGTACCCGCTACGTTCATTCTCCGTGCTTACCACGAGTTTGATTTTTTTTTTAACTCGGGAGAGCTCTTGGAATGAACTCGTACCGTGGGACAGGGCTGTAAGTGACTTCGTGATGACATCTGGTCACGTGTGTGACATTTGGTTCACTTTCCAAAGAAGGGTCTCGACCGCAAGCGTCACCCATTCCTACGCTCCAGAGATGCTGCCTGTCCCGTTATGTCACTCCAGCTTTGCGTGTCTATTTTCTGGTGGTGGTGGGTAGGGCGCGGCTATTAGGATGATTGCGGCGGGACGAGGAGTTGGTGCCGGCGGCTGCCACGTCATCCCTGACCGCGTCAGACGGGGACCTGGAGGCAAGATGGCGGCGTCCGTGCGGGAGAAGCAGATCGGTGAGTAGCCGCTCAACGGCGCCGACAAACGCGCCGGTTGCACCCATCTGGGCCGCGCTGAGGTGGCGCAGCGAATCGGGCTGAGGGGGACGGGGATGACACGGCGCGGAGCTTGCTGTGTTTGTGTCTGCGGCTCCGAGGCCCGGCCCGGCCCGGCTGCCGCCTTCGCCAAGCGGGGTTGTCGGTGACTCCCAGGCGTTGGAAACCGCGTCTTTAAATGGCTCCACCGGTTGCAGTGACTTGTCTGTGGAGGCAATCATTCTCCAGGACGTGGTGTGGCTTCCCCTTGAACGCCGGTGTTTATGTGGCGGCGGGAAAAACACAAAACACAATAGTTTCACGTATTCTGAAGAATGATCATCATCTGAAACATCACGTATCCGTGTTCTCCAGAGATGCGGCCTGACCTGCTGAGTTACTCCAACACTTTGTGCCCTTTGGTGTGTATGTATATTTACAAAATGTATATATATTGAACTTTCTTTTTTCGTTGATTATATTGCTTACAGAGTACCGTATTTACTCTATGTGTAAGAAAGAACTGCAAATGCTGGTTTAACTCGAAGGTAGATACAAAATGCTTGAGTAACTCAGCAGAACAGGCAGCATCTCTGGAGAGAAGGAACGGGCGATGTTTCGGGTCTGAAAAAGGGTCTCGACCCGAAACGTCGCCTGTTCCTTCTCTCCAGAGACACTGCCTGTCAAATGAGATAGTCGAGGATGGAGTTAAAGGGAAAGAGAGTAAAGGGATGGTTCATGACCCCAGAATTAACGGGAAAGGAAGCTCACAAAGGGATAGGAGAGTATGGCCAAGTGTAATAGGGATCAGTGTGAAAGGTGAGATGCGTAAGGAATTAAAAGTATTGTATATGAATGCGTGAAGTAAAGTAGATGAGCTTGAGGCTCAGTTAGCAGTTGGTAGATATGACATTGTGGGGATTACTGAGACGTGGCTGCAGGAGGATTGGGCCTGGGAACTTAATATTCAGGGTTACACATCCTATAGAAAGGACAGGCAGGTGGGCAGAGGAGGGGAGTAGCTCTGCTGGTGAGGGATGGAATTCAGTCCCTTGCGAGGGAAGACATACGGACTGATGAGGTAGAGTCACTGTGGATTGAGTTGAGGAATTGTAAAGGCAAGAGGACACTAAGCTGGGGGGCAATGTTAGCTGTGAGGAGGATGCTAGGAGACTGCAAGGTGACTTGGATAGGCTGGGTGAGTGGGCAAATGTTTGGCAGATGCAGTATAATGTGGATAAATGTGAGGTTATCCACTTTGGTTGGAAAAACAGGAAAGCAGACTATTATCTAAATGGTGGCCGTTAGGAAAAGGGGAGATGCAGCGCGACCTGGGTGGCAAGGTACACCAGTCATGGAAAGTAGGCATGCAGGTGCAGCAGGCAGTGAAGAAAGCGAATGGTATGTTAGCTTTCATAGCAAAAGGATTTGAGTCTAGGAGCAGGGAGGTTCTACTTCAGTTGTATCGGGTCTTGGTCTCCTGGAGTATTGTGTACAGTTCTGGTCTCCAAATCTGAGGAAGAACATTATTAGGATAATTAGTTAATGTATATTACTAAATGAAGATGTGGAATTCTCTGCCTCAGAAGGTAGTTGAGGCCAGTTCATTGGCTATATTTAAGAGGGTGTTAGATGTGGCCCTTGTGGCTAGGGGGATCAGAGGGTATGGAGAGAAGGCAGGTACGGGATACTGAGTTGGATGATCAGCCAAGATCGTATTGAATGGCGGTGCAGGCTCGAAGGGCCGAATGGCCTACTCCTGCACCTAATTTCTATGTTTCTAATTGGTGTTATTTACAGACCCCCAAATAGTAGCCCGGATGTAAGTTGCAGCAGGAGTTAAAACTGGCATGTAACAAAGTTAAGCCACTGTGGTGATGGGGGATTTCAATATGCAGGTAGACTGGGAAAATCAGGTTGGTTCAGGACCCCAAGAAAGAGAGTTTGTAGAATGCTTCCGAGATGGATTCTTAGAGCAGCTTGTAATGGAGCCGACCAGAGAAAAGGCAATTCTGGATTTAGTGTTGTCCAATGAACCGGATATGATAAGAGAACTCAAGGTAAAGGATCCGGTTGGAGGTAGTGATCATAATATGATTAGTTTGAATCTGCAATTTGAGAAGGAGAACGTTAAATCGGAAGTGGCAGTGATGCAGTAGAACAAAGGGGACTATGAAGGCATGAGGGGGGAGCTGGCCAAAGTAGACTTGAAAGGGATCCTAGTACGAATGACGGTGGAACAGCAATGGCAGGAATTTCTGGGCATAATCCGGAAGACGCAGGATCATTTCATTCCAAAAAGTAAGTAAGATTTTAAGGGGAGTAGGAGGCAACCGTGGCTGACAAGTTAAGTTATGGATAGAATAAAACTAAAAGAAAAGATGTATAACACAGCAAAGAGTAGCCGGAAGCCAGAGGATTGGGAAACTTTCATAGGACAACAGAAGGAAACATAACGGGCAATACGGGCTGAAAAGATGAAGTATGAGGGGAAGCTGGCCAGGAATATAAAGAAGGACAGTAAAAGCTTCTTTAGATATGTTAAGGGAAAAAGAGTAGCAAAGTCAAATGTCGGTCCATTGAAGGCAGACACGGGTGAAATAATTATGGGCAACAAGGAAATGGCAGAAGAGTTGAATAGGTATTTCGGATCTGTCTTCACTAAGGAGGACACAAACAATCTCCCAGATGTACTGGAGGATAGAAGATCTAAGGGGGTAGAGGAACTGAAAATGTTTTTCATTAGGCGAGAAATAGTATTGGGTAGGCTAATGGGACTGAAGGATGATAAATCCCCAGGGCCTGATGGTCTGCATCCCAGGGTCCTCGAGGAGGTGGCTCTAGAAATAGTTGATGCATTGGTGATCATTTTCCAATGTTCAATAGATTCAGGATCAGTTCCTGTGGATTGGAGGACAACTAATGTTATTCCACTTTTCAAGAAAGGAGCGAGAGAGAAAACGGGGAATTACAGACCAGTTAGCCTGGTATTGGAGGTAGGGTGTTGACATGGATAGAAAATTGGTTGGCAGACCGGAAGCAAAGAGTAGGAGTGAACAGGTCCTTTTCAGAATGGCAGGCAGTGGCGAGTGGAGTGCCGCAAGGCTCGGTGTTGGGGCTGCAACTGTTTACCACATATAAAGTTTAAAGATATAGCATGGAAACAGGATTGACCCCGGATATCTGGCGCTGTAAGGCAGCAACTCTACCTTTGAGTCACTGTGCTGCCCATTTGTTTGTTTGTAAACAAAAAGACAGTGTTGGAGTAACTCAGCAGGCCAGGCTGCATCTCAGCAAAACATGGATTGGTGACATTTCTGGTCAGGACCCTTCTTGCAAAAACGGCTACATGAGTTTTAATTTTTAAAAACTTTTAATTTAATAGGACTGCCCAATTCGAGCTACAGCTCCTGGTCTCTGATGCAGGGATAGATTTCATACTGGTGCTTGTAGAAACAAGGAACTGCTGATACTGGTGACAAAATGCTGCAGTAACTCAGCAGGTCTGGCTGAGTTACTGCAGAACATGGATAGGTGATGTTTCGAGACGGAACCCTTCTTCGAACTAGATTTGGTGTAATTTTTATATCCCTTCTACCAATGGAGGTATCCCTCCGTTAAATGTTCCACTCATTAATTATCACAGTAGCTCTGTTACTATTTTTAAGGGACGTGCTTTCGACTTACAAATTCTTGTTTTTGGGTTATAACATTAAGGATAATCCCAAGAGATTTAATGTACATAAAGGGAAAAAGGGTAACGAGAGAGAGAGAGAGAGAGAGAGTGGGACCCCTCAAGAATCAAAGCAGTCTACTGTGTGTGGAGCCACAGGAGATGGGCAAGGTCCTCAATTAGTAGTTCTCCATTTTTACCGAGGAGAAAGACAGGAGGACGGAGGATCTAGGGGCAGTCAATGGAAATATCTTGAGGGCAGTCAGTATTATGGTTAAAGAAGTGCTGAAGATCCTATTGTGTATGAAGGTAGACAAATCTCCAGGGCCCAATCAGATACCCCTCCCCAACCAACACAGACAGACCCCAGTCTACAAATAATGGACCCTGCACCCTCTCCTTCCCATTTACCACTTCACACCCACTTAAGGCAAGACTCCAGTATGAAAAGACTGGACCATTTCCCACCCCAACCAACACTTCGCACCCACTCACAGCCTGACCTCTGCCTTTCTACACCCACCCCCCTCCAATCAGCACTTCACACCTAATCACCCACACCCTCTATGCTGCACAACATAACTTATCCAATATCAACAATAAAAATAGAGGAGGTGGAGAGGTTTTTCAGAGGATGAAAGTGCCAGAAATCTTCAGGACCTGACAATGTTTCCCCCTCTACTCTTAAGCTCTGTGCCAAACAGCCAAATACCATCTATACAGACATTTTTAACCAGTCCCTGCAAACATGTACTATCCCTGCCTGCTTCAAAGTTTCCACTATTGTCCCTGTACCCAAAAAGGCAAGGATTACTCGTCTTAATGAGTACAGCCCTGTCGCACTGACCTCTGTAGTCATGAAGACACTTGAAAGGCTTGTGCTGGCCAAGCTGAAAAATATCGCAAACTCCCTGCTGGACCCTCTGCAGTTTGCATATCGGGCTAATAGATCTGTGGATGAAGCAGTCAACCTGGGCCTGCACTTCATCCTACAGCACCTAGACTGCCAGGGGACCTATGCGAAGATCCTGTTTTTTGGTTTTAGCTCTGCATTCAACACCATTGTGTCAGAGCTACCACGCTCCAAACTTTCCGAGTTGACTGTACCTGAACCCCTCTGTCAGTGGATCATCAACTTCCTGACAGACAGGAAGCAGCATGTGAGGCTGGGAAAGCACACCTCGGACCCGCAAACGCACAGCATAGGACCACCGCAAGGCTGCGTACTCTCTCCTCTCCTCTATTCTCTCTACCCCAACGACTGCACCTCCACAGACACCTCTGTCAAGCTTCTCAAGTTTGCAGATGACACAACCCTGATTGGACTGATCCAGGATGGAGAGGAATCTGTCTACAGACAGGAAGTGTCACAGCTGGCGTCCTGGTGCCATAGCAACAACCTAGAGCTCAATGCTCTTAAGACAGTGGAATTGATTATAGACTTTAGGAGAGCTCCCCCTCCCCTCACCCCACTCATCATCAAAAACACCACAGTCACATCTGTGGAGTCTTTTAAGTTCCTGGGAACCATCATCTCCAAGGACCTTAAGTGGGGGGCTACCATCGACTCCACAGTCAAAAAGGCACAACAGAGGATGTACTTCCTGCGGCAGCTGAGGAAGCACAATCTGCCACAGGAAATGATGGTCCAATTCTACACGGCCATCATAGAGTCTGTTGTCACCTCCATCATGGTCTGATTTGGCTCAGCCACCAAGCACGACACCTGGAGGTTGCAGCGAATCGTCCGATCAGCAGAGAAGGTTATTGGCTGCAACCTTCCCTCCATTGATGAACTGTGCAGTGCAAGGGCCAGGAAGCGAGCGTGCAAGGTCATCTCTGACCCCTCTCACCCTGGCCACAAACTCTTTGTATCACTTCCCTCTGGAAGGCGACTCCGGATTGTCAAAGCTGCCACAGCTAGACATAAAAACAGTTTTTATCCACGAGTAGTTGCTCTACTCAACAGCCAAAAATCTGTAGCCTCCCTTTGATCTGGTATTTTGTTGGTTCACATGCTTGATCAATGGTGTTTTATCATAAATGTTTTATTATTATTAATGTTTAGTGTTTTCTAAGTCATTCGTAACTGTCACTGTATGTCATGTTGTTACCTGTGGGCGGAGCACCAATGCAAATTCCTTGTATGTGAATACTTGGCCAATAAACTTACTTATATATCTGAGAACGCTGGGACACCAGAGAGGAAATTGTGGGAGCCCTGGTTAAAAGTGAAGGGTTGTCATTAAATATAGGAGAGGTGCCGGAAGACTGGAGGATGGCAAATGTTGTGCCTCTATTCAAGAAGAGCTGTATGGAAAAGGCTGGGAACTATAGGCCATTGAGCTAAACATCTATAGTTGGAAAGTTACTAGAGAGTATTCTGAGGGATAAGATATACATGCATTTAGATGGGCATGGGCTGATTAGGAATAGTGAGGCCTGTGACTAATGGTTGACCTCAGGGTTTTGTGCTAAGACCATTACTATTTGTTATCTATATCAATGATTTGGATGAGAACGTAAGTGGCAAGATTAGCAAGTTTGCTGATGATACAAAAGTGGGTGGTATTGCAGCTAATGAAGATGGTTGTGAAAAATTGCAGCAGGATCTTGATCGGTGGGCCGAGGAATGGTTGATGGAATTTAATACAGAGAAATGTGAGGTGTTGCATTTCAGAAAGGCTCACGTGGGCAGGACCTACACAGTGAATGGTGGTGCTCTGAGGAATGGTGTAGAGCAGAGGGATCTAGGAGTACAGGTACATAGTTCCTTGAAGATGGCATCACAGGTAGATAGGGTGGTTAAAAAGGCTTTTGGCACAGTCAGAGTATTGAGTATAAAAGTTGGGAGTTCAAGTTGCAGTTATATAAGTAATTGGTGAGGCCGCATTTGGAGTATTGCGTTCATTTTGGGGTACCATGTTACAGGAAAGATGTTGTCAAGTTGGAAAGGGCACAGAGATTTACAAAGATTGTTGTCAGGACTCGAGGGTTTGAGCTATAGGGCAAGGTTGAGCAGGCTGGGACTCTATTCCTTGGAGTGCAGGAGGATGAGGGGTGATCTTATAGAAATCATGAGAGGAATAGATCGTGTAGATGCAGACTTGCCCGGAGTAGGGGAATCGAGGACCAGAGGACATAGGTTTAAGGTGAAGGGGGAAGACATAGGTTTAAGGTAACAGGATTCTGAGTGGTAACCTTATCACACAAAGGGTGGTGGGTGTGTGGAACAAGCAGCCAGAGGAGGTAGTTGACGCAGGGACTAATGCAACGTTTAAGAAACAATTAGACAGGTAAATGTATGGGACAGGTTTAGAGGGATAGGAGATAAACGCTGGCAGGTGGAATTAGTGTAGCTGGGACGTGTGGGCAAGTTGGGCCGAAGGGGCCTGTTTCCACGCTGTATGACTCCATGTTAAGCTTCATAGCTCCTGAGGAAGGACGTTGTGGACATCACGTTACTTAAACCTGAAGTTCCCCATTAGGCTCGCAACCGTTTTGTGGACTTCCACTAAGAAAATGACATTCGAATTTTAATACTGCTGTAATGCTTGTTCATTTGCTTAGTAATCTCACGGTGGCGCAGTGGTAGAGTTGCTGCCTTACAGCGAATGCAGCGGCGGAGAACCGGTTCGATCCCGCTGCGGATGTTGTCTGCAAAGAGTTTGTGCATTCTCCCTGTGATCTGTGTGATCTGGGTTTTCTACGAGATCTTCACTTTCCTCCCACACACCAAAGACGTACAGATTTGTAGTTTAGTTGGCTTGATAAATGTAAAAATTGTCCCTAGTGGGTGTAGGATAGTGTTAATGTGTGGGGATCGCTAGTCGGCGCAGACTCGGTGGGCCGAAGGGCCTGTTTCCGTGCTGTGTCTCTGAACTAAACATTTTTTTTAATGTAGTAAAAACTTTGTAATGCAGTTATAATAGTCATGGAGCTAAAGTGGAATAATTCCAGTAGTTTTAGAAAATAAAACTACCAGATCAGCTTAGATTTCTGTTAAAATCGGAAGAGGGGGAAATAATTGAGTGGTTTCAAGAGACCAGATCCGATTCAAAAGTGCAAAGTAGGCAAACTCTGAATTATTAATTTAAAAGGAATTGGTCCAATCTTTCGCTAAACTTCATTATAGGCTGTGGGCTGTGGTGATTTTTCGTTTAAATTTGTGACCCAAATCACGTGACTACTTGAATTTTTAACATATTGTGTAAAAATATTATAGAAATCATACCTGAAACTCATCAAGAACAAAACCTGCACATATTTTTAAAATGTGAGAACATTTTCCAATTTTCAGAGTAGTAATTGTCCAATCAATGCACGTTTGACACTGCGTCAGACGCCAATTGACCCGTCACGCGCTTTGTTTCATGGTAGCTAGGCAGCGAGCACCCTGGGATCATGGCTGCCTCTTAATTACATCAAAACAATAGCAAGGTTTCAAAGGAATAAAGGTATTGCTAACCTTGCTGATAATTTTGTTTTACAATTGATTTATCACAAGGTTATGATGTGAACTGTTAAAGAAAAATGATAAATAACAAATGTAGAACTAGGGTTAGGATTAGTGTCAGTCAGTCAGAAGTCAGTCAGTCTGAAAAGGTTAAATGCTTTTAAATATATAAAAGATATATAATGGAATCCTGGACTAGGTTATAGCTTATATTTTTCATCTCAAGCAGGCCTTTTTCAGTGGATTGATAAGAGAGGGAGGCAAGCCCGGGCATGCCTCAGGTGTATTGAGACAATGACCGATACCTTTGAAATGTCTTGTCTTGAAAGTACCAACTGATAAGATGCCTTTGAAATGTGACTACTAAATGACAAGAGACAAACTCAGATGCATCCTGTGGTAATGTGTATTGACTGTATCTCTGACCATCTTTGGAATGTGACTAAGTGACAAATACGCAGTATAAAATATCATGCAATTGTTTGTTAATTGAAATGATGACACGAGCAAAGTCAAGTGTCTGTGTTGCTTACTTGACTGGAGTATCCTCATTACTTCCATCGGCCAATGATCAGTAAAGCTTGTCGGTCGACCTAACCTTTTTGTGAGTTGCCTGTTTATTAAGTAGTGAACCGTATCAGGGCAGTCGGTCGGTCAGTCAGTCAGTCAATCAGAAGTTAGTCATTCATTCAGTCGGGCTGTCGGTATGCCGGTGAGTGCTATGACGAATCGGTCGGGCTGTCGGGAGGACGGTGGATGCTGTGGAGGGTCGGTCGGGCCGCCGGTGGGTGCTGCGAGTGGGTTGGTTGGGCTGTCGGACGGCTGGTGTTGCAGCGAACGAGCGGGCGGACTGACGGAGCCGGCGCTATGAGGGAGCTGAAGGCAGCCCGGGCGGCGTGCAGGGCAGTGCTGCTCCCCACCATCATCACCATGATGATCCAGGGCATGCTGGTCGAGGTGGACGCGCTGCGGGGCCACACGAATGGAGCTCGCAGCCAGTCCCAAAGCGGTTCCAGCTCCCGCCGTGGCAGCTCTGGAAGGGGGGGCGAGTTAGGATTAGGCATTTTCCTGTCAGTGGAAGATGCCTTAGCCTTCCCCATGCCTGGCACTGCCCCAGTCCCGCTATGGCCATGATCCACACTCTGCACACTGGCAGTCAGTGGGGTTCAGTAAACGGGGGAGCCCACAGGAACTGCCTATATATATATATATATATATATATTATGCAATTGGATCCTCGACTTCCTCATCTACAGACTACAGTCTGATCATATTGGTCGAAATGTGTCATCCTCAATAACAATCAGCACGGGAGCACCTCAAGGCTGCGTGCTCATCCCCTTACTTTACTCACTCTATACTCATGACATAGTGCGAACTCCATCATCAAGTTCGCGGACGACACCACCGTTGTGGGACGAATCACTGATGGTGACGAGTCAGAGTATAGAAGTGAGATCGACCGATTGACCAAATGGTGCCAGCACAATAACCTGGCTCTCAAAACCAGCAAAACCAAGGAATTGATTGTGGACTTTGGAAGGGGCAGGATAGGGACCCACAATCCCCTTTATATCAACGGGACGATGGTGGAAAGGGTCAAGAACTTCAAATTTCTGGGCATGCATATTTCCAAAGATCTTTCCTGGTCCCAGCACACTGATGCAATTATAAAGAAAGCACATCAGCGCCTCTACTTCCTGAGAAGATTATGGAGAGTCAGTATGTCAAGGAGGACTCTCTCGAACATCTACAGGTACACAGTAGAGAGCATACTGACTGGTTGCATCGTGACTTGGTTTGGTAATTTGAGCGTCCAGGAGCGGAAAAGAATTCAGAAAGTTGTGACCACGGCCCAGTCCATCATCGGCTCTGACTTCCCCACCATCGAGGGGATTTATCGCAGTCGCTGCCTCAAAAAGGCTGCCAACATCATCAAGGACGCACACCATCCTGGCCACACACTCATCTCTCCGCTGTCATCAGGTAGAACCTACAGGAGCCTGAAATCTGGTACATCCAGGTTCAGGAACAGCTTCTTCCCCACAACCATCAAGCTATTAAACTCACCATCAAACAAACTTTGAACTATAACAGCCTATTGCACTTTATCTGTTTATTTATGTGTGTATATATGGTTTATGCTATATAATCACACTGAACTGTTCTGTATTTATGCTTACAATACTCTGTTGTGCTGCAGCAAGCAAGAACTTTATTGTCCTATCTGGGACACATGACAATAAACTCTCTTGACTTGACTTGATATGGTTTAAAAGACAGCAACACGGAATTAGACTCCCCATGGAGTAATATGAGCATTGAACATTAGATGGAGCTTACTTTTTCAATCTCATTTTCTGATTAGCTTAATTCATTAATGTGCAACTTTTGGCACTGACGAGTTATGACTTCCATCTCAATTATATTTTATCTAAATCTGTGCGAAATTTCAAGTAGTTCCCAGACATGGGTCACGAACGTTAAATTCTCGACACATTTTCGATGCTCGGCCCACAGCCTATTAAAATTAAATACATTGAAGGAAAAAAAGTTAGGTTTAGAAATAGCTAAAGGTATAATGACAAAAGTAAGTACTGGTAAGCCTATAAGAACATCCAGGGGTATTCAATATTCAGGAGGGATAGAGAGAAAGGAAAAGAAGGTGGGGGTAGCGTAGCTGGTTAGAGAGGAGATTAACACAATGGAAAGGAAGGACATTAGTTTGGAGGATGTGGAATCGTTATGGGTAGAGCTGCGAAATACTATGGGGCATAAAACTCTGGTGGGTGTTGTGTACAGGCCACCTAACAGTAGTAGTGAAGTTGGGGATGGTATCAAACAGGAAATTAGTAATGCGTGCGACAAAGGCAAAACAGTTATAATGGGTGACTTCAATCTACATATAGATTGGGTGAATCAAATTGGCTGGGGCGCTGAGGAAGAGGATTTTTTGGAATGTATGCGGGATAGTTATCTAAATCAACATGTAGAGGAACCAACGAGAGAGCAGGCTATTTTAGACTGGGTATTGAGGAAGGGTTAGTTAGCAGTCTTGTTGTACGTGTCCCCCTTGGGCAAGAGTGACCATAATATGGTCAAGTTCTTCATTAGGATGGAGAGTGACATTGTTAATTCAGAAACAATGGTTCTGAACTTAAAGAAAAGTAACTTTGAGGGTATGAGATGTGAATTGGGTAAGATTGACTGGCAATTAATCCTAAAAGGGTTGACGGTGGATACGCAATGGAAGACATTTAAAGACTGCATGGATGAACTACAAAAATTGTTCATCCCATTTTGGCAAAAGAATAAATCAGGGAAGGTAGTGCATCCGTGGATAACAAGGGAAATCAGGGATAGTATCAAAGCAAAGGATGATGCGTACAAAGTAGCCAGAAAAAGCAGCATACCAGAGGACTGGGAGAAATTCAGAGACCAGCAGAGGAGGACAAAGGGCTTAATTAGGAATGGAAAAATAGATTATGAAAGAAAACTGGCAGGGAACATAAAAACTGACTGCAAATGTTTTTATAGATATGTGAAGAGAAAGAGATTAGTTAAAACAAATGTACGTCCCTTGCAGTCAGAAACAGGTGAGTTGATCATGGGGAACAAGGATATGGCGGACCAATTAGCATAACTACTTTGGTTCCGTCTTCACTAAGGAAGGCATACATAATCTGCCGGTAATAGCAGGGGACCGCGGGTCAAAGGAGGAATTGAGTGAAATCCAGGTAAATCGGGAAGTGGTGTTGGGTAAATTGAATGGATTAAAGGCCGATAAATCCCCAGGGCCAGATAGGCATCCCAGAGTACTTAAGGAAGTAGCTCCGGAAATAGTGGATGCATTAGTGATAATCTTTCAAAACTCTTTAGATTCTGGAGTAGTTCCTGAGGATTGGCGGGTAGCAAACGCAACCCCTCTTTTTAAGAAGGGAGGGAGAGAGAAAACGGGGAATTACAAACCAGTTAGTCTAACATTGGTAGTGGGGAAATTGCTAGAGTCAGTTATTAATAATTCCCCGTTAGAGTCAGATGGGATAGCAGCACATTTGGAAAGTGGTGAAATCATTGGACAAAGTCAGCATGGATTTACGAAAGGTAAATCATGTCTGACGAATCTTGTGGAATTTTTCGAGGATGTAACTAGTAGCATGGATAGGGGAGAACCAGTGGATGTGGTGTATCTGGACTTCCAGAAGGCTTTACAAGGTCCCACATAAGAGATGAGTATACAAACTTAAAGCATACGGCATTGGGGGTTCAGTATTGATGTGGATAGAGAACTGGCTGGCAAACAGGAAGCAAAGAGTAGGAGTAAACGGGTCCTTTTCACAATGGCAGGCATTGACTAGTGGGGTACCGCAAGGCTCAGTGCTGGGACCCCAGCTATTTACAATATACATTAATGATCTGAATGAGGGAATTGAAGGCAATATCTCCAAGTTTGCGGTTGACACGAAGCTGGGGGGCAGTGTTAGCTGTGAGTGAATGCTAGGAGACTGCAAGGTGACTTGGATAGGCTGGGTGAGTGGGCAAATGTTCGGCAGATGCAGTATAATGTGGATAAATGTGAGGTTATCCACTTTGGTGGAAAAAACAGGAAAGCAGACTATTATCTAAATGGTGGCCGATTAGGAAAAGGGGAGATGCAGCGCGACCTGGGTGTCATGGTACACCAGTCATTGAAAGTAGGCATGCAGGTGCAGCAGGCAGTGAAGAAAGCGAATGGTATGTTAGCTTTCATAGCAAAAGGATTTGAGTATAGGAGCAGGGAGGCTCTACTTCAGTTACATAGGGTCTTGGTGAGACCACACCTGGAGAATTGCGTACAGTTCTGGTCTCCAAATCTGAGGAAGGACATTATTGCCATAGAGGGAGTGCAGAGAAGGTTCACCAGACTGATTCCTGGGATGTCTAGACTGTCTTATGAAGAAAGACTGGATAGACTCAGTTTATACTCTCTAGGATTTAGGAGATTGAGAGGGGATCTTATAGAAACGTACAAAATTCTTAAGGGGTTGGACAGGCTAGATGCAGGAAGATTGTTCCCGATGTTGGGGAGGTCCAGGACAAGGGGTCATAGCTTAAGGATAAGGGGGAAATCCTTTAGGACCGAGATGAGAAGGACTTTTTTCACACAGAGAGTGGTGGGTCTCTGGTACTCTCTGCCACAGAGGGTAGTGGAGGCCAGTTCATTGGCTATATTTAAGAGGGAGTTAGATGTGGCCCTTGTGGCTAAGGGGATCAGAGGGTATGCTGAGAAGGCAGCTACGGGATACTGAGTTGGATGATCAGCCATGATCATATTGAATGGTGGTGCAGGCTCGAAGGGCCAAATGGCCTACTCCTGCACCTAATTTCTATGTTTCTATAAGAGCTAAAATTTCTTACGTTCTAAATCAAACGTTGCTTGGCAGTTTTCTCATTTGAGATTAAACAATTGCACAATAAAGGCAGAGGATTGAGGTATTCCTGGAATAAATGTTTGTTGATATATGCATCTTTTTGCACTCCTATATTTAAAAGTAATTTATCAATAAGCAGTTAATTTCATTCCTGCTTTCGGTTATTTTATTGAATCTTTACTGGGAACATGAGTCCACAAATCCCAATATTCCTATAGTATCATGCTGTACTCATAGAAGTTGCTGGCCCTGATTTGTTCTGGCCTTTTCCTACTTCAGGTTCCCCTCCCCGCCCCCCTCCACTTTCAGTCTGAAGAACTGATGTTCCGACCCAAAATGTCACCTTTTCCTTTTTGCGTGATCCGCTAAGTTACTCCAGCGCTCTGTGTCGTCTTCGGTATAAACCAGAATCTGCAGTTTCTTACTACACAGGCTCTTATATAATGATAAACTTTCCAAGAATTTTGTGGAATTTCATCCCACTGTTTATTTTAAACATAACACTGCAAAATGTGATAGTTAATACTATAGAAATGCATTTGATTGAAATTGTTTGGGTTTTAATGATAGCTTTCAAGTTTCGGTGGATATTTTTCTTTTATGTTACAGCTGCTCTGAAACGAATGTTAAACTTCAATATCATTCCTGTTAAAAACAGCACCACTGAACCAGTATGGAAGGTGAGGGAATCTTTGTGTATCTAGATTGCTGGTAAATGTAATCAAATATAAAATATCCTCAACGCTTAAGCTCTTAAGCGAAGATTTAAAAATATTGCATTTTCAAACTACATGGCATTATTAGAGAAACAAAAGATTCAAACTATGCAGCTGTTTCAAAAAATGTTGCACACAATAGCCTATTTAATTAGTGTTGTCTGCACTTGTAACACTCTTATTAACTGTTTAAACTATCACAATGGATTAATACATCATTTTCTTTGGTGATGAAAAAATAAATATTTGGGGGTATTGATACATATTTGTTGACAATGGGGCAGAAACTGTCCCGACCCAAAACATCACCCATCCTTTTTCTCCAAGATGCTGTCCGACCCGTTGAGTTACTCTAGCACTTTGTGTCTATCTACCAATATTCAAGCTTCTAACACTTGGGATTAGTTTTAATGAATACAAGCTGGAAGTGCAGGGCATACTCAGCAGGCAAAGAGCATCTGGAAGAAGAACTGAGTTAATATTTTGGATTGGTGACCGTTGTTAGGACTAGAAAATGTTAAAGATCAAGCAAGTTTTAGCATGAATTGAAAGTAGAGATGGGAGCTGAAGACCAAAGGAAAGATCTGTGATGGGATGGAAACCATTATGGTGATAGATCTGGATATACTAATGCACACGCATGGACCTGAACCTCTAGTCATCTGTTATTTAAAATTATTCAATATCATCTCCAGAACAGTGCCTTACTCTTCAATCAAGTGCACTGCAGCCTTCTGGACTATCCTTCAGTAATTGAGACAATTCTGCTGCTGTTGTTGTACGTTTACGACCAAATCATTCCCCTTTGTTTTGTATTATTATCCATCTAGCCATTTCAGATTTCTCACTTTCAGATCTTTTCTTTCCACCTTTCTTTACATCATAAAACATTTTATCTTTTACCAGTTCTTTGTTTAGGCCAAGGGGAGAACATACGAGCTTCATACAGACGGTATCCATAGTTGGGATCGAACCCGAGTCTCTGGCGCTCTAAGGCAACAACTCTACTGCTGTGCCATAGTGCCACCATTTGGTCTGATACATTAACTGTTTATGTTTTCACAGATGATGCTTTATCTGTTTTTGTGCATTTTGTTTTCAAATTCGCAACCTCTGCCATAATTTGTGTTCATATAAGTACTAATAGAAAGTTGAGATATTCTGAAATGGAGGGGGACTATGTGTAAACACTGCTGTAATTTCTTTCTGTAATAGAGGTATTCTTTTAGCTATAATTCTTATTGTTTCTACTGCAGATTCTGATTTATGACCGATTTGGTCAGGACATCATTTCACCATTGCTGTCTGTGAAAGAGTTGAGAGACATGGGCATCACTTTGCACCTGTAAGAAAAATTTAATCTTGGGTATCTGTATTGTAAAATAGACCATAATGATGTATGACATGTTTTAAGAAAGTCTTTCATTCCCCGCCGATATTTAAAATTAATCAGCAGTGTCCATGTAGGGTCAATTTGTTTTGCTAATAGATTGTAATGCATGCCTCAGTGATCTAAACATTAACTTCATCAGTTTTACTGGTTACAAAAATGTTTATGGAAATTAAGAATATAAAAATTCTCTTTATGTCATCCAGACTCGCTTTTCCTTAAGCACTGGACTGTAATACTAAAATTAGTAGACATGCTTTGCATTCCTTAATTTGATGTATGTTACTGGCAAAGCTGTATTCGTTTTCTGGATTGTGAACCAAATGCAAGCAAGTATTAAAATTTGATACACAGTTTAGTTTAGTTTGAGACAGACCCTGTCCACACCGACTAACGATCCCCATACACTAGTTCTATCCCATACACTAGGGACAATTTATAGAAACCAATGAACCTACAAACCCGCGCATAGTCACAGGGAGAACGTGTAAACTCCATACAAACAACACCCGTCCGCAGGATCAAACCCAGATCTCTGGCACTGGAAGGCATGTAATTGAATCGTTGAGTCACTGAAGTATATGTACACTAAGTGTCTATCTACCATAGTCACTCTTAAACAACTATCAGTGCGCTCCATAATGTTTGAGACAAAGACCCATCATTTATTTATTTGCCTCTGTGCTCCACAATTTGAGTTTGTAATAGGAAAAAGCACATGTGACAAAGTGCACATTGTCAGAGTTTAATAAAGGCAATTTTTATACATTTTGGTTTCACCATGTAGAAATTACAGCAGTGTTTACACATAGTCCCCGCATTTCAAGGCACCATAATGTTTGGGACACTGCAATGTCATCTAAATGAAATTAGACATGTTTAGTATTTTGTTTCATATCCTTTGCATGCAATGACTGCTTGATGTCTGCGATTCATGGGCATCACCGGATGCTGTTTGGGGATTTTTCTTTATTATAGAAAGAATTACCTGTCACCAGCTGTGGAGGTCTTCCTTGGCCTGCCAGTCCCTTTGCGATTAGTAAGCTCACCAGTCCTCTCTTTCTTTGAATGATGGTCCAAACAGTTGATTTTGGTAAGCCTAAGGTTTGGCTGATGTCTCTAACAGTTTTATTCTTGTTTCTTATTCTTGTTTCTCAGTCTCATAATGGCTTCCTTGACTTTCATTGACACAACATTGGTCTTCATGTCGATAAACAGCAATAAAAGTATCTAAAAATGATGGAAAGACTGGACTAGGCGCTGAGATTAAGGAGGCAATGAAACACACCTGTGAAGCCATTTGTTCAAATATTATAGTGCCCTGAAATGGGGGGGGGGACTATGTATAAACATGGCTGTAATTTCTACATGGTGAAACCAAAATGTATAAAAAATCTGATAATGTGCACTTTAACCACGTGATTTTTTTCGATTACAAATCTCAAATTGTGGAGTAAATAATGAGTCTTTGTCCCAAACATTATGGAGGATACTGTACATAATCATTATTGTTAGGCTTTTCATTTAGCATTATTTTATAATCCTCAAAGAACACAAGCCATAAATTTTACTCTGAAAAGTTAATTCTCTAATGTGTATGATTCAAATATTAGTTTTGTTGTGGTTTATGTTTGAGAGATTATGCCTTTACCTGTATCAATAAGTATAGCATTACACTGTTGTGTTTACTTTATTTTAAATTGGAGTTTAAATTTTCAGGCTATTGCACTCTGACAGAGATCCTATTCCAGATGTTCCTGCAATTTATTTTGTAATGCCAACCGAAGAAAATGTTGACAGAGTATGCCAGGTAATGCACAATTTATTAATTAAAATAACTCTTATGCATCAGATGTGGAAAGGTGTTAAGAATTTTACCTTGTTATTTAAATATTTTAATTTTTCCATTTAATTTTCTTAACAGAATGTTAATTTTGTGCTTAATTGTTTTGTAGGATCTTCGGAACCAGCTTTATGAGTCCTATTACTTAAACTTCATCTCAGCTATTTCAAGAAGTAAACTTGAAGACATTGCCAGTGCAGCTCTCAGTACAAATGCAGTAGCCCAAGTTGCCAAGGTCAGTTTATATTATTCACTCTGGAATTCGTACTTTGTTCTAAACATATTTTTGCGCTGGAAATTAAGAAGTAACTTTGCCTAAATGCAATGTTTACCTTTCCTGCCACTTTTGCTTTTAAAATTGCCCGTTCACATCTGTCTGATATGTGCTTAGCTCTACATATATTTGCTGTACAGCTAAACCATTGTGCAGCGGTAGAGTTGCTGCCTTGCAGCGCCAGAAACTCGTGTTCGATCCTTACGGGGTAGTTTGTACCTAGTTTGTGCATTCTCTCTATGGGTTTTCTCTGGGTGCTCTGGTTTCCTCCCACATCCCAAAGACATGCAAGTTTGTAGGTTAATTTGCTTTTGTAAATTATCCCCAGTGTGTAGGCTAGTATTAGAGTACAGGGGAATCATCGGTCGGCATGGGCTGAAGGGCCCATTTCCACGCTGTATCACTAAACTAAACCTTATGTTTATCCTTGAGGGCGGCACAGTGGTGCAGCTGGTAGAGCTGCTGCCTCACAGCACCAGAGATCGGGGTTTGATCTTGACCTTGGCTGCTGTCTTTACAATGTTTGCACATTCTCCTTGTGATCACAGAGGTTTCCTCTAGGTGTTCCAGTTTCCTCCCAGACCCCATAGATGTGCAAGTTGATTGGCCTCTGTAAATTGCCTCTAATGTGTAGGGAGTGGATGGGAAAGTCGGCTAATGTAAAACTATTGTGAACAGTTGATTGATACTCGGCGTGAACTCTGTTTCTCTAAACTAAACGTTCAACACCATGAATCGTCTATTGCCCTGAAATGTTAAAAGAAGATGTCACTCAAAATGATAACTTTCTTTGCTACACCTGCATGGATATAGCTTATTGTCAATGTGCACGGTATTATCAGTTTAAAATGACCAAACTCAATTCTAATACATTTTCTAAGATTAAATGGATGCATGATGAAGATTATGAATATTATTCGATACTGCTGAATTTCTGCTAACAATTAAAGTTGCTTCGCATGTTTCATGTTCACACCAAGCTGATTTGACACCTGGACTTTCATAGTTAACAATATTCTATTACTTTGGCTGAAATGCTAGCATTTGTTATTTACCTTCATAAGAAAAAAATATTAGCAATATTTTAGAGATTATTATTTAACTTTAAAATTTCTAGTATTTGTTTATGGATTTTATGAATGAATAAATTAGTGAATTAATCATTATGTGATGTTGTAATTATTTTCTGCTTTGCTTATTTTTGCAGTTATTTGATCAGTATTTAAACTTTATCACTTTGGAAGATGACATGTTCGTGCTGTGCAATCAGAACAAGGAGCTAATCTCATATCATGGTACTGCCTCCAGTCCCTTATTTCTGGATTGATATGTGCACCAGAAATGTTTTTTTTTGTTCATATTTAAGTCTGCTTTCAATAACAATTCAAAATAATAATACATTTAAATTAAACTTTTAAAATATAATTCAATTTTGGGGGATTTAAAAAAAAATATCAGCATGAAAATGTGTCCAAGCCTTGACTGTTGATGAAGCATTTGTGCATTAAATTTGATCAGCAAATGTGCATTGCCAGATTTCAAAATATATATTTCAAAGGAAAACAGGAAATATTTTGCAAATAGAATGCTTAGTCTTTGAATGCTTAAAAATAATGTTACAACATTCCAGTCCCAAATGGATCAAAAAGATTGCTGACTCTTCGAAAATCTAAGAAAATACATTTCAATAATTTTGAAATTGATTTTGTATTTGTAGTAAATAAAATCCTGAACAGGACAAAAAATGAGAATTGAACTATCAAACCCTACTTATTGACTTTTCTGTGCTGCTTGCTCTTTTCTATCTAACGTATATAAATTTAATCCATTTTAAAAAACTGAAAATAAGTTCAACTCTTGTGTATCAATTGTGCTATAAAAACCTGAGCACAGCAATGCAGGTGGAAACTTCAGGGCAATGCTGAGGGTATGTTGTTTAATTGTAGCTGATGTCTTTTGGGTGCAGTTTTAATCTGAAGCTACGAATCACTTGTGTAAATGTAAATCCTGGGGCAGTATTACAGAGTCCCAACCTGAAACATCACCCATTCCTTTTCTCCAGAGATGCTGCCTGACCCGTTGAGTTACAACAGCACTTTGTGTCTATCTTTTGGATGAAGATATCTTAGTGTCATTGTCAACGTTTATAATTTTGTCGACATTACTGAAACATTTATTATTATTTCATTGCTGTTTCTAGTAACTAGTTTAGTTTATTATTGTTACGTGTACCGAGGTACAGTGAAAAACTTTTTTCAGTCAGCAAAAAAACTACACATGTTTACACTCAAGCCGTCCACAGTATACAAATACAGGATAAGGGAATAAAGTCCAGTGGTGACCAATAAAAGTTAGTCGGAGGGTCTCCAATGAGGTCGATGGTAGGTCAAGACTGCTCTCTAGTTGGTAATAGGATGGTTCTGTAGAATAGCCTGATAACAGCTGGGAAGAAACTGCCACTGAACGTGGAGGCATGGGCTTTCACACCTCTATACCTCTTGTCTGATGGGAGAGGGGAGAAGAGGGCATGTACAAATCCTCCACTACACTTTCAACTATGTAATCGTGATTACATTTCAAACTTAAGCAACGGTAAAGTGCATTGCAATCTTTTGATTCGCATCTGAGACGATATACAATTTCCTGTGGCTTATTTTTCAATATTTGGAAAATGACATATTCATGTTATGCAATCCAAACAAGGACCATAACTCGTATCATGGAACTTTCTTCAATCCCTTATTTTGGTAATTGACATGTGTATCAGAAGTGGATTGTTTTGCTAAGATTTAGGTTTCATTTCAATTTTCCATGATATTTCAGTAATGCTATTTATATTGTATAGCAAAGTGTGTTGTGATCTTTTGATTCATGTCTGATATGATAAACAATTTCCTGTTTCTTTCAATCTCATTTCAGCAATAAATCGTCCTGATATCTCTGATACAGAAATGGAAATAATTATGGACACTCTGGTGGATAGCCTTTTCTGTTTTTTTGTTACAATGGGTGAGTACAGTGTGACAACTGCCTATATTTGTTATTGCAAGCATTTTTAAGGTAGCAGACAAATTAAATCATTTTAAAGAAAATCCACTCTTATATATTTCTCAAATACTTTGAGAAATCTCCTTCCTGTGGGTGGTTGGGTGTGACGCACGATAGTCACTTTCTAATGGCTTTCGAATTACATGGACAGTATTGTGGGAAAGAAGCCAAGTAAAGACACCGTGTAAAGAAGGGCCCGTTCATGTGCTCTACTGTTCTATGTTCTATGCAATAATTGGTATTGATGAATGTTTTCAAAGAAAGGGAAAGAAATGTGCCCAACATAGCCATCATTGCGATGTCCACCTATGCGTGTGGCTGCATTAAGCTGCACATAGAGATAGAGTACAGAAACACTGAGTATTACTATGCTGAGGTTGTACTTGTCCCCAGTGTAATGAAGGATGTATATGACCTTTGTCATGCATTATTCTATTCACATGGATCTTGCTGTGTTGCCTGTCCTTCTTGCAAAAGTTTCTTCTGGGAAACACTTTGACCAAAAGTCCACCAGTCAATGCTAAAGCTTGGAATGTGCTGGAGGAACCGCAGGCGATGGAGACATTGGTTCCTTTGGTACAGTTTCCCGAGGAGACTCTCGAAGTCAATTGGCAGAATGCCACATTGCCAGAACTCCTAAACAACCACCTGGGCCTTGTTTGTCTGGCATTGGCAAAAGCCCTCCATCAGTACTTTCCCGCAAAACTAGATTCTCATTCCTATCACAGCCTAGCTTCAAGATGGTTCCAATGTTGGTGAGATGAGTATCTGCCTCCTGATCCACTATGTATTTACCAAGATCATCTGGAAGAGGATAAATGATCCTTGTCAACATTCACCATGAACAGCTGTGAAATATGTGCTGTTCCCAGGGATGCATACTAAGATGAACATCAACTGGCGCTGGAAAATCATCAATTTGCTGGAAGATACACTTTGATCCACTCGAACTTTAGTTTAGTTTAGAGATACAATGTGGAATCAGGCCCTTCGACCCACCGAGACCGCGCCGACCAGCAGTCAGCAATACCCTATTTCAATCCTACACACGAAGGACAATTTACATAAGCTAGTTAGACTTTAGAAATAATGCGTGGACACAGGCCCTTTGGCCCACCGTGTCCGCGCCGACCAGGTGCCCCATATACTAGCACTAGCACTATCCTACACACTAGGAACATTTTACAATTTTTCCGAAACCAATTAACTTACAAACCTGTACGTCATTTGTGTGGGAGGAACCCGAAGCATCTGGAGAAAACCCACAGAGTCTCAGGGAGAACATACAATCTCTGTGCAGACAGCACCCGGAGTTAAGATCAAATGTGGATCTCTGGCGTTGTAAGGCAGCATCTCTACTGCTGTGCCACTGTGCCTTCAACAATGTCGGCAGCATTTGTCGATTTTTTTACCCAGAAGTAAGAAGTCTGGAAGCTAACACTACCAATTGGCATAGTCCGCGTGCAGGATTACCTGCCGAGACATGCACTGAAGCATGGGCAGCCTCTGCAGATGCTCTGAAAGGAAGGACCACAGTTTTGTGTCCTGCTCCCTCTCTAACAGTATCACAAACATTTCACAGGTGCATTGATTGAGGAAACATGAGTAGCTTTGACACGATCTAAGATAATACATTGAGCTGACGGCATGCCGAAAGTGGAGAAAGATGTAATGATTTTATTTACTGTATTATGACTGAAGTATATATTTGAAATTAAATACAATTTGGGTAGACGAGTCGCTGATGAACACAGCGGGGTGGGGAATCAAACAAGGATCCCAGTTAAAAGTGCGAAAAGAGGTTTTGCTGCTCTGAAAAGCTCAGAGATTAATTTGTGTGTTTCAATTTAGGTGCTGTTCCGATTATACGATGCGCACGAGGAAATGCAGCTGATATGGTAGCAGTGGTAAGAATTTTTCCATTGTTTCTGTTTACATCACAAATAATAAGGTTATTTTTTAAAAACAAAACATGATGCATAATGTACACCTGATAAATTTGCGTTTCTAATTGCTTCTGTTAGAAAGTTTTATTCCTATCAGTAAAGCAAATGAATTTAATTAATGTAAGCTGTCAAACTAGTCTTACTTGCCTTCGCACACAGTTGTTGAATATCGCATGACAGTGTCACATAGGTTAATTGGATTCAGTAACATTGTAAATTGTCCCAAATGTGTGGGATAGTGCTAGTGTGGGTAATCATTGGTCAGCATGAACTCAGTGGACCTAATGGCCTGCTTCCGCGCTGCATCCTAAGTAATGATATTACAGAAAGCTCCTAGCATAATACAGTGCCCTCCATAATGTTTGGGACACAGACCCATCATTTATTTATTTGCCTCTGTACTCCACAATTTGAGGTTTGTATTAGAAAAAATCACATGTGGTTAAAGTGCACATTGTCAGATGTTAATAAAGGCCATTTGTTGGCCTGCGGATGTCCAAATTTGACGCTCCAACCACGGCCTGCGGATTTCACCATTGAGTAGTTTGCAGTCTCGGATAGAGACTGATGTTGGGATGCTATAAACGACGCAGAAGGTTTCAACCGTGAGCAGATTGGATGTGTCTATTACACTTCAGAATTCATTATGCTACTACCATCAGCAGTTGTATCATCAATGAAGATAAGTGAGCTAGTACCTTCAGCAGCCATACATCCCCAGGCCATAACACCCCCACCACCGTGTTTCACAGATGAGGTGGTATGCTTTGGATCTTGGGCGTTCCTTCTCTCCTCCATACTTTGCTCTTACCATTGATGTGATGTATGTTAATCTTCAAATCATCTGTCCACAGGACCTTTTTCCAGAACTTTGGTTGCTCTTTTAAGTACTTCGTGGCAAACTGTAACCTGGCCATCCTAATTTTGTGGCTAACCAGTGGTTTGCATCTTGCAGTGTAGCCTCTGTATTTCTGTTCATGAAGTCTTCTGCGGACAGTGGTCATTGACAAATCCACACCCGATTCCTGAAAAATGTTTTTGTTATATTAGACGGGTGTTTGGGGATTTTTCTTTATTATAGAGAGAACTCTTCTGTCATCAGCTTTGGAAGTCTTCCTTGGCCTGCCAGCCCCTTTGCGATTAGTAAGCTAACCAGTGTTCTCTTTCTTCTTAATGATGTTCTAAACAGTTGATTTTGGTAAGCCTAAGGTTTGGCTGATGGCTCTAACAGTTTATTCTTGTTTCCAAGTCTTATAAGACTTCTTTGACTTTCATTGGCACAACTTTGGTCCTCATGTTGATAAACAGCAATAAAAGTTTTCAAAGGTGGAAAGACTTGAGGAAAGACTAAGTGCTGAGAGCTCTCTTATACCTGCATTAAGGAGTCAATTAGACACACCTGAGCAATCACAAACACTTGTGAAGCCAAGGGTCCCAACCATTATGGTTCCCTGAAATGGGGGGGACTAAGTATAAACACAGCTGTAATTTCTACATGGTGAAACCAAAATGTATAAAAAATGACCTTTAATAAAATCTGATAATATGCACTATAACCACATGTGATTTTATTTATATTACAAATCTCAAATTGTGGAGTACAGAGGCAAATAAATAAATGATGGGTCTTTGTCCCAAACATTTGGTGGGCACTGAAACAACAGTTTACTGTGGGTTTAGTTAAAATTACCGAGGCGTAATGCAGGACAGATTTGGACCATAGCAGAGAGCTGAAGGAAGTAAAGTTAAAACCAGTGACAAAAACATCTTGTGAAAAGGATAGACTTTATTGAGACGGAATTGCTACTGAGTGGTTGACTGAAAGAATTCCACAATGGAAGCTTGAGCAAATCAAAAATATGTCAATAGTTTCAAACCTAATGTTTGTATTTTTAACCAGCTTGCATTTTGGCGCACCTTGTCTGCCGCACCTAATAAATATAAGTTTTGACAACTAGTCATAATTAGATTAGTTTAGAGTTACAGCATGGAAACAGGCCCTTTTTGGTCACCGAGTCCACGCCAACCAACAATCACCCCATACACTAGTTCTGTCCTACACACTAGGGATAATTTACAGAAGCCAATCAACCAACAAACCTGCACGTCTTTGGTATGTGGGAGGAAACCGGAGTGGCCCCGAGGAATTCCACGCGGTCATAGGGAGAACGTACAAACTCCGTACAGACAGCACCCATAGTCAGTGTCGAACCCGGGTCTTTGGCGCTGTGAGGCAGCAATTCTACCACTGTGCTGCCCCTATGTTAAATTGCTCAAGGTAGACCCACTCACGTGGCCATCTAATAATGCTAAATACTGAGTAGAAAGTAAACTGGAAGTGCAGCACCCACAATATTAAGAAAGAATGAGTAACATGGTCTTGACCCAAGCTTGATGCAGACATTTGGCACTTATCATGTGCATATATAAAGAAGGGGGAGCAGAGGGAATGGGGTATCACAGAGGGGGACCTGCTTCCTGTAAGGCCAGTCTTCCTCCCACCCTACTTCCTGTAAGGACTCTATCCCCTATTCCCAATTCCTCCGTCTACGCTGCATCTGCTCCCAGGATGAGGTGTTCCACCCAGGTCATCACAAATGGCCTCATTCTTCAGAGAACGGGGATTCCCCTCCCCCACTATAGATGAGGCTCGCACCATGGTCTCCTCCATACCCCGCAACACTGCCCTCTCTCCCCATTCCCCCACTTGCAACAAGGGCAGAGTCCCCCTGGTCCTCACCTTTCACCCCACCAGCCGGCAAATGCAACACATAGTCCTCCGCCATTTTCGCCACCTCCAACGTGACCCCTCCACTCGCCACATCTTCCCATCTCTCCCCGTCTGCCTTCTGCAAAGACCGTTCCCTCCGCAACTCCCTTGTCAATTCTTCCCTTCCCTCCCGTTTTACCCCTTCCCCGTGCACTTTCCCTTGTAACCGCAAGAAATGCTACACTTGTCCCTTCACCTCCCCCCTCCACTCCTTTCAGGGACCCAAGCAGTCCTTCCAGGTCCGACAGAGGTTCACCTGCAACTCCTCCAACCTCATCTACTGCATCCGCTGCGCCAGATGCCAGATGATCTATATCAGTGAGACCAAGCTGAGGCTTTGCGATCGTTTCGCTGAACACCTCTGCTCGGTCCACAATTACCAACCCGACCTCCCGGTGGCTCAGCACTTCAACTCCCCCTCCCATTCCGTATCTGACCTCTCGGCCAGAGTGAGCAACGCCGCAAGTTGGAGGAACAGCACCTCATATTCCGCTTGGGGAGTCTGCATCCTCTGGGCTTGAACATTGAATGTTCTCAATTCTGTTAACCCTTGCTGTGTCCTCCCCTTCCCACCTCTCCCTCAGCCCTCGGACCCTGGCATTCCCTCTCTCTCTATCTCTCTCCCCCACCCTAGTCGCACTAGCTTCTCATTTTCATATTACAAACAGCTTACAATGGCTTGTTCCCTTTATCATCGATACTTTTTTGCATATCTTTCATTCATTGTTCTTTATCTCTCCACATCACCGTCTATATCTCTCGTTTCCCTGATCCCTGACCAGTCTGAAGAAGGGTCTCGACCCGAAACGTCGCCTATCTCCATCGCTCCTTAGATGCTGCTGCACCCGCTGAGTTTCCCCAGCCTTTTGTGTACCATATATAAAGGATACCTGTTTTAATACCTTCATCAATACCGATTTGCTTTGCTGAGGGGGAAAAAAATCTCTAATCATCACATCAATTACAAAAGGAAGGCGACCGTTGCATTTCAACTTTTCAATAATGACTACACTTCCAAAAATAACTGCTTTAGGCAGGTCCTAAAAAAATAATTTGTAACGTGCTTTGTATCGTTACATTACTTCGGAAATATAGTCCTGTTGTGATGAGGGTTTTTTTTTAAGTTATTCGGTGTAAGATGGGGTTATTCTCCCTTTCTAATTGGCCTTGTGTAGTTATGGTGGGTTGCCTCCTTCAACCTGAGTAATTGTGTGTTAGGTATGTTCACTATTTGTTCAGACATAACATTGAAACTGAAAAATTGGTGATGCAATTATAAGTTAGGATAGTATGCGACTTAAGGTTGTAATATTTGTGTTGCGTTATGTAAATGTTCTTGCAAGTTTGAGTATTCCAAGCTTTAGTTGTTGGAATTCAAATACTTATTAAATATGACAAGCATGAACCAATGTCTAATTTGAAGTTTGCAACTTTTTTTTGAGATTGAACAAACCACCCTAGTCAGTACTACCTTTACTCTTACCAGTTGTATATGAGCAATACTTTTGTAATGATTTCCTCGTTTTCCGCTCTGTAGTTGTGGAGATATTTTTACAATTCCCAGTAACCCTAATTGCTTTTCCTAGAAATTGGATAAGAAGCTGCGAGAAAATCTGCGAGATGCCAGAAATAGTCTCTTCACGGGGGATAGTCTTGGTGGAGGACAATTCAGGTACAAGGTGATAAATTTACTATGCCCAAGAAAAAAAATCCAGGGTTATAACAACGTGTTTTTCTGCAATTTAGCACTGTTTTTTAAAAAAAGCTGTGTAAAAAGCATTTGTTTTTACTTTTTGCCCTTGAGCGTGGTAAGCTACTGCCAGCACGGTTTCGCAGTAGTTAGTGCTGTTACCCCGCTGCTCCAGGGATTTCAGTCCTAACCTCGGGTACTGTCTATTTAGAAGATGGACACATAATAGTGGAGTAACTCAGCGGGTCAGGGAGCATCTGAATTGTGATCACGGTGCTGCTTGATCCACTGAGTAAAAGCGGGCTGTGCGGGGCTGGGGACGATAAGATTGGAAGCTGAGATGGGCAGACAGCCGGAAGTGATAAAATCAGAGAGAGTTTGGGAGGTAATGGCCTGTGCTCATTTGTGGGGTCACGATCCAAGGGAGGTGTCTGAGAGCGGGGGGGCTGAAGATGGGTCCTGTCCTGAAACGTCACCTGTTCTTTTTCTACAGAGACACTGCCTGACCAGCTGAGTTACTCCAGCATTTTGTGTCTATCTTTGATATACACCCGTATCTGCAGTTTCTGGTTATTACATTATTAATATTTAGGACAAAGACCCGTCATTTAATTATTTGCCTCTATACTCCACAATTTGAGATTTGTAATAGAAAAGTATCACATTTGGTTAAAATGCACTTTGTCAGATTTTAATACAGGCCATTTTATACATTTTGGTTTCACCTTGTAGAAATTACAGCAGTGTTTATACATAGTCCCTCCATTCCAGGGCACCATAATGTCACAGCAATGTCATGTAAATGAAAGTAGTCAAGTTTAGTATTTTGTTGCATATACTTTGCATGCAATGACTGCTTGAAATCTGCGATTCATGGACCACCAGTTGCTGGGTGTCTATTCTGGTGATGCTCTGCCATGCCTGTATAGCAGCCATCTTTAGCTGATGCTTGTTTTGGGGGCTAGTCCCCTTCAATTTTCTCTTCAGCATATGAAAGGCACGCTCAATTGGGTTTAGATCAGGTGATTGACTTGACCACTCAAGAATTGACAATTTTTTAGCTTTGAGAAACTCCTTTGTTGCATTAACAGTATGTTTGGGATCATTGTCTTGCTGTAGAATGAACTGCCGGCCAGTGAGTTTTGAGGTATTTGTGTGAACTTGAGCAGATAGGATTTGTCTATACACCAGCATTCATTATGTTGCTACCATCAGCAGTTGTATCATCAAGAAGATAAGTAGGCCAGTACCTTCAGCCGCCATACATGCCCAGGCCACGGTGTTTCACGGATGAGGTGGTATGCTTTGAATCTTGGGCAGTTCCTTCTCTCCTCCATACTTTGCTCTTGCCATCACTCTGATATAATTTAATCTACGTCTCATCTGTCCACAAGACCCTTTTCCAGAACTGTGGTTGCTCTTTTAAGTACTTCTTGGCAAACTAACCTTGCCATCCTATTTTTGTGGCTAACCAATGGTTTGTATCTTGCAGTGTAGCCTCTGTCTTCTGTGGACAGTGGTCATTGACAAATCCACTCCTGAATCCTGAAGAGTGTTTCTGATCTGTCGGACAGGTGTTTGGGGAATTTTCTTTATTAGTTTAGTTTAGAAATACAGCGCGGAAACAGGCCCTTCTCCCCACCGGGTCCGCACCGACAAGCGATCCCCGCACATTAACACTATCCTACACCCACTAGGGACAATTTTTACATTTACCAAGCCAATTAACCTACAAACCTGTACGTCTTTGGAGTGTGGGAGGGAACAGAAGATCTCGGAGAAAACACACGCACGTCACGGGGAGAACGTACAAACTCCGTACAGACAGCACCCATAGTCGGGATCGAATCCAGATCTCCAGCACTGCATTCGGAGACCACCATGACCACCCGCATTATAGAGAGAATTCTTCTGTCATCAGCTGTGGAGGTCTTCCTTGGCCTGCCAGTCCCTTTGCGATTAGTAAGCTCACCAGTGCTCTCTTTCTTCTTAATGATGTTCCAAACAGTTGATTTTGGTAAGCCTCAGGTTTGGCTGATGTCTCTAACAGTTTTATTCTTGTTTCTCAATCTCATAATGGCTTCTTTGACTTTCATTGGCATAACTTTGGTCCTCATGTTGATAAACAGCAATAAAAGTTTCCAGAGGTGATAGAAAGACTGGAGGAAAGACTAGGTGTTGAGAGCTCTCTATACCTGCATTAAAGAGGCAATTAAACACACCCGAGCAATTGCGAACACTTGTGAAGCCATGTATCCCAAACATTATGGTGCCCTGAAATGGGGGGACTATTTATAAACACTGCTGTAATTTCTACATGGTGAAACCAAAATGTATAAAAATGGCCTTTAATAAAATCTGACAATGTGCACTTTACCCACATCTGATTTTTTTTCTATTACAAATCGCAAATTGTGGAGATCAGAGGCAAATAAATAAATGACGGGTCTTTGTCCTGAGCATTATGGAGGGCACTGTACGTACTGTCTACATGGGGCTTAATAGTTCTGCTGTCCATGTGAATTTTCTGCAAGTATTCCAGTTGTAAGTACATGCTGGGAGGTTAGTTGGAGGTTAATTGGCTGCTGTAAGTTGTCCCTTTATTGCAGGCTAATGACAAAATGTCAATGGGCATGTGCGAGAGAGAATAAGTTGCATTAGCACAGGACAATAATGAGAAATGGAAGTAAATAGAATTAATGGTATCGTTGCTCTCCGAGCCTGCATGGTTCCATGGAGACAAATGGCTGCCTCCCGCGTCAAAATAAGGATAAATCCGAGAGACATTTCTAGTTTAATTGGATTCTGAACCAGGTACAATCCTAAGTAGTGAGCATTAGTGAAGGGTACATTTATTTAATTTGATTACTGTATGTTCAGTCGACGCATTATATATGATATCAAACCTGTGTCTGAACTGAATGTTTGTCTTGGAAATCAATGGCTGCATACTGACCCCCTATTTGAATTAGCATCCTAAAGTGTATTAAAGAACTGATTTGAACATCAACTACTGCATTTTTTTTAGACAAAAAAGATAAAAGTAGAATCAATGAACTGCAGATGCTAGTTTATCCCAAAGACAGACACAAAGTGCTGGGGTAAGTCAGTGGGTCAGGCAGCATCTCTGGAGGAAAAGGATAGATGACAATTTGGGTTGGGACCCTTACAGACAAGGATCAGCAGAAATGCTCCACTCAATTTCTTCAACAAAGCAAACTACCCTCACTCACTTCAGTTAGTTAGTTACCAAATCTCATTGCACTTATGTGTAATGACAATAAAATATATTATTATTGTTAGCATTTAATAAGATAAATGCAATTATGTGTCAATAAAGAAAAGCAGAAAGATACTAGAATAAAACGAAATAAGTGTGGTCCATTAAACCAACAATTTCTTCTGTTATAGTTTGACATATTGTAACTAATATTAAGACAATATTTTTTAAGTAAAACAATTAGTTAGCTATCTAGGAAAGAACTGCAGATGCTGGTTTAAACCATTGATAGACACAAAATGCTGGAGTAACTCAGCGGGATAGGCAGCATCTCTGGAGAGAAGGAATGGGTAACATTACAGGTCTTTTGTAACAAGACTTTTCTTAAGACGTCAGCTGTAACTTTGTTTCTATTTTGAATGTTAAAACAGTAAAAAGTTCATGATTGTGAATGTTAAGATGAGATATCTGCTGTTAGAATTCAATAACTAACAAATGAAATCACATTAAAAATTGCAGTTCATCATTCACAGTTGAAAACTGTCAGAATATGTTTATTTCTGGAAATTGTTTTTACAAGAAATTCTCAATAACATGATAGCATGGCATTGAGCTTTGGAAGAATGTTGACAAGTGAATAGTCTATTATTTCAATATATTGAAAAGTCCAATTTGCATATAGTCATATTTTTGTTCCTTTTGCTTCTATAGTTTCCAAAGACCATTATTAGTCCTTGTGGACAGAAATATAGATTTAGCAACTCCATTACATCATACATGGACATACCAAGCCCTGGTTCATGATGTCTTGGTAAGTAAACAACTCTGTACCTTAATTGGTGCATGTGATAAATAAATAATTTGATTGATTAATTGTTGTATTGAGTTCTTTGTGACACTGTATTCCAGGCACACACTGCACTGAACACACAATATATACCATGCAGGCTAGCCTACATCATATATGTACACAGTGCATAATGCCTTGCATAACATTGTACATGTGAGTAACTGAAGCAGGCAGATACAGTGTCGTTACCTAGATCTGTTTCGCCTTGTTCTTCTTTGTGTTGTTAACGTGTGCCCGTGAAAAAAAACCAACAAATAGCACGCACAAAGCATTTTTGAAAATTTCAGGAAATACCATCAAATTCCAGGAAATTTGGGATTCTATTTCAGGAAATGTTTTGAGGTGTGGAAGCACTGTACTGTCCTATAGTACAATAAAAATATTAACTGATTTAACATGCCCTCGCTAAAAATCTTGTCTGAAGGGCACATGTTGTTATCGATGTGCACATTAGTTGGCAACTTGTTCCAAGGAAGAAAACTGTATGAGTTACAGATTGCTGCATTGCATTGCTCTATTATCTTTCCAAAAACAGTGCATGCACCTGTTGTTTTACCCATGTTTGATTTCTGTGTTTTTGAAATAACTCGCTTGTTCCTTTAATACCAAAGCTTGTATTTTTGAATAATGCACTCAAATTTACTGCGGAGAACGCAGTCACGTGTATGTTTAATTTGCACTTTTTTTTAATAAGGTGCTGCTTTTCAAGCACACAAATTACGTGCAAAAATGAGGTGCCTGTTGTATCTGATCTCATTTCCATTATTTTCATAGCTTTATTGTTTTAAACATGCAAAGTTTCCACAATTTTACAGTATAAGAATGTTTTAATTAACAGAGGAATGTTAGTGCCGTTCAATTAATCTCACTAACATACAAAATACAGTGCCTTCCATAATGTTTGGGACAAAGACCCATCATTTATTTATTTGCCTCTGTACTCCACAATTTGAGATTTGTAATAGAAAAAAATCACGTGCTGAAATTGCACATTGTCCGTTTTTAACAAAAGGCCATTTTTATACATTTTGGTTTCACCATGTAGAAATTACAGCAATGTTCATACATAGTCCCCCCATTTCAGGGCACCATACTGTTTGGAACACATGACTTCACAGGTGTGTTTAATTGCCTCCTTAATGCAGGTATAAGAGAGCTCTCAGCACCTAGACTTTTCGCCAGTCTTTCCATCACATTTAGATACCTTTTATTGCTGTTTATCGACATGAGGACCAATGTTGTGCCAATGAAAGTCAAATAAGCCATTATGAGACTGAGAAACAAGAATAAAACTGTTTCAGACATCATCCAAACTTTAGGCTTACAAAAATCAACTGTTTGGAACATCATTAAGAAGAAAGAGAGCAGTGGTGAGCTTACTAATCGCAAAGGGACTGGCAGGCCAAAGAAGACCTCCACAGCAGATGACAGAAGAATTATCTCGATAATAAAGAAAAATCCCCAAAAAACTGTCCAACAGATCAGAAACACTCTTCAGGAATCAGGTGTAGATTGTCAATGACCACTGTCCGCAGAAGACTTCATGAACAGAAATACAGAGGCTGCACTGTAAGATGCAAACCACTGGTTAGCTGCAAAATATAGGATGGCCAGGTGATACACTGCACTTCAACCACATGTGATTTTTTTTTCTATTACAAATCTCAAATTGTGGAGAACAGACAAATAAATAAATGATGCACCTGTCTCAAACATTATGGATGGCGCTGTAAATAGTTATTACCTGTGTTGTGATAAACAGTTGGAATGTTTCCATTAATTTATCTTTTTTTCTTCCATCCCATTCTTCATCTTTGAATCCAGTCTTACTATTTCCAATTTCCTTTTTGCACCTTTGACATGGATAACACCCACTCAAATATATTTTTGTGTTCCTTTGCTAATTTAATGTGAATTGTTAAGCATATGAGCTATTCTTATTCTGTTATTCACCATAATCCCGTTTCCTGCTCTATATTCTGCACTTTTGCCTATTCACACATCCTGCAACATCAGAGAATTTTCTAGCACTGGAAAAGTTTACATCCAAATCCAATGAGACACCGCAAGATGCACTTTAATTCAGAAAGTCATTGATTTTTAGATATTCAGATAATAGACGAATTTGAGATCAGTGCAAGGAAGTGATTCTTGGATAAAAGACAGCCCTGATCTTATTAAATAGCAGAGCAGACACGAGGGGATGAATGCTTCTATTTTTCAAGCTTGAATCTTTACGCTCTTTTGTAAGTCATTGTAACTCATAACTACCAGAAGATGGCAGTGTGATGCTACAATGATTTTACACAATACAACAGTATTTGTTGAAAGACCCATTGAAGTATATTTATCTGGCTAAAAGGCAATTTCTTAATAGCAAGTCTTTTTTATTAAAATTGTATGAAATAATGTTAATATTGAAAATTAATCATTTGATTTACAATGCATGGTTGAGATACATTCAGGGTTTTAAACCTGTACGCTTACTCAGATGAGGTAGCAGGCTGGCCACAACAGAATCCTGTAATAAAGAGGTTTATAACTGGTGTTCAGGCTCCAAATCACAACATAATTTTAGGGATTAGGGGAATGGAGCTGTGGTTAGAGTTAATGTTATTTCTTTTAGTCTGATCACATGACTGTTAGAACAAGACAGAATTATCATTTTGTTAAGCCATAGCATTTCCCTTCTACAGTTGGAAGTAGATCGTTGAGTTGAAGTTTAAAAGTACATATTACATGTGCAAATGGAAGCAGATTCCCTTTGATCATTTCGAAATCTTCAACCAACAACATCCTGGGGATCGCCAATAACCAGAAACCTAACTAAATTAGCCGCATAAACATGGTGGGAAGAGTAAGTCGAAAGCCAAGTGACATCTAATACCCAACATTTTTCCCAATATCTATAAAAACTTTCGGCATATTGACCATTTAATAAGGTTCTGCGTGGTAGGCTGCTCTGAATGGATCCAGGGAGAGCTCATCAACTGGATAGATAATTGGCTTTTTTGGAAGAGGGCGATGGTGGAAGATTGTTTTTTAGACTGTGGTGAGAGGCATGTCTCAGAGATCAGTGCTGGGCCTATTGCTGTTTGAGGTTTACCTCAATGACATGGGTGAGAGTTTGTGAGGCATGATTAGTACGTTTGCAGATGACAATAAATTAGGGGCATCTTAGATAGTAAAGATGGTCATCATAAATCGCAGCAAGATCTTGTTGGGTAAGTGGGCTGAGGAATGGTTAATGGAATTTAATGCAGATAAGTGTGGGGTGTTGAGTTTTGGGCACTCAAACCAGGGCAGGATCTTCACAGTGCATGGCAGGGCCCTTCGGAGTGTTGTAGAGAAAAGTGATCTAGGAGTAGTGGTCCATAGTTCTTTGAAAGTGGCAACACAGGTAGATAGGGTAGTCAAAAAGGCTTTTGGTACATTGGCTTTCATCAGTCAGGGTACTGAGAATAGAAGTTGGAATCTCTGGATAAAAGAAATAGGTGACGTTTCAGGTCAAGACCCTTCTTCAGACTCGAAATACACCTATTCCTTTTCTCTAGAGATGCTACCTGACCCGCTGAGTTATTCCATCTTTTTGCGTCTATCATTGGTTTAAACCAGCATCTGCAGTTCCTTCCTACGCAAAGACGTTGGGTGTTATGTTACAGTTGTACAAGACGCGTGTGAAAAGTTAAATCAAAAGAGTTTATTGTCATGTGTCCCTGACAGGACAATGAAATTCTGCTATAGGAAGGAAGTAGTTAAGCTGAAAGGGTGCAGAGATGATTTAGAAGGATGTTGCCAGGACATGAGGGCCTGAGCAAGAGGGAGAGGATGGGCAGGCTAGGTCTTTATTCATTTGATTCAGAGAGGTGATCTTATGGAGATGTATAAGATGAGGGGACTAGGTATGATGAATGCACAGAGTTTTTTTACCCAGAGTATGGGAATCACAAACCAGAGGATATAGGTTTATGGTGAAAGGGGAAAGATAGGAACCTGAGGGGCAACATTGTAGATGGGGCATCTTGGTCAGCATGGGCAGGTTGGGTTGAAGGACCTGTATGATTTTATGACTCTACTTGGTGGTTACAGTTCAAGTTAGCAAGTTTAAGTCTGATGGCTGAACTTAAAATGTGCAGTTTCTTTCGGTGCTCAATGAGAAATCGTGTTGTCTTCCTGTCTCCAGTTCAGTTGAGCGAAGAACAGAATGGATTCATTTTCTTGGTTCTCTTTTTTTTCAACATGTTGGTATATAAATAATAGATACTTGAAGTTACTACCATGGATCAGTACAGCCTCTACAAGGGTCAGCAGAAATGGAGCTGAACAATTGACTTCAAACACTCGTTTAAAAAAAGATTGATTATTCATCTTGGATTTAGAAATAAATAATTTTTGCGGTCTGTTTTGTTTTAAAATTCTTATCCTGTGAACCATCCATGTTTCTTGAAAGTATAGTTTTTTTACAAAAAAATATGTTTTATTCAATGAGTGCATTGTGCTTTTGCAGATTCTTATCATTCTTTTAAGCCTTAAGGATATGCAAAATTCCCTTTGAAAATACGAATCTTGGAAACTGCATCCCTTAAATAGTACATCTGCAAAGACTAACATGTCACTTCAGCTTTGAAATGTTGAGATTTGATGTGACTTCCTTTCATAAACCACTGTTTCCTTTAGGAAATGAACTGAGTAATATGTATAATCAGCGACTTAAAATTTAGTGATTCGATTCTTGTGTTTTAAGCAACCTTCGTGAATGGTCCCACTTAGATTTTGCTAGAATTAAATAGCTATCAAAAGGCATTTCTTAGTAAACATTAAAGGTTGTATTCCTAAATTTTTACTGTGATTTATGCATTCAAGGATCCAAAATGTTTATGAACTTACTGCCATGCCTCCATGATGGCAGAATTTCTCCAGAAATAAAACATTGCTTTATTCTGCCATGTCCTTAAACTGAAAATAGCCTGAAGTATTTATAAACGTTGCTGTAATAAAACCTTGAAGATGTTATGATTTTTAGGTGACTTTTCAGTGCAGTACCCAGTCATAATTATTGCTAAATATTTCCCTATCTCTGAGAAAACACATAGACATTTGCGTACCAGAACAAATGTATGAATTCCACTGTTAGAATTCATGTAGATTTCACCGGATATAATATTTACTTGCTTCTATCAGTCTTTTTATAAAAACAAGGAACTCAGAAACATTCCCGGAGAACATTTTTATCTCTGGGAGTTGTCCAACAATATGCCTATCAACCCCCCCACCTGTACTCACCTATTACCTGCCATGCTTTGTCACTTCTCTCCGCTCTTCTAGCTTTCTTCCCCAGCATCCACCCCATTTAATCGGGAGAAGGATCCTGACCTGATCTGCTGAATTACTCCAGCTCCGTGTGAATTTTTTAATAAGTTAGAATACTTAATATATGCTGGAATTCTTAATATCTATCATGTTGTGGCCGTTGTCAGAGGTTATTTTTACTTGGTTGTTTGATAAGTAGGGTTTCTCCCAGCTCACCTAAGATTCATCGCTGGAGGCCAAATTCATTCAGGCCAGAATCCATCCTGAAGCTTTGATATCGCATGGTAGTCTTTCAGATACAAAACTGGCACAAGGCAACTGTGAGCAGTTACACACTTTCAGAAATTTTGGGGTTGTATTTGAAGGCCATAGATCTGTAACTTATAGCTTGAATAGTGTGGGACTAAATCAGGGGTCGGGAACGTTGTTCTACATAGGGGCAGGACCCGTGTCTGTAAGCCACATCTATCGCCATAGTTAGTAAATGGAGGTAATAATAATACATGCTAACTAAACTGATATATTTATATATTTAAGTAACATTATGTCTACTGAACATAGCAGTTAGTTTGAGACACTGATATTGAAACTACCCTCACCCCTCTCTGTCCTAAACTTCATGCATACCCTTTGTTACTCTCTCTTCCCCCTCCCTCCATTCAATCTCTCCTCCCCATCTCTCTCCTTCCCCCCCTCCTCCTCTCCCCCTCCTCCTCTCCCCCTCTCTCCTTCCCCCCCCCTCCTCTCGCCTTCACTTTCCCCCATTCCCTCTCCACCTCTCCCTCTCCTCCCCTCCCTCTTCCTTCACTCCAAGGTCCAGTCCCATTCATTTACCACTGGATTCCTGTCCGCTGCGTCCACACGAACCAATGGGCAGCAGCTCCGCCATCTTTGAGGAGGGTGGCCCTAACCCTCCCCGGGTGAAGCGTGGGAACAGATGGTTCCGGGGCGCACTGAGCACCAAGCGCCACTGCAACTGCACTTCTACATCAGTAGAACCGCGTCCACTAATCCAACTAACCTTTTGCCCAGTTCGTGGGATGATATCAGTTCCAATTTTTTGTAAAGAAGTGCAGATAACGGGGGAAAAAAATCATGAGGGCCGGATGATTTCGGGTTACAGGCCCAATCCGGCCCATGAGCTGTAGGTTGCCGATCCCTGGACTAAATGAAAAAAACATACTCTGATTCAGATTCAGCTTAGTTTATCGTCATATACACCAGGGTTGCAATGTCATTAATTGTTTGCATGGAGCTTATAGACTACTCAGTTTAATATAATAATAATAGACACAATAAATACAATGGAATACAGCACAATGGTGCAAGATTAAACTGCAGTCAGAAGTGCAAAAACAAAATAAATCAGAGTTAAGAGTAAGAGTACATAGCAGCACCTCTAGTAACGGGGTGTAGAAGAGATGACTAGTTTGGGAGTCTTGTAAGGCGGGGGAAGAAGCTATTCTTAGATTTGGCCATCTAAGCTTTCAAGCTTCTGTGTCTTCTCACAGAAGATCGAAGCGAGAAAAGAGAATGGATGAGATGGCGGGCATTCTTGGTGATACTTCCAGCCTTCCTGATTCAACAGACCAGGATGATGGACTTGGATGGAAGAAAGTGTTGAGCATGTCAAGGACTGGGCTGTATTCACCACTTTGCAGGTTCAGGCGGTCAGTTCCGTGCCAGACTATCGGAATAATATCTAGTTCATCGATAAAAGTTCAAGAGTATTTTCATGCACATGTCGAATCTTCTCAAGTGCCGAAGAAAGTAACTACACTGACGCACTTCCTTGATCGCCACATCAGTGTGAAGAGACCAGATTAGGTTGCTGGTGATGTTGATGCCTCGGAATGTGAAACTTCGATGATCTCTACAGCAGCTCTATTGATGAGGACAGGGTTGTTTTCACCCCCTTCTTCTCGTCGACAACAAACTTCTTTCTTGCAAACATTGAGGGCTTGTTGTTGTTCTGATACCATGACACAAAGTTCCTGATCACTTTCCTGTTGTTTCAGTATTTAGTTCCGTTGAGTTTATTATTGTTGCAAAGGACAGTGAAATGTTTTTTTGTTGCGTGCTATCAATCAGCTATACATGATTACAATCAAGCCATCTACAATGTACAGATACAGAATAAAGGGAATAATGTTTAGTGCAAAGTAAAGTCTGATTAAACATAGTCCAAAGGTTTTCAATGAAATGGATGGGAGTTCAGAACCGCTCTCTCATGTTGTTTTGGAAAATTGTAATTTTCTTTCTCCTGTTTCTGTTCATTTGAAGTGGGGGGAAACATTTTTATGGTGGATCTTCACTTACTGAAGATTTAGAATGATGTTGAATTTGATGGCCTTGCACCCTGCTTGAAATGATAGGAAACTGCATTTGAATTTGGTTGCCTTGCACCCTGCTTGAAATGGAAATTCAAGGAATAGCCGTGAGTCAACTGCTAGCTCACCAGCCATTAGTGAGCTGCCAGCCCATCAGGCTTGAGTGACTGAGCACATTATTGGAATTGGTGGAAAGGTTGAACATTGCGTTGGGGGACCAGCCGTCCCGTGTGAACATGGGACCCAACGTCTACCCACTTAGTCTAGTTTAAATTAAAACTACAGTGCATTTAGAAAGTATTCAGACCCCTTCCCTTTGAGCACATTTTGTTATGTTACAACTTTATTTTAAAATTGATTAATTTTTTTGAAGAAGCAAAATCACGTGTTTAGCAAAGTAACTAAAAATAAATAATTGAAATATCACATTTACATAAATATTCAGACCCTTTGCTATGACACTTAAAATTGAGCTTAGGTTCATCCTGTTTCTAGCAATGTTACAAAATTTTGAATTAAAAAAATCAAGTCTGCAATTTATCCCATCAGATAAAACATAAAAAGAAGTTTAATTTGACACCTAATTCACTTTCATATCTTTAGTATAAAAAAAGTTATGACCATCTTCATACTCGGAAATTAGCATCTCGTTCCCTATTGCTTTTCCATTGACGACACAAAATCTGTGATCAAGGACAGTCAAAAGCCCATAACTTTCTTAAAAATTAAGAGAACTGAAAGAAATGTTCAGTTATTATAGATTGAGCATTCTGAAACACATATGAAACAATTCTGCTTGGATGACCTGAAATTAAAGCATATAATTAGTTAGTTACCCAATTGTAGCTAATTACAAATTTCAATTACTAGATCTAAATATCTATTTATTTCTTAAGAAAAAATTGAAATTTTTAAATAGCCTAAGTGTTCAAATAACATTCACACAAGAATTCACAATAGAACATGATTTTTAAATCTCATTGTCATGCATTCATAGGCCAAATGGAAGGAATTTAATGTTTAATTCCCATAAATTAATGGCCATTTAAATCATTTTACGAGTGGGATTTTGTGGAACGCGATCAATTGGAACGTTACGGTTGCGGCGAGTTTGAACCCCATATCGGCAGGAAAAATACTGCCGGTTCGTATGGGGAATAAATCACCGTTTCGCAACGTAAAATGTGGATTGAAGGCATCTTAAGAAGCACTTTTATACATAAAATAAACGGCTTTCCTTTACCTGTCCCGTACGTGAAATCCGTCCCTGTTGTCGGCGTTGACGGCTTTAGAAACTTTTTTAAATTACTCCAGCTTGTCGGGCGATTTAAAAGAAAAAAAAAAATTCACAGAACGGCAGTCGGAACAATTTTTCAGTAAAAGCTTGCACTCCGAGAAAATATATTTAGGACAGGTAGGAAAAACACCGCATTTTAACCGCCCCCCACCCCCCCCCCCCCCCCAAAAAGGCGCCAAAGTCGCGCACATGACCAGTGGCAGAACTACAGCGCAGCTGAAGGTAAATTTTGTAACATAGCTACGGTTTCGATTGATTATCCTTGAGATGTTACTACAACTTGATTGGAGTCCACCAGTGGTAAATTAAATTGATTGGACATGATTTGGAAAGGCACACACTTGTTTATATAAGGTCCCGCACTTGACTGTGCATGTCAGAGCAAAAACCAAGCCATCAAGACGAAGGAATTGTCCGTAGACCTCCAAGACAATTTCTGCAGCATTGCAGGTCCCGAAGAGCACAGTGGCTTCTGTCATTCTTAAATGGAAGAACTTTGGAACCACCAGGACTCTTCATGGAGCTGGCCGCCCGGCCAAACTGAGCAATCAGCGGAAAATGGCCTTGGTCAGGGAGGTGACCATGAAGGAGATGGGAGAACCTACCGGAAGGATAACTATATCTGCGGCACTCCACCAATCAGGCCTTTATGGTAGGGTGGCCGGACGGAAGCCACTCCTCAGTAAAAGGCACATGACAGCCCGATTGGAGTTTACCAAAAGGGTTGTTTTCTCTGGTGCTTTGGTCTAATGAATCCAAGATTGAACTCTTTGGCCTGAATGTCAAGCATCATGTCTGGAGGAAACTAAGCACCGCTCATCACCAGGCCAATACCATACCAACGGTGATGCATGGTGGTGGCAGCATCATGCTGTGGGGATGTTTTTCAGCGGCAGGAACTGGCAGATTATGGTTTAAATGTGAGGTTATCCACTTTGGTGGCAAAAACAGGAAAGCAGACTATTATTTAAATGGTGGCCGATTAGGAAAAGGGGAGATGCAGCGAGACCTGGGTGTCATGGTACACCAGTCATTGAAAGTAGGCATGCAGGTGCAGCAGGCAGTGAAAAAAGCGAATGGTATGTTAGCTTTCATAGCAAAAGGATTTGAGTACAGGAGCAGGGAGGTTCTACTTCAGTTGTACAGGGTCTTGGTGAGACCACACCTGGAGTATTGCGTGCAGTTTTGGTCTCCAAATCTGAGGAAGGACATTATTGCCATAGAGGGAGTGCAGAGAAGGTTCACCAGACTGATTCCTGGGATGTCAGGACTGTCTTATGAAGAAAGACTGGATAGACTCGGTTTATACTCTCTGGAATTTAGGAGATTAAGAGGGGATCTTATAGAAACTTACAAAATTCTTAAGGGGTTGGACAGGCTAGATGCAGGAAGATTGTTCCCGATGTTGGGGAAGTCCAGGACAAGGGGTCACAGCTTAAGGATAAGGGGGAAATCCTTTAAGACCGAGATGAGAAAGACTTTCTTCACACAGAGAGTGGTGAGTCTCTGGAACTCTCTGCCACAGAGGGTAGTTGAGGCCAGTTCATTGGCTATATTTAAGAGTGAGTTGGATGTGGCCCTTGTGGCTAAGGGGATCAGAGGGTATGGAGAGAAGGCAGGTACGGGATACTGAGTTGGATGATCAGCCATGATCATATTGAATGGCGGTGCAGGCTCGAAGGGCTGAATGGCCTACTCCTGCACCTAATTTCTATGTTTCTATGTTTCTATTAGTCAGGATCGAGGGATAGATGAACGGAGCAAAGTACAGAGAGATCACCTAGGCTCTCAGGTCACGGTGGGGGCCTAGCCACTGTGTTTAAGAAGCATTTCAACTGCCGCTTTCTAAACGCTGATCACGTCTCCAGTTTTGAATATCAACTTATCATAGTTGGTCTATTCTGTCCGCTTTTAATTGTTCTGGTGTATCGCCCCCCAAAAACAAATAAGGACTTTATCTCACAATTTGGTGATCTTATCGCTAGCTTGTTGCCCAAAATTTGACCAGGTCCTGATTCTTGGTGACTTTAACATTCATGTCTGCTGTCCCACGAAGCCTCTAGTGAGTGAATATATGAACCTGGTTGAGTCCTTCAATCTGTCTCTACTCACCACTGGACCCACACACAAGCTTGGCCATACACTGGACCTAGTGCTTTCATCTGATCTCCCAACTTGTAACACAGATACTATTGATGCCTGTCTGTCTGATCACAGTGCTATTATATTCGATATATCTCTGCCTTTCTCTCCCTCAAAGTCCCATCTCCCTGCTCGCTACTCCCGCCATGACGGCCAGTAAGTTCTCTGAGGCTCTCATAGCAGCCCCCGACATCTGCACTATTGAGGCGTCTACCCCCCACCTCAGCACCGACGACCTCATTTATCTATTCAATACTACTTGAAAGATAACCTTCACAAATACCAGGAAGCGGTAAAATCCGCAAGAACAAAATATTTTTCCACCCTTATCTCCAAAAGCGCTCATAATTCCAAGGTTCTTTGTCCTGCCCCCAGCACCAGCTTAACCGGGTCCCCGACTAAGTGCGAGGAATTTACTACATTTTTCACCACCAAGGTAAAGAACTTAAGAACGAATATCTCCCCTCCCTCCCGTGACCTGGCTGTCTCATTGGTCTGTTCTTCAAAATTAGATTGTTTCCAACCTGTTACTCTACCCTCCCTTGTAAAACTGATCACCACCGTGAAACCTACGACCTGCCCCCTCGACACTGTCCCCTCTGCCCTCCTAAAGGACGTCATCATAACAGCCGGTCCCAGTATCCTCGCCATCTTCAACAGTTCTCTGGCCACTGGCACTGTACCTACCTGCTTCAAGCATGCGGTGGTCCAGCCACTCCTGAAAAAACCTAACCTTGACCCCACCTTGCCAACCATTTCTAAACTGCCTTTCCTCTCAAATGCCCTTGAAAAGGTAATCTTAAGTCAACTTATGCCTTACATTCACCAAAATACTATCTTGGAAACTTTTCAATCAGGTTTCAGGGTTCGCCACAGCACAGAGTCTGCCTTGTTGAAGGTACATAATGACTTACTGTTCACCGTTGACTCCGGCGACTGTGCAATCCTGCTCCTTCTTGACCTCAACGCAGCATTTGATACAGTCGACCACACCATCCTAATTGACCGTCTCCGGTACGGGGTTGGTATTGATGGCACTGCCCTGAGCTGGTTCATCTCCTACCTCAAAGGTAGGAGTTTCTCTACTAACATAGGTAACTCTTTCTCCTCCCCAGCTAGCCTCTGCTGTGGGGTTCCACAAGGTTCCATCCTTGGCCCCATTCTCTTCTCCCTGTATATGCTCCCCTTAGGCCAAGTCATTGAAAGGCAAGGCATTTCCTTCCATTGCTACGCAGATGATACACAACTGTACCTCCCCCTGAAGCCCAAAAAACAATCAAATCTGCTTAACCTTACCCGCTGCCTTGAGGATATAAAGTGCTGGATGGCCCAGAACTTCCTCCAAGTAAACGAGAGTAAGTCTAAGGTCATCCTTCTCGGCCCCTCGGACTCAATCAAAATGATAGCAGGCAGCCTTGGAAGCCTTACCCCACTACTCAAACCTCACGTCAAAAATCTTGGCGTGATATTTGACTCAGCACTGAAGTTTGACAAACAAGTCAATGCCGTGGTAAACGCTAGCTTCTTTCAGCTTTGGATGATAGCTGAAATAAAGCAATTCCTCCAGTTTGATGACCTCGAAAAGATCATTCATACATTTATCTCCTCCCGCCTAGATTACTGCAACTCCCTTTACACTGGCATCAGCCAATCTTCCCAGTCCTGCCTGCAACTGGTCCAAAATGCCGCAGCAAGACTCCTGACGGGCACCCGAAAAAGGGACCACATCACCCCGATCCTGGCCTCTTTCCACTGGCTCCCTGTGCAGTTTCGAATACATTTCAAGACCCTCCTCTTTGTCTACAAAGCCCTCAATGGGCTTGCACCCACCTACATTAAAAGTCTTCTCACCCACTACACCACCTCCAGGTCCCTCAGATCGGCCGACTTGGGGTTGCTGAATGTCCCGCAGTCTAGGCATAAGCTCAGGGGCGACCGCGCCTTTGCGGTCGCAGCTCCTAGACTGTGGAACAGCATCCCCCTCCTCATTAGAACTGCCCCCTCCATCGACTCCTTTAAGTCTAGTCTAAAAACGTATCTGTTCTCCCAAGCCATTCCTGACGTCCTCTGAGTGAGGGCTATTTGTATATATGTATGTAGCCTGCTTGTGTATACTACTATTATAACAAATGTAAAGCACTTTGGTCAACGAGAGTTGTTTTTTAAATGTGCTATATAAATAAATGTGACTTGACTTGATGAAAACCTGCTCCAGAGCATTCTGGACCTCAGACTGAGGTGGAGGTTCACCTTCCAATAGGACAACGACCCAAAGCACACAGCCAAGACAACACAGGAGTGACTTTGTGACAAGTCTGTGAATGTCCTTGAGTGGCCCAGCCAGAGCCCGGACTTGAACCCAATCAAACATCTCTGGAGGGACCTGAAAATAGCTGTGCATTGACGCTTCACATCCAACCTGACAGAGCTTGAGCGGATATGCAGAGAAGAATGGGAGAAATTACCCAAATGCAGGTGTGCCAAGCTTGTAGCGTCATCCCCAAGAAGGCAAGGCTGTAATCGCTGCAAAAGGTGCCTCAACAAAGTACTGAGTAAAGGGTCTGAATACTGATGTAAATGTTATATCTCAGTAATTTATTTTTAATTACTTTGCAAAATTTTCTAAACACCTGTTCTTGCTTTTTTATAATGGGGTATTGTGTGTAGATTGATGATAAAAAAAATGAATTGAATCCATTTTAGAATAAGGCTGTAACGTAACAAAATGTGGAAAAAGTGAATGGGTCTGAATACTTTCTGAATGCACTGTATTTTGAATTGGATAGGATTCTATTTTGATTGAAGCTGTAACACAGCAGTAGAGTTGTGGCCTTACAGCACCAGAGACACGGTTTTGATCCTGACTGTGTGCTGTACGGAATTTTACATTCCCCCTGTGACCACATGGGTTCTCTCTGGGTGCTCTGATTTCCTCCCACACTCCAAAGATGTACAGGTTTCTAGGTTTGTTAAAATTGTAAATTGTCCCAAGTGTGTCGGATAAGGCTGGTCCATGGTGATTGCTGGTCGGCCTGAACTTGATGGGCTAAAGGGCTTGTATCTCAAAAGTCTAAAGTACAATTTAGAGTTGAAAGATAAAATTTGCTCTAGTGCGCTGATTGTCAGTTAAGGCTGTGTGAACTCACAGTTAAATGCAAAAATACAGTGCCCTCCAAAATATTTGGGACAAAGACCCATCATTTGCCTCTGTACAATTTGAGATTTGTAATAGCAAAAAAATCACATGTGGTTAAAGTGCACATTGTCAGATTTTATTAAAGGCCATTTTTATACATTTTGGTTTCACCATGTAGAAATTACAGCTGTGTTTATACATAGTCTCCCTATTTCAGGGCACCATAATGGTTGGGACACATGGCTTCACCGGTGTTTGTAATTGCTCAGGTGTGTTTAATTGCCGCCTTAATGCAGGGATAAGATAGCTCTCAGCACCTAGTATTTCCATCACCTTTGGACACTTTTATTGCTGTTTATCAATATGAGGACCAAGGTTGTGCCTATGAAAGTCAAATAAATCATTATGAAACTGAGAAACCATTGAGACTAAGACCACCAGGGGCGCCGGGGCGATGGCTGCCCTGCCAACAGTCTGTTCGTCTCTTTTCACTCTTTTTGTTATTTTTTATTTTGTCATACGTTTTGTTTTAATGTTCTTCGGTTTGTTTTATGTGGGGGGAGGGGAGAGGAGATCGGGGGAATCTTTTTTTTAGTTTCTTACCTTCCCAGAGATGTGATTCATTTTTGGATCACATTCTCCGGGCTCTGCGGCCTACCATCGATGGAGCTGGAAGCCTCCTCGGACTGTCGTGAGCCCCACCTCGGGGTGTGGACTTAACATCGGAGCTGATCCCTTGCCTGGGATTGCTCCCACCGCGACCACCACGGAACAAACACCAATGGCTCGCAGCCTCGGGTGAGGCCGACCCGGAAGCTCCAACGTCGCAAAAGGTTCGACCAGCCCCGATGCGACTTTTGATCGCCCGGTGCGGGGAGCTAACAACCCCCGATGCGGGTGCTTGATCGCCTCGACACAGAGGGTCCGAACGCCACTAGCTATGGGAGTCAAGATCATCCCGTCAAAGGGGGCTCGAGGCCCACGACCGAGGAAGAACTAAGAGAAGGACTTGAACTTTATTTTGCCTTCCATCACAGAGATGGAATATGTAGGAGTCACTGTGGTGGATGTTCATGTTAAAATGTGTTTTTGAGTGATCTGTTATTTTTAATTGAATGACTGACCTGGCCAATGAAATTCCTCGTATGTTGCAAAACACACTTTATTCGCCAAGTATGATTCTGATTCTGATTCGGAAACAAGAATAAAACTGTTAGAGACATCAGCCAAACCTTAGGCTTACCAAAATACACTGTTAAGAAGAAAGAGAGCACTGGTGAGCATACTAATCACAAAGGAACTGGCAGGCCAAGGAAGACCTCCACAGCTGATGACAGACGAATTCTCTCTATAATAAAGAAAAATCCCCAGACACCTGTCCGACAGATCCGAAACACTCTTCAGGAGTCAGGTGTGAATTTGTCAATGACCACTGTCTGCAGAAGACTTCATGAACAGAAATACAGAGGCTACACTGCAAGATGCAAACCACTGTTTAGCCGCAAAAATAGGATGGCTGGGTTACAGTTTGCCAAGAAGTACTCATAAGAGCAACCATAGTTTTGGAAAAAGGTCTTGTGGACAGATGAGGCGAAGATTAACTTACATCAGAGTGATGGCAAGAGCAAGGAACTCTTGCTAATGGAGGAGAGAAGGAACTGACTAAGATCCAAAGCATACCACCTCATCTGTGAAACACGTTGGTGGGGGTGTTATGGCCTGGGCATGTAAGGCTGCTGAAGGTACTGGCTCCCTTATCTTAATTGATGATACTACTGCTGAAAGTAGCATAATAAATTCTGAAGTGTATAGACACATCCTATCTGCTCAAGTTCAAACAAAAGCTTCAAAACTCATTGGCCGGCAGTTCCCTTCTGAACCTTCAGAATTTTGTAGTCGGCAGGGCAGTACTCTGCATATCGCCAACTTGGACAATTTTACATATTTATCAAGCCAATTAACCTACAAACCTGTACGTCTTTGGAGTGTGGGAGGAAACCAAAGATCTCGGAGGAAACCCACGGGGAGAACGTACACACTCCATACAGACAGCACCCATAGTCGGGATCGGACCCGGGTCTCTGGCGCTGCATTTTTGCTGTAAGGCAGCAACTCTACTGCTGTGCCACCGTGACAGGAAGACAATGATCAACAAAGGAGTTTTTCAAAGCTAGAAAATGGTCAATTCTTGAGTGGCCAGGTCAATCACCCTATCTGAACCCAATTGAGCATGCCTTTTATACGCTGAATAAAAAATTGAAGGGGACTAGCCCCCAAAATAAGCATGCTAAAGATGGCTGCAATGCAGGCCTGGCAGAGCATCACCAGAGAAGGCACCCAGCAACTGGTGATGTCCATGAATCACAGACTTCAAGCAGTCATTGCATGCAAAGGATTTGCAACAAAATACTCAGGGATTGTACGGTCCTTGAAAGTCCTAGAATTTGAAACTCTGCTTTTTCAAGGGCTTGAAAGTCCTTGAAAATTCACTTTTTATGATAAAAGTATTAATTTATGCAGAGTAATGTGGCGTTTTTTTCATCGTTTATAATACGTATTTTTATTTTTTAATCGGGAAACGTTGTTAAATATGTTTGATAACGACGTTCCCTGTAGGAGGGAGGGGAGGAGTACTAGGACCCAGCAGAGTTGGACCACGTGCTGTCTGCATCGTGGGTTGTGGGCCTGGTGCTAAGCCTGGGGAACGCTGGTGAGGTGACGGCTCTGGCCCACTGGTGGCCAGTGGAGAGGCAAGGGTCGAAGAGGTGTGAGAGTGTGTGAAGGCCCAGAGCTGCGGGAGAGTCAGGGCGAGTTGGTGCCGGGCCGGCATCTCTGAAAAAATACATGATCACTGTCTTTTCTTTACTTGCTTGATAATTATATTTCATGATAATTAGTGAGTGCAACCATGCAAATATTTTGTCATATTATTAAATTAAGTATTATATGTTTTATTGTACTAGTTATACACTGGGATGTAGTGATAGGCTATAATCTTGTTTCACCCTCTTGGGAGACTAGCTTGATAGCTCCGGCACCCAAAAAATCAGCACTGCAACACTGGGTAGCGTGGAAACTTACACGTCTGTTTGCCGTCGGCTATCAAGTTGAGCATTTCAATTAAATTTTGAAATCAAAAAGGCAGTTCCATCCTTCCCATTCATGTGGTTGCATAAAACTTTATGATTTTGTTGGTTAACCTTGATTGATGGCTACATGTTTTGTTTTTAATTTCTTCCATTTGTTTCACTTAAGTTCTTTTTTTAGTTCATAAAATTTATAAAACTGACATTTTCTTTATTTTTTCCTACGGCCCGCAAAAATATATAATGTGGCCCTCATGCTGAAAACTTTGGAGGCCCCTGTTGTAAGGTATAATTTAAAAAAAATACAGTATAAATTAAGGGTAAACAAGCAAGGAAATTGTGTCATTTCAAGGTATAATTATCAAAAATTTCCCGTGTAAAGGATACTTCTCTCTAATTAGAGTAAACACGTAAGGAACGGGTATCATGTAACAAGTAGGTGTAACATAAAATATTTTCAATATGACTTGAGTGTAAAGAAGCAAGGAGGTGGTGTCATTTAAAGGTATGATTATCACAAATTTTCTGTGTAAATTAAGAAGGGACAAGCAAGTAAAATGTGTTATTTTAAGGTACAATAAAAATAATTACAGTTTAAATTAAGGGTAAACAGGCAAGAAAACGGTGTAATCTCAAGGTACAATTATCAAAACAATTCTGCATAAACAGGGAGCTGCCCCCTTTTACCCCCGCCAGGGGCATTGTCCCTTGGAACCCTACCAGGGACAATTGTGGATACTTTGAAGAAGGCAGGGACTGTACAGGTTTGCAGGGACTGGTTGAAAAGCAAAGTTTCCCCATTATAATGGTTTCAGATTGAACAACTAAGAGATAAGAAAATGGACCATCAGTGCTCTATTGAAGTACGAATATAGATAAGTTAACCATCTTGTATGTAAATATTATGTAGTTTAGTGTTGTTCTGTGCAACCTGTACTAATGTTTTGACTGATCACCTCCGAGTTCCCTGAAAGTCAGTGTCTGTTCAGCAGAGCACACAAGTAACACAACAGAAAACAAGGTCTCAATTACAAATTCCAATGGGCATTTGGCAATAATTTGAGCTATATCAATGGTTCATAGCTTCAAAGGAACTTTGAGTTGAAAGTTGATTTTTCTGCTGTGTACTTTGTAACAGAGGTGTGCAAAACATGATTTTCAATCAAATCTGAGATGGTGACCAGCCAACCTTCTTACTTTTATTTGGTGCAGAATCAAATCATCCAATACCAAGCAATTGATATACAAGTCTCTGATAAACCATCAATATTTGCTGGATTTTGGTCCTTGAAAATGGGATTTTTGGACCTTGCAAGTCCTTGAAAGGTCCTTGAATGTATAGCTGTTCCAAGTATATGAACCCTAAATACTAAACATGACTACTTTCATTTACATGTCATTGCTGTGTCCCAAACATTATGGGACGCTGAAATGGGGGGCTATGTATAAACACAGCTGTAATTTCTGCATGCTGAAACCAAAATGTATAAAAATGGCCTTTCTTAAATTCTGACAATGTGCACTTTAACCACATATGATTTTTTTTCTATTACAAATATCTCAAATTGTGGAGTACAGAGGCAAATAAATAAATGATGGGTCTTTGGCCCAAACATTATGACGGGCACTGTATGACCTAAATTATTTTTTTCATTTGGACGTAATGGGTGAGAATTAATTTTTGTCTTCAAGGTATTTCTGGCTGCACTAATGTGGCAGTGTAAGATTTCTGTTTTATTTTAGTCACAAAGATTAATGCTTCATTTTATTTTTAAAGACCTCAGTGAGCTTGCTAAATTCACTTTAAAAGTATCAGCTAAATTATTTAAAATGTTTGAAAGGAAAGTGGAAAACTGATTATGGTTAAATATTCCACGATTTGAGATGTGGCTCATAATTAGTTCGTTTGAGTGGCAGCTATGAAGTTCAGTAGCTTTTTAAAGCTCGGGATGCTGAGAAATATCCATTCAAAAATAAGTCATGGTAAGAAATGCATCTGTTTTTCACCTATGAAATGAAAATCACATTTGTCACCATATGTTCAACTGGAAACTTAATCATTCTCATAGACAGCTAAAGGAACGTTGTGGTTTGGGCTTAGATGAGAGATGCATCACTAGCTGAATTGGTCAAGCACTATTCTTAGCACCTCTGGCCATAAATCAATTTTTTTTGTTTTTCCGTGGATTTATGGATTGATTATGTACAACTATTTGGATAAATAATGGCATCACATCTGAATTTATGGTATTTTTTGGTTGTGCAATTAGAAATGTTTGAACTTTGTAAAAAAAGTCTTAATAAGAGTGTTAAATCCTTAAGATGCTTTTACCATGGCGGATAAGATTAAACAGCATTGCATTGCGAACAATTTTGTTGTGCGCTTTAGGTTTCCAATGGCAACACGTTATTATACACATATTTCTATATTCCAGGAAAGATCCAGTACCTAAAACCACTGTGGGTTTCAACTCAACACTTACTTTACACTTTTACCAAGAGCTCAAATAACCGTTTGAAATATCTCCAATTCTTTTTTTTTTAAGAATATAAATTTGTGCTGAGTAATTTAAAAAAAATAGCTAAAGATGGCTTATTGCTTATTAATTCTGAACTTTTCAAATTCTCTAATGCGTGAGGATAATTAAATGTTGAATAATTTTGAAATCAAAGTTCCAAGTCGAATTTTTGCCGTCAAATTGATTAGTCTCAAATCAAACTCAACTTAGATCAGAATTTCATATTTTAGTTTGTGGCTTTGACTGTAAAATTCATTTTGACAAAACCACTGGGGCCTTCTCCCCAGCCAAGAACATTGGATTTAATGAGTTGGATGCACATGCTAATAGACTGAAATACCCCTTTGAACAAAATGAAATATTACCATGAAAATAGTGTGTTTTTCTAAGAAATAGATGGTTCTGGTATTGGTCTAAGTTGTGGTGTTGACTGCGATAACGAATGCTCTTTAAATGTTGATTCTTGAGCTAGCCAATTCAAATTTATTATGTAATAGGAAGGAACAGCAGATGCTGGTTCATACCAAGCCAAAACGTTACCAATCTATTTTCTTCAGAGATGCTGCCCGACCTGTTGAGTTACTCCAACATTTGTGTTTATCTTCCAATTTATTGTAATCATTACTATATTCCAACAATATTCATCATTGAGAGTAATGTACTCTTGAGCTTGAGCAGTCAGCTTTTTGTTTCACCATCTGTTCGACTCGTGAATCCTTTTGTACTTTTCATGTTCTGGTGACTTGAATACAGTATCAAGAAACGTTTGGATTTATGAAAAGCTTGAAAACTCGTTTGTTACATAATATGGTTGCAGATATTTTATTTTCATTCCTTCAACTGAAGTACTAGCTAGTCAAAAATAGGGCTTGATCCATTCTTACTGCAAAACTATCCTTTTTACCAATCTACGTCAATAAAATTAAATATTTAACCTTCCCTCTCCACAATTAGAATAAATATTTTGTTTCTGTATTATCACCAAAGTGTATAAAATCACGAGAGGAATAGTTAGGGTGAATAAACAGAATTAAAAACAAGAGGACATGTGTTTAAGCTGAACCTGACCTGCACCTTAAAGGTGGGTATATGGAACACGCTGCCAGAGGAGGTAGTTAATGCCGGTGCTATAACAACATTTAAAAGACACTTGGATCGGTCCATGGATAGGAAAGGTTTGGAGGGATATGGGACAAATGCGGGCAGATGTGACTAGTGTGCATGGGGCATCTTGGTCAGCATGGATGAATTGGGCCAAAGGGGCTATTTCCCTACGACTCTGACTCTATTTGCTTCCAAAAATTGCTCCATCCCCAGTCAAATCTCATGGGCTCTGTTCTGATACCCTAATATTCAAAGTGCACTTATTAATAATTGTGCCCTCTTTACCTAATTACGATATCATTTAAAAATTTCCATTAGTAAATTGTTTAATGTTTCTAAAATTGTCGAATAAGGAAAGTAAATAGTTCACTATACTCAGTTTAATGAAGTGTACAATTAAGGTCTTTTTTGGGGGTGTGAGAACTTAATGGTCACACAATTAAAATTGCATGTTCGATTGTCGGCCAAATGTGTTACACAACCATTTTCCCTGAATCCCTGAGATGTAAAATGCTCATAAAATGTCATTTATTGCCACATGTGAATAGAAACATTTGCATGATTAAGAAACAATCTTAACATAATGAAAAGGGGTCTTTTTGCCATTGCATAACCTAATTATTGAAAGTTATTTGGTTGTAACTGGTTGTGACTTCAGTATTTCTGTTTTGTATACTTACTACTTGTGTAGCATTCCATAATCCTCAGGAATTTTGATAAGTGAGGTATCCCTTCGACCAGACCACAGAACTCCAACAAATAATCTGGTCTGGCACATTGTTTATGTTCTCAGATGATATTGTATTCTGGGAGGTCATATTTTAAATGAGATGTAACTAGGTTTCCTAATTGGGGTGAACATAAAGTCTTTGTGTACTTTTCAAACCAGATCAGGGAGTTTGATGTCCCTTATACATCGGCGAGACCAAACGCAGAATGGGCAATCGTTTCGCTAAACACCTTCACTCAGTCCACCTGGACCAGCCTGATATCCTGGCTGCTAAACACTTTAATTCTCCTTCCCACTCCCACATTGACCTTTCTGTCCTCAGTCTCCTCCATTGTCAGAGTGAGGTTAAATGCAAATTGGAGGAACAGCATCTGATATTTTGCCTGGGCAGCTTACAGCCCAGTGGTATCAATATTAATTTTTCTAACATTGAGTTAACTCCGGCATTCCCTCTCTCTCCATCCCTACCCCACCCACGTCGCACCAGCTTCTCGTTTTTATGCAACAGCTAACAGTGGCCTGTTTCCTTTATCATTGTTACTTTTTTTGCATATCTTTCATTCATCGTTCTTTATCTCTTCACATTATCTTCAATATCTCTTGTTTCAATTTCCCCTGAATAGTCTGAAGAAGGGTCTCGACCCAAAACGTCATCCATTCCTTCAATCCAAAGATGCTGCTAGCCCGCTGAGGTACTCGGCATTCTTCTGGCGAACGTCCAGTCCCTGGATGACCTCAGGGCGAGGATCAGATTCCAGCGGGACATAAGGGACTACCTGACTGAAACATCCTCTGCCTGACTGAAACATGGCTGACCTCACTGATTCCGGATCAGGTAATCTGCCCAACCGAGTCCTTCACTGTCCATTGTGCTGGCAGAATAGAAGCATCTGGGAAATCCAAGGGTAGAGGAGTCTGCTTCATGACCAATAACAACTGGTGCAACCCTGCAAATATCAAGATGCTTTCCCTTTCTTGCTCGCCGGACGTGGAGCATCTGACGGTCTCATGTTGCCCATTCTTCCTTCCCCGGGAGTTCGGCTCAGTGATCATCACAGCCGTCTACATTCCACCGCATGCGGACACCGACGTGGCACTATCGGCCCCACACGATGTGCTATGTCGACATCAAAACAAGAACCCAGATGTGGCTATGGTGGTAGCTGGAGATTTTAATAAATCAAATCTCAAGAAGGTCATGCCGAACTTCTACCAACACATCACGTGTGCCACCAGGGGGGAAAGAACATTGGACCACTGCTATATGCCGTTCCGGAAGGGCTACAAGGCCATTTCACTCCCTCCCCTAGGAAAATCTGACCATGCTGCAATTTTCCTGCTGCCGGAGTATAAACAGAGGATAGTTCGGGAAGCGGTAGAGACGAGGAACGTAAAGCGGTGGTCCGACCAGTCAGAGGCCATGCTGCAAGATGCACTGAGCAATGTCGACTGGAATATGTTCCAAGCAAGTTCCAGTGACGTCAGTGAGGTCGCGGAAGCAGTCACGGACTTCATCGCAACAATAACCGACAACATCGTCCCCACGGTAAGCGTAAGCACCTTTCCGAATCAAAAACCCTGGGTAGACGGGTCCGTTCGTGTTGCCTTGAATGCTCGCACCGCTGCCTACAACTCGGGCCTGGCATCAGGAAACATGGACGTCTACAAGGTAGAATCCTACCGACTGCGAAGGGCAGTGAAGGACGCAAAAAGGAGGTACAGGGACAAGATGGAGTCATAGATGGAGCAGCAGGACACCAGATGCCTGTGGCAGGGGCTACGGACTGTAACCAACTACCGGAGCATCCCACCCTCATCCGCAAGTGCCGGCACCTCCCTAGCTGATGACCTGAACTCCTTTTACGCTCGTTTCGAGATGGACAACATCACCCCAGGTCTGCCGACTATCGACAATACCGTCAGCGGGCTGGCTATCGAAGCTGAAGGGAGGAATGTGCACACATTCTCGCTGTCCGAGCACAATGTGAGGAGGGCTCTGACATGGGTGAACACGAGGAAAGCTGCAGGCCCCGATGGCATCTCGGGGCGAGTACTTAAGTCCTGTGCTACGCAGCTAGCTCCGGTGCTCACTACAATAATCAACCTCTCCCTGGAAAAGTCCGTGGTCCCTGCCTGCTTCAAAAAATCCATCATTGTACCGATACCTAAAAATGAGTCCCCAGCCTGCCTGAATGACTACCGTCAGCCTTCAGTTCAGCCTTCAACACGATAGTCACAATAGCTACTGGAATTAGGGTTCATCACCCCCCTGTGTGCCTGAGCCCTGGACTTTCTCACCGCCAGGCCCCATGTAGTCAAGATGGGGGGGAATACATCGAAGTCCCTCTCCCTGAGCACAGTATCCCCCCAGGGTTGTGTCTTCAGCCTCCTATTGTTCTCCCTGTACATACATGACTGTGTGGCTAGGTTCAGCTCCAACTCAATAATCAAGTTTGCTGATGACACTGTGGTGGTGGGCCTGATCTCAGACAACGATGAGAAGGCCTACCGGGAGGAGGTGGCTGATCTGGCACTCTGGTGTCAGGACAACAGCCTCCTCTTGAACATCAAAAAAACTAAGGAGCTGATCGTGGACTTTAGGAGGGCACATCATCCGAGGATGTACACGCCATTGAGGATAAATGGGGATAATGTGGATAGGATGAGCTGTTTTAAATACCTGGAGTCCACATCTCTGAGGATATGACATGGACATCATACTCTGCAGCACTCGTAAGTCAAGGCAGCGCCGTTACCACCTCAGGCAATTGAGGAAATTCAGAGTGTCTCCGAGGATCCTCCAGTGCTTCTTCTCAGTGGCTGTGGAAAGCATCTTGTCCGGAAATATTACAATCTGGTTTGGGAATTGCTCTGCTCAGGGCAAGAAGGCTCTGCAGAGAGTCTTGCGTTAGGCCGAATGCACTATGGGAACCTCACTCGCCCCTCTGCAGGAACTATACATCAGGAGGTGCAACTCCAGAGCCAATAATATCATGAGAGACCCCTTCCACCCCTGCAACGGACTGTTCCAGCTGCTACAGTCAGGCAAACGCCTCCGTTGCTATGCTGTGAGAACGGAGAGGTTGAGAAGGAGTTTCTTCCCAGAGGCCATTATGACTGTAAACTCCTATCTCACCAGGGACTAACTTTACTGTACCATTCTACTGCTTTTTTTTAATTGATGGGGGTTTTTTTCCCTTTCTCCTTCCGTCCATAATATTTAATATGTAAAAGAATATGTGATTCTGTTCCATTCTATTTTTAGTTTGTTTGGTTGTTTGTTTTTTTGCACAAAGTCCGCGAGCACTGCCACTTTTCATTTCACTGCACATCTCGTATATGTATGTGACGAATAAACTTGATTTGACTTGACCACTCCAGCTTTTTGTGTCTATCTTCAGTTTAAACCAGCATTTGCAGTTCCTTCCTACTCGAATTCCCTTGGTATTTAGGCCAAAATGTATTGATTAGTCAGTGATATTATCTTAACCTGTCATTTTTTGCTAATGGCTGATTCTGGAATATTATTAAGGAGAAATTGGGTAATCTTATTCAATGGTGGTGAAATGCTTTGGGAATGGATATGCAAACCATTTCGCCACATAATCAGAAATACAAATTCCTATTCAAATGCATACAAATGCTTAGGACATTGCTCTAAGGTAAGAGGGGGAAAGGTTAATGGAAATGTGTGTGGCAAGTTCTTTACACAAAGTGGTGGGGGCCTGGAACAGATTGCCAGGGGTGGTGGTGGAAACAGATACAATAGTGCATTGAAGAGGCTTCTGGATGGAAGTGCAGGGCATAGAGGAATATGAATCATGTAAAGGCTGATGACATCGGTTTAACTTGGCATCATGTTTGGCACAAACATTTTGGGCTGAAGGGCCCTGTTCCTGTACTGATACTGATCTGTTCTATGTTATGCAGGAAGGCAAAGAAGAGGCCTTTTTTGTACAGCATGAACTTAATGATTGTCATAAAGCATTTCTGTATTTGATAGCTATACAATGTTTGTTTGCTGCTGTCTGATTATATTTATAGCCTTCATGGTAAACTATTCAAGAAGTTCATCTTGAATTAAAGAAATATAAGTGAAATGCTTGACTGGAATTATTGAAGTAGTAAACAGAAAAACGATAGCCATTACTAGGATTCATAATATTTTGAAACCATTTAGCTTGCCAAGGTCAATAATATTTTCCCTTTTTGAAGACATTGTGTTTTGAGTTTTAGCTTTTTTAACTTTCCAAAATCAACTTTTGCTTTATGTTACAACTAATAAAAAATAAATTTTGAACTCAATGCTGAAGATTAATTGATTGTTCCCACTGATCTGAACCTTGCAATTTGTCATTTTAGTAAATTTATACAAATGTTCCACTGCATTCTGCAAATTTATATAATTTGGAAAATTTGCAAATATGATTTTGCAAGGCAGGAATAGCCTCATGAATGTGACCAACCTATTTTCTTCTGTCATCTGTGAAGAACTCTGTGCCAAAGTTAACAATTATGTTTGTCTTATGTTGTTTTTTGGATGCAAGCAAAATAAACATATTTGAATGTGTTGGTGCTAAGGAGATTTTGTACTTGTACATCTGGAATCAACCTTCAGAATTTGACACCACTTTGAATCCTACCTTTAAAAGATTTATGGACTGTTTTGTTTCAGCGTACCCTTTCACTTGTGAGTTATGGCATGGAATAATATTAACAAAGGGTTAGATATTGAAGTTTATTTCATATGTATTTTCAAAGGCTGGCACTGTATTCTTAAGCCAGTTGTTGCATGTACATTTGATTGAGGCTTAGACGGACCGTTTGTGTTTTGGCTTTGCATCCTCTACAGGCTAATTATCCGTTGGTTGCCTTATCATTTGTTCTTGGCATCTGGGCAGCATGGCAAAGGCACATTTACTCTTAATCCCAAGTTGTCTTGCAAAGTTAGTGAAAGATCTTCCACAGCTACTTTAGGCCACGTCAGAAGGTTTATTCACACTAAATATATTTTTTTCTGATGCCAGATCAGTAATTACCACGTTTATTAAATGCAAATTCATATTCTCCCATGCAATAATTTAGATTTTGTTATCAGATTGATATAAGTGATGTAAGTGAATTGCTTGCAATAAATTGGATCAATGTGATCATCTGCAATAAATAAGACCTAATTTTCACAAAATTGGCAAATTTGGTTGGGGAAACCTTTGGTTGGAGGGTGCTGCGGTGCAGCAGTAGAGTTGCTGCCTTACAGCGCTAGGGTGTGAACCTGACTACGGGTGCTGTCTGTACGGAGTTTGTTTGGTCTCCCTGTGATTGAGTGGGTTTTCTCCGTGAGCCTCCCACATTCCAAACATATGCAGGCTTGTAGGTTAAATGGCTTCTGTATATTGTCCCTTGTGCGGAGGATAGAACTAGTGTACAGATGATTGCTGGTTTGTGAGGACTCGGCGGGCCAAAGGGCCTGTTTTCACGCTGTATCTCAAAACAAACTAAATTCAGCACTAATGTTTTATTCAATGTTAAATGAATCTTTATTGTCACGCATGCACTGCATAGTGAAATTCATGCACCGTCGCCATATTTTGCCAGCATGTACAAAAGAAAATAAAAAGTCCAAAAGTCCACATTCAAAGTAGTAATGTGGAGATATTGCACTATTCACTGTGAGCTGATTGCATCAGAGAGAAAAATAAATCATCTACAAAAAGATCCACAAAACGATTCATTTTTCATCAGGTGTACCAAGGTATGGTGAAATACCTTTTTTGCATACAGCTCAGCAAGACAATTCCCATACATGAGCACAATCTCCCGGTTAGTACAGAATGTACAGCACAGCCCACTGAGTCTATATGCAAGAGGCGCCATTTTATAGTCCCAGCCTGTGGCACCGTCTCCTCGCCTGGCCAACCTTTGTTCCCGGGGGGGCCTCCTCAAGCCAACCTCAAGGGCGCGGAAGGTGAGACCCCCGTGGTTCATCTTCATGTTCAGCATCCGCCGCAATCGTTGTCTCCCTCCACCCTCCTTTCCGATTCCCGTTTTGCAGGGGCGAACGGGCAGGGTTTGGCAATCATCCCTCTCCAGGCAGGTTCACAGTTCCGCGGCTTGTGGTTGGGATACAGCTACAGCTCACTCAACAGTATGGCAATATTTTTTCAGTTCATGGTACAGTAATTCATTGGAAAGTTGAGATAAATTTAACAGACATAAACTGCAGAATCTTTATCAGGGTAAAGCAATTTTCGTATCATTAGTCAGAGTATTTCCTCCAGCGCCTTCAAGGTCGACTGCTGGAGGTGTCCGCGGCTGGGATACAAAGATGGCCGGATGAGGAGAGGGACGCTGGTTTGCGGGTAGTGCTCCAGTATATCGAGCGCATGGGCAAACCAGACTTTGAACTTTGAATAATGGCGCCAAAACAAGGCGACATCAGCATGTGTAATATATGCAGAAAGAATTTTGCTGTGCAGTTGCATATGTGACAAATAAAGCACCATTGGATTTAAATCCTAATTCAAAGTTGAAGCAAATCTTTGAGCTGTTTATTCCCTCAAATCACATGGCATATCACTGACTGGTTAGCCAAACGTTATTGGCAGCACTCCACCTAGAATGTGTTTTGCAAGCTTTGTCATCTCATCCAAGTCCACATGCCTGCTCTGTCCACATTGATTGAAGCTCCTCTGAGATTTGAGAGCTCTATGTATGCCTGCAACTGACTTCATCCGTTGAGAGAAATCTAAATTGATGGATTCTTACGAGCCATGAAATGTGAATATTTTTTTTGTAACAAGCAATACGTTACTCTTCAACAATCTGCTCAGCAGCAATGCAATTCAAATAGAATACACTTTAGTTTAGAGATACAGCGCGGAAACAGGCACTTTGGCCAACCGAGTCCGCACCGACCAGCGATCCCCGCACATTAACACTATCCTACTATTGTAGACTCTCCCTCAGTTTTAAATACAAATTATTTTGCTATTCTTTTTCCCTCATGAATTGTGTTTTTTAAATATTCTAAAGCAATTAACTAATGTTGGGTATAGATCCGCAGGTGTTCAGTGATATATTTGCTATTAAGGTGCAGTCACCAGCCTAATTGTCTCAGAGGAATATCATAATTTGTTGCTGAGCAAACATGCAGTCCAACAGCAAGAGTACGACATGCAGATAATGAGCACATCTCTCGTCACTAGCCCAGCATCCTAATTGCTAATCTAACCAAGACCAGAAAACTCATCATAACCAGAATGGACATATACAATAATGCAATGTACTTGCTCACTAGGCTGACTTGTTTTTAAGTTTCCAAATCTCATTTTAAATCTTACTTGCACAGCAGTAGATTTGCTGCCTTACAGCTCCAGAGGGCCGGGTTTGATTCTGACTACAGTTGCTGTCTGTACAGTGTTTGTACTTTCTCCCTGTGACTGTGAGTTTTCTCCAGGTACTCCGGCCTCCTCCCTCATGCCAAAGGTGTGCAGGTTTGTAGGTTAATAGTAAGATTAAACGAGAACTTACCAGTTCGAAGTTTGATCTTTATTTTATGAGGAGTAACGATGAGGGATTACGTGAAAAAGCCCCGCCTGGCGCTGGAACGGCATACTTCAAAGCAGCGGCATGAAAAACACAGAACACAATAGCCGGAGTAAGATAGTAAGGCTCATCATAGATTTAGAACTACCAGATGATCATTTATTTTATGAGGGTGTGGAGTGGAGGGCACGTAATCCCTCATCGTTACTCCTCATAAAATAAAGATCAAACTTCGAACTGGTAAGTTCTCGTTTAATCTTACTATTTTACTTCGGAGTCACGTGAATGACTACGTGAAGATTTTGAAGCTTCTGTGTTTTTCATGTCGTAGAATTCTTCCATACGACAGTCCGGCTAGGTCAACACATACATGAGAAAAACCGGACTAGTTTTAGTTCTTTCCATAAATCTTTTAATGATAAAAGAACATATAATAACCCTCTTTTTACACCTGAGGGAACCATTACAAAGTGATAAAAGATATAAGTGATAACATAATTAATAATATCAATCAATAGTGAAACAAAGCAGGTGATTATAGTGAACCCAACACCGCGTGTCCAAAGCCTGTCATTGTGTGAACAGGTTTATTGTAGAACTTTGAAAAAGTTTCTTCTTTACACCACCCTGCGGTTTCTAAAATATGTTAGAGTGGTACGTCCTGTAACTTCGCCGCGGATGTAGCTGCTGCCCTGGTGGAGTGAGATTTGAACACATCAGTGTCTACTCCTACTAAAAGTAACACCTGTTTTAACCACCTTGAGATTGTTTGCACTGAAGCTTTTGTGTGTGGTTTCTTTTGCGTGATCATTAATGTTTTTTCATCACCTCGAAGAGTTCTGGTAACTTTTACATAATGATTCAAATGTTTAACTACACACAACGTTGGATCAATGGGATAAGCTTGAAACATTACCTTCGCTCCAGTTCTCCCTGGTCTGCTTTGTTTGATCAAATCGTAAACATAGAACACAATGTTATCTGCAGTCACATGCATACAGTCTAAACGTAACATTTGTAATGTTTGCACCCTTTGAGCTGAAACCAATGCCATTAACATTACTAATTTAAATGTTAACTTTTCCAATGACAAAACTTCGATTGGAGTCCATTGCCTAAGTAAAGTAAGTACAATGCTAACATCCCAAATTTCTGTATATCTTGGTTTGGGTGGATTTTTGTTAAAGATTCCTTTCATAAATCTGGATATTAATGGATGTGATCCAATTGATTTCTGGTCAGAGATTTATCCTAAATAAGATGATAAGGCACTACGTGCACTATTAATGGCACTGTAACTTAAGTGTTGTTCAAAATGCAACTCGGCAAGGAACTCCAATATGTTTGCAATGTTCACAGTATGATAGGATATATTTGACTGTCTGCAAAAATTTTCCCATTTCTTTATATATTGTCTCTGAGTGCTATCTCGCCATGATGCGACTATAATATCCATAGTTCTATCCGACAATCCAAGCTCCTGTAGTGGTCTGGTCAAAACCTGCAGATTAACAAATTCATATAAGCATGTAATGGATGAATTTCTTTGGTTACTGGTTTTATCAATAAATCACTGCTGCTAGGAATTGACATATATGGTTCTTTAATCATGTTTAACATCAATGGGAACCATCGTTGTGTCGGCCAATTTGGAATTACCAATAATCCTGTGACAGAATCTTGTTCTATTTTCTTCAGACATTGCTGAACCAGAGCAAATGGCGGAAAAGCATAAAATAACATATTCCCCCAGTTTAGTGAAAAAGCATCTACTGCTACTGCGTCTGGATCTGGTTCCCAAGACACATATTTAGGCAATTGATGATTTAGTCTTGATGCAAACAGATCAATGTCTGGTAACCCATATTAAGTCACAATTTTACTGAAAATTACTGGGTTCAACATCCATTCTGTGTTGTCTTTAAACATCCTTGATCTATTGTCTGCCACCACATTGTCTTTACCTGGGATGTAATTTGCCGAAATCCAAATTTGGTGGTTAATACACCATTGCCATATCTGATTGACCAAACAATCACATGATACCGATCTGACTCCACCCATGTGATTAATATATGCAACAGCTGTTTTATTGTCTAATTGTATCAGTACATGCAGATACTTTTTTGTAGAACAATATGCCTTCAACCCATAAAATGCACCCAATAATTCTAAATAGTTAATACCATATGTTTGGAGAAACATTTCCTCTTGGACAGTCCATCTGCCCCCACAGCTGGTGAATGAATCTGTTGCCCCCCCCATCCGAGAGCACTAGCATCTGTTTGTAAAATTACTTCAGGCTGTTGTATCGGAATGTTTTTAGCAGCTTGTGGGACATTTTCAATCCACCATTGTAATTCCAATAAAGCTTCTTTTGTTAATTGCATAGGCCTATCAAAATGGCCTGCTCTCTTTTTTTAGAGCTCTTATTTTGTCCCTTTGAAGGTTTTGGTAATGTAATGGACCAAATTCTACTGCAGGAAATGCTGCTACTAGTTTACCAATAACCTTTGCTACTTCTCGGATGGAGGGATAAGGTTTGTGAATGAGACCCCTACAGGTCACCAAAATATCATCAATCTTATCTGTTGGCAAAGTTACTAACATAGTAACTGAGTTAATTACAAACCCCAAATAGTTAATTGACTGTGCTGGCTGCAGCTGGGACTTAATTGGATGATCAAGAAACCTAACTTCTCAAATAAAGTTTTAGTTGCAGAAACTGATTTTTCAGCTGATTCCTGATTACTATTGATGATTAAAATGTCATTCAGATAAGCCATAATGATGTGCTTTTGTGCTCTTAATTGTGCTAAAGCTGGTTTCAACAGCTTTGTAAAGAGCCTGGGAGTTGAACTTAACCCATTTGGTAAAGCTTTGAATTGCCACAGCTGTCCCAGCCAATTAAATTTTAAATACCTTCGAAAGAACTGATGTATTGGTACTGAATAGTACGCATCCTTTAAATCAATTGTAGCCATATAACAACCTGCTGATATCAAATGTAGTGTTAAATGTTTCCATTTTTAAAATGTTTATATTCGGCAAATTTATTAAGATTTGTAAGGTCCAGAATAATTCTGCAACCACCATCTTTTTTTATTTCTTGGAAATATATTTGACACAAATTGATGCTCATGTTCAACCGTTTTTTCAATAATACCTTTTTTAAACAATTTGTCAATTTCCACATTTATTTCTGCCTCTTCAATTGCAGAAAACATGAAACCATAAGCAGGTTTATTTTGTACCGGAGAATTAACACCTTTTTAAATGTAATAGTAGCTCCTGAAACTGTTTGTAAAATAAACCGATCAGATGTGATGGCAAGCCATTCATCATAAAACATTTGTAATCTCCCTCCAACTGGAGATTTGTCCACAGTTTCTTTAAGCATAGAATAAATTTTTTGTACCTCTCCATATGAACGTGGTGGTCTCCTTCTCCCATTAGGCTGTGTCGGATGATAATATTTTCTTATCATACTCCTGCCTCTGTTTCCAAAATCAAATCCCCTTCTTGACGAAAAATACCTTTTTTGTCCAAAGACGCAAGGTCTCATGTGGCTAATAGATTTAGCCTCTTCATCCATTTCTCTTATTTGTTTAGGCAGGTTTTCTCCAAATAGATAACCAGGAGCTTGAACACCACTTATTCGACACAGACCTGCAAACCTTGGATGAAATATGGGCCGAATCGCAATTTTCCTCATACAATTAATTTCATAGAAGGAATTGCATAATAAGCCCAAAGTATCTTTTTGGATTTTATCCATCTCCAACCCCTCCATTTGCCTTCCAAAAGCAGTAATGGCAGCAGAAATCAATTTGAGGATTCTTTGAAATCTTATTTCTTGTCCTCTCATGCCTGGAGTCATAGGCGTCCATATAGACGGATTAACCGTAGGTACCTTCCATGAGGTGCAATTTTCCGGTGTTTTATATATTCTGCTGTTTCAATCATCACAGAATCTTGAAGTTGGTGAGATACCATATAATTAATACTGGCAGCTAGGTTTTCTTCCATAGCCTCACCACTTCCTTCAGGTATAGCAAAATCTTTTGCCATCTCAGACACATCTGGCCTTCTCTTTTTTATTCGTGGTGTGCACTCATAATCCACATCACCACTTGCAGGGTCTGTCTTTTGCAGCCCTGATACACTTGGAATTATATCCAATGAGACTTCCTCCGCCCTTAATCCTGGGTCCGGAGTTTCAAATTCCAAATTTGGCACATAGCCATATTCTGTATATTCAAACCCCTCAGGGTCATTTTGGGAAACTTCTGGGTACTGTGACCCTTGTCTCATTATATTTTGGAGCACTTTCTCCATATGTTCCATTTTTAGCCATATAGCTTTATTATCCGGAGGACTTTCATTATCAGAGTCATTATCAGAAACCACGGGCCTCACGGATTTCTTTTTACATTTTCTAGGAACATTTTCCTCCGTGGTTTGTATTTCTGGAGAAATTATAGTCTCACTAACGGGTGAATCATGGCCACCGGTATCGGAACCGGATCCGCACTAAACTCTTGTCCCGTATCTTTAGCTTCACCCCGGGACGATCTTTTTACCCGCGAAATTTTCCTTTGAGACTTCTCCATTTTCTTTTCCATTTATCTGGCTAAATCATTACGCCAGCGTGACTCTGCTTTTAACTTTTACTTTCTCTTTTGCTGGTTTTACCAGCGTAACATCTTTTTTAGAACTTCCCCACTTTTCCTTACACTTACCTGCGGGTCCGTTCCGGCTGCTGCGAGGAGCTGCGCTCTGCAACTCTTGCTTCTGCCGTCAGCGTCGACGTAATGCCGTTCCAGCGCCAGGCGGGGCTTCTTCACGTAGTCACTCACGTGACTCCGAAGTAAAATTGGCTTCTGTAGTATTGTCCCTACCGTGCAGGATAGAACTAGTGCGCAGGTGACTGTGGCCGGCATGAACTCAGTGGGCCAAAGGGCATGTTTCCACTCTGTATCTCCAAACTAAACTGCAGGTGGGTTTTCTCTGGGTGCTCCGGTTTCTTCCCACACTCCATGGATGTATAGGTTTGTATGTTAATTGGCTTTTGTAAATGTTCCTAGTGTGTAGGATAGCACCAGTGTACAGGGTGATCGTTGGTCATTGTGGGCGTAGGGCCTGTTTCCGTGCTGTATCTCTAATGTCTATATTGGTCAAACATAATTTCCCTTTCACAAAACAAGAACTAAATATCTTTAAAAGAATTTCAGTGTTGTGCTCTAATGTTGTTAGTCAAATTCTTCCAAGTTTTCCTTGTGATAGATGCTAACCTAACTGCATTTAGTTTCCTGCTAATTCATGTTTGGAATTAAGGGATTGCAATTGCTTTTTCGCTTCTGATGGAAAATCTGCTATTTTCTCAGCAACTGAGCCTTTAATACAAAATGTGATGTATCTTAATCACTCTTCCCTAATAAAATGTCAGTAGTTTTAGAGATACACCACAGAATGAGGCCCTTCGGCCCACCGGGTCCGCACCAACCAGTGATCCCTGTACATTAGCACTATCCTACAGTCTAGGAACAATTTACAATTCTTGCTGATGCCATTTAACCTACAAGCCTTTGAACGCCTTTGGCGTGTGGGAGGAAACTGGGGCCCCCGGAGAAAACCCACGTGGTCACATCGGGAATGTACAAACGCCGTCTGGACAGCACCTGTAGTCGGGGTCAGCGGTGTACGGCAAGTCTACCACTGTGCCACCCCAAAACGTGCTAAATTATTCAAGTCAATGAATAAGAAATGTTATCAACATATGTATCATAAATGTATACATTGTCTTTGCAGGATTTTCATTTGAATAGGGTGAACTTGGAAGAAACTCCAGGAATAGAAAGTTCTTCTGCAGGTGCAAGACCAAAGAAAAAAACTAAAAAAACCTATGACCTAACAGCAGCTGATAATTTTTGGCAAAGACACAAAGGCAGGTAATGCATTTCAGGATTGTATTTTACTAGTTATTTCTGCAAGCGATGTTTGCATTGTATTACACATTATGCATAATATATGTATAGTGATGGGTGTATAATGACATACATAATTGCAGTACTGTACCATTGCTCATTGTTATTTTGGAGCTTTGTTTCATAACATGTTAGACTTTAGTGATGCAGCATGGAAACATGCTCTTTGCCCCACCAAGTCCGTGATACCATCAATCACCCCGTACAGTAGCACTATCCTGAACACTGGGGACAATTTACAGAAGCCTATTAACCTACACACCTGTACATCTTTGGAGTGCGGAAGGAAACTGGAGCACCCAGAGAAACCCCACGCGGGCACAGGGAGAACCTACAAATTTTGTACAGACAGCATCCATAGTCAGGATCAAACCCGAGTCTCTGGCGCTGTACGGCAGGAATTCTATCGCTATGTCACTGTGTCACCCCAAGTTGGTATTATTATATCACATTTATTTTATTTTTTTAATTGTAATATTGTGCATAACATTTTGAGGTAAAGTGTTTCTGTGCTTGAATAATCAATTCATCTAAGAAATTAAATAATACAATGGGATTTGAATCTCACAATTATGCCAATTACCCTGTGAAAACGGTAAATGAAAGTATGGTGTTTAATTGTTTTGTTCATTTATAATTATAATCTGTTACCAATTTGAAAGTTGACAGTATGTGCTGAGATGTCTACTCTGTAAACAATATAATAAATGGGGGGGGAAATAAATATATATAGTGAGAGAGGCACAGACTCACACACACACACACATGCGCACACACACATAAAAGCAAACAAACAAATAATAATGCAAAAAGACAAAACCAATGCCCACGTCTTGTAGTTCAGAGCTTATTTGGAGATTATAGTGTTTAATAGCCCGATGGCTGCAAGGAAGAAGCCGTTCCTGAACCTGGACGTTAAAGATTTTAGGCACCTATAACTTCTTCTCGTTGGAAGGAGTGAATTGAGAGTGTAGCCAGTGTGGTGTGGGTCTCCGATGATGCTGGTTGCCTTTTTGAGGCAGCAACTCCTGTATATCGGTTCGATGGTGGGGAGGTTGTTCTAAACTAGGACAAGCACAACTTTGATGATATTGGACAGGAAATTGCTAAAGTTATTTGGAGTAGGGTGTTTGCGGGCTCAGGGATGTCCATAAAGTGGGATGCTTTTAAATGAGTGGTAATGAAAGTTCAATGCATGCATGTTCCTGTTAAAGTGAAGGGCCAGGCAGTTGGGAGTAAGGAACCCTGGATGAAGAGAGAAAATTAGGCAATGGTCAGGAAAATAGAGGCATGGGCCAGGTACAAGCAACTGGGTTCAAAGTGTATCCCTGGAGGAGTTTAGGGGACTGAGGAGCATACTTAACAAGGAAAGTGGGAGAGCAAAAAGGGGACGAGATAGTTCTGGCAGATGAAATTGAGCAGGATCCAAGGAGATGTTATGTACATTAAGGGAAAGAGGGTAACTAGAGAGAGAAAATGGGGCCCCTCAGAAACCAAAGTGGTCAACTATATGACGAGCAACAGGAGACGGGCAAGGACCTGAGAGGGGCAAAATTTAATAGGAACATTTTCACTTAGGGGGGTGGGTATATGGAACAACCTGCAGAGGAGGTATATAAAGGATATACAGCATATAAAGGATACTTGGACTAGTATCGCAGTAGGATCGATTGGGCAGCTGGCTTGATGGAATTTAATACTGAGAAATGTGAGGTGTAATTTGGGAAGACTAGCTTGGGCAGGGCCTTCACTGAGTGGTAGGGCTCTGGAGAGTGTTGCAGAGCAGAGTGTTGTAGGAGTGCAGGTACATAGTTTGTTGATAGTGGCACCACAGGTAGATAGGTCAAAAAGGTATTTGGCACATTGATCTTAATCAGTCAGTAATGAGTTAAAAAGTTGGTAGGTCATGTTGCAGTTACATGTTGGTGAGGCCGCATTTAGAATATTATGTTTAGTTCTGGGCACCATGTTATAGGAAAAATGGTGCCAAGCTGGAACGGGTGCAGAGAAGATTTGCTAGGAAATTACCAGGAATTGAGGGCCTGAACAATAAGGACAGGTTGAGCAGGCTAGAACACTTGGAGTGCAGGAGGTTGAGGGGTGATCTCATAGAGGTGTAAAAAATTATGAGAGGACTAGATGGGGTAGACACACAGTCTCTCACCCAGAGTAGGGGAATCGAAAACCAGGGCACATAGGTTTGAGGGCCTATTTCTGTGCTCTATGACTCTGACTATTAACACCTGGAGGAGCCCAGATCATCCGTCTAATTTCTCACCAAATAAGTTAATATCTGCCCTAAAACCACTTTGTTTTTCTTTCTCTCTGATGCTAGTTAGAACACATCAAGTGCTTTTCAAATGTTGTGTGTTTTCCAGTACCACTCTTTCAGGCAGTGAGTTCAGACATCCATCACTCTCTTGGTTATTGTCCGAGCTACTTGGTCTTTGGTAAAGCTAGGAATACCACTGAACTACGGTTTGCTGTGCTTCTGCGAATCATTTAATGTTTCTGTCTTTTGGCAAGCAAATATATTCACATTTTGGGGAAGATTGAAATTGCTTATTCATCAACATGCTTTGCATTTTGAATTGTGATCTTGTTTATCTAACACATTTTCTTGACTGTGAAACTTGATCTATTCTCATGCAGTCCCTTTCCAGAGGTAGCTGAATCAGTCCAGCAAGAACTAGATTCTTACAGGGCACAGGAGGATGAAGTCAAACACTTAAAGAGCATCATGGTAAGGAATGAAACAATAATGTGACCGGATCAGTTATTATAAAAACAAATAAAATTATCTGCACGGCAATCAAAGCCATCTAAGTACACAGCATTCAAAGCCATAATAGGAGAACTGAAGGCCAGATTTCAAAACACAGAATTATTGATGCGTAGGAAGGAACTGCAGATGCTGGTTTACACCAAAGATAGACACAAAATGCTGGAGTAGTTCAGTGGGACTGGCAGCATCTATAGATAGAAAGAATGGGTGATGGTTCAGGTCGATACCCTTCTTCGGACTGTGAGATATGCACTGTGCTCACAATCACTACTCAGAGACTAAATCGTGGAAGGAAGAGATTCTTTATTTGCGAGGCTGCAGAGTCGGGTGCCTCTCCAAGTTGAGATACACCGAAGTCAGAAAGGTAAACCCCTTTATACACACAATTCTACATTCAACCTCCCCTTCTGACCCTCTCCAATCAGGCACTGAGGTGCACAGTCTCTAGGTACGTCCACCCAGTATCTCCCACATCATACATCGCATGTCCAGACATGTGCATGGTAATGAGCAGTTTCTTGACTAGGGGTGTGTTGTAGTATTCATTTATTTTATTAAGCATGCTCAGTTGTCTATAACCTGCCCTAGTTTTACTCACTTCCAACTGAACTCTCTTAGTTCTCCTATATCAGCACTAAAGCTAAGTTATAGTGACAAGCGTCCCATCTATCACTCCCGTCTACTGATAGGGGTCTATCTACATCACTCCCTTCTACCGCTATACAATGCTATCACTTCTTACTCAAGGATGGCTCTGGTAACTTTTATACACAGCCGTGTCAGAACCCTCTCCCTGGCCTCTCTCGGTTTGAATCCTCTTTAAAGCCCCTTACAATAGTGGGGTTTAATCACTTTATCCCTCACAATCCTCCCTTTTTCTTTTGCTACGCATCTATTGATTAAACCTCAATTTCAAGCTCCATCAGTTCGAATTGATGTAACATTGTCCTAATCTCCTTTTCCTGTAGATCCTGGACCTTCCCTGGCCGCATTATCATTATTTTCTGTATTACCCCTTTCTCTCCCATAGGTACGACTACAGCCTGCATCTGACTTATACTCCTTGTAATAAGTCAGGGGATTATTACCCACAGTCTAAAACACGGGATGCAACAGGGGATAAAGATCAGTCCAGCCACTGCACATAGAAACACGAGTCCCACCGTTCTCCACCATGTTCCTCCGAGGATGGAATCCCACCATCGGGTACCCATAACCGAATTCCACTTCTGTATTGGAACATGTGCCAACTTACGGATTCCTTCTGATAAGTCCATCACTGCCTGTCCATTGTCATCGATGTTTAAACAGCAATTAGAGAGGTTGAATTTCCCGCATACCCCTCCTCCTTCTGCCAGGAGGTAATCTAGGGTCAACCGGTTCTGGTATATTGCTGCTCTCATCTGTGTCTGCTGCTTTGCCAGCATCTCCAGTGCCACAGCAGTTTGGTTGGTAATTACCTCCAGTACTGCCTGAAGTCTTATGATCCGGTTTAACATGTATACCGGGGTTCGGTAACCCCAGGTTCCATCCTGTGCCCAAGTGGCCAGTCCATATTATGAGATGATTCTTGCGGGTAGCCATTCGTCATCTTCCCATTCTCCAATGTCTATTTTCCTCTTCTTCCGATATAGGTCGTCAAATACAGGTGTTCCTAGCGACCGCCCTTCTTTGGTGTTTAACAGGAAAAATCCCGGTTGTACCAGTCCAATAAAGCAAGTCCCGCTCCAATTTGTTGGTAACACCGAGTATGCCTTGTGTCCGCATATCCATAACAGTCCTTCAGGAGCCGGTCCACTAGAGGTAACCTTGTTCCATATGTCTCGCAACACCGGGATTCCTTGACAAGGGTTGTTCCCGGTGCAGTTCCATAGTCCAGTCGATTCCATTCCATCGGTCTTCATCCAGATAGTGCAGTTTCTCCTGTCTTTCTTAGCTGGATACCATTTAGGCTCCTCTGGCCACCACACTCGGGACTTATTTGGCCACTGGGTTGATCTCGGACGGATCCTTTGCCTGGGGATCTCGGTCTTGTCCAACTGTCAGGTTCCACTCCATCAGGTCCCATACTTCAACAATGGATCCTCCCCACGGCCAACGTGAGCTCATCAGTGGTCCGCCACAGACCCAACAGTTAGTCCCATTCAAGGTTCCAGCTATCCGGAGGGCCAAGTCCACAAACAGGTTTTTCCCTCCTTCAGGGATCTCAATCTGCTTCTTTATTTCTTCGTACAGTGTCTGGTGCAATTGAGGCTGAGTAGGTGGGGGAGGGGGAGGCTTGGTGACTACTACTTTCATTAACCTTGTTATTACTTCCTCCTTTTATCTAATGTCCATCCTAAGGCCTGGAAAGGGAGACCTAACTGTCCTGGCCTAGTTATACAAATCCATCTCTCCCCCTTTGGGCAGGTAACGTACCCAAACCTCCCTACATATCCCCTATTCCCTACCATATAATACTTCTTTCCCCCGTCCTCACAAATAGTTCTAGTCCTCGGGTTATAGCAAGCATCATTCACATGGGAATGATAGGTAAATGATCTGGTTGTCCGCCCTCCGTATCTGATAGGATGATAACATTTATCACAGTTATTAATACTTTTTACCATAATTACATGCAGAGCAAACAATACCACAAATGCTCCTTTCATACTGCTAGTTATACATTTATTTATTTTTTTCTAAAAGTTAATGTTAGGAGCTTATTTCCTGGCTTCACCATCCACTGTTTCCTCCTTATCAGGAGCGGGTGAATCAACGGGTCCTTTAACCCAGATTGCGTGGGTCCACCCTTTTTCTTTTGTTCGTACTGCTGTCTCGTTTGTCAGTACATTTGCTGCTCTTAAAGCCTTAATTTCTGCCAATTGAGCTAAGCAAGATTGCAGGCAAACTTCCAATTTGATTACCTTAAAGTCTAATTCATCCTGATGCTTCACTTCAAACCCTGCATACTTGCTATTATGATCCCTTTAACAAGAAACATCCACAAGCAAAACCTTTTTGTCCCCTTCATTGAAAGGCTCTGACTGTAAAACATTTCTCAGACTTGTATGTCCTTCTTCCATTATTTTTCTTAATGGCATCATAATTTCAACATACTTCCCAATCTAGTCTGAACTATATCCTGCCATTCCCAATATCATCATCACCTGTTCTACTGTCTGAGGTTTGGGAACTTCAATTATCGCTTCAATTTGATCTTGCGCTATAGCTTTTAGTTCTTTAGATATTACTCGTCCAAAATATTCTACCTGCTGCTGACAAAACAACAACTTCTTCCTTGATACATTATGACCTCCTATGCCATCTTTTCCAAGATAATTACAATGTCTCTCTCTCACATTGTTTCTCACTTGTGGAACAAACCAACAAATCATCCACATACTATATCAACACCTTCCAAATGAGATTTATTTCACTCCTGATAGGGCATTTGAGGAAACACTCTCCCAAATACATTTATTATTGGCATGGAATCTCTGGCCCCTGTTTGGCTCTGTCATAGGACTCACTGTGTGTCGGTGCATCACTTATTTCAGACTTTTCAACCAGGTCTGTTGTTACTGACAATATTGTCTTTCCTTTTTCATGCTCTTTCTTTTTGAGCTCTTCAAGTTACATTTGCATAATTTTTCTCTGCACCTCTTCCTGCTGGTCTGCAAGTCTTTTTCCTATCTTTGCGATATTTCTCAACCTCATTGACCAAATGATCACTGAATCAGGGGTGGGAAATAGATTACAATCCCACCACCTCCTCCAATCTAGACTTGACTTTAGGAGGAATGACATCCACCATAGTGGTTCAAAATATAGTGTTCATTAACTGGTTGCCTTCTATTTTTGTTCAGTTTCCAGTCTCCACCTTTTCAGCTTGTTCTCCAGATAGGCTGCTGGACCTTTTTGTCTGAGGGCCTGCCATACCCTCTGCCTGACAATGTGTCAAACAGCATGCCAATGTTTATTGCATTGTTCACAGCATTTTTATACCAGCCATCTTCAGGAGTTCTGTCAGTTTAGTGGTTCCTATCACTTTCACCAACAGTGCCTTCAAATCTCCCATAGCCAATAATCGTCCTCCAAAGCCATAATCCATTTTCTGCCCCATCAGGAATATTGGGTAAGGTATTTCTTAGCCCTCAGTTTATGGGTGCCCCAAAGGATAATCTGTGTCTGGCCTGCTCTTATCTTTTTAAAGCAGTCTCATCAATTTATCCCTCTGCTTCCCACTTTAATCCTTTCTGATCTGCCTTCTTTCTCATTCTAAACTCAATTTCTTACTTCTCAGATAGTTTATCCTCTTTTGCAAATTTATTCACCTTCCTTTTAAAATCTTCCACTGACCTCGATTCTCATAATTAACCACCACCCCTTCTACCTCGGGCAGTCATCACTTTCCCTCCTACCCCCGAGATTCTGACTTGATTTTCACCCAATCCCATTCCTTCCGGTACCTTAGTTATGCTTGATCTCTCCGCTCCCGAATCTACCATAAATACCATATCCTCTCCCTGGGGTCCTAATTTGAAGTTTACCAGAGGTTCCCGTGTGTATCCCATACACCCCAGGAAGCGGGACCCCCGACTTCCCTATTCTTCCTCCATGAGTGTGTACGACTGCACCTCCCGTCGTAGTCTGGGACATTCTCTCTTGAAATGACCCTCCTTGTTACAACGGTAACACCGGGATGGCCCCATGTACCACCCACCTGATCCTTGTTCCTTGTTTTCCCGGGGACCCCAACTTCGGTCCCTCCATTCACCTCTTCCTCGTCCTCTATCTCTGCCGCTTCCCCTTCCCCGGTCTCCATGAGCGCCCGGCCTTCTATCACCTTCGTCTCCCTTCTTCTTTACCCCTTGCTGTACTGCCTGCAACATCATTTTTGCCTTTCCCTTCTGTTTTTCCTCATCCCGTTGTACATATACCTTCTGAGCCTCTGTTAACAATTGATTTAATGGTTTGTCATTCCAATCCTCCAATTTTTCCAGTTTCTTTCTAATATCTGGCCATGACTTGGTTACGAAATTAACCTTTAGCAACTGCTGACCTGCGTCTGAATCAGGGTCTATTCCCGAATGTTGCTGGATGTTCCTCCTCAGCCTCTGTAAGAATACTGTCGGAGGTTCGTCTTTGTTTTGCTGGTTTTCAAAAGCTCCTTCAAAATTCTGTCCCTTGGGGACAGCTTCTCTAATTCCTTTGATTATTATCTCCCTGAGATCTCTCATGCTTTTCCTCCCTGCTTCTGTTTGGTTACTCCAATCTGGCGCGGCAATGGGATATTTCACTGCTCCCGCGTCTGCTGCTACCCCCGGAGCCTGCAACCCCTTTTCCCAGATCTTTATTCCTGCTTGTCTGACCATCTGTCTTTCTTCTGAAGTAAATAAAATTCCCATTATTCACATCATTGTCTGCCAACTACTTTTTTTTCCCCCTGGGCCCCATTAATTTATTACCCTTCTCCAACCAGAATGTTTATCTAAACAAACCATAAAAGCTGCTTGTTGTTCAGCAATTAACTTATTGTAAGGGAGAATGGTTTGAACAAAATTATTTCTAATTTTGTTCAAACCATTCTCCCTACAATTCCCAAATTCCAATTCCTAGTTTAAATACATACGACTAACAATTTTCCAAATTAACTTTACTGAAAAGAAATCTATAGAAGCCAAGCAACCTACATTTTCCAACTTTCCCCTTTTAAGTTGCGATGATACAAAGCGATGTCCATTACCTTACAGCTGTTCGTAACCTCCCCATTGCTTACAATTTCTTAAAGGAACACACACACATACCTTTACAGCATGTGGCCTACAGCAAACAAACCTATCACATATATTGTATTGTATTGTATGTCTTTATTATCATTTTTCTGAGTATTTGCATACCCAGAGGAAAACGAAAAAGCGTTTCTCAACCAGTGTCCATTCAGTAATAGAGATAGAGAATATGTCACGAGTTCCGATCGGCAGTGGCACGACAATGGCTCTGCTTCAGAGTGTCCAGGTTGGTGTTTGGTGCACGATACTTTGGCAGGGGGCAAAGTCCATTTATCAGTCTAATTGCCTGCGGGAAGAAGCTGAGGAGCATCCTGCTGGTTTTGCAGGTGATGCTCCTGTACCTCTTCCCAGATGGCAGGATGGAGAATATGTGATGCGATGGGTGGTATGGGTCTTTGATGATGGAGATGGCTCTGCTAATACATCTCTTCCTGTATATGTCCAGCAATAAAGGGAGTGGAGCACCAATAATCCTGCTGGCGGTCTTCACAATCCTGTCCAGTTGGTGCCGTCCGTACGCCTTGCAGCTCCCAAACCAGGAGGTGATGCCGTAGGTTAATGTGCTCTCGATTGTCCCCCAGTAAAAAGTTCGTAGGTGTGCAGTGGGGAGACCTGCTTTCCGTAGTCTTCGGAGAGGGTGTAGTCGCTGCTGGGCTCTTTTGACCAGTGCTGTGGTGTTGGTCGTGGACGTCAGGTCATCTGACAGGTGGAGTCCTAGGAACTTCACACTGCTGACCCTTTCCACATCAGCTCCATCGATGTGCAGAGGTGTATGGCGTTGTTTTCCCGCCCTACTGAAGCCACCACCATCTCCTTCGTTTTTCCCACGTTGAGAATGAGGTTGTGGGATTTGCACCATCCTGTGAGCAGCTCCACCTCCATTCTGTACGCTGACTCATCATCGTCACTGATGAGACCCACCACTGTTGTGCCATCAACGAACTTGTTGATGAAGTTGTTGTTGAGTCTAGCAGTACAGTCGTGTGTAAGCAGACTAAACAGCAGGGGGCTTAGGACACAGCCTTGGGGTGTGCCAGTGCTCACGGCTATGGTTTTGATATCCTACTGCCCACCCTGACTGTCTGCTGCCGTTGTGATAGAAAGTTCAGAACCCAGTTACATGTGCCAGCATCAACCCCCAATAACTCCAACTTCTCCACCAGCTGCTGCAGAATGATTGTGTTAAAAGCAGAGCTGAAGTTTATGAAGAAGATCCTGGCATAAGTATTTTTCCGATCAAGGTGTGGCAGTACGAGGTTCAGTGTTGTTGAGACTGCATCCTCTGTGGATCGGTTGGCTCTGTAGGTGAACTGCAGTGGGTCTAGGTCGGCAGGTAGGCTATTTTTGATATGCTGCAAAACCAGTCGCTCAAAACACTTTATTACTATGGGTGTTAGAGCCACTGGTCGAAAGTCATTATGGCAGGCTGGGTTTGGTTTCTTCGGGACAGTAATGATGATGACACTCTTAAGACAGTTGGGCACTACTGCCTGGCTGAGCGAGGTGTTAAAAATATCTGTGAAGACATCTTTCAGTTGCTCGGCGCAATCTCTTAGCACGCACCCAGGAATGTTGTCCGGCCCTGTGGCTTTGCGTGGGTTGATGCTGGCAAAGGCCTTTTTTACTCCGGCTGCGGACAGTCTGAGCGACTGGTCACTGGGAGATGACAGTAGTGCACGTGTCTGGGTGCTGTTTTTAACCTCAAACCGTGCGTAGAACTCGTTCAGTTCATCTGGTAGAGAGGGGTCGTTTTGGCATATCCGCAGTGGGGTGGGGGTGGGGCTTGTAGTCAGTGATGGTATGAAATCCCTGCCACAAGCGACGTGTGTCTTTGTCATTTGTCATATAAACTTCCTCATTCATACAAACCGGTTTTTACACACAAATCACATTAGTTCCATTCTTACTTCAATGAGATTGTGTGAAACAACTCAATATTTCTTTCATGCGCTGCTCCTTTCTTCTTTAACTTTTCGTACTCAAAACATTTGACACTGTGATTTTCCTTAGATTTTTGCAATGTCTGAGTGATACTCTGAATATTCTGTACAGCCCAGTGCCACCAGACTGAACTCCCCCTTATTGGTTCCTTTGGTTAATCAAAATAACAGAACTTAATCATAGTCTCCTTATCTTTACCCCCGGGGCTTCTTTCTCCCCAAGAATGCCACATTCGCCCCAATGGACTATCAGGCGGAATGTGCGGCTCTTCACCAGTGTGAGCCTTGTCCTGTTTTCCCGGACCCTCACTTTTCCCGTTCTGGTTACCCATTGTCTTATCGTACTATTCCCGTCCGACAGACCCTCGGTCGCCCAAGCTATACTTAATATCAGTTTTCTTACCCGGGTCTTGTGCACAAGAATCGCTCGACCGTCCCTTGTTTATTTATCTGACACTCCCTCTTGCTTCCCGAGTCTCTTGTCCGAATATCACTCGCTCAAACCGCTGATGGCAAGCAAGGAGGTCTGAAAAATCAGACTGCTGAAATCAGCAGGGTGCACCTTCCCTTCCTTCTGTGCTTCCACTGAGCAGCCGGAGTGGCGATCCCGGACGAGCCCCCACTTTGTGAGATATGCACTGTGCTCACAATCACTACTCGGAGACTAAATCGTGGAAGCAAGAGATTCTGTATTTGCGAGGCTGCAGAGTCGGGTGCCTCTCCAAGTTGAGACACACCAAAGTCAGAAAGGTAAACCCCTTTATACACACAATTCTACATTCAACCTCCCCTTCTGACCCTCTCCAATCAGGCACTGAGGTGCACAATCTCTAGGTACGTCCACCCAGTACCTCCCACATCATACATCGCATGTCCAGACATGTGCATGGTAATGAGCAGTTTCTTGACCAGGGGTGTGTTGTAGTATTCATTTATTTTATTAAGCATGCTCAGTTGTCTATGACCTGCCCTAATTTTACTCACCTCCAACTGAACTCTCTTAGTTCTCCTATATCAGCACTAAAGCTAAGCTATAGTGACAAGGGTCCCATCTATCACTCCCTTCTACTGATAGGGGTCTATCTACATCACTCCCTTCTACCGCTATACAATGCTATCACTTCTTACTCAAGGATGGCTCTGGTAACTTTTAAACACAGCTGTGTCAGAACCCTCTCCCTGGCCTCTCTCGGTTTGAATCCTCTTTAAAGCCCCTTACAATAGTGGGGTTTAATCACTTTATCCCTCACAGGACTGAGATGCTCAGTCTGGCCTCAATCCGAAACATCACCCATTCCTTCTGTCAGGAGATGCTGCCTATCTACAGAACCATTTATGTTGGGGAATAACTGAGAAAACCTATGTAAGGTATAGGTTAACCAATTAATGATTAATGCTTTAACATAATTAAAGAAGGATATGCACGTTTAATTTATTTTCAGCGTGGAAACAGGCTTTTCAGCCCACCGAGTCCCAAGGCATTGGGAAATGGGAATGGCATGACAAAACCAGTAACAATACTAAAATTAAGTTAAATGGTGTTCGCTTCTGTTTATCAAAATATTCTGCAATCTGCCAATAATGTAACGGAAATTAAATTAGATGTATGGATGATGAAAAAGAAAATGGAAAGGCCTCCTTTGTAAAAAGTAAAAACAAAGCTTGTGTAACTTTGTTGAAAGGTGAGTGAATATATGTCAATTAATTCAGTCGACCATCATCTGATATAAGTGAATTGTTAAGTTTAAGATAAAAGATGAGGGTTGACAACAGCAAGTTTGGATTTTACTTTACTTCAGAAAATTAGCTGAAATTCAGTTATTTGCTCCATAATTTAAAATGTATGTATGCTTTTTTAAAAATCGAATTTTCACAGTTCCACATTAGCAGCTGCAAGTGTCATTCCCTGAGCTCCAGTCTCCATTGAGGGTCCAAGTTTATATTGTGCTGCATTAGATACAACTTCTGGATTCAATACTGACCATGCCTGTGATTCTTCTTATTTCACAGGGTCTGGAGGGAGAGGATGATGGTGCTATTAGCATGCTCTCTGATAACACTGCCAAACTGACATCTGCAGTAAGGTGGGCATTAACTTGAAAGGGCACAAGTATGTAGTTTGCAAAGTTAGTACATGCAAGCAAGTATGGAGGTTGTGCATATTACTGATTGTGATTAACTTGGCTTCATAGTTGCAGTGCTTAAGAAACAAGAAATATAGTGGAATATTGTGCAAGAATGCATCGTGTTTGAACACGCAAGCTAAAGCTTCTCTTGATTTCATTTGTTCCAAATGAAACAATAGGCATCATGATTTTTGACCAAATTACAACATGTTTTCCTCAAACTCTATGCCTCTCATTTTCTTAAATGGACAATATTGAGTTACCACCCTGCTGTTTCCTGAGGAACATTCATATTCCAAAACAGACAATAGAGGGATGAAGATCCAATTAGGGAATTCAGGATTGGCAGGAAATTCACTATTCAGCAAAACAATATTATTTTTATCTGGATTTATAACATTTCAAAGTTGAATGTTCTCGTACTCCCTACTGTCTCAAGTTTGGTCCGTCTTTGAGCTTGCATGGCTGCTTCTGAGTTGCTGTTCACACGCCCAAAGCTTCCAAGAAGAAAATTAAATTCATTTGGTTGGAACTGTCCGTGAAATGCCGGCACATACACGGTCACAGTCATTGCGACCCACAAATATCAGCAAACTTGGGGTTTCTGTAAGACCCAGACTTGCTGGCTGAGTTCCACAGACAGTGTCCCACTGTGCTACATATTTGAATTGCTAATGGGGCTCAGTGGTGAAACACAGACCTGCTGCATTTGCCAGCCATTGCATTGGTGAATCTTTCCTGTCAACATGCATTAGGTTTGAGACCCCAGTCATTTGAATCAAGCAAAATGGCTGTGACAAAGTAGTGTAGGAACAAGCCGATTTCCATTTTTCTCATTTAATTAAGTTGGCTTCAATGTTTTTAATGTGTTAGTTTAGTTTAGAGATGCAGTGTGGATACAGGCCCTTTGACTGATTCCATGCCAACCAGCAAACGTTTTTAATTCTGTTAATGTATATTTTGGAAAGTTTTTATTTCTATTGCTTTTATACTTAATTTACTTTTTAATAGTGTTTGAGTGCTTCTCAATGTCAGAAACATTTGGAAACATTCAAAGTCTCTGACTTCTTTTGAGAGCTTCCAAAGTTGGTGATTTTGATAGCTGTCAGTGCTTCAGTCATTTTCTGGCCATGATTTATTCTGGCCCACCCACAGCACTGTGGAAAACACTGCTTGTAAACCCCCACTATGTGTATAACCAACCATTTTATTTGTCCAGTCCTCCTTCCCTGTCAGCGAGCCAACAAGATCCACAAAAATAATCTCAAACATTTTGTATTTGTCAACAGCTAATGTGGTAAATCACCCTTGGGAGCATGATCTGGCCCAATATCAAATTATCCAATAAATAATTAGACCCGGAGTTCTATTGTGCATGGCAAGAAATAATGTTCTACATGCTATGGAACAGAGTTCAGCAATTTCTTTTCAGAATCAGATCAGTAAATAATTTAAACTTTGCACAAATGTGGGTACCATTTCACTTGCATCATTGAAACAAAATGTGGAAACATTGATACCTGCGCTTATATAAGCTGTGTTGGGGATAAGGAAACTACATTAAGTTTGTGTGTGATACTTGGAAGATGCAGTGAATTCGGAAAAAATATAGACAACACAATTGCATAGAGCTGTAGGAAGGAACTGCAGGTGCTGGTTTAAATCGAAGATAGATACAAAATGCTGGAGTAACTCAGCGGGACAGGCGGCATCTCTGGAAAGAAGGAATGGGTGACGTTTCGGGTCGAGACCCTTCTTCAGTCCAGAGATACGGTCCCAGCCCGTCCCCACGTACCTCGGTGTGAAGCTCGACAGAACGTTGTCATTCAAACAACACCTGGAAGGTGCCAAGGCAAAGACAAGCGCCGGTGCCGCACTGATTCGCTGCTTATCCGGCACCACATGGGGAGCCACGACGAAGACACTGCACATGTCCACAGTGGCCCTGGTGTTCTCAGCCACCGTGTACTGCGCCCCGGTCTGGTGCCGTAGCACTCACACCAAGAAGCTGGATGCTGCCCTCAACAGCGCCCTGCGGACTGTCTCCGGATGCCTATGAGCCACCCCAGTAAACCAACTGCCCGTCCTCGCTGGCATCGCCCTAGCCAACATCAGACGAGAAGCAGCCACGCTGGCCCTCTCTCGAAAAGCACAGACCTGTGAATCCCACCTCCTCCATCAGATCGTCACAGAGACACCACGACGAGTGCGCCTCAAGTCACGGCACCCCTTTACCACGCAAGCCCAGGAGCTGCTCTGCACAACACCGGCTAATGCTTCTAAGGCCGCCTGGGTCAAGACGAGATGGAGAGACCAGTAGAAGTCAGCGGAACCATCTAGTCTACACCATTACATCAATGACCCCATGGACGTCCCTGGCCAGGACCTGCCCCGAAAGCAGTGGACAACCCTCAACCGCTTGAGGACAGGCATCGGACGCGATGGAGTAGCGATGAAGAGGTGGGGCCTCACGGACAGCGCCTCCTGCAAGTGTGGGGACCCAACACGGACAGTGGAGCACATAGTCACCAGTTACCCCAAACACCGGCCACCGAATGGTGAACGAGGTCTGATTGACCTGGACGATGACACGTTGGCCTGGCTCGCGTCAACGGAGCTGCAGGTCTAAAAGATACACGACAGAAGAAGAAGAAGTCCAGAGATGCTGCCTGTCCCGCTGAGTTATTCCAGCATTTTGTATCTAACTTTGCATGGAGCTGTATACAGATTAAACAAATGCACATGGCAAATATTAAATTGATGTTTTAAATTGATGCACTTTCATGTTTTAGGAAGTCTTAAAATACGAACTATTGGCCCCAATGTTTCTGTTTTTCTGTGCATAATAAATACCTCTCAAAAGATTATATAAAATCAATGAGTTTGATAAGGATTACAAAATAGGATGTGCTGGGAAAAATAGTGCTTCCTAATGTCATAGCCCGTTATTTGGTAATTGGTTGTTATCCAAGCAATCATTATTGAATTTGAATGGAAATTTAAATCTTTTAAATAGCAATTTGGATTTATCCATTTCAGTTTTATAATCCACGGGAGAAATCATGCTATAATCTGGAATTTGACTTTTTAGAAATTGTAGATTTGCTAATATATATTCTGCATAATTTTTCATTTAGTTAAGTGATCTTTGTCTTTTTCCATGAAAATTTGCATTTCAAGCTACTGGAAAAAGTAAACTAATTGTATTATTATTCCTTGCTCTGTTCAACGAAAGCAATAGTTATGAACCGCAATTAAGCTATATTTTAGAATACCTAGATTGAGTACCAGCCTTTAATTTTGTCACCTTCTCCATTGAAGCTCTCTCCCTGAACTACTGCAGAAAAAAAGACTTATTGATCTTCATACAAATGTGGCAACAGCTGTCTTAGAACATATTAAGGTATGATAGGTATTTCAATGTTTAATTTATAATAATTTTATCAACCAATACTTTCCCATATACTGCCATTTTTAATTCAATTTTTACTTGAAATGTTTCATATGTCAGTGTATACAACTGTACAGTTACCAGTCTGATCATGTGAATAGAGTGAAATTTGAATTTTAATAGATATTTGATAACCTATAATGTATCTAACCTGTTTTCATGGAAAGAAAAAAGGTGTTAAACTATTTTCCAATATAAAGAAAACATAAATATGATAAATAGGGAAGTCAATGTTTGTAAAATTGACTAACGCCATGATTTAGAACATGATTCTTTCAATTTTTTTTTGCCGTTTTAATGGCCTTCCAATGTCCAAAATAATCCTGATTTTCCTAACTTTCTTCTTGGTTCTGTGTAAGTGTGCAAATTGTATAGACGTGGGTCATAATTCAGAGCTAAATTGGCAATCTCAATTCAAAAGGATATATATGACAGCATATGGCACCAGCACAATAAAATTAGGTTAAAGCATCTATTTTGGACCAGTGCACAGTGAGGTTTATATGCAACAATTTCATGGTACATCTGTCTTTGGATTGATGGCTGAATGAATGAAGGAATGAATGAATACGTTTATTGGCCAAGTATTCACATACAAGGAATGTGCCTTGATGCTCTGCCCGCAAGTGACAACGACATACAGTGACAGTTGGGAATGACACACAAAACATTAATAATAAAACATTATTGGGTAAACATGTGATTAAGTAAAATACCAGAGCAAAAGGAGGCTACAGATTTTTTGTTATGGAGTAGAGCTACTACTCGTGGAAAAAAGCTGTTTTAATGTCTGGCTGTGGCAGCTTTGACAGTCCGGAGTCGCCTTCCTGAGGGAAGTGATTCAAAGAGTTTATGACCAGGGTGAGAGGGGTCAGAGATGATCTTACCTGCTTGCTTCCAGGCCCTTGCAGTGTACAGTTCATCAATGGAGGGAAGGTTGCAACCTTCTCAGCTGGTCGGACGATTCGCTGCAGCCTCCGGATATCTTGCTTGGTGGCTGAGCCAAACCAGACCATGATGGAGAAGGTGAGGACAGACTCTACGATGGCCGTGTGGAATTGGACCATCATTGCCTATGGCAATTGTGCTTCCTCAGCTGCCGCAGGAAGTACATCCTCTGTTGTACCTTTTTGACTGTGGAGTCGATGGTAGCCCCCATTTAAGGTCCTTGGAGATGATGGTTCCCAGGAACTTAAAAGACTCCACAGATGTGACCGTGGTGTTGTTGATGGTGAGTGGGGTGAGGGGGTTGGTGCTATGCCAGCAGAGGGGGTTGGTGCTATTATCACGGCCGCTGGGGAGCTACAGCCAGGCAATATCGCCCGCCCTGTGCGTTCCCGGAAAACGCAGGGGCCGGATCGTCAGTGATTCCTTCGGAGGCCGGCCATATTCATCGCGTCTTCGCCTGGGATCGCCGCACCGGGGGTCGGTTCCTTATGGACACCGGGTTGGAGGTGAGTGTGCTGCCTCTATCCATTGCTGACATCCATGTGGCCCCCTCCTCACCTCGGCGAACGGGAGCGCTATTCGCACCTACAGAGTCCGCACCATCTCCCTCAACTTTGGCCACAGCTGCTTTTTATGGGAGTTTGTCATCGCCGATGTTTTCCAGCCGCTGTGGGTGCCGACTTCCTTCGAGTCCATTCACTCCTAGTGGATGTCAAGCGGCATCGCCTGGTGCACTCCATCACATTGGAGCCGGTCTTCCTCCGCGTTGGTGATCCGGTTGCATGGTCCCCTGTCGTCCGTGGATGCGACTTTCGCGCGCATCCTGGCGGATTTTCCGGACATCCTCGAACCCCACTTCCGCTTCCCCGCCCCCAAGCACGGGGTGGAGCACCATATTCTGACTACAGGCCCACCCGGGCGCGTCGTCTCGCGCCGGACAAGCCCCATCTAGCTCGGGAGGAGTTCCGTCTGATGGAGTCAATGGGCATCGTGCGCCCCTCCCATGGGCGTCACCGATCCACATAGTCCCCAAAGCGGGAGGGGGCTGATACCCGTGTGGGGATTACCGTCGCCTGAATGTCGCCGACAGGTAATCGGTCCCGTGCATTCAGGACTTCAATGCCCATCTGGCCGGAGCATCGGTGTTCTCCAAGGTGGACCTTCCAGTCCACCCCAACGATATCCCAAAGACAGCAATCATAGAACCATAGGAAATAGGTGCAGGAGTAGGCCATTCGGCCCTTCGAGCCTGCACCACCATTCAATATGATCATGGCTGATCATCCAACTCAGTATCCTGTACCTGCCTTCTCTCCATACCCCCTGATCCCTTTAGCCACAAGGGCCACATCTAGCTCCCTCTTAAATACAGCCAATGAACTGGCCTCAACTACCTTCTGTGGCAGAGAATTCCACAGACTCACCACTCTCTGTGTGAAAAAAGATCTTCTCATCTCGGTCCTAAAAGACTTCCCCCTTATCCTTAAACTGTGACCCCTTGTTCTGGAGTTCCCCAACATCGGGAACAATCTTCCTGCATCTAGCCTGTCCAACCCCTTAAGAATTTTGTAAGCCTCTATAAGATCCCCCCTCAATCTCCTAAATTCCAGCGAGTACAAGCCGAGTCTATCCCGTCTTTCTTCATATGGAAGTCCTGCCATCCCAGGAATCAGTCTGATTCTCTGTACTCCCTCTTTGGCAAGAATATCTTTCCTCAGATTAGGAGACCAAAACTGTACGCAATACTCCAGGTGCGGCCTCATCAAGACCCTGACAACTGCAGTAGAATCTCCCTGCTCTTGTACTCAAATCCTTTTGCTAAGAATGCCAACATACCATTCGCTTTCTTCACAGCCTGCTGCACCTGCACGCCTATTTTCAATGACTGGTGTACCATGACACCCAGGTCTTGTTGCATCTCCCCTTTTCCTAATCGGCCACCATTCAGATAATAATCTACCCTCCTGTTTTTGCCGCCAAAGTGGATAACCTCACATTTATCCACATTATACTGCATCTGCCATGCATTTGCCCACTCACCCAACCTATCCAAGTCACCTTGCAGCCTCCTAGCATCCTCCTCACAGCTAACACTGCCCCCCTGCTTCGTGTCATCCGCAAACTTGGAGATGTTGCATTCAATTCCCTCATCCAGATCATTAGTATATATTGTAAATAGCTGGGGTCCCAGCACTGAGCCTTGCGGTACCCCACTTGTCACTGCCTGCCATTCTGAAAATGACCTGTTTACTCCTACTCTTTGCTTCCTGTCTGCCAGCCAGTTTTCTATCCACATCAATACTGAACACCCAATATCGTGTGCTTTAAGTTTGTATGCTGATCTCTTATGTGGGACCTTGTCGAAAGCCTTCTGAAAGTCCAGATATAACACATCCAATCCACAGGTTCTCCCTTATCCACTCTACTAGTTACATTCTCAAAAAATTCTATAAGATTCGTCAGACATGATTTACCTTTCATAAATCCATGCTGACTTTGTCCAATGATTTCACCACTTTCCAAATGTGCTGCTATCCCATCCTTAATAACTGACTAGCATTTTCCCCACTACCGATGTTAGACTAATTGGTCTGTAATTCCCCATTTTCTCTCTCCCTCCCTTTTTAAAAAGTGGGGTTACATTAGCTACCCTCCAATCGTCAGGAACTACTCCAGAATCTAAAGAGTTTTGAAAAATTATCACTAATGCATCCACTATTTCTGGGGCTACTTCCTTAAGTACTCTGGGATGCAGCCTATCTGGCCCTGGGGATTTAATTACACCATTTGGACTGTTTGAATTTTACGGATGGCGTTTGGGTTGAAGAACGCTGCGCAGGCCTTCCAGTGGCTTATGGACTGTGTGTGTCGTGGCCTGGACTTTGTATTCGTGTACTTGGACGACATACTCGTGGCCAGCAACTCGCGGCAGGAGCACTGCATCCACCTCCGTCAACTGTGTCAGCGCCTCAGTGATTATGGGTTGGCTATCAACTCGTCCAAGTGCCGTTTTGGGGTGACGGCCATCGACTTCCTCGGCCACCAAGTAGCTCCACAAGGAGTGGGCCAGGGTGGATGCTGTCCGACGTTTCCCCATCCGACCACAGTTAAGGGCCTCCAGGACATCGTGAGGATGGTTGCGTTTTATCACCATTTCCTGCCAGCAGTGGCCGCAACCATGCGCCCAATTTTCCACCTGATCGCTGCTCATCGCAAGGTGGTTGAGTGGTCCGACGAAGCAGTAGCAGCATTCGAGAGTGCTAAGGAGGCCCTGGCTGGGGCCATGAGGCAGTTGGCGTACGTCTCGGAGTACACCACCTCCATCCGTTTCATCGAGGGCAAGTACAACAGGGTGGCCGGCGCCTTATCGCGACCTGCGGTTCACAACATTCTCCAGTTCGCTGAGGGTATTGATTATTCCGCCCTGGCAACCGCACAGCTGGTCGACGAGGAAATGGCCGCCTATCGCTCGGTGGCATCGGGCTTGCAGTTGGAGGACGTAGTCTGTGGTCCTGGGGGCGCAACCCTGCTGTGCGATGTCTCCACTGGATTTCCGCGACCCATTGTCCCCGTCGCCTGGCGGTGCAGGGTGTTTGAGGTGCTCCATGGGCTTGCGCATCCCTCCATCTGGGCGACAACGGCCCTTGTAGCCTCCAGCATCATGTGGCATGGGCTGCGCAAGGAGGTTGGACATTGGGCGCACACCTGCATCACGTACCAGATCGCCAAGTTGCAGCGACATGTGCGTGCGCTGTTGCAGGAGTTCGCCAACCCTCGGCAGCGGTTCAACCACATTCACGTGGACATCGTGGGGCTGCTGCCGCCGTCCCGGGGCATGACCTACCTCTTCACCGTGGTGGATCGTTTCACGCGGTGGCCTGAAGCCATCCCGCTGGCTGATACCTCAACGGCCACTTGTGCTCGGGCCTTGGTGGCACACTGGATCGCCAGGTTCAGGGTGCCGCTGGACATAACATCCGACCGGGGGCCTCACTTCTCGTCGGAACTGTGGTCGGCCATGGCACGCCTCCTGGGGATTCGCCTACATCACACGATGGTGTATCATCCGCAGGGAAACGGACTGGTGGAGCGGTTTCACCGCCAACTCAAGGATGCCCTGAAGGCACGGCTCAATGATCTGGACTGGGTGGACGCTCTGCCATGAGTTTTGCTCGGGATCCGCGCCGCACCCAAGGAGGACTTGGCCTCGTCCGCAGCCGAGTTGGTGTATGGGTCCCCGTTGACGGTGCCCGGGGTGTTCATCCCGCCGGCACGGCGCCAGATGGAGCAGCCTTCGGATGCTCTGCAACGTTTTCGGCCGACGGTGGGCAAGCTGGCGCCGGTGCCCACGTCTCGTCATGGGTCCTTCCGTCTGCACGTTCCCTCTGCTCTGGAGAACTGCCAGTTCGTCTTCCTGCGTAGGGATGCTCATCGGACACCTCTCCAGCGACCGTACGAGGGTCCCTTCCGGGTCCTGGAACATGTCTCGTCCACTTTCGACCTAGATATGGGGGGTCGGCTTGAGACTGTTTCAGTTGCGAGGCTGAAGCCGGCGCATATTGACATTGATTGACCGGTGCTGGTAGACTTTAGAGAAACTGCACGGAAATAGGCCCTTCAGCCCACCTAATCCATGTGACCAGTGATCACCCCGTACACTAGCACAACCCTACACTCTAAGGCCAAATTACAATTTAATGAAGCCAATTAACCTACAAACCTGTATGTCTTTCACTGAAATTTAGAAGGATGAGAGGGGATTTTATAGAAACATATTAAATTCTCAAGGGATTGGACAGGCTATATACAGGAAACATGTTCCCCATGTTAGGGGAGTCTAGAACCAGGGGTCACAGTTTAGGAATAAGGGGGTTGGCCATTTAGGACTGAGATGAGGAAAAATGTTTTCAGCCAGAGAGTTATGAATCTGGAATTCTCTGCCACAGAAGGCAGTGGAGGCCAATTCACTGAATGCATTCAAGAGAGAGTTAGATATAGCTCTTGTGGCTAATGGAATCAAGGGATATGGGGAGAAAGCAGGAACAAGGTACTGATTTTGGATGATCAGCCATGATCATATTGAATGGTGGTGCTGGTTCGAAGGGTGGTGGCCTACTCCCGCACCTATTTTCTATGTCTTTGGAGTGTGGGAGGAATTCGGAGCACCCAGAGAGGGAGAATATACAAACTCCGTTCAGAGAGCATACGCCACTGTGCCACCCAACATATATTTATATACTGAATTATAATGCCTTTTGATCCAAACTATGTAGGTTTTTATGGACGTTGTCATAATTATCTTTAAGTCAAACAGAAGCAATTTAATAATTGTGTTTCCATCAACTTTTTGGTCTTCTAACTAAACGACATTTGTCACATCAGTGTGGCGCTACAACAGGGATTTTAAGCACTGGCAAATTCTCAGTTGATATGAGAAACTACAGTAATTTTCTGACTGAGCCATGGTGTAATTCCTTTCAAGTGATTAATCCAGCTGCAGTGTTTGGAGCACAATACTTGTGTCTCAAATCATTTGCCAATGTTTCTGTCAAAGGGAATTAAGAAATAAATTGAGTTCGGCTCTTGACAGCTAATTTGACAAAAATGTTTTGGAAACATTTTTAGAAACCTGGGAGATTTTGAAGTTGTCCCAGTGTACCGAAAACAAACCTGCAATGTGGAAGTATTGAGCAATGTTCCCATTCTGGAAGATATTCTGAATGATTAATACAAAATTGATGGTTTCAAGATTTGCCTTTGAACTGTTAGACCATGATGTCAATTGTTTACCAAAGGAAAGAGAAAATTGACCATGTTGAACCTCTAATTCTGTATTAATACCTTTTCTTCCCTGTAGCTTTAATAATGAAAGGCTATATATCTGTGAAGCTATCTGTAATTTTTATACAGTATGCATACTCCCTTTCTAGCTAAGAACATTAGAGCATGGATTTAGGAAGATATTAACTTGGTAGGGTCAAGGATACAAGAGCAGTAATAGATAATTGAAACATACGATTGATCTCTAATTCTCCCGGATAGGCAGATCTAACAAGCAAATCCCTTCATGGTTAACTAGCAAAGTTGAAAATAAACTGGGGTTCCCTTTCTCGATTACTGTCCTTTGAACATACAAGCATGCTAACCTGCAGCAATTTTGTGTAGATTGGACCTTTGTTAATACTCTGCTGCCCTCTTAGTTAGTGCTCCAAATTAAAACATGTTGTTTGAGGTACTGAAGAGTAACCGTATCTGTCTGATGGAGCTCTTCTGTGCACAAAGAGAGGAAGAAAGCTGCATGTGTATGATGTCTGCCTATAAACAGCAATTTCAACATATTTAACAGCTAAAAACCAGGAGTAAGTTAGTCGTGTGAAATAGTCACAGAGGCATCCTTCAAACCTTTATTTTCTGATGCCCGTTGTTTGAATCCCGATCAGTCTAATGAAATCAAGAAGGGTTTTTTGTCAGCTATCGGCACCCTAAATGAATTATTTTGACATACAAAGACGGTTTGAATTCCCTTATAATTCTTGGTGGGGAAGAGGGTGGTGGTGGTTTACAGATAGAGAGTATGAGGCCACAAAACAAGAATTAGGGCTGCATTATAGGTGTTAAATTCTGGTTGTAATTTATTTTGTGTTCTTTATAGACTCCTGATGAAAAATAATATTTTAGTTCAGTCAGGGTGAAAAATGTTCTGCATCTTTTGAGGTTAAAAATTTTGGAATTAGAAATGCTAAATTCTTTGATTCTTTGAACATTTTGATAAAATATGCACTTCAATTCCAATTTCCTCATCTGATTTTTATTCTGTTGTTTCTTTTTCTGTTGCCGAACTATTTAATCAGTTGCATCTGCTGCATTAGATTTCTTTTGAAAGGTCTAGTTATCTGCTCTCACTATTGGCATTATTATCACCCACATTCTTGCTCAATTTTGTATGAAAGTTTATCTGATTATATGATTGCTTTTTTCCATCTACTTAATGTGCCTCATAGAAATCACAAAGGTGGTAATGTTTTTCTTTCCTGTTAGGCTCGAAAGCTGGATGTATATTTTGAATATGAGGAAAAGTTGATGAGCAAGTCCACACTAGATAAATCCCTACTGGATATGATCTCTGATCCTGACGGTAAGCATTGCATTTGGAATAAGCGAGTTTGGTATTCTGACTGCGTACGTAGGGCTCTAAATTAAAGGTTGCTTGGGTGCCAATGGCAACCTAAAGTCCCGCCGGGCAACCTAAATGCCGAGTCATTTTGCCCGGCTTTGCACTGCAGATACTGGTTTATACCGAAGATAGACACAAAAAACTGGAGTAGCTCAGCGGGTCAGGCAGATCTCTGGAGAAAAGGAACGTGACATTTCGTGTCGGCGGCGGCGACGGCTGTAGTGCGGGGCAACGATACTAGGTGCGGGGTGACAGAGGGTCGGAGCGAATGACGGGCCCGCACAGCGACGGCGACGGCGGCTCCACCACCTCCTCCTCTTCCCACACCCCGCCCGCTGCGTGCCACGCCGCCAACGACGATAACCACTTTCAATACAAACCCTCCTCTGGAGTTGGAGCGGGGATGGGCTGCTGTTGGCGCTGTCTGTGGGTTCTCCGTGCTAGCGGTGGACCCGGGGGCCGGTGTCCCGTTGGTCCGGACGACTCTGGCCGCCCCCTGGGTGGGGGTGGGACACTGAGTGGAGGGGGGGGGGAGAACTGGGGACGGTTCAGTGGCGGTTCACAGCGCTTGTGGCGCCGGGGACACTGATTCGATCCTGACTGATTCGATTCTGGCTGCAAATGAGGCGCGGTTCTGCTGATGAGAGTTGGTCCAGTCTCCCCCCCCCCCCCCCCCCCCCCGGCCTGGTTTCTCCCCCCCCCCCCCCCCCCCCCCCCCCCACCGCGCTTCGTTCGATTTTTATTTATAGCGTTTGACCTTTGACAAATCCCATGGTTTCTTGCGTTTTACGGAATACCGAACTCGCTTATTGCCTTAAATTGCTAATGTGTTGACTTATAACTTAAAAGGCAGAAATGTACAGGCACCTTGCGTTTTAGACAGGCGGTACGTGCTTGTAAAACAGGGCGTAATTCAAAATCACATAAATTAAACGTCTACTCGACTACGTTGTGAGTGCGTTATTCCAAAAAATACCACCGCATAAATCAAGCTTTGGTATTAAAGGAACAAGCGGGTTATTTCAAATGCATAAATTAAACACGCATTAATCAAACACGTAAAATGCGAGGTGCCTGTATCTAGTGATTAAAAGCATTGTCCACATCCTAAGAATGAATAGCTGAAGTTGAGAATTAAATTTTATCGCAACACCAGAATCTTGATACTTATTGTTTCAGCAATTCATTAATTAGTTCTGAAACCAAGTCTTCAAAATAGCAGTTTATTTGCTATGTTACCACTGTTCTGAAAAATGTTTTGATTCCATTGATTAGGAGGAACCCCTGAAGATAAAATGAGGTTGTTTATCATTTACTACATCAGTTCACCACAACCACCTTCAGAGGTAAGTTTATTTTTGCCACGTGTGCCGAGGTACAGTGAAAAGGTTTTTGTTGCCTGATATCCGGTCAAAGAAATACATGATTATAATCAATCGATCCACAGTGGAAATACAGGATGAAGGATACAACGTTTAGTGCAAGGTAAAGTCCGATTACAGATAGTTCAAAGGTGTCCAATCAGGTAGATGGGATGTCAGCTCCGTGCTCTAACTGGTGAGAGGACAGTTCAATTTCCTGATACTTGCTCAGCAACTAAAATTATTTGTAGGAAGGAACTGCAGATGCTGGTTTAAACCGAAAATAGACACAAAATGTTGGAGGAACTCAGCGGGACAGGCAGCATCTCTGGAGAGAAGGACTGGTTGATGTTTAGGGTCAAGACCCTACTTCAGATTACTTCTGAATCAGATTCAGATTAAAATTATTTTCTACTTTTATTTTAAAGTTTCTGAAAACCATGCAAAATATATTTTAATTTTAAAGTTTAACTTTTCTATGTTCTTAGCCGAGTCATTCATGCCATTTTTATTACCTGTCTGATTATTTCTTAAATAATAAGAAAGTGCCTGCATTTTCACACTTAACAACCAATAAATTATTTTTCAAATATAGTTCTTACTATTATGTATGGTGACCGACATCTCAAATGGTACTTCCTTGTCAGTAAATTAGTTGTTTAAACTTACTTTGATGGTGTTGATTGTGAGGTTGATTTTAGCCACCTTCTGGTTCTTAAAATATTGATGAAGTCTTCATATACATCTGAACGGGGAACGGGACCACATATCAATGCTTCATCAAAAAGGTAGCATCTCAGCCAAAGCATCTCTTCCTTGGTTCTGCGCTGAAATATTTACTTAAACTATGTGCTCAAGTCCCAGAGGAGGACTTGATCCACAACCTTCCCGTGCAGAGGTGAGCATGCTACCATTGTAAGGTAAAGCATAAGGTATTTCACCAAATCAAATAAAATTAGCCGAATTCCAAGACTACATTTGAAAATTGGCACACCAAGGAGCCACATCAATGTGAAGTCATGTAGAATTGCATTATCCAATTTAAGGACATGATACCATCGATACTTTCACAAATGTACTGAATGGTGCACTGAGAAAAGTTTTGATGACTACCCTATTTTACTGACAGTTCTGCACATACTGAAACATTTAAAAATTATTTGAAACTAACAAAACTGTTAAATCATTTTAGTCATTGAAAGCATATAACTAAATATTAGTGTGATAGAAGGAACTGCAGATGCTGGTTTATACTGAAGATGGGTACAAAATGCTGGATTGACAAAGCAGGCAGCATCTGGAAAAAATGAACAAGTGATGTTGCGGGTCGATCCTTCTTTAGACTGAGAGTCAGGGGAGAGAGAAATTATTTTTTTGTTTTTAATGAACTTTCTTCCTCGCAGCACTAAAGCCCTAATCACCCATTCAAAGATGGTCAGGAGTGATTTATCAGGTTTATCCTGGTGCGAACTCCAAGAGCTAAATTTACTGGATAAAAGTAATGCTCATGGTAATTCACATTCACTGTACCTTAATTGGTACACGTTAACAATAAAAGACCTTTGAAACATCAGATTTGACCTTATGCTCCTCTGTGTGCAAAGGCAATTTATTTTGGGTTATTATCTGACCACCAGAGGGAGTTGATAACAATAGAATTATCCATTTTATCAGAACCCTCCTAACAAGGATTGTGTAGGATGGAACTGCAGATGCTGGTTTAAACCAAAGATAGACACAAAATGCCTGAGTAACTCAGCGGGACAGGTAGCATCTCTGGAGAGAAGGAATGGGTGACGTTTCATGGCCTGTGGCAGACATGATTTCAATAAGAACCTTTCTTCAGGAACCTTGCTCACAGTTTGCAAATTTTGTCTCTCAAACCTTGTATGCATAATAAGCAAATAGGGCAGCAGAGTGGTGCAACAATGGAGTTGCTGCCCTACAGTGCCAAAGACCCGGGTTTGATCATGACTACAGGTGCTGTCTGTACAGAGTTTGTACATTCTCCCTATAACCATGTGATTTTTTTTCTTGGTGCTCCGGTTTCCTTCCACATTCCAAAGAAGTGCAGGTTTGTAGGTTAATTGCCTAATAAATTGTCCCAAATGTATAGGATAGAATTGGTGTATGAGTGATCGCTGGCTGATGCAGACTTGGTGGGCTGCAGGGTCTGTTTCCACGCTAAAACTCTAAACAAAACTAAACTACACCTTATTTACTCAATCTACACCCCTGATTACTATGCCTTAATCAAACCTCCACTCAGACTGAAGAAGGGTTCCGACCCAAAACGTCACCCATCCTTTTTCTCCAGAGATGCTGCTTGACCCGCTGAGTTACTCCAGCACATTGTATCTATCTCCACTCAGATTTCTCTCTTCCAAAGAAGTAGCCCCTCGCAAAGGTAAAAGGTAACCAATTCTCCTCCCTTTCTCTCTCGCTCCTGATCTCCCCAGCTCCTCTCTCATACACCCTTCCTTTCAATCCCCAGCCCCCTATCAACCACTTTCTTTCCCCTTCCACATCTATTCCATGTATCCATCACCCTACCAGTGTGTCACCTCACCCCACTGTTCCCATCTGCACATCCCACTTCCCTAATTTGGGTCCTTGTATCACCTTCCTTTTCTATCAGATTCAATTATCTGCAACTCCATTGTTAATCAGCCCCTCCTCACCTGGACACATCCATCATTTGCCATCTCCTGCCCTAACCCCACCCCTCCTCTTCATACTGGCTATCTCCCCTCTTTCATTCGAGATTAAAGTTCCGATCCAAAATGACGACTGGCCCTTTCCCTCCACAAATGCTACCTGACCCACTAAATTTCTCCATCAGATTCTGCAGGTTCTTCTGCCTTATATAAATCTTCCTCATAATTGTAAGTCAAATTCAGGCAAAATCTTCAGAAATCTCCTCTACAGGAAGATGTGGCTGCATGCTATAGAATGCAATGTGGTGACCAGAATAGTTTTGCAGTGCTCAACTTTCATGTACAGTTCTAGTATAACCTCTCTCCAATACCAATTCCAATAATCTTTCATTAAAATATAGTCCTTCCAAATGAGACAGAGGTTCATGTGCACCTCCTCTAACCTCATCTCCTACATCTGGTATTACGAACGAGGCCTCCTCTACATTAACAAGACCAAGCCTAGTCTCGGTGACTATTTAGCCGAAGATTTGCGCTTTGTCTACCAAGGCCTGCAGGATCTCCTGGTTGTTAACTATTTTAACTCCTCTTTTTCCATTCCCATACTGACCTTTCTGACCTGGGCCTTCTCTATTGCGAGAGTGAGGGGAATGCAAACTGGGGGAACATAACATCATATGCTTGGGTAGCATCCAATCCAGCGGTATAAATATGTAGAAATACCGTGCCCTCAATAATGTTTGGGACAAAGACCCATCATTTATTTATTTGCCTCTGTCCTTCACAATTTGAGGTTTGTAATAGAAAAAATCACATATGGTTAAAGTACACATTGTCAGATTTTAATAAAGGCCATTTTTATACATTTTGGTTTCACCATGTAGAAATTACAGCAGTGTTTATACATAGTCCCCCCATTTCAGGGCACCATAATGTTTAGGACACATGTAAATGAAAATAGTCATGTTTCGTATTTTGTTGCATATCTTTTGCATGCAATGACTGCTTGAAGTCTGTGATTCATGGACATCACCAGTTGCTGGGTGTCTTCTCTGTTGTTCTGTTTCACAGAGACATGGCTCACCCCCAGCTCCCCAGACTCAGCGGTCTAGCCTGAAGGGTTCTCCATCCACCGTATGGACCGTACACTGGCATCTGGGAAAGGGAAAGGAGGGGGCGTCTGCCTCATGGTCAACTCTGCGTGGTGCTCAGATGTGGCAGTCCTGTCCAACTCCTGCTCTCCACACCTCGAACATCTGGCGGTGAAGTGCCGTCCCTTCTACCTTCCGAGGGAATTCACCTCCATCATCCTGACCGTGGTCTACATCCCACCCCAGGCAGACATCCGTCTGGCACTGGAGGAGCTGCACGCCGTGGTCAACAAGCACCAGACGTCTTACCCCGAGGCATTTACCACCATTGTTGGGGACTTCAATAAGGCAAACCTGAAGAAATCACTCCCCAACTTTCACCAACATGTCTCCTGCTGCACCAGAGGACCAAACACCCTCGACTACTGCTACACCACCATCAAGAATGCCTATCGCTCTATCCCTTTCCCTCACTTCGGTAAATCCGCCCAAACCGCGGTGCTGCTTCTCCCTGCCTACAGGCAGCAATTAAAGAGCGCACCCCCAGAGGTGAGGACAGTACGGGGGGGGGCAGAGGAACAACTACAAGACTATTTGGAGTCTGTAGACTGGGCAATGTTCAAGGACTCAGCAACGGACTTGAACAAATATGCCACAATCGTTACAGACTTCATTAAGAAATGTGTGGAGGACTGCATCCCCACCAAAACCTTCCGAGTGTTTCCCAATCAGGAACCTTGGATGAACTTTGAGATCCACACTCTTCTGAAGACCAGACACCGGGCATTCATGTCTGATGATACAGTGGTCTACAAGAATTCCAGATACGACCTTGGTAAGTCCATCAAAAAGGCCAAAAGGGACTTCTGCTCCAAGCTGGAGGATGCGACAGGGGCCTGAATGCAATCACCTCCTACAAGGCGAAACCAGGAGGCAGCTCGAATGTCGGCGATACATCACTCCCTGACGAGCTCAATGCGTTTTACACACGCTTTGATAGCGAGAACACCGATGTGCCTTCCCAAGCCCCCATTCGCTGTGATGGTATTTCAGACTCAGTCACAGAGGCCGACGTCAGGAAATCCTTCAGAGGGGTGAACCCTCGAAAAGCGCCTGGACATGATGGTATACCTGGTCGTGTTCTAAAAACCTGTGTGGACCAACTGGCTGGAGTTTTTACGGACATTTTCAACCTCTCACTTCTGAGGTCTGAGGTTCCCATCTGCTTCAAAAGGGCATCAATAATACCGGTGCCCAAGAAGAGCAAGGTGACGTGCCTCAATGACTATCGACCAGTGGCACTAACGCCTGTGGTGATGAAGTGCTTTGAGAGGTTGATCATGGCGCAGATCAACTCCTACCTCAACAAAAACCTGGACCCACTGCAGTTCGCTTACCGCCACAACAGATCAACGGTGGATGCGATCTTGTTAGCCCTCCACTCTGCTCTGGACCACTTGGACAACAAAAACTCATATGTCAGGCTATTATTCATTGATTACATTTAACGACATTTAACACAATCATCCCCTGCAAGCTGGTTACCAAACTCGCAGAACTGGGACTCTGCGCATCCCTCTGCAATTGGATCCTCAACTTCCTCATTCACAGACCGCAGTCTGTTCGTATTGGTGGAAATGTGTCGGACTCGATAACAATCAGCACGGGAACACCTCAAGGCTGCGTGCTCAGCCCTCTGCTGTACTCACTCTATACTCATGACTGCGTAGCCGGTCATAGCGCGAACTCCATCATCAAGTTCGCTGACGACACCACTGTTGTGGGACGTATCACTAATGGGTATAGAAGAGAGATCGAGCGACTGCCATATGGTGCCAGCACAGTAACCTAGTCCTCAACACCAGCAAAACCAAGGAACTGATTTGGACTTTGGAAGGAGTAGGATGGGGACACACAGTCCTGTTTATATTAACTGGTTGAAAGGGTCAAGAGCTTCAAATTCCTGGGCGGGCACATCCCTGAAGATCTTTCCTGGTCCGAGAACACAGATGCAATTATTAAGAATTGCAGTAGAGAGCATGCTGACCGGTTGCATCGTGGCTTGGTTCGGCAACTTGAGCGCCCTGGAGAGGAAAAGACTACAAAAAGTAGTAAACACTGCCCAGTCCATCATTGGCTCTGACCTCCTACCATCGAGGGGATTTATCGCAGTTGCTGCCTCAAAAAGGCTGGCAGCATCATCAAGGACCCACACCATCCTGGCCACACAGTCATCTCCCTGCTACCTTCAGGTAGAAGGTACAGGAGCCTGAGGACTGCAATGTCCAGGTTCAGGAATAGCTACTTCCCCACAGCCATCAGGCTATTAAACCTGGCTCGGACAAAACTCTGAACATTAATACACCTTTATCTGTTATTTGCACTTTATCAATTTATTTGTTCATGTGTGTATTTACGTATATATTGGTATATGGACACACTGATCTGTTTTGTAGTCAATGCCTACTATGTTCTATTGTGCTGAAGCAAAAAATAATTTAATTGTCCTGTCAGGGACGCATGACAATAAACTCTTTTGACTTTGACTTGACTTTGGTCTGCCAGGCCTGTATTGCAGCCATCTTTAGCTTATGCTTGTTTTGGGGGCTCGTCCCCTTCAGTTTTCTCTTCAGCATATAAAAGGCATGCTGAATTTGGTTCAGTTCGGGTGATTAATTTGGCCACTCAAGAATTGACCATTTTTTTAGCTTTGAAAAACTCCTTTGGTGCTTTAGCAGTATGTTGGGATCATTGCCTTGCTGCAGAATGCGCCGACAACCATTGAGCTTTGTGGCATTTGTTTGCACTTGAGCAGATCTGATGTGTCTGTGCACTTCAGAATTCATTATGCTACTACCATCAGCAGTTGGATCATCAAAGGCGATAAGTGAGCCAGTACCTTCAGCAGCCATACATGCCCAGGTCATAACATCCCCACCACCATGTTTCACAGATGAGTGGTATGCTTTGGATCTTGGGCAGTTCCTTCTCTCCTCCATACTTTGCTCTTGCCATCACTCTCATATAAGTTAAGTTTCATCTCATCTGTCCACAAAACCTTTTTCCAGAACTGTGGTTGCTCTTTTATGTACTTCTTGGCAAACTGTAACCTGGCCATCCTATTTTTGCGGCTAACCAGTGGTTTGCATCTTGTAGTGTAGCCTCTGTATATCTGTTCATGGAGTATTATGCGGACAGTGGTCATTGACAAATCCACATCTGACTCCTGAAGAGTTTATCTGATCTGATTATCTGATCGGATAGGTGTTTGGGGATTTTTCTTTATTATAGAGAGAATTCTTCTGTCATCAGCTGTGGAGATCTTCCTTGGCCTGACAGTCCCTTTGCGATTAGTAAGCTCAACAGTGCTTTCTTCTTAATGATGTTCCAAACAGTTGATTTCGGTAAGACTAAGGTTTGGCTGATGTCTCTTAACAGTTTTATTCTTGTTTCTCAGTCTCATAATGGCTTCCTTGACTTTTATTTGCACAACTTTTGTCCTCATGCTGATAAACAGCAATCAAAGTTTCCAAAGGTGATGGAAAGACTGAAGGAAAGACTAGGTGCTGAGAGCTCTATTTTTCCTGCATTAAGGAGGCAATTAAACACACCTGAATAATTACAAACCCCTATGAAGCCATGTGTCCCAAACATTATGGTGCCCTGAAATGGGGGGGACTGTGTATAAACACAGCTGTAATTTTTACATGGTAAAACCAAAATGTATAAAAATGGCCTTTAATAAAATCTGACAATGTGCTCTTTAACCACATGTGATTTTTTTTCTATTACAAATCTCAAATTGTGGAGTATAGAGGCAAATAAATAAATGATGGGTCTTTGTCCCAAACATTATGGAGGGCACTGTGACGACCTGCTAATGCTGGTTTACAAAAAAAGACACAAAGTGCTAGAATAACTCAGTGGTCAGACAGCAGCTCTGGAGAACAAGGATACATGACGTTTTGGGTCGGGACACTTCTTCAGGCTCAATATTATCCATGTTCTCCAGAGAAACTACCTGACCCGTCGAGTTACTACAGCACTTTGTGTCTTGTTTTGTAAATCTGTATCTGCAGTTCCTTGTTTCTGTAAATGGGGAGAAATTTTATTTTCATTAAAAAATAGTCTGTGCCCAGGTGCCGTGCACACCACTATTTTATACCCCATGCAAATTACCCCGGATGGTATTTTTCTCTGTCAGTATTATCAATGTACTATGATATTTGTTTAATTGTTGATGGCATTTATGTTTTCTTTCCATCATTACTTTAACAGTTAAGATTTATTGAGCTGCATCCCCTTGCTTGGAAATATGTGTACATCAGTGGCTGAATCGGGCAAGTAACACTTTAGACTTTAGAGTTGCAGCACGGAAACAGGCCCTTCGGCCCACTGAGTCCACACCGACCAACAATCCCCGTATACTAGTACTATCCTACACACCAGGGACAATTTACAATTTTACCGAAGCCAATTAACCTACAGGCCTGCACGTCTTTGTGGTGTGGGAGGAAATCGGAGTACCTGGAGAAAGCCCACACGGTCACAGGGAGAACATACGAACTCTGTACAGACAGCAACTGAGGTCAATATCGAACCCAAGTCTCTGGCACTGCAAGGCAACAACTCTACTGCTGTGCCACTGTGCTGCACAAGTTTTTTCCAAGGTCTCTCTCAAGCAGATATTAATGTAAAAATTCAGGCTGTCAAATGTCATCTGGCTGCTTACCATAGAGAGGAAAAACATACTCTGCTACAGTGGAAACTTTGGAAATGTCTGTTTTACTCTACTGAGCTATGAGGTTTCAGGGCAAATTGATCTTAATTCTCTTGGTGTCCTCCTGTGCATTCTTTGTTCCACACCATAATTTAATAAGAACTTTGTTTAAAAGTTCTACTGAAAAGTTTCAACATTATTTCCTTCAATATCCCTTCTCTTTCCAAGATCCCAGCAAAGCTTATTTTGCAAAGCAAATCTGTATTAAGTTTGGAACTCTGGAGTTCATTGTTCTTTGTCTCCAAAGTAACATTATTTATACCAACAGGTTGACTTAGAGCAATACAAAAAAGCCCTCACTGATGCTGGATGCAATTTGGATCCTTTAAATTACATCAAACGATGGAAGTAAGTAAGATCAGCACTGACAATAGTTTTATTATCAAGGGAACAAAAACTAATTGGGCAAGGCATGACTAAAACCCACTGAAGCAAAACTCAAAAATGCTAAAGCACATGTGTTACAGTTTTAAACATATATTCAACTGGTTGTTTATACAATTTGTCTGGCGATGTGTGGATAGAAAACCAGTTGGAAAATGGAAAGGTGAATGTCACACTTGGGCGATTGGAGAATGATGCACCAATTTGAGTGTAAATGTTTCAAAAACGTATCGTGATGTTGATAACCTTAGCAAAGAAACCAACTAAATGTCAAAGACTCATGCTATGATTGGCAAAGCGGAAAAGTATATTAGAAACAGTTTCTTCATTGCCAAAGGGCAGCAACTTGAATAACATGAGGAAACTGTGGTTGGCTTTACAGAATTAGAAAGAAAAATCACCTGACAATTGAAAGTTAATTGCTGTCTGCCGATCACCTCAATGAGAAAGCAAATAATTTCCAATCAGCATATTGCTAGAGATTGAATATTAGTTTAGTTTAGAGACACAGCATAGCAACAGGCCCTTCAGCCCATCAAGTCCATATCGATCTCCCATTCAAAGTAGTTCTATGTTATTCCACTTTCGCTTCCATTACCTACACAGTAGTGGCAATTAACAGAGGGCCAATTAACCTATAAACCCGCATGTCTTTGGAATGTGGGAGGAACCGGAGAACCCGGAGGAAACCAATGTGGTCACAGGGAGAACGTGCAAACTCCACCTGAGATCATGATTGAACCCTGTCTCTGCGAGGCAGCAGCGCTACAAGCTGCGCTACTGTGCCACCCATATTGGTCTGGGAGTAAAACAAAGGACACCCACTTCAAACCGTTATATTCTGTGTTCTGTGTTCCCATGTATGAAAGTACAAAATAATGGTGCTGCCTTAAGGGTTTTTTTGCCATGGTATAAGACTAATATGCTCCTTTAACATGCCTCACCTAGAAATCAAAAGTTTTCAGCCAGTGAAAAATCGAATAAATTTTAAGTGCATCTGGTTAAAAATTGAGCCTTTTCTTCCGTCAATTAACGTGATTAAGATAGTAGTTCAGCTTGTTTATGGGCAAATCATTATAACAGTGTTTGCCTTCCATGTTTCATAAATCTGAGGAGATTGAGAAAAATATATATTCTTATTCCTCGATTCACTTTAATCGCTTGTCTTCATTTACAGAGCATTTACCAAAATGGCTTCAGCTCCTGCTAACTTTGGAGGCAGTGGACCAAAACCAACAAGGTACATGCTGTTACTACAGAATAATTCTGCTGCATTTGTAGAGAGAAGAGATTAAAATATTCTGTTCAGGAAATATTGTACTGATCAAGTAATATGAATGAGAAGCCAAAAAGCAGCAGATACTGCAATTCTAAAATAAAAGCAGAAAATGCTAGAGATGAGCAGAAGATCAGAAAATCTGTTTTTCTCTCCAAAGATGCTGCCTGACTATGTGTACTGTGTGCATTTTTTTATTTGTTGTAATTTAATGACATTTGTTTGTGCAAAATAAATGAAATATCCAACACATAAATGTGAACAAACAGTGCCCTCCAAAATATTTGGAACAAAGACCCATCATTTATTTATTTGCCTCTGTACTCCACAATTTGAGATTTGTAATAGAAAAAATCACGTGGTAAAAGTACACATTGTCGGATTTTATTAAAGGCCATTTTTATACATTAGTTTCACCATGTAAAAATTACAGCTGCGTTTATACATAGTCCCCCCATTTCAGGGCACCATAATGTTTGGGACACATGGCTTCATGGGTGTTAGTAATTGTTTATGTATGTTTAATTGCCTCCTTTAATGCAGGTATAAGAGAGCTCTCAGCACCTCATCATTCCTCCAGTCTTTCCATCATCTTTGGAAATCGGGTGGCGTCGCGTGCCGACTGCCTCGCCAGCAGTTGTTCATCCTTTCGACTTTTTTTTTTGTTTTTAGTATATCTAAAAGTGTGTTTTAGTGTGCGGGGGTAGTGGCGGGGAATAGGGGGGGGGATCTATTTTTCAGTCACTTACCTCGGTGGGATGCGACTTTTCTCCTAGTCGCATTTTCGCCCTCCCTTGTGGCCTAATGGATTGGTACGGCCTCTCCCGGAGTCGGGCCCAGAGCTTCTTCCAGTGGGCGCAGCGCGGATTTTCCATCACGGAGCCGGACGATCCCTTGCCTGGCATCGCCAGAGGAAGTGCTCCGATCGCTGGCCCGCGGACTATAACATCCTGAAGCCGCGGTCTGCGGAGCTCTAACAGCGGGCGCGGCATGGACTTTCCATCGTGGAGTCTGGGATCCCTCGCCGGGGATCGCCGGAGAAGAGCTCTGACTGCCGGCCTACGGTCTATAACATCAGTTGTGCATTGTGCTCTTTTTGATTGTGTGGCTGCATTGTAAATCAAATTCCACTGTACCTTAATTGGTGCATGTGGCAATACATGTGAACTTGAACTTGAAACCTTCATTGCTGAGGACCAAAGTTGTGCCAATGAAAGTCAAAGAAGCCATTATGAGATTGAGAAACAAGAATAACACTGTTAAGAGACATCAGCCAAACCTTTGGCTTACCAAAATCAACTGTTTGGAACATCATTAAGATGAAAGGGAGCACTGATGAGCTTACTAATCACAAAGGGAGTGGCAGGCCAAGGAAGACCTCCACAGCTGATGACAAAATAATTCTCTCTATAATATAGAAAGATCACCAAATACCTGTCCGACAGTTCAGAAACACTATTCAGGAGTCATGTGTGGATTTGTCAATGACCACTTTCCGCAGAAGACTTCATGATCAGAAATACAGAGGCTACACTGCAAGATGCAAACCACTGGTTAGCCGCAAAAATAGGATGGCCAGGTTATTTTGCCAAGAAGTACATAAAAGAGCAACCACAGTTCTGGAAAAAGGTCTTGTGGACAGATGAGACGTAGATTAACTTATATCAGAGTGATGGCAAGAGCAAAGTATGGAGGAGAGAAGGAACTGCCCAAGATCCAAAGCATACCACCTCATCTGTGAAACACGGTGGTGGGGGTGTTATGGTCTGGGCATGTATGGCTGCTGTCTCACTTATCGTCATTGGTGATCCAACTGCTGATGGTAGTGGCATAATGAATTCTGAAGAGCCTGGACACATCCCATCTGCTCAAGTTCAAACGAATGCCTCAAAACTCATTGGCCGTTGGTTCATTCTACAGCAAGACAATAATCTCAAACATACTGCTAAAGCAACAAAGGAGTTTTTCTTGAGTGGCCAAATCAATCTCCCGATCTGAACCCAATTGAGCATGTCTTTTATATGCTGAAGAAAAAACTGAAGGGGACTAGCCCCCAAAACAAGCATATGCTAAAGATGGCTGCAATACAGGCCTGGCAGACCATCACCAGAGAAGACACCCTTTTAATACCCTTAAATCTGACAATGTGCACTTTAACCACATGTGATTTTTGTTCTATTACAAATCTCAAATTGTGGAGTACAGAGGCAAATAAATAAATGATGGGTCTTTGTCCAAAACATGATGGAAGGCACTGTAGCAGAACAGAAACAGGCCATTTGGTCAATCGAATTTTGATTTAATATAAATATTCTCTTTCCCTTGCAAATGCAGGATATTGTAACACCTACCCTTTCTTTCCACTGCAACCGCAGGTGATGTAACACCTGTCATACCATCTCCTTCACATCCATACATTGACCCAGTAGCCCTTCCAGGTGAGACAGAGGTTCACGTGCACCTCCTCTAACCTCATCTGTTGCATTCAGTGCTTCCGATGTGGCCTCCTTTACATCAGCAAGACCAAGCATTGACTATGCGACTGTATCGTTGAACACTTGCGCTCGTTCCGCCAAGGCCCTACTGGATCTCCTGGTTGCTAACCATTTTAACTCCCCCACCCCTCCATACCTGTATCAACTTCCATCCTGGGCCTCCTCCATTGTTAGAGTGAGGCCACAAGCAAACTGGGGATTAACACCTCATATTCCACCTGGGTAGCTTGCAACCCAACAGTATGAACATTGAATTCTCTGATTTTAATTAACACTTCTCCCATTTATTTTTATTTTTCCTCTATCTTCCCCCTCCCCATTCTTACGGCCATTCCCCCCCCCCCCCCCCCCCCCCCCCCCCAAACAACAAACTGATTGATATTAATTAAAGTCTATTTTATGATTTGATGTTCAATTAGCTGTGAAGTGTTATTACTTTCAAAAGGCCACTGCAGTATGCTTGATTCACTATGTTGTGGCTGCTTTTCATAATGTAAGCAGCAACAATAACGTGACTGGAACATTTGTACAGCCGCTATAAAGAGAAGCCTGTAGCTGTCTAATTGAAAACAGCGCCTGTGTTATAACGAATCTTTTGTTTTGTGCTGATGTTGCAAGCAATGATACTAAGAAGTTTCAGAATTTTCTGAACAGACAAAAATTGTAACATTTGTAAATATGGAAGATCTCAATGTACTCCTTTGTTTTGAGGGAGAAAAACCTGCAAATAACAAAATGTACTTGGTAGTCTATGAAGGTTCTTCGGGGCAAATTGAAGACTAAAAAAAACTACAATGCATGTTTCCTACTTTCAGCTTGCTCTCACGTGTCATGAATACTGGATCACAGTTTGTGATGGAGGGAGTTAAGAATTTTGTACTGAAACAGCAAGTGAGTACATTTATTTTGTTATTTCAAGTGCAAAACAGTTTAACTGTGGAATCAAAGTAATATTAAGGCACAAAAGAATTAATCCAGACATATTCATATTTACAGTCTGCTTACACCCAGCGTTGGAGTGTTAGAATCTTGTTGCATGTGCAACTTTTACTAGAAATAAACTACATTTAACTGTCCCCTATCCATAAAAAAGTTAATTTCAGCTAATAATGTCACAAAGCTGTTTTCATCTGCCTCAGTGCTGCAAGGTAATATCTGAATTTTATATTATATCCGTGGCCTCCTGTGCACAATAGCTGCAATGTGTCCTATCTGATGGACATGTAGTAGCATCCCATGTGTACTTTCCAAATGGCTCTAAATTCAAAAACTTCTGCGATCAAGGGCAAGAACTCTACAAGTTTCCATCTAAAACCATACTTTCATGACTGCCAAGCTAATCTGATCAATCTTTTATTTTTCCTATTATATATTTTCATTGGAGTGTAATCACTACAAAATTACATGTATATTGTTTCTTGCCAATCTAATGCAGCATAAAGGTTCAGTTGTTGCGACTGTAGACGTTTTGTTGCTTTGACATAAGCATTTGAAATGAGTGGAAGAGTCAGGAGGGTTTATTTTCATTCAATTTGACCTATGTGGAAATGCTAACAGTGCTATTCCATAACAATGCATTTTTCTGAAAACCTTACCACAAACCATGTTGTTCAGATGGAGATACAAGGAACTGCAGATGCTGGATTATTGAGCAAAACACAGTGCTGAAGTATCTCAGCGAGTCTGGGTCAGGCAGCAGCATCTGTGGAGGTAATGGACAGGCAACATTTTGAGTCTGGATCTTTCTTCAGACTGTTTGTAACGGGTGAGAAAAAGAAGTGGGAGGGTGGTTATCTGACACCCTTTTGTCTCCTTTTCATCTCTAGCCTTCACTTACTCCTCTCATCTGCCAATCATACGCCCTTCACCTGTATCCACCCTTTCACTTGATAGGCTTTGTCCCGGTCCCTACATCACTTTTGCAGCTTTCTCTACCACTTCTGCAATCAGACTGAAGAAAGGTCCCAACCCGAAATGTTCCCTATCCACATTTTCCAGAGGTACCGCTTGACCTACTGAGTTTCGCTAGCACTTTGTGTTTGGTGCATCTTGTTCAGATATTACCTTGCAGCACTGTTGACACATATGAATAAACCTTTGTGGCATTGTGAGCTGAAGTTAATTGTTTTCATGGTTCAGCAGCAGTTACATTTTTCTTATACAACCTGCAGATACAACAAAACTCCAACACCCTAAAGCTGAATTTGAGACCATACAAGTGTTCCTATATTGATTAGTGACAGTGCAAATGTAGCACTGCAGTATAACCCATACTCTGCTTTCTTGACATCACAAGGAATTGAAGCACCCTGTTCCACTCAGCTGAATTGCGAACTCAGGGTTAGCACCAGCTCAGTGTAAGTACTTCTACTTAAGGACCACCTGATGCACTTCTCAAAGGACAGGATTTTGCTGCAATGAGTTTGTGCTGGCCTCTGTGCATTTCTCATGACTGCACTTGCCATTTTTGTTCGGGGCTCCAGTTGTACCTGGGTCTGCTGTGGCTGTCCCATGAGGCAACATAGGTTGCAAGAGGCAGCAAGGCGTCTGTGATGCCTTTGGATAGATCATAACCATAAATCTATGTGGAGATGGACACAAAATGATGGAGAGACTTAGCAGGTCAGGCAGCATCTCTGGAGAAAAGGAATAGGTGATGTTTCGAGTCAGGACTCTTCTTCAGACTGAGAGTCAGGCGAGAGGGAACCTGGAGATATGAAAAGATACTGAACAAATTGGGGCCGGAACGATAACTTGGGAAAGGTGGAGCCCACAATGGTGCATTGTTGGCTGTAGGTGATAATGAAGGAATATGAACAGTGAAACTAGCAAGACGACTTGGGTGGGGGAGAGATGGAGAGACGGAATACAAGGGTTACTTGAAACCGCAGGCTCGGCGATCGTTTCACTGAACACCTCCGCTCAGTCCGTCGTAACCTACCTGTTCTCCCGGTGGCTCAGCACTTCAACTCCCCCTCCCATTCCCAATCTGACCTTTCTGTCCTGGGCCTCCTCCATTGTCAGAGTGAGGCCGAGCACAAATTGGAGGAACAGCACCTCATATTTCGCTTGGGTAGTTTACACCCCAGCGGTATGAACATTGACTTCTAACTTCAGATAGCCCTTACTTTCTCTCTCCATCCCCTTCCCCGTTCTACCACTAGTCTTACTGTCTCTGCCTACATTCTATCTTTGTCCTGCCCCCTCCCCTGACATCAGTCCGAAGAAGGATCTCGACCCGAAACGTCGCCCATTCCTTCTTTCCAGAGATGCTGCCTCACCCGCTGAGTTACTCCAACATTTTGTGGCTACCTTCAATATTCATACCGCTGGGTTGTAAGATGTACCATGAGAAATATGAGGTGCCTCATATCTGATCCTCTTCTATCTGATCTCTGAAAGATATTAAAAGAATGTTATTTTGAAAAAATACTTAAATAGCTTGAACGGTTAGAAAATTAAAATGAAAATCTGTTAACAGTGCGTTTATTTACAGTTACCTTTTCAATCAAATGAATGTGGCTTTACTTTTATACCTTGGTGTAAAACTGATGGGTACAAAGTTCAACTAGCATTTGACAAGGTTCCTCATGGCAAGCTGCTCTAGAAGGTCGGATCACATGAAATCCAAGGAGAGATAGCTGAATGGATAGAAAATTGGCTTCATGGAAGGATGGTGGTGGCAGCCTGTTCTTTGAACTGGAGACCTGTGACTAGTGGTATGCATCTGGGTTCGGTTCTTGGCCCATTACCGCTTGTCATCTATATCCATTATTTGGATGAGAAGATGGTAAGATTAGCAAGTTTGTAGTTGACACTAAAGTGGGTGGTGTTGTAGATAGTGAAGATGGTTGCAGTGGGATCTTGATCGGTTGAGCAGCTGGGCTGAGGAATGGTTCTTCTTCTTGCATATGGCGTGCACAGCCTAAAGTTGTAGATCAAGGGTAGACATCCAGGCCAGGAATGGTTGATGGAATTTAATGCAGAGAAATGTGAGCTGTTACAGAGATGTACAAATTCATGAGAGCATTAGATCATGTAAATGCACAGTCTTTTGTCAAGAGTAGAGGATTTGAAAACCAGATGACATAGATTTAAGGTGAGGGGGGAAAGATTTAATAGGAACCTGAGGGGTAACTTTTTTACAGAAAAAGTTGTGTATATGGAACGAGCTGCCAGTGGAGCTGGTTGAGGTAAACATTTAAAAAACATTTAGACAGGTACATGAATAGGAACGGTTTAGAGGGATATGGGCCAAATGCAGGATGGTGGGACAAATGTAGACAGGGCACATTGGTCAGCGTTGGGCCAAAGGGCCTGTTTAAATGCTTATGACTCAATGACTCTAAACCCTCAGCTCAGTATGGTCATACTCCACCTCTGGACAGTGCAGAGTTCAGCTGCGGTGTGGAAGCATCTCAAATCCCTCTTATCTCTAGCTTGCACTTGGCAATGCAGAATCTTGGAAGTTAGGAATTAACTGACCAGTAAGGAGGAAATCATCAGCATGCTGGCCGGAAGGGAAAGTATGCTTTGGCCCAATATTATCTTAAGTTGTCCAAGCTCTTGGGGACTGTTACAATTGCCTATTGTCAAATCACGGAGAAGTGTTTGACTCTGTGCCCAATACTTTATTAGCACTGTACATCGAGTGCTTTATGCACTGCATTTTCTAAAGTGCCGGATTTTGGGCCAACAGAACTACCATACATTTGTAGTTATTTCTGAATTTTCACACTGTTAAATTCGCAGATGCTTCGTTTTTAAATATCATGTTAACCTGTTTCCACCAAGTAATACTTCACATATATTCAGTAAAAAAAAACAAATTGATGGAAGAACTGAGCTTATTGAGCAGCATCTGTGGAGGGAAATGGACAGATAATGTTTGAGTTAGGACCCATTTTCAAAATCATCTATTTATTAATTATACGAGGATGGCTGTCAATAACCTGCCCCACCCAATAGCACTTTACTCCCAGTAAAAAAACAAGGATCTGTAGATGCTGGTATACAAAAGATACGCAAAGGGCTGGCGTAAATCAGCGGGTCAGACAGCATCTCTGAAGAGCATAGACAGGTGATGTTTTGAGTGCGGACCCTTCGGACGTAGTCTTTGAAGCACTGCTGACTGGATAGCACGCAACAAAAAACGCTTTTCACTGTGACAATAAACTAAACTAACTCCTTTTGGATTACAAACCTGCTCTTGGAGAATAAGAACAGAAAGGCTGTAAATACTCAGTAGAATCAACCTACTGATTCCTACAGATATCTAGACTACATTTCTCCCCCACCCTGCCTCCTGCAAAGACTATCCCAATTCTCAGATGTCCTCATCCTTTGAGGAATGGCAGTTCCCCTCTCTATTACTTGTGTTTCCTTGGTACCCAGCAGCTCCGCTCTTGCTCTCCCTCCCCCAGTCGCAACAGGGACAGAGTCTCCCTAGTCTTTACCTTTCATCCCATGAGCACAGAATCCTCTGACATTTTCACAACCTCCAAAGGGATCCCACCACTAGTCACATCTTCTCGTCTCCACCCTTTTCCGCAGAGTCCGTTCCCTCCGTAACTCCCGGGTCCACTAATCCTTTTCCACCCAAAACACCCCCTCGCGAGGTACTTTCCCCTGCAACCGCAGGAGGTGCGACACCTGTCCCTATACCTCCTACCTCGACTCCCTCCAGGCACCCCAACAGTCCTTTCAGATGAGGCAGAGGTTCACTTGCACCTCATCTACTGTATCCGTTGTTCTCAGTGTGGACTCCTATATATCGGCGAGTCCAAGGTGATTGTTTTGCTTAACACCTACGCACAGTCCGCCTTGGCCTCTGCGATCACCCGGTTACCAAACATTTCAACTCCCCTTCCCATTCCCAAACCGACCTTCTATCCCGAACCCCTCAACAGAGTGAGGCCACATGCAAATTGGAGGAACAGCACCTCATATTATGCTTGAGCAACTTACCTCAGCGGTATGAATATTGAATTCTCTAATTCGAACTAACCCTTGCATTCCCTCTCTCTCCAGCCCTACCCCACTCTAGGCATCCTGCTAGTTTTACTGTTTGTATGCCCTCGTTATCAACGCCATGGCCAACAATGGACCATTGTGGACTCTTTGGTTATCGGTGCCGGCTCTGATCTGCTTTGTACCTTTCCATGCCTCTAGTTTCCCTCTCCCCTGACTCAAGTCTGAAGAAGGGTCTTGACCTGTGACATTACCTATTTCGTTTCTCCAGAGACGCTGCCTACTGAGTTACTCCAGCATTTTGTGTCTATCCTCGGTGTAAATCAGCAATTGTAGTTTTAGTATAGGAGTTGGGACCTCTCACTATAATTGTCCAAGTCATGGGTGAGACTGCACATGGAGTACTGTGCAGTTCCGGTTGCCCAGCTTCAACTTGCATTTATAACTGTTTACTGAACTATAGCAGGATATGAGCCAAACGTGGACAAAGGGACTGGGTTAGATGGGGCATCTTAGGTAGAAGGTCCTGTCTCCGTGCTATATGACTGAGTCTATTTCTTCCAGCCTCACCGAGACTGCTAAACTGACAAAGTTGAGAAGGTCATATTCCAACTGAAAAATAACAAAGAATATCCCTGTTGAAATCCTGAAACTTAGTGGTAAAGCGCTACATTCACAAATTGCCAGCCTCATCACCCACATCTAGGAAGAGGAGAAAATATTTGTGCGTATTGTGACTTTGAGTAAGTCACTGGCGACTGAAGCTAGTCGATATGAAAGGTCTTTATTCATCATAAGCAGGCTTTCTGGTGAATCCGTTTCTCTTTTGGCACGAGTGCAGTCATATTTTTATACTTTTTAAACACAAAGACACAATAAACGATTGACTATAGTTTGGATGGCTATGAAACCCTACTTTAACATTTTGAGTGTAGAAAGCAAACTTTGCAGCATTACATATTTGCAATGGGAGCACAGCTCAACGAGTAGAACCCCTGGGAGTCTTCAAATACGGATCTGAGAGGTTCTGAACATGGAAGACCAAAATATATTGACTTTTGTTGCAGTATTGAGGGATGGCTCTTTGGGTATGCAGAGACAGACTGTTAAGTTGCAAAGCAGATATGTCCTGACTGTGTATTAAGTGACAGAGATATGTCTTTAACAAAGTGCGAACATAGGAAATGGCCTCAATGATTTCTCCATGATTAAAAAAAAACATGGGCCAATTAACATGAATATTAATTTATTGTCTACTCTTGCATGGTTACCATGCTGCCAAATCAATGTCCAAGACCCAGTACTAGACACAAAGTGCTGGAGTAGATCAGTGGGTCAGGCAACATCTCTAGAGATAAGGAGTAGGTGACGTTTCGGGTTGGCACCCTTCTTCACAACCCAAAACGTCACCTACTCCTTTATAGAGACGCTGCCTGACCCGTTGAGTTACTCTAGCCTTTTGTGTCTATCTTTGGTGTAAACCAACATCTGCAGTTCCTTCTTCCCACACCCAGTGCCTGGTTTTGATGGCCTTAAATAATCAGTGGAAGTTAAATTGTGAACAGATTATTTTTGATGGCTGGGTGTCCATGAATTAATGCCTGCTATCCTATGATTCTTTGATCCTTTAATCCCTAAGATGGGGGACATCAGAAAGGTGGTACACCAGTAGAGTTGCGGCTTTATGGTGCCAGAGCCGGGTTTGATCCTGATTACGGGTGCTGTCTGTGTGGAGTTTGTACAATCTCCCTGTGACTGCGTGGGTTTTCTCCGGGTGCTCCAGTTTCCTCCCGCATTCCAAAGACATGCATGTTTGTAGGTTAATTGGCTTCTGTAAATTGCCCTTTGTATGTAGGATAAAACTAGTGTATGGATGATCGCTGGTTGGTGCTGACTCAGTGGGCCGAAGAGCCTGTTTCCATGCTGTACCTAAACTAAACTGAGATGCTATAATCATAACTATATTTAAGGCAGGAGACAAGTTCATTAAATACAGATGGGTCTCCCAGCTGTCCGCTACAGTGAGAGTAATTACCGTCTCTTCCTCATCCACGTTCTCCAAGTGGCCAAAGAGGTATTCATTCAATCCCAGAACACAAGTAAGTGCAGCACAGGAGCAGGCCCAAACACGATGCCAAGGTAAACTAATCTGATCTGCCTAGACATGATCCATAACCCTCCATTCTCTCCATAAACATGTGCCGATCTAAAAGCCTCTGAACTGCCACTATTGTATTTGCCTCCACCAGTGCCACTGACACACATTCCAGGCACTCATCACCCTCTGAGTTTAAAAATCTTGCCCCTCATATCTCCTTTATACTTTGCCCTTTCACCTTAAAGCTATGCCCTCTAGAATTTGAAATTTCCACCCTGGGGGAAAAAGTTCTGACTGTTTACCTTATCTCATCTATATATTACTAAAACTCTCTGTTTGTTTGTTTGTATGCGTACATGTGCGTGCAGAACACTGCCAAAACGGTACATGATAGCGCTATAATTTTTGCCCCACCTTACTCACCATTGTCCTGGGATGTAAATGAAACAAGTTTTTTTTTTTCGGATTGATGTTATATTTTACAAGTTATTGACATTTTAAACTTTACAAAAATCACTTTTCAAACACTTTTCCACTTGCTCTGTCCATCAGCCGCGTTCGACGTCACAATGATGTCACAATGGGATCCGTAATCTCATTTATTAAAAAAATCAATTTTAATCAAATTCCGTTTTCATTAATAGCTAACATTGTGTTTAGGTTATTAAAGGAAAAAACATGATTTTCATGAAGAATTCCATTTAAAACAAAATGCGATATGGGGAAGGTGAGGAGTGGGGGAGCAGGGGGGTAGAGTGAGAGGAGGGGGGGAGGGAGGGAGAGGGAGGGGAAACTCAGTGAGGTGAGGAGGCAGAGTAGGATGGGAGTGGGGGATAGAGGGAGAGGATAGCAGTGGGGGAGGTGGGGAGGGAGAGTGGAATTGGGGAGCAGGGAGATGGAGTGAGAGGAGGGGGGCAGGGAGAGGAGCAGGGTTATGGAGGGAGGGAGTGACTGAGGGTCAGGGAGGAGGAGGTGAGGGAGTGGTGAGAAAAGGAGGAGAGGGGAAAGAAGAGAGGGTGAAGAGGAGGGGAGGGAGTGCTCGGGGATGAAGGGAATGGAGGATAGAGATTGGAAGAGGGATGGCGAGGTAATGGAGGAGGAATGAGGGGGGGGGTGAGGGGAGGAAGCAGAGGAGGGTTGGTGGGGAGTGGGAAGATAATGGAGGAGGGGAATAGGGGACTGATGAGGGAGAGTCAGATGCGTTCACATTGATCTTATATTTCACAGGTTATTGCCATTTTGAACTTAAAAAACGTTGCAGTCACGCTCCCACTTGCCAGCCGCGCCTGCGCAGTCGGGGAGGGTTGCCGTCACTCGCGTCACAACGGGGATCGCTGGTGTCACAACGGGAACCCGTCAGCCGTGCCTGCACAGTGGGGGCTATGGGTCAATGTTGGAATATTGCCTTGGGACACTGGCCCAACGGGACCGCACCTGGTCTAGTAGTTTTCTGTACTTCTACAGGTCCATCCTCATCCTCCGGCATTCAAAAAATAATTATCCAAGTCTGACCACCTCCCTTTATAGCTAATCCCTTCTAAACCAGGCAACATTCTGGTAAACCTCCTCTGCATTCTCTCCAAAGCAGCCACATCCTTCCTGCAACTGAAGGTTCTGACCAGAACTGCAAGCAACACTCCAAATGCAACCTAAACAAGGTCCTATAATACGGCAACATTGCTTCTTAACTTATACTCAGTGCCCCGACCGACGAAGGCAAGCATATCATACGCCTTCTTTAACACATGATCTACTTGTATTGCCACTTTCAGGGAGCAGTAGCAATTGTCAAGCATTTAGAATGGTCAGTTGCCACACCTGTTAAATGTGTACTGCATTAAGTGTACAAACAACATCTTTGTTAATTTGAATGGAGATGAAGACCTACGATGGGCAAAGGTAAATCTTATCCCTTTGAATTTTGATTTTACGACGGGTTCTTAAATGTTTCTTTTTCTAGAACTTGAATGAAGTTTTACTGTTTTATTAAGTGTCATGTTTTTGAGTGTATCCATATGTCAGACATGCAGAAAGCTTCCAGATTTTTGAATTGATAACAGCCAGCAAATCCAGGAAGTGTAAGCTTTTTCCGTTCCATGAATGGGGCTTTTTCCTGCTTTTCTACATGACAGTGTTTTTATGTACAGGATCCCGTTGTTCTTGCAAGACTTGACAGATGAGTATTGGGATGGCTTCAGTCGGACATTTCTTCAAATGTGTCCACAAAACAAATATGTTTATATCTAGTCCATGGCAAGTGCAGATTGTTAGCTGGTAACATGATATTCTGAACCATTGAGGGAGTATTACTTATCAAACCAAGTTAATGAACAGTTATACAATAAATGAAAACAACCAAAAACTGAAGAAAATGACATTTTACACTCTGCCTGGCTGAACTTGAAAGGATAAAACAAAACAAATTGTGGATTTCCACTTTTTGGTTACTGTAACTGTTATTTGCGTCCAAATGCTTTATAACACAAGTACATTGTTTTGTTCCAAAGTTGTCATTTTATTCATTTGTAGAGGTCCAGAGTTTAGAGATACAGCGTGGAAACAGGCCTTTCGGCCCACTGAGTCAACTCCAACCATCGATTACCCGTTGACACTAATTCATTAAATACAGATGGGTCTCCCAGTTGTCCACCACAGGGAGAGTCATTACCGTCTCGTCCTCATCCACGTCCTCCAAGTGGCTAAAGAGTTATTAATCAAATCCCAGAACACAGATAAGTACAGCACGGGAACAGGCCCGAACACGATGCCAGGGTAAACTGATCTCATCTGCCCACAGATGATCCGTAACCCGCCATTCCCTCCATATCCATGTGCCGATCTAAAAGCCTCTTAACCGCCACTATTGTATTTGTCTCCACCAGTGCCCCTGACCTGCGTTCCAGGCACTCACCCTCCTCTGAGTTTAAAAATCTTGCCCCTCATATCTCCTTTATACTTTGACCTTTCACCTTAAAGCTATGCCCTCTAGAATTTGAAATGTCCACCCTGGGGGGAAAAAGGTCTGACTGTTTACCTTATCTCATTTGATCCAGGAAGTGTAAGCTTTTTCCAACTGTTGCATGAATGGGGCTTTTTCCTGCTTTTCTGCATGACAGTGTTTTTATGTACAGGACCCCCTTGTTCTTGCAAGACTTGACAGATGAATATTGGGATTGCTACAGTTGGACATTTCCTCAAATGGGTCCATTAAACAAATATGTTTGTTTCTAGTCCATGGCAAGTGCAGATTGCTAGCTGCTAACATGATATTCTGGACCATTGGGGGAGTAATAGTTATCAAACCAAGTTAATGAACAGTTATACAATAAACAAAAACAACCAAAAACTGAAGAAAATGACATTTTTCCTGGATGAACTCGAAAGGATAAAACAAATTGTGGATTTCCACTTTTTGGGTTCTGTAACTACTATTTGCATCCAAATGCTTTATAACACAAATACATGTTTTGTTCCAAAGCTGTCATTTTATTCATTTATAGAGGTCTAGAGTTTAGAGATACAGCGTGGAAATAGGCCTTTTGGCCCACTGAGTTAACGCCAACCATCGATTACCCGTTCACATTAATTCGATGTTATCCCACTTTCGCAAGCCTACACACTAGAGGCAATTTTTACAGAAACCAATTAGCCTACAAACGTCTTTGCGATGTAGGAGGAAACTGGGACACCTGGCGGAAACCCTCGCAGTCACAGGAAGAATATGCAAACTACACAACTGAGATCAGGATCGAACCTGGGTCTGGCGCTGTGAGGCAATAGCTCTATCAGTTGCGCCACTGTGCTGCAATATATTAATGGTGTTAAATACCCTTGGAAACCATATGTCATTGCTTGCAAATCCACTTAATCATTACAATATATAAGATATTCCACTGGTAGTGTACTAGATTGTTCACATCTGTGGAAATATGATGGTATCTGTATCTGACTGTTGGATGAAGTTCACAGGAATTAATAACATAAGTATTTTAATGCTTTTATTTAATGCCTATCTCTATTTTCTCAACTATCTGCCTTGCGCACCCGAGTTCCTCTTAAACAAGGAACTTGGCTCCTACTCCATTGTCTCTCCTTCCCAAAAACAAGAGATCACCTAACTAGCTATCATGTTAATTTATGGTCTAAACAATTCATGTTTGTCAGTTACTGTCCTCTTCAAATCCTTTCATTCTGTCAATTCTACTTTTCATTCTATCTCACCTCTTGTCCTCGTTGAGTTTGTAATGCGCATGAGACCAGCCTCCTGCTGTCTTGTGTTTATCCTCATTAATTTGCTGATTATCCAACTTTTCTTCCTGGCCCCCAGTTATAGCTAAAGTTATAGAAGACTGAAACCTGAAACAAAAATGGCAGATGCTGAAAATCTGAAATAGCAGTAAATGCTGGAAATAGTCAGCAGTTCAGAATGCGTATGTGGTTACAGAAACTGGATAATGTTTCAGGTCACAGGCATAGTCATACAGCATGGAAACAGACCTTTCGGCCCAACTTGCCCACACGGACGAACATGCCCTATCTACACTAGTCTCACCAGCATGCAGTTCGCCCATATCGTTTCTAAACCTATCCTATCCGTGCACCTGTCTAAATCTTCTGATGACCTTTCATCAGAACCAATTGATGCCCCCCCCACCCCCCTACTCTAATCAGTCTGAAGAAGAGTGCAAACTTAAACTCGAAATGTAATTTCATGTTTCCCTCCACAGATGCTGCATGACACTGAGTTTCTCCAGCACTTTGTGATTTGGCCCAGCACACACAGCTGTTTACGGAAAATTAGTTCCACTTTTCTACTACCCTTTCTGGGTAAACATATTCTCCTCCATCAATCCTGTAAAGTTTGAATCTAATTATGTATTGTATGCCTCTGTTCTCTGACTAGTGGGAATAATATCTCTCTAACAACCTATTGCTTCCCCTCAAAATCTTTGATCAAATCTCCCCTTAATTTTTCCTTGTGCTTCCTTGTTTATCTGATCTCCTCATAACCTAACCCTTGGGATTAATTTATTATCTAGCCTCCACTTATTCCACAATCTGTAGATAATGGAATCTGTAGATAGTGCCAGAACTGTTGTGAGTGCTCCATGTATTGTTTAACCAAGGGTTATCCAATTCTTTTATATTTTAGCCATCTAAAATCACCCACTTTGGTTACTTGTTTTAATGTTCCTCTGTTACCAGGGTAATTTTATTATTTTATCTGCACTGTTCACAATGTCACATACCTAGGTTTGTCCATGGCACAGATGGGGAAGCACGGTGGCGTAGCAGTAGAGTTGCTGCCATACAGCATTCAACCCTGACTACAGGGGCTGTCTGTATGTAGTTTGTGCATTCTCCTCGTGATCGCGTTGTGTCCCTGTCACACAGGAGGCCTGTTCCCCCAACGCAATATTCCACCACTCACCCGTAGCCCCCAACTGCGTGGCTCATTTCCCCACATCCCCCAGCACTCCATCCCCCTCCTCTTCACCCTCACACTTCTTTCCCCTCTCCTTCTCCCCGCCCCATCACTCCCTCTCCTTTCCCCTACCCTCAGTCACTTCCTCCCTCCCTCCATAACCTCTCCCCTCTTATCCCTCTATCCCCCACCTCCCCTGATCCCCCCCCCACTATCCCTCCTGATCCCCCCCCACTATCCCTCCTCATCTCCTAAACTGTCCTCCTCTCCCTCTATTCCCCACTCTCCCTCTATTCCTCCTCCTCCCCCATTCTCCGTCCTCACCTCTCCTTTCCCCTACCCTCACTCCCTCCCTCCTTCCATAACTCCTCTCCCCTCCCTACCCCCCTCCTCTCACTCTAATCCCCTCTTCCTCCCCAAGCTCTCTCCTCACCTCCCCCACTTTCCCCTCCCTCTCCCTCCCTAACCCCTCCTCTCCCTTAATCCCCCCCCACTCTCCCTCCTCACCTCATCAGGATTTTGAGGTTGTCGATCCTCCCTTCTTTTGCCCCGGAGGAGCAGCAGCCGTCGGCGCCCTCAGAGTCAGACTCGGGATCCCCGGCAGGGAGGCGGGCTGCGCCGGCAGGAAGGTGGGCGCTGGCAGGGAGGCGGGCCGCGGCCTGTGACTGACAGCACAGGTTTTTAAACCTTAATAACTTTTAAAATATGCCCCCGATCAGAACAAAACTTGGTGCATTTGCAGCACAGGACAACGGTGAGTAAGATGGCCAATAATTGTAGCGCTATCGCATTGAATAAACTGTGCCACAGTCCACTAGCTTTGTTAGTTACAAGTTGGCAGTCTATCATTTGATGTCTCATTTGCAATTGCGGTTGTGAGCACAGAAAGAGAAGATAAAAATATCAGATGGCCAGGAGTCAAGTCAAACCAGGATTTATATTGATTTCCTTTACAAGTTTGTCAACCAGACATGGTTGAATTAGTAACTTAAAATGATGGTGATGGAAAGAATTGCATCTCAAAAATCTTAAATCAAGCCTAAACATCTGGGAGAAATCACAACTAATATAAGTTCATGGAATTGCTTTTACGCATTTTCTCTGACTACTGAATTTACTGATTGCAACCAACTGACTTTATTATATTGCTTAAAGCCAGCAGGCAGGCTAGTGCATTCATGGTCTGAAGAAAGGTCCCAACCTAAAACGACACCCATCCATTTTCTCAGAAATACTACCTGAGCCGCTGAGTTACTCCAGCATTTTGTGTCCTTCTTTGGTCCGCTGATGGGTTGGGGAGAAAAATATCTGATCTGCCTTTCAAACAAGGTTAGAAATTCATACCTGTACATCAGCAGTTTGTGGCATAGTGCGGTTATTACTGTACAATGTTTTGAGGAAGACTGAATCGGAAGGAAAAAACCCAGAAATACCTTGGAGTAATTACAATCTAATTTGGTTGTCCATATGTTCGTTAACTTCCTATAAAGATTGCCTTTGGAATTCTAGAAACTCGGGGGGGAAAGGGTCCAGGCCATGGCACTGAATATCTTCTCTGAGAGGAAGTTGAGTGGGTGGTTACTTGGCAAACCACAGTACATGGTTGTGTACAAAAATGCAGCTCAAGGCTATTAGTGTAAGATATATTCTTTGGTTAGGGGTAGGGGAAATCAGATTCTGCCTGATAACCCACCCCCCCACCCGCCATTAAAATATCTTTATAAAATCAATTGCTTTCCTCGTTGCATTAGTATAATATCTGAGCTGATTGCTTTTTGATAAGGAAAACATAGAGATGAAAACTGAAGGCATTCATTTCAGAAGACATTGATCTGTTGCTTAGTGGATTTGCCCATGAATAATGCAGGATGACTCAAATATTGAATGAATTACCGAAAAGGAATAGAATCATATGATTTCAATTAACAGCACCTGTTTATAAAAAAGAAATAATATGATATAAATGTATGAGTAATATCACATTTTGAATGCAGACATTGTCTCACTGGACTTAAAATATGCAGTATTTTGCCAGTGCTGCTAAAACTGGAAAATTTCAGGGTAGAAACTCCTGCCAGTATAAAACCAAAGGGGCATTAAACACTGATATCTTTGTAATTTACTACTGCACTTCTTTCTAATAGTTATATAAGGGAATCCATGTGAACATTTCATAGAGCAGCTTTCCTTTTTATGAATGTCTGAATTCTGAGTTTAGTGTCTTAAATATATAAAAGAATATTTGAATAAATGAAATCTGCAAATCTCTTAACTCGATTACTTCCATTGATGGGACAAATGCAAATAATAGATTTTTAGATTGTTGGCAAGCTTGAAAGTGGACAATTTTCATCTATAAAAATAAAAAAAATACTTTTAGCATTTAGCTGGTGGCTGGTGATGAAAAGATTAATTGTGCAGTTGTGTGCACAATTGGACTTGCAGTTGAAATACCTCATGTTCATTTACAATGCACAACAATTGAAGTAGTTTGCTTTTATTGGTACTTAACACCACCATACTGGCTTGCAAGTAGGATCATTTTGATGGCATTCTAAAGGGCTGTTTAGTATTTTTAGATCTTTTCCAGTTAAAGCTACGTTGAACCTGAGCAACTTAGCCAATATTTATTTCTTATGATGTGAGAAAGGAGAAGATTTGAAGTTGTAAGTGTATAACACTTTTTCCATAAGCACTGTGCAATGTACTGATTGAATCTGAAAACAATTATTAGTGAGTGTGGATTTAAATGAGTATTCTTCATTATTTATCTAGATAAGAAATATTCAAGAAAACATTGGAATTTGGAAATGGGAGTAAACATTTGGATAATTGGGCCTATTCTGTCATTTAGTTCAATGGTTCTTTATTGACACTCTATTGGTGGTGTAATTACAGAGGGGTAAAATTAAAGTCAGTCTTGGAGGAAATAAATCTGCTTGAAAGTATTAAATATTTGAGGTAGTATATATCAGGTATCGATCAAAACAGGCCGAGAGGGCCTGTTTCCGTGCTGTAATTGTTATATGGTTATATGGTTAAAAGAGAAGGGTCCCTGAAGAAGGGTCTCGACCCGAAACGTCGCCTATCTCCTTCGCTCCTTAGATGCTGCTGCACCCGCTGAGTTTCTCCAGCTTTTTGTGTACCCTTGATTCTCCAGCATCTGCAGTTCCTTCTTTAAAAAAAATGGTTAAAAGAGAGTTTAGTTTATTATTATTGTCACGTGTACCGAGTTACATTGAAAAGCTTTTGTTGCCTGCGATCCAGTCAGCAGAAAGGCTAAACATGATACAAACAAGCCGTCCATTGTGCCCAGATACAGGATTAAGGGTATAGGTTTCGTGCATGATAAAGTCCAGTAATGTTCGATTAAAGATACAGTGCCCGCCATAATGTTTTGGACAAAGACCCATCATTTATTTATTTGCCTCTGTACTACACAATTTGAGATTTGTAATACAATAAATCACACATGGTTAAAGTGCACATTGTCAGATTTTATTAAAGGGTATTTTTATACATTTTGGTTTCACCATGTAGAAACTACAGCACTGTTTATACATAGTCCCCCCCATTTCAGGGCACCATAATGTTTGGGATACAGTAATGTCATGTTTATTAAAGTCATGTTTTGTTGCATATCCTTTACATGCAATGACTGCTTGAAGTCTGCAATTCATGGACATCACCAGTTGCTGGGTGTCTTCTCTAGGGACGCTCTGCCAGGCCTGTATTGCAGCCGTCTTTAGTTTATGCTTGTTTTGAGGGCTAGTGTCTTATCTCTTCAGCATATAAGAGGCATGCTCAATTGGGTTCAGATCGGGTGATTGACTTGGCCACTCAAGAATTGACCATTTTTTATTTTTGAAAACCTCTATTGTTGCTTTAACAGTATGTTTGGGATCATTGTCATGCTGTAGAATAAACAGCTGGCCAATAAGTTTTGAGGCATTTGTTTGAACTTGAACATATAGGATGTGTCTAGATACTTCAGAATTCATTATGCTACCACCATCAGCAATTGTATCATCAATGAAGATAAGTGAGCCAGTACATTCAGCACCCATACATGCCCAGGCCATAACATCCCCACCGCCGTGTTTCACAGATGAGTTGGTATGCTTTGGATCTTGGGCAGTTCCTTCTCTCCTCCATACTTTGCTCTTCCAGCTTCGTACAATAGCTAAAATCAAATCATTCCTCAAATTCGACGATCTTGAAAAAATCATCCACGCATTCATCTTTTCCCGCCTTGACTACTGCAACTCCCTATACACTGGCATCCGTCAATCATCCCTGTCACTTTCCTAACGGAGATCGCTGCTTCTCGATGTTATAGGCCGCAGGCAGGCCAGTGGTCGGAGCTCTTCCCCGACGATCCCCGGCAAGGGATCCCTGGCATGGTAAAGTCCACTCCACGCCTGCTGCTAGAAGCTCCGCAGACTGCGGCGTCACAATGTTAAACTCAGCAGGCCGGCGGTTGGAGCCTTTCTTCTGGCTCCGCGATGTTAAAGTCCATGCTGCGCCTGCTGCTGAAGCTCTGGGCCAGTCTCCGGGAAAGGCCGCACCAATCCAAGTTGTTAGGCTGCGAGGGAGGCAAAAATGCGACTAGGAGATACCTCGTATCTCCACCGAGGTAAGTGACTGGAAACGGTTTCCCCCTTTTCCCCCCACCACCCCCCACATAAAAACATACCGAGAGACTAACACATACATTTAGACATACTAAAAAAACAAAAAAAGTTGAAATGAAAACACAGCTGGCGCAGCGACACCCCGTGACGTCAAACCTCTCAGCAGACAAACGAGATTGTGATCGACTTCGGGAAGCAAAGCGGTACACATTGATGCATGAAAGCTTCAAGATCTTATGAATAAATATCACCAGCAATTTGTCCTGGGCCAGCACTACCAAAGCTATGGCCATATAGGCACACCAATGCCTCTACTCCTTTAGAAGGCTTCAGAAGTTTGGCATATCCCCAACAACCCTCACTAACCTACAGATGTGCTGTAGAAAGCATTTTATCAGGATGCAAAACACCATGGTTTGGGAATAGCTCCATCCAAGACCGCTAGCAATTTCAGAGAATTGTGAACCTAGCCCCGATTATCATGCAAATCAACCTCCCTTCTATTGAATTTCATAGGAATAGGAAATTCTATTGAATTTCATATTGAATAGGAAAGTGGCACTCCAAGCCGCGGAGTGTGTTCCATCCGTCCCGACGTCGGAGCTTCGATCATCCCGACGAGAGGGTCTGTACATCGGGCCGTCCGTAGCGGCGACTGTGGAGTGTCAAGGCCCCAAACACGGGTGAACAAAGAGGAGGAAGACTGGCTGAACTTTTAATTGTGTTGTGTCCTTTTAATTGTATGGCTGCATGGTAACTCAAATATCACTGTACCTTAATTGGTGAATGTGACAATAAATGTGAATCTGAATCCGAGGTTGTTTTGGCACTAGGTCACGAGGTTCTCAATCTCCTTTCTGTACTCCGTCTTATTATTTGATATCCGGCCTACTATGGTGGCATCATCTGCGAATTTGTAAATTAAGTTGGATTGGTATTTGGCTGCGCAGTCATGAGTGTATAATGAGTATAGAAGGATGGCGGGACTTTCATATGCGGAGAGAATGGAGTGGCTGGGCTTGTATACTCTGGAATTTAGAAGGGTGAGAGGGGATCATTGAAACATATAAGATTATTAAGGGATTGGACACGCTAGAGGCAGGAAACGTATCGTTACAGAGCACTAATGTTAAGGATTATCGTAGAGGATGATTCCTCACCTATCCTCGCTGATGGTGGTCTGTGGTCTGGTGGTCAGGAAGTCGAGGGTACAGCTGCAGAGGGGAGTGCGGACTCCAAGTTCCATGAGTTTGGACATGAACTCGGATGGGACAATGGTATTAAAAGCAAAGCTGCAGTCTAATGATAGGAATCTGACGTAGATGTCCAGCATTCATGAAGTAGTTGAAATTTTCCTTATCCAATTACCTGAAATAGTTTGTTCAAGTTTTTGGAGGAAGGAAGAAATTTTGACCCTCATAAACACTCTATCCAATTAAAATGATGTCACTAGATAGTCTGAAAGTTTTATCTCTATACTTATAAAACTCTGATCTTAGATGTGAATGTATTTGTGTGTGTGTTTATTTGTGTGTCTGTGATTCACATCTCCTCAAACACGACGCGCTAACGGTGAAATGTTTACATATTACGATAATTTACCTCATGATCTCAAAAATCGCCTCATCTGAAAATTTGATTCATTATTTCCCCCACTTATTTCTTAAAATTATTCACAAACCTGAGATATTTTTTAAAGCTAACGAGCTGACGAAGTAAATCAGCATTAGCAGTTCCTTGTTTCTACTCTTATTATGAATGTAAAGTGATGATCTTAACATTTACATTGATCAGATTGGGATACCAGGAAACAGGTATCAAAGGTCTTTAATGTACTGTAGATGGTTGTGTGGAATGCATTAACACTAATGAGAAGTGTAGAAAAGAACTGCAGATGCTGGTTTATACTGAAGATAGACACAAAGTGCTGGAGGAACGCAGCGGGTCAGGCAACATCTCTGGAGAAAAAGGATGGGTGACCTACAATCTGAAGAACGGTCCCAACTCAAAAAGTCATCCGTCTTTTTCTCCAGAGATGCTGCCTCACCCGCTGAATTACTCCAGCACTTTTGGTCTCTAAATTTCACGAGGGACATTCTTGCTATTGAGGAAGTGCAACGTAGGTTCACGAGGTTAATTCCCGGGATGGCGGGACTTTCATATGCGGAGAGAATGGAGTGGCTGGGCTTGTATACTCTGGAATTTAGAAGGGTGAGAGGGGATCATTAAAACATATAAGATTATTAAGGGATTGGATACGCTAGAGGCAGGAAACATGTTCCCGATGTTGGGGGAGTCCAGAACAAGGGCCCACAGTTTAAGTATATTAGGCCATTTAGAACGGAGATGAGGAAAAACATTTTTACTCAGGCAGTTGTGAATCTGTGGAATTCTCTGCCTCAGAAAGCAGTGGCCAATTCGCTGGATGCTTTCAAGAGAGAGTTAGATAGAGATCATAAAGATAGCGGAGTCAGGGGATATGGTGAGAAGGCAGGAACGGGGTACTGAGTGTGGATGATCAGCCATGATCACAGTGAATGGTGGTGCTGGCTCAAAGGGCCGAATGGCCTACTCCTGCACCTATTGTCTATTGTCCTTTGTGTCTATTAACACTAATAAGAGTTGTCTGTGTTGACCTTGATTAATTTTTTTTAATCCCATGAAATGCTGCTTATATAGCATGATTTGAGATCATAACAAGTAAATATTATCTTGCCTTTATCTTGAGAAGCAAGTTAATAATGCATTAAAGTCCTCTACAATTAAGTAAATATGGAATGGAATACTTTATTGTCTCATGTGACTAGGCATAGTGAAATTCTTTGCATACCCAATGTACACAATGTAACATGTATATAATATTTATAAATGTTTATAATGTAACAGCAAGGAACTGCAGATGATGGTTTACCAAAAGAAAGACACAAAATGCTGGAGTAACTCAGCGGGTTCGATTTCAAGGTCAAGGTCAGTTTATTGTCACATGTACCAATTAATGTACAGTGAAATACGAATTACCATGCAGCCATACTTTAAAAAAAGCGACATCTACATAATAGTTAACATAAACATCCACCACAGCGGATTCCCCACGTTCCTCACTGTGATGGAAGGCAATAAAATCCAATCTTCTTCCTCTTTATTCTCCCGCGGTCGGAGCAGTCGAACCAGCCGCAGTCGGGGCGAGCAAAGCTCCCGCAGCTGGCGATCAAAGCCTCTGCGTCGAGGCGATCGATGATCCCATGTCGGGGTGGCTTGGAGTTCTCGATTTTGGATTCTGAACGGAGACCGCGAGCTCCACAATGTTAAAGTCCACAGGCTTCCACTGTGGAGCTCAGAGGTCGATCCCTGGCAAAGGGATCTCGGGCTCCGAGATGTTAAAGTCCGCAGGCACCCATGGTGGCGCTCTCAATGTCGGTCTCCAGCAAAGCCAGTCAACTTCTCGATGTTAGGCCGCAGTGTGGACGGGGATATGATACGGAAAAAATTGCAACTCCATCGAAGGTAAGAGATTAGAAAAAGTTTCCTCTAACCCCCCCACTCCCACATAAGGCTAGAGAACACCAAAAACATACATTTAACAAATGCAAGCAAACAAGAAAAGAAGGAAGGGCTAGACGGGCAACATTCGGTGGATAGGTAGCATCTTTGGAGAATATTGGAAAGTGATTTTTCGAATCTGAAGAAGACTCCTGACCTGAAATATCAACTATTCATGTTCTCCAGAAACACTGCCTGACCCGCTGAGTTACTCCAGCACTTTGAGTCTTTCTTACTCTACAATGACATGGAATGATATGTACATAGAACAATTACAATGTGATTCTTATCTGTTGCTATATTTTAATGTTGAAATATTATGCTTCAAGTATAAATGCCAGACTGTATATAATCTTAATCAGAGCCTTAATGAACATGGGTTTTTCACAGACATTCTCCATGGCTAATAATTGATAAAATTCTTATCATCTCCATTTTCAGAATCTGCCAGTGACTCGTATCTTGGACAACCTAATAGAGATGAAATCAAATCCCGTGAGTAAATATCGCGATTTAGCCTTGTTCAGAAATGCAAGATAAAATAACACAAATATCTGTACTTATCAAAAATCATTGGCATTTAACTTCTCAATTTGTTGCACCGCTTTTCCAGATGACTTAATCTGTACAATTTCACAAGGGTGTTCCTTGTTTCTAGACAACGTTCAGCTGAAATAGGTCTATCAGCTTGAGCTTTGTAAAATCAGATTTTGCCAGCATCTGAAAGTGCAGGGTAAAAAGTATCAAACTTCCTTTATAAAATTGTGTGAGGCAACTTCCATAATATTCCATTCAAAAGTATATCTTTATTATTTGTACTATTGTATTGAAATATTCAGATGAAACTCATTGTTCATATTAGACCAAAATGAATACAAGAGAATTGTAGCGCAGCTTGCTTACATACCACATCACAGAAGGATCATATTTATAATCATCTATAGTCTTTCTGCTGACTGGTTAGCACTCAACAAAAAGCTTTTCACTGTACCTCGGGACCCTTGACAATAAACTAAACTAAAAGAAAATGTACCCTATTATACACTTGAGTGAAGCGCAGCAAGATCCAGCTTCATTTGTGGACTTCAAGAAGATTCAAGGAAGCAACAAAACTAGGAAATGGCTGATGCAATTTGGCCAGTAAATTTGGGTCTTCTGAGTCTGTGCATAAATACCAATACTCATCAGTACTCATTGAGTGAGAAAAACTGACCATTTGGTGTGGAACTACCACCAATGGTTGTGCCAGTGTCTACCACTTGGGAAGAGTTCAGCCTGGTTGAGTGAGAAACGCAATTAGTGCAGTACTTGCTCAAATGCTCATCAGTGGGAAGACTGGGCGGCACAGCGGCTAAATGGTGGGTTGCTGCCTCACAGCACCAGAGATCCAGGTTCGATTCTGATTACGGATGCTCTCTGTATGGAGTTTATCCGTTCTGCCCGTGACCCATGGATTTTCTATAGGTGCTCCGATTTCCTCACGCATTCCAAATACCTACAGATTTTTAGATTAATTGGCTTCTGTAAATTATAAATTGTCCCTAGTGTGTAGGATAGAGCTAGTGTACGGAGTGAACACTGGTCGGCGTGGACTCGGTGAGCCAAAGGGCCTGTTTTTGCACCTTATCTCTAAAGTTTAAAATCTATTGTGGGCGGTGGGAAAATTGTATAAAGTTGGTCCATTTTCTTGAGAAGGTAGGAGTTGATAATTGGTAAGAATAAGAGTACCTTGATATATGGTAGGGATAAAGCCCTAGCCAGCTAAATCTCTCTCCCTGTAGCTCAGGCTCTCGAGTCCTGGCAACATCCGTGTAAATCTTCTCTGCACTCTTTCCAGCTTGACAATATCTTTCCTTTAACATGGTGCCCAGTCTGGGTAGATTGTCAGAGAACATTTTACCCCCAGGGTAGAAAGATCAAACACAGGAGCGATCAGTTTAGGGTGAGAGGGGAACTATTTATGGAGAGCTATATGACAAATGTATTTACAGAGAAAGTGGTAGGTGCCTGGCACATGCTGCCAGGGAAGTATGGAAAGTATGTCTTCTTGGTCCACTATCTTGGATCATCAGCATTCTGAACTGATTGCCGTTTGCGCTCTCCTTCTGGGGAATCTAAACAATAGGAGACAAAGTGAATTAACACGTACTTTAAAGAAATACAGCGAATGCTTATTTAATATATTTCATTTTGGCTATTGTAGGTACCAGCAGTTAGTTAGATCAGACATTTTGGAATTAACCAATAGGTTGGAACATGCTTTAGACCCAATGCTTCAACTTTTGGCATATTATATAGCCAAAGAAGTCTTTCTGAGAATGCAATGAATTATTTTAGTGTTGACTTGTTAGTCCCTACCATCTGTGGAAAGAATTAAACATCCGAATGCCAACAGAACGTACATTGTTTTTCCTTGCTTGGTGACATGATAAATTTTCTTTCTCCATGCTGATGTCATGGATGTTTGTAATTTTAGATTTGAAGAAAATCTGTTTCTTAAGTAGTGAGGTTTAAATTTAACCAAAGGGGAGGATGTGCTCAAAAACAATTAATTGTAATAATTCATGCAGCATAACATTCCAGTGACCTAATAGCAATAGCGTGTGTGGGATGATCGCTGGTTGGCGCGGACTCGGTGGGCCAAAGGACCTGTTTCCGTGCTGTATATCTAAAGTCTACAGTAAAGTCAAAGTAGATAAGAACATTTCAAAACCAAGTTATTGTCATAAGGATCAATGTCCACTTTTACTGGCCAAGGTAAAGAGAAGTATTGCATTTAAATCACATTTTACAAAATTGCTTTGTGAAATTCTACAATGGAACTAAAAGTATCTACATTGTTTCTTTAGGAAACCGATGACTACAGATACTTTGATCCAAAAATGCTCCGAGGCAGTGAGAGGTAAGCTCAACAATTCACCATGTACCTCCAGCAATCAAATGTTGGTTTACATTTAGGGAGTATGTGTTCAGAGTTTAATAAGAGGGTTGGACGCCCTCGAACTATCTTCAGTCAGACATTACTGGACTTTATCTTGCACTAAACATTATTCCCTTTATCCTGTACCTGTACACTTGATGGCTCAATTGTAATCATGTACAGTCTTTTTGGATGGATAGCACGCAAAAAAGGTTTTTCACTGTACCTCGGTACATGAGATCATAAACTAAGCTAAAATAGTTGGTCCTTGCAAGTTCAAAGAATTCCTACAGAAGAGGTTTAAAAAGAAAATTGCAAAGTAATCATGCAAAAGGAGAAATTTACAATACGTTTTGAAAATTGGGCTACTGTGCAATAATTATTTCCATTTAGCAGAATGTAATTTCAAAGGATTCTGGTCACTTTAAAAATCAGTAACAAATATTATAAACATTCATATCCTTTAGTATCTGTTCTTATTCTAAAGGACTTTTTTTTTAAGGAAAGCTTCCTGTGGCCAAACTAACAAGCAACAAACCACTTCCAAAGTTTGATACTATTTTGCAACAAACCACTTCCAAAGTTTGATACTATTTTAATCTGTTATTTTAATCCCTAACACGATGCTCTGGGCTTCTTCAGCAAATCTTCACTAATATAGTACTTTTGAAATTACATTTGAATTGAATACATTTTGAATTGAATACATTTTACTAGCCAAGTATGTATACACACAAGGAATTGCTGTTTTGCTCGAAGGTAACGATGGTAAATGGTAGGGAATTGAGGAATGCTGTGGAACAGAGGGATCTAGGAATAACTGCATAGTTCCCTGAAGGTGGAATCGCATGTAGATAGGGTGGTAAAGAAAGCCTTTGGTGTGCTGGCCTTTATAAATCAGAGCATTGAATATAGGAGTAGGGAAGTAATGTTAAAATTGTACAAGGCATTGGTAAGACCATTCTGGAGTATGGTGTACAATTTTGGTCGCCTAGTTATAGGAAGAATGTCAACAAATAGAGAGAGTACAGAGGAGATTTACTAGAATGTTGCCAGGGTTCCAGCAACTATGTTACAGAGAAAGGTTGAACAAAGTTAGGTTCTTTATTCTTTGGAGAGCGCAGAAGGTTAAGGGGGGACTTGATTGAGGTCTTTAAATGATGAAAGGGATAGACAGAGTTGACGTGGATAAGCTTTTCCCATTGAGGGTAGGGAAGATTCAAACAAGAGGACATGACATGAGAGAATTAAGGGACAGAAGTTCAGGGGTAACGTGAGGGGGAACTTCTTTACTCAGAGGGTGGGGGCTGTGTGGAATGAGCTTCCAGCAGAGGTGGTGGAGCAGGATCGATTTTAACATTTAAAAGTAAAGTGGATAGGTAATATGGACGTGAAGGGAATGGAGGGTATGGTCTGAGTGCAGGTAGATGGGACTAGGGGAAAACAAATGTTCGGCACGGACTGAAGGGCCGAGAGGCCAGCCTTCTCTGTGCTCGTAATTGTTATATGGTTATATGGTTATACACGATATACAGTAAACAATTAAGAATAAAACATTATAATTTAAACATGTGAAGAATAAATAAAATCCCAGAGCAAAAGGAAGCTACAGACTGGGGTTAGGTTGGCTGCGTCGGAAAAATAAAGCTGTTTTTTTTCTGGATGTCAAGCTTGTGGCTGAGGACAGACCTCTATGATGGCAGTAAAAAAACTGGACCATCATTTGCCTGTGGCAGATTGCATTTTCTCAGCTGCCCACAGGAAGTGACATCCCCTGTTGGACCCTTTTTATGACTGAAGTCGTGGTTAAGGCCTCCCATCCCATTAGGATTCCTGGAAATGATGGTTCCATGGAACTTACATTACTAACCACTGATGTGCCTGTGGTGTTGTTGTGGTGAGTGGGGGGAGTTTGAGGGGCGGAGGGGGGGGGGCTCTCCTAAAGTTTACAATCAATTTCCACTGTCTTAAGAGTCATGAGCTCTTAATTCAAATAAATGGGCAACATAGCTTGTTTCTCTCATTGTGCATGAAATTCTTATTCTTGGACCCCCAAATGGATTGATGATGTGTAAATCATGTGATGCCAGTTACAAGGGAATACCACTGAAAATGAATGATTCCAAGTGTCTAGCACATCTTGGATGGGGCAGACAGTAGTGTCCTTGTAGATTCACTTTGGTAACAATTTAGAAATCATAATTATCGTTCCACTCTTGCTATCTAGTGAAATTGTAGTGGTGTGCACCTTAGCGGGACAGGCAGCATCTCTGGAGAGAAAGAATGGGTACGTTTTCAGGTCGAGACCCGTCCTTCAGAACAAGGGTCTCAACCCCCAAAACGTAACCCATTCTCTCCAGAGATGCTGCTGTCCCGCTGAAGTACTCCTCCAGCATTTTGTGTCTATCTTTGATTTAAATCAGCATCTGCAGTTCTTTCCTAATACACATTGTATGCACCTTTCTGGATGTAAAATATATCAACAGAATGAGACTCATCCACCATTTTGATTTCCTTCCACTATGTAATTCTCAGAAAAGTACGCGAGACTCTGCAATATCACTCTTCTTGGGAAATTCCCCTGAATTGAGGTTGACTTATTTGCAATCTAGCTTGCAGCGTTCTGAGGTCCACTAAATGGGGCCAAATGATGGGGAAAGCCTACTTTCTTTCGCAGATGGCAAGTGGTGGAGTTGGTGGATATTCAAGTTCACCTCTACGATGCTATAATCATGACCATCTTCAAGTAAGGAGGCATCCCGTTGTAACTACAGAGAGGTCCCCGGACTACCCGGCTTGTCTGCCACAGGAGAGATCATCTTCAGGGCCCTTCTCACCTCTCCTCCTATTCACCAAAGTCCGGCTCCTTGACTCACAGTAGGAACTCCATCCGTCCAGGCGATACCGGTGGATGTGATCATTACTGCATGACTGAAATGCAGGGAACAGCACAGTCCCCAGTAGATAGCCCCTTTTTGACACTGACTAAAACTACCCACAAAACCTCTTAAAAGAAATCATACGACGTATCCTGAGTTCACGACCCCGTGCAAAAGACAATGTAGAACAGGATCAGAGGCCGTTCAATGTATCTACCTGTCATGTTAGGCACTGCATATTGAAACAAATCTTTTTGCACAGCTCACACATGCACAAGTTTCCTTATTTTGTGCCATTTACAAAAGCCTAAATGGTCTTGCTAAATATATTTAGGGGAAAAATGTGATAAAAGCTGTGGTCCAAAAAGAATATTAAACTAAATGTGTAATAAATCACTTTTAATAAAGTGCAGGTTAAAAATTTTGACAAATATCAACGCATCAAAAATTAAAACTTGGCGCCAAAAAAGCATCTAAATTAATAGCACTATGAGAATAAAAAGCAGCAGAGGTAGCATGATTTGCAATTACGACCCTTATTGCATGTTTAAATTTAGATCAGGTTGAAATATTTTAATAATGAAATCCATCATTCTTCAAAGAGTTCTGCAGTTGGAGCATACAAAGGGCAGATTTAATGCTGAATACTGCGTTTAATACATTATATCTAATCTTCAAAACATGTCAGTTATGGTGCAATTGCATTTTTGTTCACTGCAAATCAGTTCAATATGAATGTTGCATCCATCATTTACAATATTAACTCTGGAACAGGTAATAAACATCATTTTTTTCATTACTCAATATACACAAGAACACGTGATTGGGATTGGAAAGCCAAGTGTTGAATTACAGTATCATTTATCAAACTAACTTTTGAAATGTGTTTGAACTTTAACTTGTTTTTTACAATACTCAAACTGGTCTAAACTTTTCAAAATCACAAAAAAGTCATGCATGTCATGTCACTTTAAAACATTAGATGTGAATTGTTGTCGAGCAAATTATTAGGATACAAGTTCATAGCTCCTTGAAAGTAGCGTTGCAGGTAGAGAGAGTATGAAGAAAGTTTTTGGCACCTTTGGCCCTTCATCATGTCAAGAATTGGTATATGGAAGTTGGGACCTTACGCTTACCCTTCGCTCAAGATGCTGGTGGGGCTGCACTTTGAAATTGTGTTCAGTTTATGTCAAGAATTAGAAAGACATGAAAAGATGCAATTAACTGGAAAAAGTGCTGCGAAGATTTGTTTGCCAGGTTTGCGGCCTGAGCTGCAGGGAGAGGTTGGGCAGCTAGAATTCTATATCCTTGGAGCACCGGAGGCTAGGGTAATCCTATAGAGGAGTATAAGCTCATGATGGAAATACTTAGGCGTGAATGCATGGTGTATTTTTTTCCGCAGGGGTTATTGAAATCAAGAGGCCATAGGTTTTAAGGTGAGAGGAGAAAGATTTTATAGGAACTTTAAGGCATTTGTTTCACGCAGTAGATGTTGGTAAAATGGCACGAACTGCCAAAGGAAAATAGTTGACGCAGGTAACAATACCAACTTTCAAAAGACATTTGGACTGGTAGAGTATAGGGAATGGTTGAGAAGACAGGACCAAACATGGGTAGAATGGGGATTATATCCAACTTCTAGGTAAATAATTTACAGACGCACCCCTTCTCCCCCCCCCCCCCCTCCTCGCTTTCCCTGTACCTACCTGGGTTTGCACCCAATTTCGCTTCTTCCCCCCCCCCCCCCCCAACCTTTCTACCTATAATCTTTCCACTTGCTAAATAATTTAATGCCACTTCTATCCTTATCTCACACTTTTTTGACTTTCACTTCTGGCATTTATCCAACGTCAGCCAATCTCTACTCCACCCCTCACCTATATCCACCTATCACTATACCAGACTTTGTCATATCCCCACCTTCTTCATGTTCTCCCCGATCCCCAGCTACAATCTGTCTGAAAAGGGTCCCCCAACTCGAACGGCACCCATATCCATCTTACCCAGAAATGCTGGCCCTGACCCACTGAGGTTACTCCAGCAGTTTGTGTCTTTTTTGGTATATCACCTCTGCAGTTCCTTGTGTCACTCTTTGGCTTAATTGGGCTTCTTGTTAGCATTAACCACGATGGTGCCAAAGCACCTGATTCCGTGTGTAACGCCTATATTCTTAGTGGCAAGTAGAACAGTGTAAAGAAGGCGTATGTATACTTACTTCATGAGCTAAGAAATGAAGAAATGTTGTTTGCAGCTCTATTGGACTTTGGTTAGGCAGCATTTGGAGTATTGTGTGCAGATTCTGTTTGCCCTATATAGGAAGAATGTGGAGCTTTGGAGAGGTGCAGAAGTGTTTACCAAATGCTGCCTGGATTTGAGGTTATTGGCTATAAAGAGAAATTAATGGACAAACGTTGGATTTTTTCTCTAGAGCATGGGGAACTAGAGGAGACTGATGGAAGTGTATAAAATTAGAGAGGCAAGATATTCTTAGTCGGAACCATTTTTCCCAGGGTGGAAATGCCTAAAGACTAGAGGGCATAACTTTAATATGATTGGGAAAATTTAAAGAATGTGTGCGGATGTTTTTTTTATATAAAGTGATGGTGCTTTTTGAAAGCTACCAGTAGTGGTGGTGGTGGCGTGTAGGTATATGGTGGCATGCGAGAGGCTTTTAGACAGGCACATAGACATGCAGGAAATGAATACTATCTCTCATATG